>OV656859.1:7147500-8397500 GCA_927399475.2 Acleris emargana | reverse complement strand
TTGGAACAATAAATTGCTTTCATTTTGTAACCAGACTCGCTTTCGGACTGTCAAAATGAAAACGATTGCGAGTGCGTAAAGGCCCCTCTACACGTCAGCGGATCATGGGCGTGCGTAAGGGACGCATTTACACCTTAGAGTGAGCAACATATTCTTGCATATCACTCTTACGTATTGCTCCATCCCTTACGCACGCCCATGATCCGCTGACATGTAGAGGGGCCATTACGCAATAAGCCATCTGGGCTTATATTCTACTTATTGTATTATCAACGTTATGATAGTTCTTATTTAATTGACAGTTAATGGGGGCCGAGTTTAAAACGATACGCGTGTCATGAGTTTTATTATGAAGTTAGTTTGTGTTTTAATATTTACTATCTGTTAATATAGCAAAATGGCCTCCACTGTAAATTTATTATTGTACTTTTCATGTCAAAGGCAGTATGGTTTTACCCTGAAGGAAATAGGCTCTGGATTAAAAACTGATTTATTCGCATTTTATACACTTTCGCAGAAAGTCGACGGAGCTCTGCTACCGCAGAGCTCCTATTTCTGGGTAGTTTGGCCCTCCGGGCCTGCTGCAAAACTAACATAACCTAAACCTACCTCATATTTATGCCACTAAGGGGTGCCTTGGGTCTGGAATTGAAATTTTTCATTAGTGTATAAAATGTGAAAGTGTATAATATGCGAATAAACCTAAAAACTGTACCAAAAAGTGCTTGTCAATATAATTAAGACACAACAATATAACCAAGTAACAACACCACAGACTAATATGAAAGCGGAACTAAACAAAACAGCGTTTATTTTACATATCTGCCCTCCTAAGCTCATAAGCAATTTCAAATTCAATAACCAAAGCAGTTTTAATTTAATTATCTTTTGTAATAAGGTTGATATTGCTACAGGAGTTTTATCTAAGATACGGCCTAATGGCTTAGCAGGGCAGTATTGTTTTTATTATTTACATTATCCGAGATTTATATCAATCCAGTGGGGCTAGACAAGTTGCCATCGAATACAAACGACTCGACATGCGTTGTCAAAAATAAATAATGTCAGTTGTAACGTTTGATATATCACGTGACTTACGTCAATTCCATACATTTTTCAATGACAACGCAAGGCGACAGTGATCACCAGACGCAAGCCTGCAGATGCGTTGATAACCTAAATGACTAGATGAACACTCTAAAAACTTCCGTGGGTACTTCAAATAAAAATTTAATGACAGTATAGTCGAGGAAATGGGGTTTTCAACCCGCTCCGCATTGTGGCCTCTATTATTCCAACAATACAGTCAATTAATTAACCTTTGGAAAAACGCCAATATGCAGTCTAGTTGGACGCCCTCAACCCTATCGTTTCCGCCCCATTAGTGTACCCTTCCATGAGTTGCAATTACCGTACTCGCTAGCGAGTCGAATGCTCTGTCCCTCACAGTATTCTTATAGAGTACTAGGGACAGAGTATTCTCGGTAGCGATTACGTTAATTGTAACTCACGATAAGGGTATTGAATAGTAACATCGGTCGACCGAGACCCACTGGTGCAAACAATATGCTAATAATGGGTACATCATTTCGAAGAGTCATAATTCCGAATTGATCCGAATCCCGAATGTTTATAATTCCGAATGAAATGTTTTGATATAAGACTTTACTTTTTGATATCACTTATAATTAATCCGAACCTAACCTGTAAATTTAATTTAAAATAGCTTCAGCATAGCTTAGCTTTTGAAAAACAGGATTCGGATATGGGAATATTCGGGAAGAAATATTCGATATTGTGATGGTTTAGAAAATAAGTTTTAAGGCGAGTTTGCGGAAGAAAACGCAAACAATTTAGTTCTTCTTATATTCTTTTTTTATTTTATTAGCTGTAGCATCTTGTGCAGGGTACCACCGTGTTATCCTTTACCAACAGTCAGGTGCTTCTATTGTTGTGTTCTGGTGTAAGAATAAGAACATCGGTGACATTACTTGCATAGAGAATGTCCTCAAGTTTTGTAACACATTCGCAGTCTTAAGCCGTATTAATAAACTCGTCGTGACCGTTATGCCCATCTTGAGAGATGTCAAAATAAACCTCAACCATAGAACGCTGTCATTGACATGACTTGTGAGTAACATCTCATCCAAAATGAGTTTATGAATAGGATCGCAGTCTTAAGATTGTAGACTTGAGAATGCTTGAAATGCACAGACGTTCGGCTTTTCCTTGCCATAAAAAAATATAATAATGTCAAATTTCCTGTCGGACACAAAAGTGTTCATAATATATTAACGACACGGTATAAACGCGGCCTTCGCGTGACAGCCGTGTGGGGGGGGGGGGGGGGCTTATCGCCGGCTCCACTGATTTATCCCTTGACCCATAACGAATCTACCGCTGTCAATTACTTTATAGTTCCCTAAAGGTGCTTTAATGTGTTGAAACTAGCGTATAGTCAAGGAAATTGATTGATAGCAGGTTGACATAAAACGTAAATTAGCCGTGTTATACATTTCCCGGCGTGACGCAACTAATGACTCGTGGAAAATGTAGGTATAACCCGACAAATTTACTTTATTGTGTGTACAATTTCTTTGAATTTCTCTCTTTAAAAAAAATATGAGCCAACTAAGATATTTTTCCTTAGTTGACAAAAATGCTTATTAGTTATATCAACCAAAGCTGATAGTAGCAACCGCAAATTCTTTAGTGAGTGATTCAATTAACATCTCAATAAAATTTAAGTATGTAACGTCTTGACAGTTTGGAGTTTGTTTGTTATGCACAACAATCACAATCTCGTTAGAAGCCTTTTTTTTATTACACTGTGCTTTTGATTCGATCGGCCGAGTTCGGACGACGATGCCCGAACATATTTCGGCCGACAACAAATTAGGTGGAAACGTACCGTACTAAGCTAGCCACCCGGGTTTAAATCCCGGTAAAGCTAAATATTTGAGTGATAAACGCGAGTATTTTTAATTCTATGCATAAGTATATATTTATTTAAAATTTATTTAAATATTATTTAAATATTTTATTTAAATTTTACAGGTGGCGCCACTAGCGTCAACAGTCAAATTTAAACAGCTCATTATTTTAAATATTGTTTTATTTCATTTTGATACGTTATTTGCACTATAATAATATTATTTATACATAATTATACGCAATTTACATTGTGAAATATAATTATTAAGATGGCACCGCCAAAAAGCAGAGCCAGCGAAAAAGAAGACCTGGACAAAAGGTTAGTGGGTGTCATTTTGAGTTTAGAAGGAGAAATGAAGGAAATAAAAAGTAAACTGATCGATTGCTATGACCTGATCATATTGCAAAAGCAAGAAATGACCCTACAGAAAAACCAAATTGAGGGATTGATTAAAATTGTCAAAAATGTACCTGGTGACGAACACGACCCACACCACTACACATTGCACACGCGATTCCTCACAGATTCCACTGCACAAACAATAATGTCTCCCTGAACGAGTCCGGGCCCCGAGGTCTTGAATACTTGGGCAGCACCAGCTGTGATCTCACCAGCCAGCCTCAAGAACCCGTCAAGCGGGACGCGATCAGTTGCGTCGCAAAGCCGACCCCATCGTCGACGCCATTAACACCGAAGGAGTCTGCTGAGCCTGTTCTCAAGCTGCGCCGTGGCCGGCCGCGCCGAGCTGCCGCACCATCAATGCCTAAAGGCGATGTTGGTGCGCAGCAAAAGCGGAGTGTGGTTGCCGCGAATGATCCTGCTGCGTCGGTGTCCGCGGAGACTCCTTCAGCAGGGACGCCAGCGCCGAGCGGAACACCCCGCGGGGCCCTCCGTGCCGCCGCGCCGCGTCATGCAAGCCTGCACGTTTTTAACCTCAGCAAAGACACCTCCGTAGACGACGTCCTCCAACATGTCCAGTCCGTGATGAACGTGAAAAACGCACAATGTGAGAAGCTAGTAGTTACCAGGGGACACTATTCGTCGTTCAGGCTTGACGTGCCGGCTGACCATGCTAACCTGGTAAGGAACACCAAGCATTGGCCCGACGGCGTATCAATAAGGCATTTCAACTTTGTTACTCCAAAAAACTCGACAAGTCCCGTAACAAAGTTAAGACCACGCTAACCTCTGCCTTTAAAATTATCCACCAAAATGTTCGCTCCATATGTGGTAAAACTGCGTTGCTGGACTTGGTTTTGAATGCAGAAAACCCGGATGTACTGGCCTGCAGCGAGACCTGGTGCAAGCAATCTGAGATTGAGCGAGTTAGGTTATGTGGGTACGAGCTGGCAAATAGCTACTGCCGCACGCGCATCGCGCACGGCGGCGTCGCGCTATTCACACGGGCCGATATTCAATATCGCCAGCGAAACGACTTGCAAAGCCTGGCCGTTCAATTTCATTTTGAATTTTCTGCCATTGAAATAAGTCAATGTAATTTAATTATTGTTGTTATGTATCGAACCGGGAATGGTGATTTTGACATTTATTTAAAATATCTTGAAATACTGTTAGGTAAGCTTACAGATGAAAACAAAGATTTATTTTAGTCGGTGACCAAAATGTAGATTTTCTCTCCGAAAATAGTTCACGACGACGGGTTAACGAAATCTTAAAAAGTTTTAACTGTATAAATTGTATAAATTTCTCGACTCGTGTGTCCGCGCACAGCTCGAGCTCCATAGACTGCGGAGTTGTTCCCTGCGGCCGCGGTGACGTCACGGCGGCGCCCCTGGACACCGTCGTGAGCGACCACAACGCTCAGCTGTTTACGTTAGCTATGCAGCCACCGAGCCGTGCCAAACAAAACTCTTTCATTCAAAAAAGATTATTTAAAGATGAATTTATATTTGCATTTCATACTGACATTAATAATTACGATTGGAATTTTATTTATAATAACTCAATTGACATTAATGATAGATTTACCAAATTATTTAATATACTGACCCATTACATTGAAATACATTTTCCAATAAAAAATATATTATTAAAAAAGAAAAAACATCTACCGTGGATGACAAACACCCTATCAAAATATATTATCAGTTATAATGGTTTAACAGATATGAAACGTCAATACCCTGACAATTCTGTATTGACGGAGTGCATTTCTCGCTATTGTTCTCTTATTAAATCAGAAACTTTAACCGCACGTCAAAACTACACCGAGCGGCGTATTATCGACAGCACAAACCCGTCGAAGGAAATGTGGCGTGTAGTCAGTGAGGAGGTATCCACAAAGCCAAGGAATCACATAACATATTTAAATGATGCAATTGGTAACCAAATACAACGTAGCAAAATCCCTGAACACCTCAACCAGCATTTTCTTACTGTCGCGTCGAAGATTATGGTGCAAACGGATAAACGTATCAGTATGCGTTACCTCGAGAGTTTTCTACGGGACGCCGATGTTCCTGACTTCGAGCTGCCCGCGGTCTCGCTCGCGGACTTGGACCGCGCGCTGCGCTCCATGATGAGTGCGCGCGCCACGCTTGACGTGTACGACATGTCCTTGGACTTACTCATGTGTGTCTGGCCGGTCATGTCGGGTAATATTGGTCGAACTTATAAACTCCATGTTCAAAACCGGCGTGTACCCCGACGTACTGAAAAGCACACGGGTATGTCCAGTTTATAAGGGAAAGGGTGAAAAGTGTTCCGTGGATAATTATAGACCCATAACTATAGTGCCGAATATTTCAAAAATTATTGAATCGATTTTGTCAAACTGTTTAATGCGACATCTTGAAACAAATGACTTACTGACTGACAAACAATATGCCTACAGACGCAATAGGTCCACTACTGCGGCAGCCCGTGAAATCTATGACTGTATTGCTACAGCTCTAGATGACAAGTACAAGGTGGCAGGGATCTTTTGCGACTTGTCAAAAGCTTTCGACATTATTAATAACGATTTGCTCCTAGAAAAAATTAAACAATACGGTATTAAAAACGAAAGCTACAAATTGTTTAAATCATTCTTAAGCGGCAGAAGGCAGACCGTTCAGGTTCAAATAGACGGGAAAAATTTGAAATCGATAGCAGGGAACGTAGAAGTTGGCATTCCGCAGGGGTCAGCGCTAGGGAATACACTATTTTCAATGTTTGTTAGCGACCTCCCATCCTCGGTCGCAGAAGGTCTGACGGTGCTGTTCGCCGACGACACCACGGTGGTCGTGAGCGCGTGCACGTACGAGCAGCTCGAACAGAGAATAGCTAGCGTGTACGCGCACCTTCACAGTTGGTTCTCTGCGAATGGTCTCGTCCTCAATGTTTCGAAGTCCAGCGTGATGCTGTTCACAGCCGGAAACACAACAGCCATCCCGTCGTTACAAAGCCCAATACCGCATTGTGCGTCATGTACTTTTCTCGGGTTTACATTAGATGCAAAGCTAAATTGGAAAAACCACGTGTCTAATATGTGCGGAAAACTTGGTAGTGCAGTATTTGCACTACGCAAGCTCAAACCGACCGTTTCTGATGATGCACTGCTTCAAGTATATTTTGCTTATTTTCATTCCATTTTGTCATATGGTATAATTCTGTGGGGTAATTCTACGGACTCTAAACACGTTCTCACCTTGCAGAAGAGAGCTATCCGTACACTGGCAGGTGTAAAATCGAGACATTCGTGTAGGGAACTGTTTAAAAAATATGGAATAATGACGCTCTATTCACAGTATGTTTTTGACATCATAATGTATACTCGTAAAAACATAAATAAATTCAAACGTGTGAATATCCCCGGCAGGGTCACTCGGCAAACAGGCCGCCTCCAGCGCGTGCCGCGGCGGCTGGCGCTGCTCGACAAAAACCCGCGCGTCATAGGGCCCGCTTTCTATGAGCGTCTACCCGCGGACATAAAAAATGAATCTTCGGATGAGGAATTTGGTCGCCGACTGAAAAGTCTTTTATTAACGAAATCACTATATTCTGTTAAAGAATATAGTGACGATTAGATTATGTACCTACTTTTATATTGATTTGTTATTATTATTAAAATGTAAATTCCTCTTTTTACATTTCCAATTATTATTGTATTATTGACATTTTATGACTGTAGCATTTGAGCTATATTTCTTATGTTTTATTACTGTTTTTATTTTTGGTTCATTATTATTATTACTTTTTGTACACATTGACATTATTTGATTTTTACTTTTTTTTATATTATTATTATTTTACACTGACGATCTTATTGTGAATTTATTATAAATATGTGACATATAATAATGTAATTTCCAATATGAAATAAATGACTACTACTACTACTACTACTAAATAAGTATGTACATTATTGTTTAGTTACCTTAAAGCTTAGTAGTTTGGGCGTAGGTCAATTTGTGTGACATCGTCCTGTCCCCTGATATTTATTTATTTTACTTTCCCACTCTGGGAATGAAGGCGTGAAGGTATGTATGTATGTATGTATGTATGTACACTTGATCTCGGCGGTACATGAATGGTGCGGCATTACGTACACTCGGCACGCGCAATGCAATTCTTCACTGGGTGTCAATATTGCAAAGAATAAAACTGCATACTGATATTGTAGCTGTACTGGTGCTGAATCGACAAGTAAGGGAGCGTTATGTAGCTGTAGCTGCACACTTATGTAACTTATCGCTGTAACGCCTTCGAACGATTAGTGCACCAGGGGACCGATTTTTGACTTTCGAGCGCTCGAAAGTTTCACTCGAAAGTGAAAAAAAACAATGAAATGGTATTTTTGACTTGCGAGCGATAGAAAATATAGAACACGAGTGGTCTGTGGCATTCGTTTTGAATTCTATCAATAGAAAGTATAATTTGACATCTTTCAAACCTGTTGGGTTACCGACTTGGGTATGTATGCCGGGAAGTAGACGAACCATAAACAAACCTAGCACAATGCCATAGACATCCACAGACGAGAATGCGTTTCATTTTTCCTACATTTATAACCAGTCAAGAATTTGTAAAATAAGCGTAAAAAAATCTTATGGGCACTGAAATATTAAATTGCTTGTTATGATTTCATCTTTTGTCAGCTTCACACATTTATTCGCAATTAAAATATGAATTAAAAAAACCGGTAAAACATTGACTTTCTGCGTATAATGAAACAAGTTCCAACTTAACAATACTATTTAGTCAATCCCTCACTTTCGAGTGAAAATCTCAAAAATATGGAATTTGGGACCATTCGAAAATAAATCGTGAAAGATTTTCGCATTCGAATATTTTCTACCGCTCGGTTTTGAAATCGAGCGCTCGAAAGTCAAAAATCGGTCCCCTGTTCAAACATGACCTGAAAGTACCGATTCCGATTTAAATTCGTTTCCCACTGCTTTAACTTTTCCCGTACCGTCAACGCCAACGATTGATTTTTGGAAAAATCATTACTGATATATGTAGAGCTGCCGCTTATTAGGCCACTAGGTGGCAACCGCAGTGAAGGCACACTTGCGCCATGTTGTGTAGCATCGGCGCAAACCGAGCGTTTGAGTGGCTTCGTCCGAGCCACAAGCTGCGGGAGTCGTCTGCGCTCGCTACTAGTTGCCGACTGGTTGCATTTTGTCGTTTGACTCATGACCACACGAACAATGTACCAAATTTTTAACACACACACCTTTCGTGTTTTAAAACTGTCCTTAGATCGACCCCAATCTTAAGGTTTAATAACACCGATTCACATTCATTGTCAATAAGAAATTAGGCTGAAAGGGATTCCTCGTAAACAGCTCAATAAATCAACTAACAAAACAGCAACTCATCCGCCATTTTGTAAATTGTATGTAACAAAATGGCCGCCGTAATGGCGGGAAAAGATAATACTTGGACGATTAGCGCTTTGTAAGGAAGTAATTTATCTTCGGGTAACTAGATTTGTTGGGGAATTAATACTGTTTAGTAGAATGTTGTTCTCGTTAGCCTTGGTACAATTTTTTTTGTGTAATGTTATGTTAACTTTGAAAACTTCGTTCGACCGGTATCATACATATTGTTATACTTATGTAGAGTTAAAACGAGCAAACCATGCTTCGTAATGGATATTTTCTATTCATTTAAGTGTGTTTCTTCATATAATTAGTGTAGTATTTTTTTTTTATTTGAAATAATTGATTTTATTATATTTATATTAACATAGTTTCATTTGTTTAAAGCGTGCGGTCACTTTTAAACGCTGGAAATTTAAAACTATTTATAATCTATTTATAATCTCACTATGAACCTATGTTAAAGTGTACTTTGTCCCTTTCTGTCAAACTCAAATGTCATAATAACAGAAAAAGAGCATATTTCAAGCCCACTTTAGTAATTGCGCGTTTATGAGTAAGAGTATGTTTTTAATGAAGTTTTATTTTTTTCAGGTAAGCAACCACATCAGTAACCAATTATTCAACAAAACATAGAGCAATACTCGTCTATAAGTAACACCAGGTAATTACAATCAAAGGAAAGGTACAAGAACCAATACGGAATATGCAAGGATTTTTTAAATAGGAATTGTCAAAAAATAAAAATAAAACAAAAAACGATCACCAAAAGTGAAATTAAAATTACAATCGGGCAAGAAATAACGGATGATGCAAGCATTTTAAACTGCTAATTAGATAGAGAGATCCGATATGTACTGTGACGTCATGACACACGTGGGCCATCTAAACTCAATGTTTGGTTTTGCTAGGAACAAATAGGAACAAATCTTTTGGCTTATATCTTGGTATTTTATAGCTATTCAAAAAATGATTCTCAATTGTTAATTAGATGAAACAGCTTTGATTGAAGTTGTAAAAAAAAGTCATGAATATTCCCCATTATTTCCCTATTATCGAGAATGTTGGTAAGAATATAAAAAAACCTAATAATGCTTGTTTATTCATGCACGAGTTTTTCCACGTAAATTGTGTTTATATCGTGCAAAGTAAATACTTTTTGTTGGATTTGAGGCGTCAACCTGTTGAACGTATTAAAAAAGTGCCTTTGTGTTGGTACATTGGACCGGTAGTTGCCACCATAATTTTTTAGAATGAATTTCACGCACACATGTCTGTAATTTACTCGTACACGCTTACACACACATGTGAATGTGTCGCCACGGTGTCCTTTGTTTGGAATTTGATAATTTTATTTATTATTTGATGAAACAACGTTATTTTTAAAACCATTTAAATATTTATCATGTAGATAGCATTAGGTTAGGTTATCGTCGGTGAAACTGCAAAACCGCGTAAGTAACATTTTTAATAAGGAGTAAAATGCACCTTTTTTATAAGTGTGTAAGGTTTATTTTGCTCTATCATAAATTGGTTAGCTACTCGGTTTTGCAGTATCGCCGACGTTATGTTAAATTAATATGTCTATTTCAGAGATTAAAATATTATGCGAAATCATAATTGGGCTTGTTCATATTTTTACAATTACTCTAATTCGAAAACCACTTCGAGGCATATTATTAAGTTTAAGAATTTTTTTTTTTTTTTTTTTGCCCCCGCGACTACTTGAACAGCTACTACCGCAGGGATATGGCGTTTCCACGTGAAGTGATTTCGCCAATGTCAAGGTTTATATGAGTATAAAACAATATAGCAATAAAACACAATCGAATCTTCTCTAGGAAGATTGGGGGCAACGTTGTACGGTGATTTGTAGGTCAGAGGTCAAGATAGTTTTAACCTCTGCACCACTGCGAGTCCACTTGAAACGAGAAGAAAGATGCCAGATACACGAAATAAGTCCAAGTCTTCAATCACTGTGCGACACAAAGGCATAAAAAGTACAAATCACTATCAGAAAAGAACTTTGAACACCTAATTACCCAAAAATTAAAGTCTAAAACAAATTACACGTCCGCCATCTTTAAACGTTGCAAATGGAAACTTAAGAAATATTTATCTTTTTTGGATATTTTGACAAAAGTACATTTAACCTTTGTGTGTCTTTCGTTTTTGGCTTGAAGCCCTCCTAGGTATATCTCACGGGTTAGGCGAAAACAGCATGATTTAATATGTTTGAATAGACTATTACAATGACTTTTTATTATTAGATATCATTTAATTGTTGTAATTTATTAGAAAATGACAACCCAAATTTAATATAATCGTGTTATTCATAAAATGTTTGCTAAATAAATACAGACCAGGTATTAAAACACAACTATTGGTAAAAATACACAATTAATGAAATGGGTCTCTTAAAACTTCCAATTCTTTCGAATTAAAATGTAAACGGTTAGTTATTTTTATTGGTCTTTTTCAATTCTGCGATTAGGAATAATAATATTAAAATAGATCCGTATCACCAACTTCATTGGATTAAATAATTGAGGTACAAAAAGTGATAATTCTGGAGTTACAAAATCAACTGTATATTTCAGGAACATAACGATAAACATGTCCGACCTCGGCTATCGCTCACCACCTTTAATTTTTTTTAAATCTTAAATGATCATTCAAAATGAATAATGACTAAAAAAACCTAACGATGATTTTTAAATACGCATTCAATGATACCCTACTTGTCATAGTTTGTTTTTTTTTCTTTCTTACAATATGGCGTCTGGTTGGTTCCCTAATGATTCGCCGGCAATTATTTGGCAGATTATTGATTGGCAGACAACGTTTCGCCGAGTAACGGTACGCCGATGGATTTGTTCGTAGATGTATTGTTTCGCAGACTAACTTTAGCAGCTGTTTTATTATTATTTTTTATTTTATTTTTTATTTATTTATTATGACATGTTGACAAATTTTGTTTTAATACAATGTCCCACAAAACTGTTTTTACAGTTTGACTGTGGGATCCGTGAGTCTTGGTTTACATTATGTGGGTATATATCATAGAAATTAAATATGTAATACTTAACTTAAAAATTTAAATAGAACTAAGATAATGTGTAAAAAGGACTTTCTTAAACCTATTTTTATTAGGCTCCAGTCTCACAGCCGCAGGCAAGCTGTTGAGAATGTACGGTAAGCGCTTCTCAATAAGCCTGTCCCCATAGTAATTGCTTACTCTGGGTACAGCATACTTACCCGCGGCTACCGACCTGGTGCCATGTTTTTGGTTCAATTGTGATAAGTTACTCTCCTGATTGCCATGTTGATTGACTGCTATTAAGTATTTGTGTCTAAGAGTTGCCGGTAGGATTTTGCATATTTTAAATAGTTGATGATAATCTTGTTTATATTTATTTTTAGTTTTATTGTTCACTAATAGCTTCAGAAATTTAATTTTTTTAGTTGGCTTATGAGTCAGTAAGCTGAATCACTATTGGCAGAAATTCGTTTAGCCTCAACACATTCGTTCACTACACATTTTGAATGTTTGCTCGAAAAACTGTTCGCTTTTAAACGGTTCATACGGTATGTTTGACGACGCGCTGGCCTAGTTGGTAGTGACCCTGCCTACGAAGCTAGCGGTCCTGGGTTCAAATCCCGGTAAGGGCAGATATTTGTGTGATGAGCGCGAATATTTGTTCCTGAGTCATGGATGTTTACTATGTATTTAAGTATATATTTCTCTATATAAGTATTTATATCGTTGTCTAGTACCCATAATACAAGCCTAGAGCTTAAATTGGGACTAGGTCAATTGGTGTGACATTGTCCCCTGATATTTATTTATTTATTATTATTATTTATACGGTATGTTTTTTAATTGTACTTAAATCATAGATTTTTGTAACAAATAAAATTCACTGTTCCGATGTACCTTAGTATCATTTGCCCTAAGTAACGGCTCGGTTTATTAATAGTTTACCTATTTTTAAATTGACTTTGTTGTGTTTGTTATTTACTGGGCAGATAAAAAAAAAATAACCTCGAAGGTCAAGGCGGGAGCCAAGCTCCCGCCTTGACCTTCTAACCTAACCTATCCGAGTCGGATCTGCCCTTACTTTAAGTCACTTAACTAAAAAAATGCCGAAACAAAAATCGACTGAACCTTAAATCTACTAAACAATAATGATGCCATGTCACAACTCTGCTTGCAACGACGAACAGTTGTTCGGTAAAATGAAACAATTACGAAACAAACAATCGACTAAACGTAACTCTGCGTATCGCTTTACTGTCTACCGACAATTCGGCGAAACAAATAATAGGCGTAACGAAATTATACCAAACGTTACTCGGCCAAAAGAAAGGTCTGCCAATAGTTGTCTGCGAAACAAAAATCTGCGTAATTAAACTCGGCGAAACGACAGGTCACCCGTCTGGTTGCGTTCATATTGAATTTTGATTACTGTCATATCTTTAGTGACACTCACAAAATTAAAACAAATCGATTTACATAAGTATCATCAACATCGGTCCACGCGTTTAGTTTCTAGACCGCCACTGTTTGATCCGTACACTAATTATTTTTAATCTAGTTGTTTAGGTATTATTTTAATAGCACTCGTAATACTGTAAGTTCGGAACGCATCTGTTAGTGACAGTTCATGTAAGGTAGATTTCGTGACAGTGGACTTTTAAACAAAAAAGCCAGTTGAAGGTAGATCGATTTGTATGGCTGCTCGCTGCTAGTCGCGTAAGCCCTGTGTGTTGTGTGTTAAATTGGAAGGAACGCTGACAATATCTCCAATACCTCTCCAAACTTGGTGTACAAGATCCTCAAGCATACCAACAAACCAGAAACCAGTGAACTAGACCGGTACCGGTCCGGATGCAAACCAGGCAGAAATTGGGTGAGTCGGCTTGCATTGCATTTGATATATTTTCACTGGCTCTAGAATTTCTCGTATTCGCGTTTGTTGTAATTTGCTTTAATACGATCTCCCGAATCGCGGGTGATTGAACAGCCACAAAGGAATAAAAATATACATATATAGGCTGATAAACATAATTAACGTCCGCCTTCGGTACTCGAGTAACTAACTATACATTGACGTAGTACCAGGAAAAGATAGCATTCCTCTGTAAAGTGTATTTCTTTGGAACTTGCTAACTATGTAAACAAAGGACTTAACTTTGTTTTGTCACTGTTTCTCCTTGAATCACCACCTCATCAAGCACCATTGAAACCATAAACTATTGAAACGGTCGTTACTGTAAAATACAAAATCACCAAATATATAACTCCATCTTGGATAATTTTCATTAAAAGTTTAAATGGTTTCATTAGTTAGGTTATTAGGACCTGATGGAATGACGTTTTTGTTTCTTTTTAATTCTACAATTGTCTATGATGGGTAGCGTTGTGGCTAAAGTTGGCGATATATTAAGGCCCCTGCACATAACCTAACTCACGCTGATCACACTCACAGATGATATAACGGCACCTTTTGTAATAAATACTGGTGATATATCATCTTCAAGTACCGATTTTTCTTCAGATCGTGATTAAACACATGAGAAATAAGAAACTTCTTGTTTTTTACTTTCGGTATTTTATTATTCGATATGGTTTGACATAAGTAAAGGAGTATTGCCCATCACTAGTAAATTCATCATTCAGAGACAATTTCAATATGGCGGTTTGTTTACATAGTTAGCAAGTTCCATAGAATTAGACTTTACCTAAACTGTTCCTTTGAGATGCAAACTTCTTTTAAAACGAAGAGCTAACGTCAAAAACGTTTCCGTCCAGTAAACAAGCTTGATGGATCAAACGAATTTGTGTTTGTAATAAACCTGTATTGGAGCTCCTTGAGTTATTTTAGTTTTGGAATGCTTTAAGAAAAATCTACGGACATTAATAGCTTGGTAACTGTAGGGGTGGTAGGACCTTGTAAAATTTTATTTATTATTTATTTATTTTATGGCATAGGAAGGCAATGGAGCACACAGGCCACCTGATGGTAAGTGGAAACTGTGACCCATAGACATTCGCATTCACAAGACTGCAAATGCACTGTCAACCCTAAGGACTAAGATGGAATCTATGCTAGTCATTTCACCGGCTGTCTTATTCTCAAACCGGAACACAACAATACGAACACTGCTGTTTGGCGGTAGGTTAATGGATAAGATGGTGGTACCAACCCAGACCCTGCACTAGGTCCTCCCACAATTCAAAATCAAAATCAAACCAAAATCAAAATATTTATTCATTATATTGGCCACATGCGGACTCTTTTACACGTCGGAAATGTACAGTGAATCTACCAGCGCTTCGGACGAGACCATCATTGCGGGGAAGAAGCGCCGCAAGAAACTCCAGCAGAAGGTCATTTTCACTGTTGAGTTTCTTGCAGCGTTTCTTCTCAGCAGTGGTCTCTTGCGAAGCGCTGGTAGATTTTTGACGTGTAAAAGTGCCCGTGCGGCCTACTTACTCAATAAACATCTTTTATCTTTTATATCTTTTTTTTTTCAATCATAAAAATAATGTAGTTACAGGGTACATCGTATAAGTGGCAAGTGACTATAGTTGATCGATTTAATGAGAGTAAGGCCCTGTTTCACAATCGACGAATAAAATCTGAATCTGAAAGTTTGTTCTCTCCTTGTCTATTTTCAAGTGCAAGAAAGAGAAAGGGCTATGTGTCAAATATGTTTAACTTGTCGATTGTTAAACAGCCGGTTAGAATAGTACTTAATATGTTGAAAGACCGCTACTACCGAGCAGCAGTGTTCACATTGTTCAATTCCGGTAAAGGGATTTTATAACTAGTAAAATGACTAGAAAAGAGGTATCTATTCTATCTTAATCCTCAGGGTCTTGAGAATTCATATAGAATAACTTTATTTTATTTTACTTGTGCAGGGTTCGTCCGGGTTGGTACCATCATCTTATCCATTATCCTAGCGCCAAGCAACAGTGTTTGCATTGTTGTGTTCCGGTTTGGGGATAAGACCGCCGGTAAAATGACTAGCAGAGAGGCATTCCATCTTAGTCCTCAGGGTTGGCAACGCATTAGCAGTCTTGTGAGTGCGAATGTCTATGGGTCACAGTTTCCACTTACCACCAGATGGCCTGTGTGCTCGTTTGCCATCACATACAATAAAAAAATATGCTATGGGTTTCAGATTCCATTCATCATCAGGTAACTTGTGTGCTCATGTGCCTTCTCTTAGTCAAATTAAAGAAACAGACACGAGAGCAAAATAATCAAATTTTCCTCAATTAATAACGTAATTTAAATTCTATAAATATACTAATTCTACGCAAAAAGGTATTTTAAGATGACTCGTGAAGGCTTAAATGAATAATCACGCCTACATGTAGAAATAAATATTTAAATTAAGCTCAGATAAAGAACCTTCTGTATATTTATAGAAATAGCCTTTTCAATTTCATTATCGCCCACGCTGGTAGGCCACTCATTAGTTTATTTTTACGTACTTAGTAATTTGTTATTTTCTTTACAGGCGGAATGTATTAATAGTGTATTTAGATTGATGGCATTTATATTCCTGTTTATAATGTATAAAATTGTTACCCGTATGGTGGCCGGGTTAGAATAGTGCCACTCCATGTCTTCCCGTGGATGTCGTAAGAGGCGACTAAGGGAATATAGGCTTGTAGTACTGTTAGGCGATGGGCTTGCAACCTGTCACTAATACGCTTGTAAACATCTTAGCCTTATTATGCCAAATGTGGTTACAGAGTTATCAACAAGTTTTTAGAGTTGTTGTTAATTCTGTAGCTCTGCCTACCCCACTCTGGGAACGAAGGCGTGAGTTTATATGTATGTAAAATTGTTACTCGAATGCCGAAGGAGGAGAGTATTGTGTTTATCAGCCTATATATGTATGTTTGTTCCTTTGTGGCGTTCTAGAAACTTAACGCGTGACTTAATTTTTGAGGATTCTTATGTCAATCGATTCATCTTAATTTTGTGAATATCATTAAAGATATGACAGTTATTAAAATTCAATATAGTAGCCACTAGATGTCATATTGTATTGTACATATATTTCATAAACGAATCCGTTAATCGAAAAATTGTTTTTACAAACCCGCAATATTTTTAAAAGACACCCCACACTATGGAGTAGCCGAGAAAATACTTCCCCACGTTACGTGTAGGGAAGGTACCCTTAAAAAAAATGTTTGAGGACTGAATCTACTTTGGCAATTGAATCTGGAACACTGTTTATCGGTTTAGGGCAGTATGTACCTACACGTATTTCAATTTTAAACATTAAAAAAATCTTGTTCGGTCTCAAGTACCCAATTACTTCTAAGTATCGAGACTTTGTGTATTTATCTACTTCCTCGTGCCGTTAAAAAAATATTCTAAGCAGAAAACGCGTCAACTTTTTACCCCCGTCCTCCCTCTTCACAGGAAATAGGGGCTTCATAGGACATTATTCTTTTTGTTACACCCCCTTTGGGTCAGAAGATCCGCTTGGAATAATATTATGTTGGTGATACCTAGTAATAGAAAAAAGTATTATGAATTGGGATATGATTTATTTTTATTAAAGTTCCGTACCCAAAGGGTCGATTAATACATAATGCCAGGAATGCGCCGCCTCTCTCTTTGTCCGTCCATCTGTTTGTCCTGCATTTAGAGAGCCCTAGTCGTTAATCGTGACTCTGTAAAGAAATCATAACGAATTATAAAAGTATACAAAAAGTGACCTTTGCCATCATCACATTTAAAACAATGGTTTTAACTAATTGTAAAAACACAATGGGGGTTTCTCTACGTGATAGAATCAGAAATGATGATATCCGCAGTAGAACTAAGGTTACCGACATAGCCCGAAGAATAGCTAAACTGAAGTGGCAGTGGGCGGGGCACATCGCACGCAGAACTGATGGCCGATGGGGTCAGAAGGTTCTTGAGTGGCGTCCGCGGACCGGGAGACGAGCTGTAGGTAGGCCTCCAGCAAGATGGAGTGACGACCTTGTAAGGATCGCGGGAAAGCGGTGGATGCGAAAAGCACAAGACCGGTCTGAGTGGAGAGCCTTGGGGGAGGCCTATGATAATGTCCAGCAGTGGACGTCTTTCGGCTGACATGAAAAACACAAGAACAAGTCCATTCTTTATTGTAAATCTAGATTACTTTAAAATTATTAAACTCTGCTAGTGTAATTTAAACAAGTGGGGCAACTGATACTTCATTAATTATCTTTTTACGTCAACATTGTGAAAATATCTCCCTCGAATGTTTAAACCGCGTGCATTTTATTGCATTAAATTATACGTTTTGTAACTGCTCGGGGCTTGCGAATAAAAGTAAGAAATAATGGACCAACTCAACACGAACTGGGTCACACCAACCACACCTGTAGCGAAGTAGGCCAAGGCCGAACCCTGGATATTTCTGGACTCCGTACGTAACGCGTAAAATATTCAAATATCAAATAAAAACCCTTTTTCGACGCAACCTTATCGCAGACCGTTCGGCCAACGGCCAACAATAGCCAACAACGGCCAACAACGGCCAACAACGGCCAACAATGACCGACAATGGCGCGTAGTCCGGAACAAAGAGCCGAGTATTACCCCAGCTTATCTGTGTGACGTCATAGCCCCACCTGGTACCCCTATTCCAGAACGTAGGAAGATTTGGATGTGTTGTGATTTATAAAGTATTACCTAAGAAATTATTTTATGTCACTAAGGGTTTGTTTCACAATTGACAAGTAAAGGCCATAGCCGGTTTTCCATATTATGTCGGCCCTTACATCAAATGGGCTGGGGGATTTTTTTGTCGGTACCTCTTGTAATGAAGAATATTTTAGCCGAGTATCCTACTTGTAATAGTTTTTGACTTATGATTTTTTCAAGATTTTTTTTAAATGTTTGTTTTTTGTGGATGTATTCAAGCGATTTGCTTCAAATTTTGAAATGACGTTCTTTAGATAGATTTGCATAACCACCCAAAAAACGAATACTAGTTATCGTATAAGTAAAACAAAGGAAAAAAATACCAATTTAAAAAAAAACATTTATTTTTATGTGGTGGTGAAGTAGTGACACCCCTAGATTTTTTTCTCAAAATAGGCCATACATTGGCCTACTACTTGCCTAAATATCAAAAATTTCCAGGCGGTACTTCCTACAAAAAATCAGCAGAATGTGAGACCAAGTTGTGTATTCAATCGGTGTTTTTCAATGTAGTATTCAAACTCTTCGATTATGTTTGAGTTTTCTTATCAGTTTGTCGTATTTAAGAGTAAAATGCTAATGACAACTTAATGTCATCGTGATGCAAGATGTTTAATAAGTAAATAATTGGTATTAACATTGACTTTATTTGATATATATTTATTTTCGTGAAATAAACGAACGTTTTATTATTATTTCTATGAAACGGATTCCTTGCAGTTCAATATTATCGAATTACGCTAGTTAAAACCATAAATGGCAGATAAATAATGCGATAAACATCTTGCATCACAAGCAACGCAATATGCATAAACCGTCAAGGTAAAATAAATATGAATTATAAGCCCAGAAATAAACACAAAATCCATTTGCATTTAAACATCTAACAAGTTTTTTTTTTTCAAATTATTACATTAATTACAGTTATATTTGGGCGGGTGAAATCTACACAAAGTTTATCTGCCGCCAATATCACTCAGTTATTTCTTCCTATTTTGTATACCTACTTAATACTACTTATTTATAATATTTAATTAATGAATGCGTGTTGCCTAAACATATTTGGACCCTCCTAGGTAAGAAGCTGTCACTATGTTAAAGCAACGGTGGGGGTTTTTACATATTCTTTCACATGCTTCTAGTGATAACTCATTCAATATTTTTGGATTTTATAATTAGAAAAATAAAGCAATTAAAATATGTCTTGAATCAAACAATTAAGTTTATCTCTTTGAATTACAATAATCTAAATACCCCGCTAACCAAATATCTTAGACATGACCAAGAATGTGATAATACTACAACCGCATCCACAATCACAGGCGTCGGTGCGCATTGATCCCGACCGCTGACCCCCACGTACACTATGTATAAAACCGCGACACTTCACACCGTAAACCACTTCTTTCAATGCCCATGGCTCCATCTAGCGTTGTTTTATGAGCCTTTATCGACGTCGTTATTTAGAAGACAGTACGGTTTATTGTGGTTTAATTAACACTTAGATATTCCTTTCCACATTTCTAAGGGCCTTTGGTGTGCCATATAGGCAGGAGAAGGCCAAGCTTACATGCCTCCTGCAAATTGCATTCTTAAGACTGCAACCTTAAGACTGGAAATGCGTTGTTAACCCTAAAATTGAATGCCTTTATTATTTATTGAAAATAAACAACATGGTACAATAATATTATATGCCCTGCAAAACTGTTATAACAGTTTGACTGCAGGGATGTGTCCATGGATAAATATGTTTTTTTTTATTATTACTTACAGTACGTCTTACAGTATGCATAGCACGGAAGTGACTCTAATAAAAAAAAGACTAGCCTAATGTTCTATCATCAAAGTAATTATTCACTCTAGGTACCTCAAATTTACCCGCAGATACCGTCCTTTTTCCATAAATGTGACTTATTTGAGATAGGTTATGCTCTTAAGTACGTTCTAGCTAAAAGGTATGTTTTACACTAACTGGAAGAATTTCACAAATTTTAAACAATATCCGATAATCTTTATTACAGCTTTCTCTAGTTTTATTATTAACGAGTAATTTTAAAAACTAAAAACTAGTATTTCACTGGTGGTTTTATCCCCACCTAACTCAATAATGTGAACTTAGCTGCTTGGCGGAACGTTAAAGGATAAGATGGTGGTACAGTCAACAGCAAAAATAAGTGATTATTCATGACATGTACCTTGTCACTTTAACGTTGTGTTTGAAATGTTATACAAAACTGTGAAACGATTGAAAGCGACAAGGTACAGCAATGATCACTTATTTATGCTGTTGACTGTACCACCACTTAAAGAAACATTATTCTATTCAATTAGCAACATTTGAATACATACATATATACCTTTACGCCTGTCATCCCAGAGTGGGGTAGGCAGAGCTACAGAATTACCTACAACTTTAAAAACTTGTTGATAATTCAGTAACCACATTTTGCACAAATAGGCTAAGATGTTTCCCAGCGCAATAGAGACAGGTTGCAAGCCCATCGCCTAACAGTACTACAAGCCTATATTCCCTTAGTCGCCTCTTACGACATCCACGGCGAGACATGGTACTATTCTAAGCTATACGTTTCCAACTAAACTAACAATGACCACAAATCTAGCGCTCTGCAAATTGTGTAGTCTTATACTCACGAGATATGTTTTAAGGGTACGGAGGTCAGACCTTCAAACATACCACGAACTAACTTGAGCCGGGGCGGCCGGAATATGGGTCACCAGAGTGTAGGCAATTAACTTGAAGGTCGGTCTTTGGGTGTAGTGGATGATCAATGTTACTTGAGATTGTGTTGTATTTTCGTGTTCTTGGACATATTAGCAAATGCAATTTTTAAGTGATACGCTCTAGGCTTGTACCATGGGTGTTCATGTATGGAGTACTGCTGCCACCTGTGGAATGGCTCTGACAAGTATCAGCTGGATGCACTGAACTAGGTGGATCGACGAGCTAGGAGACTCATCGGTATCGACCCACTCGCCAATACCAAGCTTCAGAGTTTGGAGCATCGGCGTAAAGTCGCTTGTCTGTCGGTATTTTACAGGGTGTATCATGGAGAGTGTGCCCAAGAACTGCATGACCTCATCCCACCCTCCACTTTCTCACATCGGTCTTCCATCCACATTTAGTAGAATACCCAATATTTCGCACGCAGCGGTTTGCCGCGTCGTTTCTTATTCGCACTGCTAGAAAAGGAACGCTCTCCCTGCGTCTATATTCCCGGAATCATATAACCATGGTGTTTTCAAGGCAAGAGTGAATAGGCATTTTCTGGGTAAGCGTGTACCACCTTCGACCTCGTCGACACTTAACATCAGGTGAGAATGAGGTCAAATGCAAACCCATTATGGATAAAAAAAAAGATAAACTTACTAATATAGAAAAATACATACTTAAATAGACAAACACCTGCTTACCGGATTTGTACCCGTGGGACTGCTAGCCTCGTAGGCAGGGTCACTCCCAAATAGGAAAACGTGTTGCCAACGTGTAGCTAATAAGGTCTTTAGGGACCAAGAGGGGTGGAATATCGGTTCGTATAATAATTTATTTGCAAAATCTAAGTTTCTCTCAATAATTCATTTTTTGAGACAAGCATTCTCATCATCTACTTCACATCGACGCCTTATTCGGTGGGTCTTCGTTATTTACGGCGGAAATCCTGCTACCGCCTTTTCGATCAGATCGGCTCATAAAATTTCAAGTTTCAGGTTATTATGATAACGGAATGTGAATTAGAACCAAATGACAGACAAAAAAGTGGGTGTCAAAGTTATTGATGAAGATGGAGAGACGAGAGACGATTGTAAAGATCGCGGGAACGCGGTGTATGCGAAAAGCACAAGATCGGTCTGAGTGGAGAGCCTTGGGGGAGGCCTATGTCCAGCAGGATGTCTTTCGGCTGACATGATTGATATTGATTGATTGAACAAGCATCAACTGGTGTAATGTCGTAAGATTTACATGACGCGTGGTAATAAATATTATCATGGAACAACTTTGCTAAGGTGCTAGGCGCGGAAAGTAAGGGATTTCTTGACGAGGTGGTTAGCAGGCCGAGCAATAGCGAGGCCTGCTAAAATACGAGTCAGGAAATCCTCGATTCCGTCGAGGCATATTATAATGCTTTTCTCAAATAATGGGAGGAAACGATACAAATACATGATTATATGTATTTAAAAACCTTTGACAAATTCGGAGAGAAAGTTTGTTTGAAAACTACGAGTATTAGTTGGGAGTACGGGATTTTTGTCATGGTCCTTTCAATTTTATACGCAATAGACCACTTTTAAAAAACAATATGGAAATGGACGGAAAGTGTTTTCATATGGTTTTTTACTCTTAGGAGTGAAATGAGGCACTTTTCGTCTTTGTGTTACAATCGGAAAACCGTTCTTTTCCAGCATGTTTGAGAAAAATCATAAAAGACGAAGCCGTTTTTTCTCTCCTAAAAACTTGTTAATTTATATATACGAGTGGTTGCATCTAGACCGAAGCTATGTTTCTACTTTACATGTCACAACAACAATACATACTTTATAAGTAACTACATTAGAAACAAAGTTAATTATGCTGAGCCAGACATCAAACAAAAGAGGTCAGACCTTCAACATGAATTTGAAAAAAAAACTTTATCTCCAGCCAGTAATACTTATTGTACAGAGTCAACAGAATAGGTATTTCAAGGTCCAATCGGGGATAAGCCGTTACTAAGGAACGCCTGTCTGATATCAAATTATCTTTTGTTAGGTCTTAACTAATCTCTAACAGAATTCAATTTACAGAGAAACTTGACTAGAAACTTGATACTTAATCCTGTGGATTAAAGATAAAATAAGTTAGTTCCGGATAAAGTGCAAGTTGCAAGAGCGAAGGCTGATTTAGACTTATTTAAGTAGCGAAGTGCAGGTCAAAAGTGTTATATAGGAGAGTTGGCACAGTTTCAAGGAGTTGTGTAGATAGTTTCTGAAAAGTGTTTCTTTCCATAATAACTGGGTCTTATACAGGGTGTAATTGTAAAATAAATTCCGTAAATATCATAAAACTTTAAACTGATGTCGAACGTACGTTGCCCAAGGAGTAATATCACATTAATAACTTTTTATAAATAAAAGTACGCTTAGGTATATAGGTAGTGCGACGTATACGAGAAAAGTTTAATTAATGAAAAAACATAACATACATACCTTCACGCCTTCATTCCCAGCGTGGGGTTGGCAGAGCTACAGAATTACCAACAACTCTAAAAACTTGTTGATAACTCTGTAACCACAATTTTCACAAATAGGCTAAGATGTTTAATAGTGTATATTAGTGACATCCCATGCCCATCGCCTAACAGTACTACAAGCCATTATTCATTATTTTTTTTAATCTTACGATAATGTTGATATGACTAGGCCTTTTAAACTAAAGCCTCTCAAGTCTATTAACGTACGGTACTAAATATATGAGAGGGTTTGTAGTTAATATTTGGGATATCTCTGGTTTCATATAAAAAAGTTATTGATGTGATATATGTTATTTTTACGGATTAATCGCCTGGCTACACTTAACGATAACAGTTACGAATCCGTAACAATAAATGATATCTGCGTATTCTTCGAATTGGCACGCAGGCATTTGAGAAAGAAGCTTAGTTATCAAGTCCAACATGGAAAGAAAGTTGAAAGTAACTGATTACGTAGGTCACTCAAAAAGTTTTGAGATGCTCGAAATTTCAAAATGGAACGCACTTTGTTTTTAAAAAGCAAATTTATTTCAAAATAGAACACCATTACATGAATTTGAAAGGAGAACGATGTTCTATTCATTTTACTACAACACTTTCCGCGTTTTTCGGTTAAAAATGGAACGCACTTGTATGTTTTTAAAAAGCAAATTTAAAAGAACACGATTAGGTGAATTTAAAAACGATAACGATCCCGCGTTTTTTAGTTGAAACGATGGAGCTTAACCGCGAACATTTCTGCTATTATTATTAATTGTAATTAAAAAAAAAAAAAAAAAAAAAATTTAAAATGTCATAAATTGTACGTTTTTAGAAAGCTTATGAATTGAGCAAACTATTCCTATCATTTGTACGCGAAGTGTCGTACATTTTTTTTTAGTTATGCTTCAAAATGTTACAAAATTCGGAAAATAATTACTAAAACTTTAAACTTCAAATCCTTTTATTTGCAAAACTTTGCATTTCTTTGGCACTTTTTATTATTTTTCGTAATCAGTAATTCATTGGCTATTTAAAAAATGCTTTTTTTTATTTCTAAATGACGAAGTTTTTACACAATGACTAGTTTTAGGTCGAAAGGCGGGTATTTTTTTTAAATTCTAAAAACGTGAATATCTCGATAACCGATGAGTTTAGACCCCTGGTTAACTGACTTAAATCGTTACAAATGAGCTGTAGAATAACCCCTTTCAAGGAATACGGCGAATTTCCAGTCACCCTGTATAATGTAAGGGCCAACGGGATGGAACATTTAAATTTTCACAGTGTGCTTTTCTATTGTCGCTATTACAATAAAGTAAAAACTTAAATGACCCAAATAATAGTACGGAACCCTTCTTGTGCACCGACTCGCACTTGGCCGTTTATTTTTTGTAGAACTTCATACCAAATAAATACTTTAAAAAAAACAATTCAATTACTTAGAACCATTTCTAGTAGGTACATGTAAAAAACAATACTTCAGAAAATTCTAGACAAATTAGTACAACAAGACATGTCCCTTCATCAAGAAAAACCTAACATCTGTACTGAGCTCGTCGATATTCGATACATATCGCCATGTTTGTATCATTTGTGGTGGAGCCTCCAGGGTACAGCTTTTAATTAGATACATGTCAACGGATACCTCATCTATTTTGACTGTCTTTGTTGTAGATCTATCTTAATTGGAAAGTCTTTTTATATGTCATGTAAGACAAATGAGCACACATGTGAGTTGACGGTATTAGGGATCTGAGATCTATACACATGGAGTCTCAAGACTACAATTTTGTGGTTGTGATGAGGGCTAGATGAAGATAAGAGAAACAAAAAAAAAACATTAACCTATCGCCAAGCAGCAGTGTTTGCATTGATGTGTTCCGGTTTGGGGATAGGAACTAGAATAGAGGCATTCCATCTTAGTCCTCAGGGTTGGCAGTGCATTTGCAGTCTTGTGAATGTGAATGTCTATGGGTCACGGTTTCCACTTACCATCAGGTGGCCTGTGTGATCGTTTGCCTTCCAACGCCATAAAAAAAAGATATCCCTATTATAGTAATTTCACTGCTTGTGTACCGACCGTATTAAAAAAGTAATTTTGGTCTCTACACTCGTGATTTAGTTTCAAAGAGACACAAGTCCAAAAGGACACAGTTGTAAACTGGCACAGTACAATCAGTTCGAGAAGCCACTCGCCGCGCAGGGAAAAATTGTCAACTAATAAAATAAATGACAAAAAATACGATCGGTTTCAAATTAAAATGGAGAAAAACGCGAATGGAAAGTTTGCTTCGCGGAATTATTTGCATTACTAAACCGCACTACTGACCAATCATTTCTATTTCTATTTCAAATTTCTGTGGTCCTAGTGAAAAAGGGTATAAGTCTTCTGAAGGTCAAGTGAAAAAGGGTTTATGTCTAGTACTGTCCGTTCATGTATATACCCTTTTTTATTCCGAGTTATGTCGACTTGTACCCTTTTTCACTAAGACCACAGATTTAACGTAGTAATGCGGAGCTCCTTTTTCTGGGTCGTTTGGCCCTTCTGAACAACTAACATAACCTAAACCTATCTCATCTTTTCAACGATCTCTATCCAACCACTTCCGTAACTAGTAGTATCTATTGTATAATATTTGATGTGTCTTTTTGGTCTTGTGTCTCTTTGAGATTGTGTCCTGTCGCAACTGTATCTCTTTGAAACTAAAGGAGACTTGTAATAAATGACAGTTTTCTTTGATTTCATCTTTACTTTGACCTATCTTAAGACGGGCGTCACAGCTAAGATCACTTAATTATTCGGCCTAAGACAGCAAACGGGTTGCTGTGTCATTTCATCGTATTGATTTTATTTATGGCATAGAGAAGGCAAACGTGCACACTCAGATGATCGTATGTGGAAACTGTGACCCATAGACATTTGCATTCACAAGAATGCAACCCAAAGACTGCAAATGCATTGTCAACCCTGAGAACTAAGATAAAATGCCTCTATGCTTGTCATTCACCGGTTGTTTTATCCCCACACGGGACCAACAATGCGTACTACTGCTTGGACATAGGTTAAAGGACAAAATGGTGGTAGCAATAATAATCAAGACCGACCCTGCACAAGGTCTCCTTTTTCCTCCTTTTTATTGCGGTTCCGTAATTATTTCGCTAACGTACGACGACGCGTTGGCCTAGTCGGTAGTGACCGTGCCTACCACGCTAGCGGTCCTTTGTTCAAATTCCGGTATGGTCAGATATTTGTGTGATGAGCGCGAATATATGTTCCTGCGTTGATGTTTTCTATGCATTTAAGTTCCTGAGTATTTCTCATAGTACAAGCTTAGAGCTTAGTTTGGGACTAGGTTTTGTGTGACATAGTCTCCTGATATTTATTTATTATTTTATGTCAAGTGACTAAATGTTTAACAAGTTATGTATGTATGAGACGCTCGGATCTTTTAATCTAAAGGTAAGCAACGGATTTTAATGCAGTTTTCATGAAAAGATAGAGTTATTTAAGAGAACTGTTTTTATGTATTGGTTTATTCATAGACGTTACAGAAAACTAACATAAAAGCGAAGCGGCGGCGTACCTAAGTGTAAAATAAATCAGAAATAAAACCCGGTCAATTTTCAATCGGCCATCTTTCCTCCCTGACAGTTTCGGAATTCCTGCACAAGGCCCTCCAGCCCGAGTCCCGTCGACATTTACAATCTTATCTGCACGTCAACGTCGACTTGTAAATTATGTATAACAGTAAAATGTATAATAAAGTGTCTGACATTTCTGCACGCGATAACGTTAGAGCTATTACTGTCACAATGGGCGACGACAGGATGAATTTTAAAGGGCTTATAGGGTCCCGTGTAAAGGGTAAGGGTCGAACCAGCGATCCGGATATTTATAATATTTAAAGCTATTATCTATTTATGGGGTTATGTTTCTGATACAAATGAAAGGAATGGGGAATAAAGTAACTTTTCAGTACTTTTGTCTCGCTATTGAACGACTTTATAAATTAAAATAGCTTCTTCCTGCGACTTTGTCCACGTAGATTTCGATTATCGTTATTCCCTATTATACTTTTAAATTAATCTAGGGTATAAGCTATCTCTAATCATCAATTTCATTCGATTCTGTCCAGCCGTTGCAACGTGAAGGGGTCAAACTAACACACACACACACACAGGCCCTCATCTTCACTTCTTCGTTCCTGGTTAATCACATCATCATCATCATGTCAGCCGAAAGAAGTCCCCTGCTAGACATAGGCCTCTCCCAAGGCTCTCCACTCAGGCCGGTCTTGTGTCTTGTGGTTAATGCTATAACGACATCTTACTATCTAGTTTTAGGTGTACCTACACTGGTGGAAAGAGGTTAATGGTTAGTCAAACGTGCTCTCAGTTTTTGCGCGTCCGCAAAAATTTCTAGTAATTCTAAAAGCTTTTGTCTTGTGTACCCTACTGTATCCTGCCTTTTTGCTGAAATATATTTGGCTGAATGTATCGTTTCCCAACACTGTTCCATTTGCAAACGCTTTTTTTCTGCCACTGTAAATATTTCAGGATTTATTTCATTTTAGAACTCTGTGTGAACGTGTGTGACCCTTTAGGTAAGGTTCGGTTAGTTTTTATAACAATTCAGAAATATTACTGTTACAGAAATAAAAGCTGGTTAGCAACTGAAATGGTTGGGAAACGATACATTCATCATCATCATGTCAGCCGAAAGACGTCCACTGCTGGACATATGCCTCCCCCAAGGCTCTCCGCTCAGACCGGTCTTGTGCTTTTCGCATCCACCGTGTAAATAAATACATACATACATACATACCTTCACGCCTGTAATCCCAGAGTGGGCTAGGCAGAGCTACAGAATTACAACTTTTAAAAGTTGTTGACAATTCAGTAACCACAATTTGCACAAATAGGCTAAGATGTTTACAGCATATTAGTGACAGGTTGCAAGCCCATCGCCTAACAGTACTACAAGCCTATTATTCCCTTTGTCGCCTCTTACGACATCCACGGGAAGACATGGAGTGGCACTATTCTAACCCGGCAACCACACGGGGAAATAAATAAATAAATAAATATCAGGGGACAATGTCACACCAATTGACCTAGTCCCAATTTAAGCTCTAGGCTTGTATTATGGGTACTAGACAATGATATAAATACTTATATAGAAAAATATATACTTCAATACATAGGTAAACATCCATGACTCAGGAACAAATATTCGCGCTCATCACACAAATATCTGCCCTTACCGGGATTTGAACCCAGGACCGCTAGCTTCGTAGGCAGGGTCACTACCGACTAGGCCAGCGCGTCGTCATACATACATACATTCGGCCAAACATATTTCTGCCAAAAGGCTAAAAACCGTACCCTTAAACCTATCGCAAAGCAGTACTCGCATTGATGTGTTAACTAGGGAATGCAAATACCCCGTTATTTTCATACAAAATCGGTTAATAACCGGTTAAATTGCATTCCCTAGTGTTAATGTTGGAATAAAACAACTAATAAATTTACTAACATTTAACAAACAAGTTAATAATGCATTTCCAGTCTTAAAATTGCAGTCTTGAGATTGCAAATATTTTTCTTGTGTGCTTTCTCCAACCATAAAAATCTACGGAATCTTTACAACTTAAACAGTTTTGTTCTAAGCTGAAGTTTAAAGATGGCGTGCCAGCATTGCATGCGACGATCCATTGTCTATGAAATCCAAACGATGTGCCACAGAAGTGATAAAACTACACGTTTTGTGAGGATTAACATCAAAAGGGGGTTTTATTCTTGTTCGTTATACTGCAATGGGTATGACTAACTGTTGCATTGCATAAAATATCAGTATTCGAAGCATGAATTTTTATCTTCCATCAAGTAGTAAAAAATCGTTTATTTTATTTTTAAGAAACATAATTTTTATATATTTTTAATTAAGATACTACGATTAAAAGTTAAAACTAAACTTCTTTAAATTAAAATAAAACTAAGCTACTCAAATATTAAAGATGTAAATAATAATCACCACTATAAAAAGAACAGAGGGCTATGCTCAGTGTTTCTCTACGTGATACCTAGAATCAGAAATAATGATACTCACATAGAACTAAGGTTACCGGCATAGCCCGAAGAATAGCTAATTTTAAGTGGCAGTGGGCGGGGCACATCGCTCGCAGGATTGATGGCCTATGGGGTCAGAAGGTTCTTGAGTGGCGTCCGCGGACCGGGGGACGAGCTGTAGTTAGGCCTCCAACAAGATGGAGTGACGACCTTGTAAAGATCGCGGAAAAGCGATGGATGCGAAAAGCACAAGACCGACCGGTCTGAGTAGAGAGCCTTAGGGGAGGCCTAGCAGTGGACGTCTTTCGGCTGACATGACGATGATGAGTTAACATATCGCCATCGAAAAAATGTGAATGAATATTACAAATTAGCATCATCGCCCTATGTCTGCGTTTAGTTTTGTTTTGGCACGTTGATTTTCGTATCATCGTCGAGTATTTAAGGTGAAGTAGATCTAACGAATGGACCCGCTGATGGTCACCGCACCAAAGAGAAGATGGCGGGATAACTTGGACGCATAAATTGGGACGAATGGTGGGAAAGTGGAGAGGCCTTTGCCCAGCGGTGATACATACTAAAAGGCCTAAAAAAAGTGTTCACATAATGTATGAAAACGTGATTGTATAGTTAAATTTTCATCTGGAAATTATATTATAATTAGCTTTTTTTTTCTAAAATATAATTTTGCGAGAAATGTTATTTATGGCAAAGACACAGGACACGTGATGGTAAATGAGATCTCAGAACCACAGACATTTGTATTCATTAGACATAAGTTTTTGTCAAAAATTTATTTTAAATTTTGCCGACTACTTTTTTTTGCAAAATCTTTATCTGCTTATCAAGACCAAACTATTGAGTCCTAACACGGTGAGTCTACGGTAAGAATAGCAGAGATCCTGTCACCACCTTCCAACTCCATCATTAGATCAGCTCTTAGATACCATAATATTCCATTGTCACCGGTTCACATTATGTGGTCCAAATTTCAGAACAAATCAATGCGAACACTGTTGCTTGGCGGTAAGCTAAAGTATAAGATGGTGGTAGGGATAGCGACAGACCCTGCACGCGGTCCTACCATCATTGACGACTACTATTAACAATTGCCTTTGATAATACGATCAATAAAACAATGAATGAAGAATAGTGCAATTAGAGGTACGAATGGGTAATTGTGTTAATAAAAAATAGCGCTTTACCCAATTAGCATACCATTAGCATACTAATTGCCTGTTTTATAGGCGTAAAGCTTAGTCCAAGTGTCCGAGAAAACTAGAGTTACTCGTTTAACTTTGAACATTTCAGAGGACCCAGCCAAGTTGCATTGGATGCTATCGTCCACGTAGAACTCATTTAATGCTATTCTCGAATACGCAAACACTGCTAAAGCTGGGCGTTCACGACCGCTCCAACGAGCCGAATAGAACAGCGCCGCGCCAAGATCGATCTGCGAATGTCAAAACTGTTGCGTTTAAAAGTACTTGGAGCGATCCATTGGATTTCCAAATGGACGGAAAGCCTGCGCGACGCGCCAACGCGCAATCCGAATGGAACTATCGTGAATGTCGACATTCAACGTAGGAAACACGCCACGCCTCCGCGTCACGCCAAATGGCGTCGTCGTGAATGCGTTCTCTGGCTGCCATTTTCTAATCAGTCTGCTCCATGATTCAGCACCGTTGAGGCGTGGCGTGACGCGCCCGTGAATGTGGTCAAAGTATTACTGTCATCCAGTTGTATACACTCCATCTGTCACCGAGACAAACGGCTCAAAAGTGAATGCCAAGCCTTATGTTTTTATGGTATCGACTCGAAATGTATGTAGTTGACATACGTACGCGGTCGACGCTGTCATGCGCTTACGTCAGTCATACATGTGGTTATGCTACTTGACCAGGCTCCGCTTTGTTATTCCTAGGGAAATGTGAGGGTCTGGTGCGCTAGCTATATCTAAGCAAAAATGATGCGTGGACGTATAAACCAACACACTTTCAAATTTATAATATTACTATACTCCATTTACTTAAACGACGTAGTATATAGGCTTTTCTCACTCGCACAACGTCATTCAAATCCGCACCGTACAGATGTAAGAACCGACTGATTAACTGCTCCATTTTGAGTTCGGCTTTAGCGGATTCTCATTAGCCAATCACGTGCAACAGCACTTTTCAGTACTAGATCGTTAAAGTAAATAGAGTACCTAAAGCCATTGCAATCTATCCGCGTAGAAGTCGTGTATTACTATTTCCTGGGAACTGTTTTTTTTTTGGGCTAAAAAGTATTTTTTTGGGGTACTATCCCCATACCAAATTTCATAAAAATCTGTCAACCGGTTTGGCCGTTAAAGCGTATCAAACCGCAAAACAGGCTATTTTCACCTTTATAATAACGGCTTTCAAAATAACGTTACTCCATTTTCTGCATCAAATTGCCAACTTATTAGATTTAAATCCAAATTGTTTTCCACTTCTATCACAGCCCTTTGTAATACGCTTAACGTAAGTCTATTGTCGTAGCACAATTGTGCCACAAACCGACGCCACAAATCTTCTAATGCTATTTTTGCAAAATCTCAACTAAAAGAATTTTATACGACGTATTTTCTAGAAAGATCCCTGCGCGGTCGTCTGTGCCTGAATAAAGTTATTATTTTATGGCCTTCAGGCGATTGTGCACAGTGGTTTGAAACGGTATCATTTAGATCAAAAAATCAAGCCCCTTTTTAAATGAAAGGATGTATTTAGATATAACATTTCGATCCCTTTACACATTTGTAAGTCACTATCAACTCAATATTCCTGTTTTAAATTTCAAGTTTTAAGAAATATCTTATAAAATTTCAGAGCAGACAGTATGAATAAATAGTGGTTATGACGTCATTGGGACGTCATTGTTAACCTGGATAAGGAATTAAACCAAAAACCCAATATAAAACCAAGTTTATACGGTACATTATGTTTATGGCCAATATGATCACGTATATTATATTAATAAGAAAATATGGCGAAATTGTTAAACTTAATGTCACCTCTTAAATAACATTAAAGTTATTACCCATAAAACAAAAGTCCGGCGAGCCAGGGAGAAAATAAAAATGTGAAACGTTTACCCACTAACGCGTTAAGTTTAAGACCACAGCGGTTCTTATAAATATGGTTGAATAAAATAGCACTTCTAAAAACTAAAGTAAACGGATTTGTGTTGACGTAAACGGTATTGTCAAAAACCGGGTGGTTTAATTTTTCTGAGCCATTTAAGTAGGCCTTATTATTTCAGCGTTTCATTTCTTTAGCTGCTTAAACAAGTCAAAGCTTACAATGTTTTATATTAAAATTGCAACGCTTTTGTCTCGCGAACTAAAAAAAATAAACACTAAACTACTTGTTATTCATTTTTAGCACTAATAAACCACTGTGCATAAAACGGCATGGAATTATTTTTATTGAACAAAAAAATCTTTATTTCCATCGAGCAAACTTTATGAAGGAACGAACCACTACGCAATGCGGTCTCTTGGCACACTGGGCACTTTAGCACATAAAACTGGAGTTGGGCTGCAAATTCATTATTTTCCACAATCCCGCAGTGTTAAATTGCGATGAGGGATTATTTAAGTTTGTTTTATCGAAATATATAAGCCGAGACTATTTAAATGTATTTTGTGGCTGTTAGCGTTATTATTCTGCAATAACATGGCTGACAGTAAAGTTTTTTCGTTTGTTCTATTGAAATAAAATGGAAGGATATTTTTAATTTGTTTAAAAAGGTACCAGAAATTAGTGTTTTCTTTCAAATGAAAATAGCAGCAACATTATCGTTTCAGCAGCTTGAAAATACTAGGATAGAGTTGGACACGAATTTGGAATCTTAGGATTTCATTCTTGAGATTATATTCTTGAGAATGAAAATGTATATGGTCCCTGATGCCACTTACTTGCAGGTTACATGTGTGTTTGTTTGACTTTTCCGTGCCATAAAAAGCGAAACATTAAGTGCGGAATTGAAACTTAACGTTTCAATACCTTAGTTTTTATGCGGTGTGTTCCCGGCATGAGGGCTTTCCTTGACATAGATTAAAAATAGGCAACTCCTCAATATACCTACATATTTATTTTAATTAAAACAAGAAAAAAAGTACAAACATGTTTTCTAACAAAAAAAAAATGCAAGCTATGTACACTGTGCATTAAAGATAATTAGTAAAGTCACGTGACCAAACTACGTTACGTTTCACTGCTCCTTTGCTTTGACATAGCAAATAGAGCCATTCCATACTTTTAGTTATTTAAAATTATTTTGTTGTAGGATTCATGAAGTATCTTTAAAATTATCTTTTGGATTGTTTTAGATTTGTTATGAAATTGATCAAACAGTGAATGAGCGTTACTGGCAATTCTGACAAATTCAAGGAGTATAAAATAAATTAATAACTCTCTGTTTTGCCCCTGTACCAATGTATGCCTTGTACCAAGTAATAACGATACGAGACATACATCTACAATACGTTGATGGTAGTTAAAATCTACGATATTAAATTGCAGCACTGCGTTAATTAACTTCCCTTAATTATACCTGCAAGTAATTACTTATACAACATATTATCGTTAGGTAAAACAGAAACCTTCATGCCAGTAACACACTGTATTAATTGAACTTCAAATAACAATACACTACAATACAAGTACTTTTTACAGAACACTAAAAAACAAAACACGGGCAGCTCTCTAGCGGGTAGTTGTTATAGCAAAATAGCAATGTAGTGAAACGTCGTAATCTCAAATTGTCCTGGAAGGAAAACAACCTGATAACAGATGGTCGACATAGCAAAAAGTCGATATCTCAAAATGACCTGGTAGGCTTTAGGTCCTATAAGTAAAATGCCCTGATATCGGATGGTAGACATATCAAAACAGTTAAGCTTAAGTTCGCATCATATTTACAGATTATGTCATCATCATAACAGTCAGTGAATATTATTTTTCTCAAAAATGACCGGAAAAGTTGACATTACTAACTCCATACTGAGACGCGAAGTACATAGTTTACAGACAGTTCCCAAATAAAAAAAAATACAAATTTCATTGTTATCTAGTTTGTAACTTTAAAAAAAGTGAAAACGGCCATAATAAAATGAGCGCACAAGTCTTATACATCCATATTTTATTCGAAACGTTAGTTTTTAGTCTGTGTCTTGAATAGCTTGAGTTTTTTTTCTAAAAAAAAAGCACTATATATGCCTCGGCAGGAACGGCAATTGCGGGCCTCGTATTTTTAAACGGACGAGCTTGCGCAATTGCCTGCTTCACTGCCTAGGCAATAATGTACTATTCCATGCCCAGATAAATTGTTATAAAAATATATTTCTCTATCTAATTTTGACGCTGACTGTAAATTCACTCAAGTGGACGTTTTGCTTTTAATATTTCATTATAGCACTCCATATTCATATTAGAAAATCATTTCACTAAATTACTTAGACCTAAAAACCTAGACAAGATGCATTAGGGGTACAAATCGTTATCCAAGATGTAGAAATAGGATGGTAGTAAGCTGTCAGACGGTAGACGGTGTCCCGCCGTGTCGAGAGTACATTAAAATTCATACATTTTGTCAGATTTCGAAAGTCGTTTACGTTAAAATTAAGCTACTTGTCTAGTGTCACAGTATACGAAAACAAACCTCTAACTTTGCTGTCAATCCTTAGCACGTTCAAATAATAATTCCCAAATATATTTCCGCCAACAATTCCGCTCGCTGTAATACCCAGATCTAAAAATACCCGGTAGCCAGCGGTAGCAATTTCCCGGTATTAATGTGGGAACTATACCGGATATTACGGGCGTGGCGGGCAGGGTTGTGCGTCATCATGTGTCGATATCGATAAATCTAGATTAGCGCAGCGTTTTGATTTATGGGTTTGCTAAAATGTTAGCGTGAGCCGATGTTAACGAAGCTAGATTTAAGCTTGGTTTTGAAGTTGACCGATGTCTTGGTTATTTTATGTTTGTTTTTGTATTTATAGACTTAGTTGGGGCTTAAAAAAAAATTTACCGTTCATTTATGCACCTGATTCGTTCAAAAAAGTTATTCTAATTCACGAGTAGGTATTGTGATTGCCGGATTATTTTTTAAATAAGTTATATAGAATTATCGAAGAAAAATATACCTGAAGGTTCCTAAAAGTGTATGCTTAATATAGGTATGCTTTGTCCTTATTTGTCTTTTTGACATTTGTATTTGACAGGATGTGGCAAATAATAGTTCAACTAATACCGCTTTTTTGTGAGGTAATGAATAAAGGGGTAATAATATAGCTCCGAATACAAGTATAATAATAAATGATGAGGTAATAAGAACTTAACACGTTCATGGACGCGGATGCTATAGCAGTCGTGTATCATACCGGCTATAGCATGGGCGTCATAAATACGGGGGTCAAATTAAAATGGTTTTTTATTACTGTCCGTGAACGTGTTAAAATGTATCGATAGTTTAGTTTAAGTCACACCCCTAATAAGGTATACAATGCTTTTTCCGTTCAATTGAAAATATCGATACAAAGGAAAAAGGCGTGATGTATGTATATGTAAGTAGATTGTTTAAGTTATATGGCGGGCAGGTAAAGCAATGAATTATATACGAGTTTTCTAACAAATCATGAACTATTACGGGAACTTTATACGTCCCTTATCGATTAATTTCAGATAAGGAAGGGGTAGGTGATATTTTATACTATTTGAACAGATTTGAACACAAAAAGCTAATAGACGGATACAAAATAAAATGTTGTTGATTGGTTTGTAATCTTACGATACATTAAAAATTTATACGCGTTTTGAAGTTGTTAAGGTTCATACAGTAAAATTAGGTTTGTACTTATAATTATTTAAAAAAAACATAATTACATCAAATTTACACTTTAATGTTTGTACGTGTCGTAGTTTATAAAAGTTTAGTATTTAAAAAACATTGCTCACGTGTTCATAAAAATATTGTAAATTTGGTATGAACGTGTCGGCAATGGTTTTTTAAAATACTAATCTTATTTAAACTACTACACGTACATACATTTATTATAAACCATTTTAAATATATTGCTAATAAGAATAAAAAACTATTTACCACTATTTATTTTCTAATCATACCTACTAGTTTGAAATGGTATCATAATAATATTATAGTGCCGTCATCGAAATAGCTTAGTAAATATCCATGCAAAAAAATCAAGTCAAACTAACGAGTCAGTTTAAATTCATTATCTTGATAAAATAAATACTTACAACAGATAGTTAATTAGTTAGTAGTTAAATAATTTACTAACTAATTTGTTTTTTAATAAGTTACTCTACATACAAGCGAAACCAACCTAAGCTTTTAAAAAAACGACTGTGTACGAATCATGAAGTGTAGATTACCATAAACTGGGCCTAAACTTTGACGTGTTATCCTATTGTTTTTAAATCAGCCGCTATTACTGTCAAGTAAATAAGAGCTATCAAAACGTTGACACTAATGAATATGAATTTACAACGAAGAATCTCAGCCCTGGATGTATATATGCACTCGAATTACCGAGTAATTTATGCAATATGAAGATCATTTCGATCCCCCTGTGACACGTAATGGGGATTGCATATCAGATGACGTTGATTGCTTGTCAACAATGATATTAAACCCACTGTTGGGCATAAATTAAGGAGACAAATTGGAACTTGACGTAATTTAAAAAAAAAAACGTTGCTATGGTTACGTACGCAAAGGGTGCCATCGGATATATATTACTTGCCTCTGCTGTCTTTACTTTTAGGTATCAATTGTGTTCTTTCTATGTCGTCATTTTACTTTTAACATTAATAATGTTAAAAGTAAAATGACGACATAGAAAGAAAGAAAGAAAAGAAAATAATTTATTCGTGACATACATAACAAAGAACAGATTAACAAATACAAGAAGAAAGTAGCCACGAAATGGTCCCAACTCAGCGTAATGCTGGCATTAAAGTCCATCCATCCAACCAGAACCATCAGGTGAAACCACGGAAGGTTACACACACATAATTATTTGAACACAAAACATGAATAATAGAACGAGAAAAAAAAACAAAAACGCGAAAACTTTTTCATGTCAAACCGACATGACATAGATTCTTCTTATTCATTCATAAATATCTTTTGAGATACTTTCGTTTTGGAGAAGGCAATATTCAAAAGCAAGATTGTTTTATTTCATCTACTTAGAATATTTAATCGAACCTGCAGAGCGGAGACAGTTAAATCAACTTCAAGAAAATGGGAAGTTCCAGGTTCCAGGTTAAAGGCACACAGTTTTTAAAGGCATGGAGAAGGCAAAGGAACGCCTTCTGGGAGGACCACATTCCGAAGAATCATAATTCCAAATGCAATATTTTGGTAGTAGACTTAATTTTTCGATATCGCTGAAAACTCAAACTTAACTTAACCTACGTAAAGTAATTCAATTATACTTTGAATCTTAAATAACTCCAGCATAACATCAGGTTTCGGAGAAATGTAAATTTAGACAAAGAAATACTCCTAAAACAACAGAATTTTAAGGTGATCCTTTTTTCACCGGCTGTCTTAGCCCCGCACCGAAAAATTACAATGCGAACACTGGTTTTTGGTGACAGGTTAAGGAGTAACATGGTTGTAGCAATCCGACTCCGACTCCATGATACTATCAGCCCAAGCGTCCATTAGCCAAATTCTTAGTGACGGAAATTTCAAATACCTATTTTCATAAAGTGTTATTTCGCATACCCACTTCTAAAATAACTTCAGATTATCGCATAAACTGTATACACTTACAATATCGCATTTTCAAAGCCTTAGCTTGCTCAAGAGATAGCACTTGAGTATTGGAGATTTGCAGATCAAGGCGGCATCAAGATCGTAAATATCTCGGTACTTCTAAAGCTGTTGACAGTGTAGGGATAAAATTTTATTTGCGGAGAAATGTGAATGTTTTGTATTTACATTAGAAGTTGAGTAGGATCTCAGCTACCATCACTTACCATCCAAACTGCTTTAACCGTTGACTCGTAAAGAGGCAACAAAGATAAAATAAAAATATTAAATTGTATATTACGTACAATAATACCTAAGTACCGAGAGACCGTCAAGTGTGAGTTTTGTTCACATAACCAGCTTTAAGTTTTTTGTGCGTATGGTTAATCGATTTGAGTAAAAAACAGACATTTAAAAAGAAACTATAGAATTTATAATAGCATCTTGAATCTCGACTTCAATCTCAAGACCGTAATCCTGAGACTGCAAACGCGTTGTCACCCTGAGGGCTAAGATTTTTTTCCTGTTTTTTTTTTTTTTTATATATCATAGGAAGGCAGACGAGCACACAGGCCACCTGATGATAAGTGGAAACTGTGACCCATAGACATTCGCATTCACAAGACTGCATGCACACAAATCTAATCGTATTGTTGTTAGATAAGCTAGTCATTTCATTATTAATTTTCGCCGTATTTCAGCTCAAGTATCAAAACTAAGGTTAATTTTGATACTTTATATGTATTATAGAAAATTTGCTAATATCAAGATTAACAGCAATATCCAGGGAGAAGTTCCGGGGAGTAATAACCATCAATTATTCCCGTATCTTTCGATGGAAAAGTTTTTTTATTCAGTTAGATAAGACAACAATACGGCTGTTAATTGTGTTTGCAACTTATAAGGAAATGGAGTTAGTAAAAGAAAACAGTCAGATCACTAATTATTAAATAAATAAATAATGTAAGTACAGGTAAAGCAGAGTTTTAAAATGAAATGAAATAAAATTATTTCTATTCCGAAAAGCAGGTTCCCTATAAAAAAACAAAAAAAAAGAATGACAAAAAAACTAAGAAACTAAGGTGTTTATCTCACCGCCGACGATGAGCGAAGCGAGTAGCGCCAGCGACCAACTATTAATATTTGCGTCTCTCTTATTCACACGGGATAAATATCTTTAGTTTGAGAGCAAATTCTGCTACGACACCAGGCTAACTAAAAAACAAAATTTGGAATTAATAATACTATACCTAATTCGTAATTTTGTCATACCACGGAAACAGTGATTTATTTCAGGGTTGTGATCTATCCCTGTGCCTTTCATCCAGAAGTCCTAGACAAACTGATTAGGATTGACGTAAGTTGTCAGACGGTCGCGTCGAGCGCCTGCGTCAATAAACATTTAGACAGTTTTTGAAAATCGATTACGCAATCGTAAAGCAACTTATCTAGCCTCACTGAGGCCCTAGCTAAGATCCATTACGTTAACTAGCTTATCTATTCGTTTCATTGTTAAACCAATCGCGTCACTGGTAGATCACGTGACTCTTCGTATCACGTCATCTAGCAGTGACGCGATTGGTTAAAAAGCGAAAATGAATAGAAACGCCGCCAGTTAACGTAATGCATCTTGGCTAGGGCCTCAGATCTGTTTAGCCGTTTTAGCATGATTGAGTAACCGGATCCCCTTGAAATATCGACAAACATTTCATCGAATGTATCATTTCGCCGAATTTAATTTCATCGAAAACTAATTTCTGCTGAAACCTTATAGTTTTCAGGTTATCTTATGCATTCGTTACTTAGGTTAGGTTAGGTTAGACTTGTGACCACAATAAAAATAAATCTCCTGCACGTGGAAATGCCTGTCGATGAAATGAAAATTCGGCGAAGTGAGTCGTTCTATGAAATGAGTTTCGATATTTCAAGGGTAAACCTTGAGTAACAAACGTCTACGTAATAGTTGTAAGATTGGTAGGATTCAATACAGTGTCCGTGATGCGTCTAAAGGTTCACAACACGACCCCTGAAATGCCATGTCAGCGCGGCATTTGCACAAATGCCGCGCGGCACGCCCGGCACGCAAATATCATCTCACGTGGGTAGTCCTTGCTCTAGTTACAGCCCAAATATCAAAGGTTCATGAAACAATCGATACGATGACCCAGAATGTGGACATCCCTCAAGTATCTACCATCAAGGATATACTCAAATACGCAAATACTCAAAAGTTTATTGCATCCCACAATGTGTTGGCAGTTGACAGGCTAACTTAAGCCATTACAGTAATTAATATATAACTTAATTATGGACCCTGCTGGGCATAGCAACATCTTCAGGTCAATAATCTTACTTACTAATTATATTGCACATACATACATACATAAACTCACGCCTTCATTCCCAGAGTGGGGTAGGCAGAGCTACAGAATTACCAAGCACTCTTAAATAAGTTGTTGATAATTCTGTGACCACGTTTTGCACAATCAGGCTAAGATGTTTACCAGTGTATTAGTGACAGGTTGCAAGCCCATCGCCTAAGAGTACTAGAAGCCTTTATTATTCCCTTAGTCGCCTCTTACGACATCCACGGGAAGACATGGAGTGGCACTATTCTAACCCGGTGACCACACAGGTACATAATGTATATAATTTAAATTAGGTCTTTAATTTGAACTATATAATTCAAGTTGAATACTTATTATTATTATTTTGTATTACTTAATCCTATTTGGTTTTATTCAATCTTGATCCACCATTGATCCTTGTCATAATGACAGCGTCATGTGCCAAGGTAGAAATTAAATAGGAATTAATCGTTGGTCTTATGCGACAAAGTTCTATAGTGGGTCATCAACCGTACACCTCTACACGATATGTTATCCAGTTAGTTTTTTTTAATTGGGTCACTCGTCTTCAACATCTTTAAAACGTAATGAACGATCTGTATTCATGCGCTGTGCTTAGTTAAGAGCTTTCGTGAGCTTTATCAGAGCTTCCATCGAGATACGCGGTACGTTTGAAGTTTTGTCCTTGGTTGAATCGTGCTTCAATTAATTTCAATAGCTTACGTATATCTGAGCTTAATATGTATAAATTGTCAAACGAGTGAATGTGATGACGATGAGGTAAAAATACATTGGGCTGCTTTTGAGGCGGTAAAATTGTCGTCTTTTAACTGTTATGGTATTGTTTTTAACTCTGCCGACATTACTGTCAAGTAAATAAGAGCTATTAAAACGTTGACCACACGATAACAGCTCAAATAAAATATGGTTGGTACCTTATTGAATAGAGGTCCAAGGCCTCTATTCTAGGACGTTAAACAATATTAATTTTGATATGTTATTGTATTGACAACGCTTTTATTTACTTGTCAGTAATTACGGTTAAAAACAATATCATGACAGGGTCAAAAGCAATATTGTTTATCGTCTTAGAATGAAAGACCTGCTCAAGTAAAGTCAAGTGTGAGTCTGACTCGCTAGCTGCGTGGTAATAGCATTTTAATGAGGTCAACAATAGAGTATACAGGGTGTAAGGGACGGCTCACCGAATACTGAAACCATAGCTTCAGACCATTGTACTGAACTGAAATCCAGTGGAAATTTTCCCGGGAAAACGAAAATTTTCTCGTTTTTTAAGGTAAAAATGCCGTTTTTACAGTTTTTTTTACATAATGAACTTCAGTATATCATAATATGTTGTCCTAGATCGGTTTATATGCAAAAACATGGAAAAAAAACGAGGGAAACTGAAAACAACGAAAAAAAAATCGTTTTCCCGGGAAAATTTCCACTGGATTTCAGTTCAGTACAATGGTCTGAAGCTATGGTTTCAGTTTTCGGTGAGCCATCCCTTACACCCTGTATAATGCTTTGACAATATCATTGCACTTAGCCACCTTCTTTGGTATTACCACACACTTAACTGCCCATTAAAGACAGAAGTGAGAAAATGTAGAAAGAGTTGATTATAGATTTTACATAAGAATCTCATGCGCACGACAGAGACAGTTTCTCTACAATGGTCACTCAGCTGTGTGGGTGATTGTACCATCACATAATATCATTTTACTTCAATTACACAGTATGTTATGTATTTATAAGATGTATACCAAATTGACGACGCGCTGGCCTAGTTGGTAGTGACCCTGCCTACGAAGCTAGCGGTCCTGGGTTCAAATCCCGGTAAGGGCAGATATTTGTGTGATGAGCGCGAATATTTGTTCCTGAGTCATGTATGTTTACTATGTATTTAAGTATATATTTCTCTATGTAAGTATTTATATCGTTGTCTAGTACCCATAATACAAGCCTAGAGCTTAAATTGGGACTAGGTCAATTGGTGTGACATTGTCCCCTGATATTTATTTATTTATTTAAATTACCGCAGTGTTTTAAACTCAGCCGCCATTACTGTCAAGTAAATAAGAGCTATCAAGACGTTGACAATACGATAACAGGGTAAAAGTACTATTGTTTTCATCACACTTGCACGTAAACAGTATCTAAACATACAGGTTAACTTGGCCGCAATGCCCCATATAAAACCCTCGACCTTTCTTTTTACCATGAAGCCCAAGGTCGGTAAGTAATTTTTTTTTAATTTATAGCACAGCACATAGGTCATGCAAGTTCAAGCAAAGAGTTTACACGCAATTGAAAAATTGTCTTAAAATGTTATTTAAACAGGAATTTCATTGCAATCTCGCTACATGTTACTTAAATACTCAATTAATGTTCTTAATAATCGATTTTAATAGTATTCTGTATCAAAACGTCGTTTTTTTTACACTCCTTCAGGGCTGTATGTATACCTACGTAAGTATTTGCCCTTAACGTTTCTGAACGAAACATTTGTATAATCTGTGGAGTCCGCCCGCCATCCACTTAAAAAAAGTTCAAGTAATTCGTAATAATAGTTGTGCTGACTTGTGTATTAAAGCTATAATTCATAGTTATTTACATTTTATATTTGAAGACAAGTAAAAAAGTTATAAAAAATGTCGTCGTCATCGTCCGATGAGTGTAATTTAAATGCAACACCGCCAGACATTTCCCATGCAGCAAAAACAATTATTGAAAATCTTTATTTATTTACTCGCAAATGTGATGAAAAACATTGTATGTTTCACGGGCGGTACGGGAATTACGAACCTCGGCTCAGAAAGCCCTGTCTTCGACTTCGGGCTTCTAATAGAGCCTCGATCGTAATTCCTTACTTACCGACCTTAATACACAATGTACTATTAACGTACTAGAATAGAGGCCCTGGGCCTCTACTCAATAAGGTACCAAGCATATTTATTTTGCCCTGTTATCGTTTTGTCAACGTCTTGATAGCTTTTATTTACTTGACAGTAAATGCGACTGAGTTAAATACAATACCGTAACAGGGTCTAAGGAAGGAATATTGTTTATCGTCTTAGAATGAAAGGCCTGCTCAAGTAAAGTCAAGAGCTAGTCTGACTCGCTAGCTGCATAGTAATAGCATTTTAATGGGGTCAACAATAGAGTATTATAATGCTTCGACAATATCATTACACTTAGCCGCCTTCTTTGGTATTACGAGAGCGGTTCCGTACCATCACATAATATCATTTTATTTCAATTTGTAAGTTTTGTATTTATAAGATGTATACCATATTTAAACGAACTCGACTCTCGCTTTGCTGGGTGCACTACATTCACACTAAATTCGACGGATGTATGTATGTATAACTGATGTTTTGACGATGAAACTAAATTACAATAATGTTGAAAAACACATTATTTTACTAATTATTATAATTTTTATTTGTTAGGAAATGCGATATTATAACGTTATAATACATATTCTGCAAAAAAAACAACGATCTACTTATAAGACTAAAGGTAAAAGCTAGGAGATACCCTCAAGGGCATTCCCGGTCGACCATCTCTAGGGTGATATTCGTTTGTGCGTTCGATGCGTAACAACCTGAGCACTGTAAGAATTAGCTGCAACGAACAAGCCAACATGTTCTTAAGTGGACGACCGCGCATGTCCCTGACGTACGGACAGCGAAGGTTATAAGGTCCCGTTCATACAAATGACCACTCCTGTGTCGTAACAATTTTTTTGAGACCTAATAATAGAAAAACTTTCCATTCGGCACCATTTCCTATTTCCCCCCAAAAACACTACTGTTAAGTTTCACGTGTCACACAAAGCGAACCCGCGACGCAAGTCGAGTGGCTTCGTTAGTCGCGCTCGACTCGAGGGCCGCTTTGTCAGCTCGATATCGCCCACGCCATGGCACGTTTACACTCAACTAGTAGGCTAAATAATAGGGATGGTGTCATATATTTTTTATAAGAGAGGCAAACGAGCATGTGGGTTACCTGATGGGAAGTTATCACCATCCAAAAACACCAGCAACTCAAGAAGAGTTGTTGGTGCGTTGCTAGACAATTAGGGAAATGTAAGCTCTTTTATTGAGGGCACCCATGATTCAGATTCAGATTTTATTACTGAATAAAACAGTATAAATTACATGATATGTCAAATTATATGCAGTTACGTTGAGGTCGTCAGAAATAGAATTAAATGGTTATAGTAAAAGTCAACACAAATACAGAGTACATTAAAAATTTAAAAGTCAATCTTATTTATAAGTTGAATAGAGAGGGTTATCCAACAGAAGTTATCATAAATGGTTGAAAATACCGCCGAGCAGAGTTCGTGCCATAGTTAAAGTTCATCATGTATTTTAATACATGATAGGTCATAAATCATAAATACTTGTATTATATGTATACTAGTTTTAACTTTAGGTTATGAAGTCTAGAAAAACGTAACGAGACCACTTCAAGGTATTATTGTGTGGGTCCGTAGTCAACAAGACACCCTATAGTTTCGCCATGTCCGTCTGTTCATCCGTCCTTCCATCGCACTGCTAGATCAAGACAGTATCATCTCAAAATCATTGTTAGTTTTGTTTCAAGCTCATAGGCGTTGTATTAAAGTTGATTTTAAAATACACTGGTATTTTGAGTTACTTACTACGCTTTTGATCGGGCAGTAATATGCGGTATAACTTAGTAACTCTTGGTAGCTACAACGCTGTTATTTGCATGTTTATATTTACTAAAAAAAAAATTAGTAAATAACCATTTTCGGCTACCTATCTTACACGTAAAACGTTGGTGATTATTTAGTATTTTTATAGTGCGATATATTATTGTTTTTTTTTTAAGTAGTGGGGGTGTGTGAGTTTGTATAATTTAACCAACGGCTCCCTATTATTTTCTCAAAACACCTTTCAGTCGTTTTTTTTTATTTCACCGCGTAAGGTACTTTTTTTGGCTCTCACAAGTTTAACCAGAAAATCTGATTTCACCAAAATTTAATTCAATTTTAAAATGTAGCCGATGAAGTGAAATTCGATGATAAAATGAGTTACCCTTAACCAACACAATGAATTACATATTCTGAAATTATTCGAGTATGTAGTGTTCGCGCAAAACCAACAAAATTAAATCAACCGCGGCCATAAATAACGTTACCTCATTTATTATTATAATGAACGTGGTTTTGCATTACTCAACACGTGCTGTTGACATAGGCCTCGGTATAATAGAGTACAAACTGGCCACTACCACAGAATACTTATATGATAGTACAGAACATACATAGGTACATTTAATCACGCCTGTTTCCCAGAGAGGTAGGCAGACACCACTTCTTTCCACGCTTTAAGATCGTGACAAATCTCTTTTAACAGTAAAACAAGAGTTTTAAACGCATTTTAATGTGGTTAACAACAGAGTATATAATGCTTTGACAATATTATTACACTTAGCCGCCTTCTTTGGTATTACGGGAGCGGTTCCGTACCATAACAGAATATAATTTTATTTCAATTTATATACATACATAAACTCACGCCTTCATTCCCAGAGTGGGGTAGGCGGAGCTACAGAATTACCAACAAGTCTTAAAACTTCTTGGTAACTTCAATTTATATATATTATGTATTTATAAGAAATTCAAACGAACTCGACTCACGCTTTGCTGGGTGTTTTTTTCTATAGTGTTTGCACTATAATCAAACTAAATTTGACACTTGTATGTATATATAACTGATGTTTTGACGATGAAACTAAATTACAATAATGTGGAAAAACACATTATTTTATTAATCTTTATAATACTAAAAGATAGGAGGCATTCCCGGTCGACCACCTCTAGGGTGATATTCGTTTGCGTGTTCATCGCGTATCGCTGTTTGTCGCTGTCACACTGTAAAACTATGTTGCTTTTGTCATACTATCGTATTATTTTTTTATGGAATAGAGAAGGCAAACGAGCACACAAGCCACCTGATGGTAAGTGGAAACTGTAACCTATAGACATTCGCGTTCACAAGACTGTAATCCTAAGACTGCAAATGCACTGCCAACCCTGAGGACTAAGATGGAATGCCTCTATGTTAGTCATTGCACCGGCTGTCTTATCCCTAAATCTGAACACAACAATGCGACCACTGCTGTTTGGCGGTAGGTTATGTGATACGATGGTGGGAATGATACGGACGGACCCTGCACAAGGTCCTACCACCCGCCGAATTGTTTCTTATAAGAATAAATTCCCGATATGAGCAAATATTTCTGTGATGATCGCAAGTATTTGTTTCTGAGTCTTGGATGTTTTATATGTATTTAAGTATTTGTTTTTCTATTTCTGTATTTATATCGTTGTCTAGTACCCATAGTACAAGCCTAGAGCTTAGTTCAGGACTAGGTCAATTGGCGTGAAATAGCCTCTGATTTATTAAAAAAAAAAATGTTCTATTTTTGCCTGGGACTATATTGCCTTTGACGTTTTTAACGACGTCATCTTAAGATAAGATCGTCTCTTAGTTACTTGAAAGTAACATGTCAAAAGCAGTACAGATTTTACTGAACAGAATAAAGCCCCAGACTATTAGACCAGTATGAAAAAATATTATACTGGTTCCATTTTTGCTCAGAAAAACTATCCATTTCCAATTCTCTCCACCGCTCCAGTTACGAACGAGAATTCATTTACAAGCAACACGGTATATTTTTTCTTATCCATGCTGAAAAAATCCTAAATTCAGCAGCATATTGAACCACGCTTTATTAAAAAATAACAACACTGCTACGCAGACAGCAGACCATTTGAACTGAATATACAGCATCATAACATTTTATAGAGTTCGTTGCTGTGGAAATCCTTATTTAACGCAAGTTTATAACAGATAAAATTATAACACTCTCTGTTCAATGCATTTAAAATAAACATTGAAGCAAATGAACAAAAGCCCTAAAGAACAATGGTTAAACAAGGGAGCCTAATTGTAAACTGTTATCACTACATACATACATACATACATAAACTCACGCCATCATTCCCAATGTGGGGTAGGCAGAGCTAAGGAACTTCCAACAACTTTTAAAACTTGTTGATAATTCTGTAACCACACTTTGCACGCACAATTAGGCTAAGATGTTTACCAGCGTATTAGTGACAGGTTGCAAGCCCATCGCCTAACAGTACTACAAGCCTTTATTCCCTTAGTCGCCTCTTACGACATCCACGGGAAGACATGGAGTGGCACTATTCTAAGCCGGCAACCACACGTCCATAGTAAAATTGCTGCTCAACTTCGTCTTGTTTTGAGCCTATCATTGACTTCACCAATATCAAGGGTTGAGGAAGGCAGGTTTCATTTAGCTATAGATTGGAAACTTAAAGGACTGTGAAGCTGAAGAAATGTCCATACAAAGTAAGATTTTAACGATTTTTGAATATGTTGTAGATATACCTAATATATTAACTACAACATATTCAAAAATCGTGGAGCACAGACTTGATTTAGGCGTGAGAATCTTTATCGCCCGGAGTTAAATATTGTACTTGTGGGAGGACCTTGTGCAGGGTCCGTCCGGGTTGGTGCCACCATCTTATCCATTAACCTACCGTCAAACAGCAGTGTTCGCATTGTTGTGTTCCGGTTTGGGGATAAGACAGCCGGTGAAATGACTAGCATAGAGGCATTCCATCTTAGTCCTTAGGGTTGGCAGTGCATTTGCACTCTTGTGAATGCGAATGTCTATGGGTCACAGTTTCCACTTACCATCAGGTGGCCTGTGTGCTCAATTGCCTTCCTATGCCATAAAAAAAGGGTTTTTTTTTTAACAGCTACGCGATTTTAGCGTCTTTTCGCAATGCTCTAAAGGTATAATTCCTGAGCCTCCATTCCATAACGTTAAACAATACTTGCTCTTGACATGCTATCGTATTGTTTTTAACTAGGATGCCATTACTGTGGGGTTATTATGACATAACTATGCAGTTAATTTTACGGCGAGAGTAAAGGACAGAGCTATAGCAGTTATATAGCTCTGTCCTTTTTGTTTTGTTCCTCTCAACGTAAAATGAACTGCATAGCTTCGTCATAATAACCCCTCTGTTAAGTAAATAAGAGCTATGAAAACATTGACAATACGGATACCACGTCAAATCAATACTTTACCGTGTTGAATACCCCTGTTTAGTATGAATTTATTCGCGGTTGCTAACAACATTAGATTAGTTAATAATACAGCCTTTACTTTAATGTGAATATTTTGAAAACAAATTGTATTCGACACAATTATTAAAAGCTATTTGAACTATTAGTCTGTTTTATCAGAGACGGTTTTATGATCTGCCATTTTCCAGAATGTGAAAAAGACAGAAAACTCCTATTAGCTCTATTTTACTATTGACTTTGACTTGAATAGGCCGTTGAACGAATTGTCAACATAAAAATCTTATCTAGACACGCGGGAGCGTGTCAAGCCAAGTTCAAGAAACAGAACTGGCGAGGCGCACCGTGTGTAATATTACACGAACCATTTGGAGCCACTTTTGACCCCCTCATAAATCAAAAACTATTTTACATAAACGTATCAAATTTTGCTCATATATTGAGACTTGCGAGATACATATGTGTTCTAAATTTCATAAGCTTATCTCAAACGGTTATTTAGATATTAATGTCCAAAATTCCTCATTTTTATCATTGACTGACCTATAGACCAAAACTCTAACCCAGTTCCAGATGACCTAGAGAGTTAAAATTTGGTATGCAGATAGGTAATTAGATGAATACAAAGGAATAAATAAAAAACTGTAAATTTTTAAATAATTAGATTCTATTATGAACGCTTAACATAAATACCTAATATTACTTAGGTTACCTACGTTATTAACTGGGATTAATTATTATTTTTATATTTAGCGCACATCAATAGTGTAAAATCATTACCTACTCATAAATAATGATAAAATAATAGGCATTTAGATTTTCGGTATATACACGACGCGCGCGCGCCGAGTGACGCCGGAGCGGCGCGGGCGCTGTGACGATCGAATCGAACCGTTGACGCGAACGTGGCCGAGCGAGCGGCAGCCGCGCTCACAAGCGCGAGCGCCGGCTTGCTGTCCGTCCGGTTGTCTCTCGATATCTGACCTATAAGGTTGCAATTTATGCTGCGAAATTGCTAAGTTTTCTTAAGGAAAACTTATAATTTGTAGTAATATTATTATTACAATTTCTTTAATAAGTTGGTACCTACGTACGTATAGTATTATAGTATAGGCTATAGTTTAAATAAATAATAATTTTATAGTTATAAGTAGGGAGGTGTATATACTTATTATTATTACAATTCCTATAATAAGTGGGTACGTAGGTTTAGTATAGTATAGGCAATAGTTTAAATAAATAATAATTGTATTTTTTAGTAAGTAGGTAAGTTAAGTATAGTTAAAAGTAAGTAGGTGTATATACCTACTTAACTCTGAGTTTGAGAACTTGTTGATAGTAGCAAATAGTTTTATCTTTTTATTACGTAGGTAGGTACCCACCAAAAACATAAATGTAAAAAAGGAGAGCCAAGTTCAATACAAAAATTATTCTCTGCTGTGGGCTTGGCAATGCAATTGTTTTATATTTATAAAGTCTACTTTTAGTTTTGAATTTGTCCTTTTAAAAGGACCCACGGCGTTACGAGGATATGTACTTACCTACAAAAAGTAATGATATCCCACCAAAAACATAAATGTAAAAAAGGAGAGCCAAGTTCAATACAAAAATTATTCTCTGCTGTGGGCTTCGCCGCAAAAAGAATGGAGATCTGAGATTGAGTGCCAAGTTCTATGCAAAATCCAAATATGTAGTCTAAGGGCTCACTTGGCTGGTTTTCCCATACTAATTATATAGCCTTCGCATGTTCTAAACCTGTTACCTTTCGGTTCTTATTTTATTATTCCGAAAATTTGGCTTGCTGGTAGAAACTACCCATCGAACATAAGGCTCTCCCATGACTGTGTAAAAGTAGGTACTTAATAATAATTCGTATGGAAAAACCAGCCAAGTCAGCCCTTAGACTACATATTTGGATTTTGCATAGAACTTGGCACTCAATCTCAGATCTCCATTCTTTTTGCGGCGAAGCCCACAGCAGAGAATAATTTTTGTATTGAACTTGGCTCTCCTTTTTTACATTTATGTTTTTGGTGGGATCTATACTAACTAATACTCGTATTGTGAAGAGAAGGCTCCGAAACTACTCAACCGATTTGAAAAATTCTTTACCATTATAATCCTACATGGGCATTTCTATTTTTCCTTGTACTCAATTAAAAAATTGTTAACTCAGCGTTAAATTAGTCCATTTGGTAACGCATTCTTTTAATGCTTAAATTTAAAAATATATACTTCTTGTTAAAAACTTTTTAATAGATTTTTCTGATTGATCTTAAAGTTTTAAACAAGAAGTATATTTTTAAATTTAAGCATTAAAAAAATGCGTTACCAAATGGACTAATTTAACGCTGCGTTAACAATTTTTTAATTGAGTACAAGGAAAAATAGAAATGCCCACATTATCCCTAATTAATATAGGTTATGTTTTATTTTTCTGCGCGGACGGAGTCGCGGTCAACCGCAAGTTTACTTGAAAATAATGGTGGCCGATTTAAGAAACAATACAATAACAAGTTAAAAACAATATCGTTGTACCGAGTAGAATAAAAAACCTAACCTAACCTGTTTGTTTGTTGCTCAAAGGTTAACTGAAAGATAACCCTTAAAAAGAAAGTTCACCTTACCTTTACCTTTTGTATTTGAGGATATTTTGTTGTTTGTTATTTTCCCGTTTTTATAATAAGTTTGAAGATTATCTTAAGGTGACAGTCACGTGCCTAGCATTTTAAATTCTCATATTTCATACAAAACATGCACAGTGTCTGTTCAAATGATATTTGACGGGATAAACGCGGTTCTGGGAGACGTGGGTTGGTTACTGGAACAGTTCGATATTCCCGGGTCATTCCCACGCGGGGGAGTTGTAAAGGTTACCAGCGACGTTGTATAGCTATATGCAATTGTTTGTGACTTGCAGGGGATTATGTTATTGAAACTTTTGACGAACGTATAATTATGCAGAATTTTCAAAGGAATTTGCAGAAAGGAATTTCTCGCCGATTATGCAGAGTTAATTTATGGTATCCTGCCATGTTTACGTACGAACGTGTTATTTTTTGGGACGTTCCTTGTACTAAAAATAGTACATAATACAGCCATTGAAATAAAGATCTAGTGCAAAGGAAGTAAAGTAGAATTTCTTTGGTTTTTATGACAAATTGTCAAATTAGAAAATTGATTTTAATTCATTCACAATAGATTCATATTCCTTAGACGAATTTCGTTGTATGGTCGGCCTTAGGAGGATATAACTTAGTAACGGTCAGCCTTTTTAATATATTCTTTATCTCGTCTCACTGGGCGTACTTTAGATTAATTGGTGTGAAATTGTACCCTGATGTTTATTTGTTTATATAAAGGTCAAGGTCATTTCAAAATACGTATTAATGACCGTAGCGGTACGGAAGTAATTAAGGTTGGTTGTGAATAGGTCGCCTACAGAGATACGGCACGTTCGTTGTTGTCACCCGTGGTGTGTTTGCAACTGAATAATGTAATGGGTCGGCAGAGGCAATTCTGAACGTGAGATTGGGTTTAAAATGTGTAAGAAATTAATCTTGTTTATTGGAAGATTCGTTGGTGCACAAATTAATGTTTGGCTTTTATAACCTCGAGTTTTTTTACACGAATTTTTTCGTTGCAGAATTTAATCTAAGATTAGATTACTTGCAATAAAAGCTGGAAATTTATTTTGTTTCAAACGTTTAACAAGTGTAATTCTCATTTCTTTTACATTATAGTGAGCTATTTAAAGTGAAATGACTAGCATAGAGGCATTCCATTTTAGTCCTCAGGGTTGGCCAGTGCATTTGCAGTCTTGTGAATGCGAATGTCTATGGGTCACAGTTTCCACTTACCATCAGGTGGCCTGTGTGCTCTTTTGCCTTCCCATGACATAAAAAAAATAGTGAGAAAAGTAACTGGATAAATTGTAATTTCTGAAATCAAAACATTTAATATGTTAAACTAGACGACGTCCGCTACACGTACAATTAGTTTTCCACTAGTACCCTCCCTCTATTTTAACCTCTTTATTTAAAAAAAAACAAGTTCTAGAGCCATCAACATCTAAACTGTAATTGAGATGCCTCCCAAGATGCAGCCGGGGCTTATTGATAGTTATAGTATAAAAAACTTTCCACAGCAAAACTCCGCGTTGAAATGCCAATACAAAATCAAAACACGAACTGCATAAGCGCAAAATGCAGCGAACTGCACGAATCCGAGTGGATGCACGCAGTAATGTTAACTTCACGCCTGCAGGGGGCACATCAAACGAGCTAAAGATAGCCCTTTGTGTGACTTACAACCTTTTCATAGCGGTGGAAAAGGGGTGAGGCAGCGAGGCTGTGTGCTGTGAGATAATTAAAGAGAAAAGATAGACGAGGTGTCATTAGATTCGTCTAGAAGGTGTCGCTTTAATTAAAAAACGAGTCAAGTGTGAGAAGGTCTCGCGCACCGAGGTTTTAGTACAAACTTGAAGGTATGTGAATAGTATGTATGTATGTAAACTCTTTATTGCACAAAAATATAAATATTATACTATAAATATTACACTAATGTACAAAGACGAACTTATCCCTAAATAGGATCTCTTCCAGCTAACCCTGAAGTAGATGAGTTAGGTTGGACACATACGAGTTTGCACAAAAAATATCAAAAACAGACGATAATATTTATTAACAAATAAATATTAAACGAAACGAAACTACTTCTCAAAGTAATATAATCTTAGGTACCTACATAGTTACACGGTAGGTACATTTTTTCACTAGGTCCCAGAACTGCGGTCGCCATATTCTTCCCATATTATATTGACATAAATCGTGGTCAGTTTAACTGTGAATAATTTTATAATCGTAACAAACTGAGATTGATAGCGTTTACTCAGAATTCGTGTTTTCCAGCTTTCACATCTCCTAGGTTTGCCGATTTGAGTATTTCATAAAGTGTTGCAATTGTTTTCATTTTGTATACAGACAAGCCTTTGATTTTCAAAATGAAAACGATGGCGATTGCGATTACAAGTGCGTTAGACAATAAGCCCTCAGGTTTAAATTTAAAAGCTGGTTTTTTATTTGACCTTTTAAATTCTCAAAACGTTTATTTTCCCAAGCTCTACTAAAGTCTTCAGTAAATTAAATCAAACTCCATAAACGCCGTGACCCCAAACTTCAGCCGAGTGTACGTGTTTACAAACCACTGATTAATGGATGCTCCTGAAACTTTCGCCGCCGACTGTACAGCACTTTGCGGCGGAAGTTGATGGAAAGACGTTGATTGAAGCCGGTTCTGTTTCCGGTTACCTGGGCTGCCTTTAAGTTATGGAGAAGTTTACATCGTAGGGAAGTTTGGAGATTTTTTACAAGGAATGGTAGCCATGCCACGTGTGGTAATGTTACCGGGTGTGCTTCAATCAGCATAAAAACATTTTGTATAATTTCATTTAAGTAATCACGAAAAGCATAATGAACGTTTAGCATAGAAACCAATTTTATAATTTTATGTGGCATACTACCAAATAACACTAGTATTTACTTGTGGGAGGACTTTGTACATGGTCCGTCTGGGTTGGAACCACCATCTTATTCATTAACCTACCGCCAAGCAGCAGTGTTTGCATTGTTGTGTTCCGGTTCGGGGATAAGACAGCCGATGAAATGGCTAGCATAGAGGCATTCCACCTTAGTCCTCAGGGTTGGCAGTGCATTTGCAGTCTTGTGAATGTGATGTCTATGGGTCACAGTTTCCACTTACCATCAGGTGGTCTGTGTGCTCGATTGCCATTTTGGATTTAGAAGCAGCGACGGAATCACTCCATATAACTTAATAAATATGTAGTTTTATGACTCATATTCTATCTAATTAAAAAATATGCTGACCAATTAAAGAGCCGGAAAAAGTCCGGACATGTCCGGACTAATCCGGGTGAATGGTAACCCTACCTCTAAGGGAATGTTAAAAAAATCCTGTTACCCTGTGTTTAAAATTATTGCATTAAAAAAATACACCAAATGCAAATACTGTTTACTCTTGACTTACAAAACCCTTTTTTTTTCCAAAAATCGTTTTCATAGCATATTAAAACCCACAAGCCAGAACAAAAAAATGAGTACACGTCAGTGCAACTGAAGTGTCTCAACAGCTCACTGTAGACGGGAAATACAGCTATTTTTAAACTGGTGATCATTATTCTTGTAAAATGTTTAAGAGTGTTGTGTTAGTTTTATGATAGTTGCTACCCTTGGTGTTGAAACTTTTTGGTTGAAATGTATAATAATTAGGCATCGGAGTTTTTGTCGCACGGTAAGACTAATAGCAAGCTATGGAGTCGTCATTTGCCATAAGTCTAAACTCTTATTCATATTCATACTCATTTATTTAATTTATCTTAAAATGCCTCTATAGCGGTCGGTCGTGTATAATTATCTTAGTCAGTAATATTTTATTAGTTAGTTAGTGTGGACTAAAACATTCCCTTCTGCCTTATTTTAATGTATCTTTTGTTTGTTTATAAATTTTCGTAATTAAATCAGTATAAAAATGGTAATTATTTTTTATTGTAATATTTATTTTCCAAATATAACATTAAATAATCGTTTCTAAACTCGTCAACGTCGTTGTCCTTGATTATAAAAGAAAAACCTAAATAATTAAATAAATAAATGAGTATGAATATGAATAAGAGTTTAGATAGCTTGCTATTAGTCTTACCGTGCGACAAAAACTCCGATGCCTAATAATAATACATTGTTTAAGTATGACATAGTTATTTTTATTGACATTTAAATTTATAGATCATAAATTTATAGATCTAAAGTTCATCATCATCATGTCAGCCGAAAGACGTCCACTGCTGGACAAAGGCCTCCCCAAGGCTCTCCACTCAGACCGGTCTTGTGCTTTTTGCATCCACCGCGTTCCCACGATCCTTACAAAGTTCAAGGTTCTTGAGTGGCGTCCGCGGACCGGGAGACGAGCTGTAGGCAGGCCTCCAACAAGATGGAGTGACGAGATCTAAAGTTATTAGTAGTTAATTGAGTAGCATTTTAGTAACAATTTTATGAGGAAACCTGAAATAGTTTTTGCTCATTTCTGACATATTTTTTTTAATGGCATATGCACAACGAATGGCACACAGGCCATCTGATCGTCAGTGAGATTTGTGACCAAGAGACATGTGCTTCTTATACTTAACCCTACCACCAATCAGCCGTTTTCGCATAATAGTGTTCCGAAGCGGGTATAAGGCAACCGGTAAAATTACTAGCATAAAGGCATTCCATGTTAGTCCTTAGGGTTAGCAATGTATTAGCAATCTTAAGATTGCAGTCTTGAGATTGTGATCCTGAGATGGCTAATGTATATGACGTATCCTACGTACTTGATTGCTTTCTCCATGGCAATAAAATCATGCAGGTTCATACGAAATAACCCGTTTAGCTATAGCTGTTGTGATTCTAACACTATTAGAGTAATGAGGTTAAAATACTGATGACAATATATTCATTTTATTTTATTTGTAGCTACTTTAGAGCGTATTGTAGTGATTCGTAGCCGCTACGCTGGTCCACGTAGCGAGCGAGTCAACCATCGCGTAGGCGTCAATAATGGTACGGCCATCCCGCGTAACTAACAAATTAAATAAAATGAAAAATACACCTTAACAAGTAAGTCAGTTAAGGTACATTTTGCAACTTATTGAAGTGGTTAGTTACGCGGTATTGCAGTATCACCGACGATATTTGAAGGGTTGGATAAAATACATTTTTCATCACACTTGCACGTAAACAGTATCTAAACATACAGGTTAACTTGGCCGCAATGCCCCATATAAAACCCTCGACCTTTTTTTTACCATGAAACCCAAGGTCGGTAAGTAATTTTTTTTAATTTATAGCACCCCACACAGGTCATGCAAGTTCAAGCAAAGAGTTTACACGCAATTGAAAAATGGTCTTAAAATGTTATTTAAACAGGAATTTCATTGCAATCTCGCTACATGTTACTTAAATACTCAATTAATGTTCTTAATAATCGATTTTAATAGTTTTCTGTATCAAAACGTCGTTTTTTTATTACACTCCTTCAGGGCTGTATGTATATCTACGTAAGTATTTGCCCTTAACGTTTCTGAACGAAACATTTGTATAATCTGTGGAGTACGCCCGCCATCCGCTTAAAAAAAGTTCAAGTAATTCGTAATAATAGTTGTGCTGACTTGTGTATTAAAGCTATAATTCATAGTTATTTACTCGCAAATGTGATGAAAAACATTGTGTGTTTCACGGGCGGTACGGGAATTACGAACCTCGACTCAGAAAGCCCTCAGTCTTCGAGACCTCTACTTCGAGAGTCTACTAGAGCCTCGATCGTAATTCCTTAATTACCGACCTTAATACACAATGTACTATTGTGATTGTAAACTGCCAGAATGTAATCATACACAATTACACACATGAAAAAGGTGTAAGGATCAAAGATATCCCGGTGTTACGTGCAACAGTACGGGTAAATTACGTATTTTTAGTTGTTTACGGTCAGCACACAAAGAGATAAACCTATACCTTTATATATTTTTTGATTTTTTCTATAGTCAAGTACATCAATACTGCTCAGATTGCTATTGCATTCATTCTGTAAGTCAAAGGCCATCTTGACCATGTTTCAACATCGGAACCATTTTTAACTAATAACGTTACAATAATAACACAGCCAGAAATATTACAAACCATAAGAATAAATAATTATAGTTATTTTATTTGACATTCACTGACTTTTGACTGTCAATATTATGTTCTTCAAAATGTGACGAACCTCTTTTTTCTGACTGTAGAATGAAATGTAAATTTACATTTTAGAATCCCTGTAAATATACAAATACAGAAGCGTCTCGAAAGTAATTTACCTGTACCAGTTACAGCTCGCTTGCTTCTATCGGCTTAAATAAACAATACACAAACGAAAATTAGTATTTTAACCTAATAAAACGCGACGTGAAAAAAAGGAAATTTTCCAAGACACTGAGCAAAATTGGCGCAATTTATATCGTGGCTCAGCTCAGAAGCTTTTCAGGAAACATTTCGGGCTGTCAGTTCTTGCTCCGGCGTTTTGCGGGAGGTTTGAGTTGGTTGGTTGGGGAATTAAGAGGCCGTACACGATTTTTTGACCGTTTTGCTTATTTTTGTGATTTAACAGTTAAAATACTGCTTTTCTATAAGTTTTAATGCTCAACATTAAATATCATTTAAGTTATGATCGAATAAATGAGCTACGAATAAATGAGCCACTTTTTTATTTTTGTTGAGTATCAAAATGCGAGATTTAGGTTGTTTTAAAACATTATTTATTGCCAATTCTTTTGAACTTTTTGGATATTTTTTTTAGGTAATGGATTGATTATAAAGTAAAGTTTATTTCTATTGTTTTAATTTAATAAACGAGAGTTCTGAGTAGCCGAAATAAAAATATTTTTTGCCCGTTTTCTATAAAAAATTACCAAGTTTATTTATTTATTTACTCGAAAATTTTATTTGAAAGTGGTAAAAAGTAATTCATACATTCTTTAGACGACTTTCACAGCAATACATTGTAAATTTTTCATACCGTTTAGACGTCAAAACGGTTCATGAATATGAGACATTCTAAACCTCTTCCAGCAAAATTCACATAACAGTCGCCAGTGTCAGGTCGATTAATCAAAATAAAATACTGAAAACAGAAAAGTTACTCATACATTCGATAAAATTAGAATTTATCTTTCGTGTTGTGTATTAAAACTTGTAGAAATACAGTATTTCAACTGTAAAATCACGTCTGGAAAATCACGTAAATCAGCGATATCGGCAAAATTTCGTATACGGCCTCTTAATTTGTCACAAAACTCGCTAGTGATAATAGTGACACGTTAATGCAGTTCATTAATTAGCTCCGGGCGATAACGTTTCTCACCCTCTAAATCAAGTTCGGTTTCCATGTTTTATTAATATGCTGTAAGAATTATAAAAAACACTGGGTTTGTACGTTTCCGTTTTGTTTTTTTTTGTTTGAAATATTTTCTTGGAAAGGAAAACGCAGTGAACTAGTTTTTCATTATATCTACAACATATGGATATTCAGTCCCAAGACACATGAAATATTTCAGTTTTCTAAAACTTAACGACCTAATGTTCACTTTTACGTCTTTAAAAACAATACGATAACATTGCAAAAGCAATTAGGTTTAACCAAACAGAATAGAGCTCTTGTGAATTCAAAGTCAAAGTTAAGTTCTTTTTTCTTCAATTTAGGCATAACATAATACACCTATGCATGTCAAAAAGCATTACCATTAATTAAGAAACTAAACTAAACCACAATCAATAAATGAGCCCTAAACAAATCCGCTTGAAGCGACACAGAGCTAACTCTTGCTACCGTCTAAGTCTGTAACATCTCTCGAGACACTTATCATTTTGTAACATCGTGTAGCAATCCTCGGTGACACTGTAACATGCTCGAACTGGCCATAAGACGTTTTTAGTCGATCGCAAACCCGCACTAGAACAATGCCTTGGGGAGTGCTCGTTCTAATGCCACCAATGTACCGCGTAAGCGCAAGCCAGTGTTCGCGTGAACATTGGCTCGCGCGGCAAATGTTCGACGGAATTTAGGTAGACCGCGGCTGCCGCGCGTGGCAAGCGATCCAACTCGATCAGCGCATGGCATTAGTTCGTTCTTAACCATGGACGCGCGTAAAACCGTCCAAATTGCGCGCGCGGCAGCGACTGAAGCTCCTTTGATGCGGGCTAAAAGACCGACAGCGCTCGGATCGCCCCGCGGCACGTTCGAGCGCGGCAACGTTCGAGCTGCCGCGCGCGGAAACCCCGTCTACATTATGCGCGGCCGCCGCGCGAGCCAATGTTCGAGTGTTTGCCGCGCATAATCTGGACGCGCCTTAAGGCACTTGTCTCACCGACTATGAGCGAGAAACAAGAGCCTGTGATTAACTATTAATAAATACTTCTCTTTCATTTACACAGGATCTATATTTTTTGCTGGAGGGAGAATTCTAACCGGCAGCGTGTACAGCCAGTCATCAAATATTCATTTATAAGTCACTTTTAAAGTCTGTTCCTATTCAGACTGCCAATGACAATAACAAGTAATACCGGACTGTAATTTAGTGATGAGAATAATGTTACCTCTAATTAGTTTATTAAAAAGGTTCAATATATATTTAACATCATCATCGTATTATTATGCTGGGTGCGACAGAGACGAAAATCTCTCTTATCAATAAAATCTATCAAAACATCACTACATTTTCATGTCAAATATATTTTGAAAAACAAAAAATGGATCAGTCTGTTAGTTGCATTTTCACCGAAAGTGCTTTTCGGAGATTACTACCTCAAAATAAATATATGACTGTGATTAATTGCAGAAATAAATAATATGGCCATGTTCAACCTTCAACAGTACGCGAATATGGAGTAATAATGGTAAAATGATTTGTTCATATGAGTGTCGAAATGAAAAGGTCCCGACTATATTGACACGGGATCTATATCTTTTGTTTGATTCTTGAGCGAGAAAATAGTCGATACCTAAAACCCAACCTAACCTAACCTAACCTAAACTAACCTAACCAAGTGGATCTAAGACTACAATTTCAAGACCCATTCTCAGATCACAAATTCATTACTAACCCTATTAGAATAACGGACGAGGATGAAATGCATCTATGCTAGTAATTTTGCACTTGTCTCATTCCTGCACTGAAACTCAACAAGACAAATAGTGCTGCTTGGTGATAGGTCAAAGGATAAGATGGTACAGATGTAGTGAATAATGTTTTGCTATGGTTTTTTGTCGGATAAGTTCGTACTGATCTTGTTTTCTCAATTAGCTTATCGGTGGGTACTAAAGTTGACTGAGACAGCAAGATAAAAACGACCTTTTCCGGCAAAAACCAATGGCAAAACATTTTTCTATCGTTACAACGGGGAGGAGCTGTTCGGATTAATTCGAATTTGTTACGACCTTTAAACCTTCAAGAAAAGAGCGTACTCTCATCCGAAAGGCCGGCAACGCACCTGTGACTCCTCTGGTGCTGCAGGTGTCTATGGGTGACGGTAATCGCTTACCATCAGGCGATCCGTCTGCTTTACCTCCTATACCATAAATAAAAAATAAAAACAATTCACTACATCTGTAGTATGCACTGCCGGATCCTGCACAAGGTTCTACCATCTTTTCAGGTTTTTTTTTTACTAACGCACGCTTCATGATAACTTAACTCGGTTGTGCGAAGTCTCGGCAGTGTAAGAAAATAACAACAAAGAAACGATGCCTTGGGGAGGTGTATCCGTTCTGTTTCCACTATGTGTAACGTGATAACTTATGCTGTTCGAAATTATGGCGGCAGGATTCCGTATGGTCCGTAACAAAGTTACAATTTTTAAGGACGCGTTAAAGAAAATAGGCATAAACGAATGAATGAATGAATGAGTGAATGAATGAATGAATTAATTAATGATATTTATAATCCAAAATAAGTGACATTATACATTGCATGGTATGTCAAAAGTACAAGAAATTACATAGGAATCGTCAAAAATATACACAAAATTTAAAATAATCAAAAATAGAAATAGATAAATAGGAATAACGTTATGTTATGTCTCGGAATAGGCTTTTTGGTGGCATACCCTGGTCCTAGAATTCATTGAGTCACAAAATCCAAATATATATTTTTTATTGTGCTTTAAGCCAAAGTGCCGGCGCAGTGATTATAAAATATTACAATTATTATTAAAGTTACCGTTAAAAAGTTTTTTAATTACATGGTGCACTTGGTGCAGCGTCAGGCATAATGCAGTGATAATACAAACAGGTAATAATTTATGTATTGACATTAGCATAAAGCTGATTACTTCGATCAGCGTTAAAATTAAACGATAAGTATGTCGTTCTTAACGTTAACATTAATTTATACAGGCAATTCAAAGATAACTATATTATTTTGTTTTTATTACCTACGGTCATGTTTGATCAGTAGTTTTTATACGTTATTAAACCTATTTAAGTTAAAGTAAGCTTTATCGCTTTCTGTCAAATTCAAATGAATAAGGACAAACCATATTTAAAGCATACTTTGCTTATTGTATGATTATGAATAAGAGGGTAAATGTAATAAGTAACTAAACTAAAGTCTATTAATTTCTCTTAATGCCTATTTTTTCATTCATTCAGTCAAACGGGGCTTAACTAACGAATTTTATGATTAGGAAGATATTCAGTAGGCCTAATATTTGTAAAAATGGTTATTATATTGCCACGCATCCCAGTTTTTTTAATGTCCTACCTTTGTTACTTTACATAAAAGGTCACGTTATGTTTGACCTAACTACAGTACCTAACAATTATAGTTTCTGTTGATTACTTCATTGTTTTAAATATTTACGGAACCAATTTAGTAAATAAATTCCTCTTCTAGCCGACGGGGTTGTTTGCCAACCCTCCCCAGAACTTTAATATTTGAATATACCTTCTACAAACTTACTCATGCCGCCGCTAGATAACCACTTACAATACCGCTCTTTGGAAACACAGCAAAATAAATGTAGTTCAAACTCCACCCAACCGCAAAGATAAGTTGGTAATAGCTACTTCTGTCTGGGGTATTAATAACTGTTTGTTTATTTGAGGTTATTCGTGGTTTATTACAAGACTAGATGTTACCGGTGACTTGGTTTGTGGAAATATAATTTTGTTACCTCATTTTAACTAAATGTTACCGTATAAGCTCCGATTTTATCCTAAATTTCATAATACGTATTATGTTTCAAGTTACACACTAACATGAAATTTTCCGTAGGAAACAAAAGACTATTTGTATTTATAAGCACTTAAAATAAATAAGTTCTTAAACAGCATACATAATATAATAATATTCCATCAAGAACATAATTATTCATTAAAAAAATAAGTGGGTGATACTCAAAATGCAGGGCACGATATTGAATTAAATTTTTATTAAGATCACATCCTGCAATACAATTTTTTTTTTATTAGCTACAAAATGGCTTATCTATCAAGTAAATACATTGTAAGAGCGATAAAATGGATATGAAACTAAGTTGCAATGTTGGTTTTCAGAATTATAATTAAATTGGAGTTCTATGGACCTATCCAAGTGATGTACACTTTCTTTATAAAGCAATTCTCACAAAGTTTGGACACTTTTGTTACCAACATGTTTTTTTGTTACTTTTCATATAAATATTTTGGGACACAATATCACAATAGTTAATTATTATTAATTATTATCGTTTACAATCAAATTATTTTAAATCAGTAGATGTCAGTGAAATGTACAAAACGTAATGTCTAGAGTAAACTTAACTAAACACAAACATCTCGTCAATCCCATTCCGCAGAGTCAACATCGACGTATGCACACAGTCATTAGCTTGTTAGCTTGTGTTGCATTCGTTACAAATTAAATAGAAAATTGCTAATTGGATGTCTTAGATACTGCTTCATGTATATTTGTCTAGAAAGGGATCTTGAAAAGGGACGTCCTATTTGGAGTTCCCTACGAAATATACATGTGTAAATATTTCTAAATGTTAGAATTAAGGTAAAGTCACCAGTAATCAGCCAGATACCAGAGTCGATCTTATATGAGTGCGAAGAGTGAGAAATATATCTTTCGTACTCTTTCCACTCATACAAAATATACGCAGGAGCCGACTACAGGTCTCTGGCTGGCCACTGGTGACTTTACCCTATGTGAAATTATACTTATAATGAGGTGTCTTACAAAAGCCCAGCACAAGCCGTAATTGTACGTTTATACATCCACCCGTCAAAGTTTTAAACTCTTCAATAATATCAACAAGCCGTGACCACAGAAAAAATATTTCAACCCACCAACCTAAAAACACATACGCGAGCCATTCATCAAAAAGCAAATTCAATTATTTTCGTCGACGACGGCCGAAACAAAACAGAAATCCTAGGATTTGAATAAATCGAGGCGGAAAAAGCCGAAATAAACGTTTTCCTGACTTTATGAACGCTCTGCTTGGTCTGAACTCTGAACTGAACACGACAGCCAAAATGGCCGATTTTATTTGGTACGCAGCTCTATAATATGAGAAAAGGATTCGCATATTGTGTTTCTCAAAATGATTATTTTGATTTGATCATGCGGCAAGCCGTGTCGGTAGTAGGTCATGGTTATACAGCTACCAGTTTCATGTTCAAATTCTGCTACTGGTAAGTAATTATCTAATTAGCAAAAATATTAATATTATACGGGATAGAAAAAATATCTTTGTAGTATATGTGGGTACATACAAAAATGTGTTATGAACTGTCATCGGAATAGCTGCCAGTCTGTAACCGAGTAATAAACGCGCGTGACACGTATACTGGTCATTTAATTATAATCCCTTAAATCCTCGATACAGGACAACGTAACTGGCGACGAGTTATTTCCCCACGTAATTGTTTGTTTACAAGTGTAATAAAAGGGAAACTACCTTTAAGATGGCCAGTCACGGATTATTAGGAAGCAGTCTCACCTTCGACCATCACGTACAGGAGTGGAAGATTTTCTTAAGTCGTTTTACGCAGTACTGCGTGGCGAACGACATTACCGATGAAAAGGATAAATCGGGAGTTAAACGTCGTGCCCTGTTATTGTCTGCTCTGGTCGAGGATACTTACCGCGTCGTCAGAGATCTTTTACACCCGAAAGAACTCGAGACCTTGGAGTACAAGGAGCTTGTGGACCAGCTGAACCAACATTTTATTACGAAGAGAAGTTCATTTGCTGAGAGGTACAAATTTTACAAGGCCGAGCAGCGCCCGGGCGAAGATTTAGCGGAGTGGGCGGCGCGAGTGCGGAGTCTCGCGCTGTATTGCGAGTTCAAAGCGGAGCTCGGGACAGCGCTGCGGGACCGGTTCATTCTCGGGCTCGAGAATGTTAAGGAGAAGGAGAGGTTGTTTTCAGAAAGCATCGAGACGTTAACGTTTGAAAGAGCCTTGGGGATCACTCAAGATGTTCGATGTGCTCGCATGGCGCTGCAAGGGTCGCGCACGGAGGCCGGCACTGCCGTGCCGGCGCAGCCGGTGTTTGCTATGTGCACCGGTCCCAGTGCGGGAAAAGATCGTCGGGCCCCGGCTAAAAAGTGTTGTAGTGTGTGCGGTTATAGTAGCCATGACAAAGAACAGTGTAGATTTGTAAATTTCGCGTGTAAAAAGTGTTTTAAAAAGGGACACCTTAAAAGAATGTGCACCATGAATGTTAAAAACAACAACTTTATAGCTGCGGATGACGAGTTTTTGCATTATGAAGGTAATTATGGCTTATACAATATAAAATGTGTTGACGGTAAACCTATGCAGCAGTTCGTGTCGATAGCGCGCGATCCGGTTTTGTGTGAAGTAGATAGTGGTAGTGCTGTCTCTGTCTTGCCAGGTGATGTTTACGAGTCAAGATTTAAAGATAACTGCGAATTAAAACCATGCAATGTAGTTTTAAACTGTTACAATGGTACTAAAATGTTTCCATTAGGCTGTATAGCATTGCCTGTGACGTTCGAGGGACAAACCAAGTCGTTAACGTTTTATGTTATTAATAAGACAGGCGGTAAACAACCCACATTACTTGGACGCGATTTTATAAGCTTATTTAGCATGCAATTTTGTACAGTCAATTGTAATAATTTACAATCAGATAGTTTAACTGAGGAGTTGAAAAGTACGTATTCGCAATTGTTTGCGAACGAATTAGGTCAGTTTAATAAGTACAAGGTCACGTTGAAGGTCAAACCGGATGTACCATTAAAGTTTTTTAAGCCAAGAACTGTTCCATTAGCGCTCAGAGAAAGGGTCGAAAGTGAATTAGATAGATTATTGAGTTTAGGAATTCTTGAACGAGTGGAGCACGCCGAAGTAGCAACGCCGATAGTGCCAGTGCTGCGACGCGACGGCGGCGTCCGCATCTGCGGCGACTACTCCGTCACGCTCAACAAGGCGCTGTACGTTGACTCCTACCCGCTGCCGCGATATGAAGATTTGTTTGCTCGGTTGCACGGCGGCCTGCAATTTAGCAAGTTAGATTTGTCCCGAGCGTACAATCAATTAGTATTAGATGACACGAAAAAACTTACATGTATAAATTCACATAAAGGTCTTTTCTGCTATAATAGACTAGTATTCGGTCTTTCCTGCGCCCCAAGTCTTTTCCAGAGAACCATAGAACAATTGTTGGCGGGAATTGAAGGAATATGTATTTTCCTTGATGACATATTAGTGACAGGTCCATCTACAACCATTCATTTAGCGCGCCTAAAAAATGTACTAAGTCGCTTGCAGGATGCAGGGTTCCGCTTAAGGGGTGATAAGTGTGAATTATTTAAAGATTCCGTAGAATATCTGGGGTTTGTTATTGATAAAACGGGTTTACGCAAAACAAATGCAAAGGTGGATGCAATATTAAATAGTAATGCTCCCCAGAACGAAAAAGAATTAAAATCATTTTTAGGAATGATTAATTATTATTGATGTTTTATTCCAAACATCTCCAGTCTTCTAGCACCATTACATTCATTGCTCCGCAAGAGTGAAAAATGGATTTGGGGTCAAGAGCAAGCCAGGGCTTTTGAGCGCGTTAAGGATGAGTTGGCTAGTGAGCGCGTGTTGGCACATTTTGACCCGTCGTTGCCGACGGTTGTTACAGCTGATGCAGGTCCTCGAGGTCTTGGTGCTATTCTAGCTCAACGACAACCCGACGGCAAGGAACGAGTAGTCGCGTACGCCTCACGTTCACTGACCAAGCCAGAACTAAATTATGCGCAAATCCAAAAAGAAGCTACGTCCATCGTATTCGCGGTTAAAAAATTCCATCATTATTTATATGGACGGGCGACTCCGTTTATACTGCGGACAGACCACAAGCCCTTGTTGTCTATTTTTGGTACAAAGAAAGGTGTTCCGGAAATGGCGGCAAATAGATTGCAGCGATACGCTTTATTTTTAACTGCATATAAATTCGACATCGAATATATAAGGAGTGAAAACAACGTTGCCGATTTTCTATCGCGGGCTGTGCCTTGTGCGAAAAGTAATGAGGAGCAAAAGGTCGAAGAAGTAAATCAATTCATTAATTACGTTACTGATTCATTGCTAAAGCCGTTGACCTTGAGCGATATTAAGCGGGAAACAGATCGAGATGAGACGTTACGTAAGGTAGCTTATTATGTAAACAATGGTTGGCCGTCGAAAGTGTCGTGTTCTGATATCAAACCTTTTTTTTTAAACAGGCACGAAATAAGTGTCGAGAAAGGTTGTATTTTGCGCGGCCATAAATTAGTTATACCTAGCATTTATAGGGAGCAGATTTTGAACGAGTTACACGAGTCGCATTTTGGCGTAGTCAAAATGAAGTCAGACGCTAGAGCGCGCATGTGGTGGCCTAATATCGACAGGCACATTGAGGAAAAAGTAGGTTCTTGCTCGGTGTGTAACCAGCACAGGCACGCGCCGGGACACAGCCCGCTGGCGCCGTGGCGGTACCCGGCGCGGGCGTGGGAACGGCTACACCTAGATATGTTTACGTTACAAAATAAACAGTTTTTGATTGCAGTCGATGCGTTCTCAAAGTGGGTAGATTGTTTTTACATGCCTCGTACAGATTCTGGGTCAATAATTGATAAATTGGACGAACTATTCAGCAGATACGGTTTGGTTTGCACCCTTGTCACAGATAATGGTCCTAATTTTTGTTCAACACAAATTGAAAACTATTGCATGTCAAATGGTATCCGTCATGTAACAAGCGCTCCATACCACCCCGCGTCTAATGGTCAAGCGGAAAATTCTGTCAAGACGGTCAAAAGAGGTTTAAAATTAATCATAGCAGAAAACTTGCCACAACGGGACTTATTTAGGAGGCTAAATAAATTTTTATTTAGTTATAGGAACACGATTCATTGTACAACGGGATTTTCTCCCGCTCAGCTGTTGCTAGGCCGGCGCCTGCGCTGTCGACTCGACCTGCTGCAGGTAAACAACGATGACTCATCGTCGGTCATTAACGAAACGTCTTCCGCAGCTAAAAGTAATGTTGTTGGAAAACAGATCTTACAGAGTAACCGTTATGGTGGAAAACGAAACGCAGTTTTTAAGATTGCTCAAAAAGTCCTTGTAAAACATTTTTACAATAACGGTACAAAATACATTTGGAAAGTGGGTTATATTAAGGACATTATTGGTTCTAGAATGTTTAATGTTTATATACCAGAACTAGATTTAAGTACAAGAAAACATATGGATCATGTATTGTTGTATAAAGGGACGGACAGACTGCTCGTAGAAGACGAGTCATGTGGTTACGATTATATTTTGCCGAGTGAAGATGTCGGTGATTCCTCATCGGATAGATTACAGGCCGACATTGAGTCCTCGCCAACCATCTAGCCACGGTGGTCGGAGCAACATCAACAAACGGAGGAAACCGATGACCAAGACGACTCTTTTTGTTCATTACCAGAATTGTTTTCATCACAGCCTCATGATCACTTGGAAGGCGGCAACACAGCTGAAGCTGCTACTGAAGAAATACGTCATGAGGAGGAGAATATTGATGACATGACTGTTCCTCCGGCCCCGGTTCCGCAGGTGTCGCCGAGGGTTGAGCCGCCGGTGGAGAGTACCGTTGCCTCCGAGACTGAACGCGTCCAGTCGCCTGCAGGGTTGCCACTTATCGACGCATCCACAACTGATACAGAAGGGCATCAAAGGAAGCCGGTCCGTTCCACGCGAAACAGAAATGTTCGCTACAAAGACTTTTATTAGTTTATTATTCATAATTATTTTGTAATTTAGTGGTGGAGGGATTGTAGTATATGTGGGTACATACAAAAATGTGTTATGAACTGTCATCGGAATAGCTGCCAGTCTGTAACCGAGTAATAAACGCGCGTGACACGTATACTGGTCATTTAATTATAATCCCTTAAATCCTCGATACAGGACAATCTTAAATCCTCAACTTGTGTTTATTTATTGATGAGAGTTTACTTTTGAATTTTTAGTAGGTTCGATTACGGGTGAGACAAGCGATTTCACAAAAATATTTGAATTTAGTTTACTTTCCTCTAAGTAAATTCGAATTTGTTTATTTGTCAAAACATACGTTATAAATAACAGGTTGTTTATAAATAATATCGAATCACTATATAACACTTTAGGTGTACAAATATAATGATGCTTATGCAGCAAAAACAAAATTTAAACCTAGTTTTATGCAGGCATGCGTGCATTAATCATTCATTACTTAACTACTTCCTACTACGTTACCACGGTATGAAATTTTTTGACATGAGGTAGATGTTGATTGGGCTATATCTGTTTAAATGTCAAAGTTTACATTCATAAATTATTATATTTTTGACATTGCTTGAAGCTTTTAGGCGTTTCATAAAATTCCAAACTACGCTACCGGTACACATACGGTCGCGTGCGGTTGACCATTAACTACTCGAAATAGGTGCTTATAGCCGTAACGCCGACTACGGGAACAGTAATAAAACAAATCGCTTTTCAACTGTTCTCAAGTTGGTGAATAAAGAAACTCGGAACAACCTGAATTGCTAAATAATAGGGTATGAGCTGAGTTTATTTTGGAAGCGGTTTTTGAGAGAGAAAACATGCTTTGAGTGCAAAATGGTAGGTTGGGAAGGAGTGGGTAATAAATTGCCGGATATCCATTTATTTCGCATAGTCCTATCCTTTTTAGGGGTCCGTAGTCAAACTAGGAACCCTTATAGTTTCGCCATGTCAGTCCGTCCGTAGCCCAGCTCCGCACTCTTAGTACTTGAAATCTGTAATCTGGCATTATTATACATATTAGTCACGCCGACAAAAGGTAAAATAAAATCTTGTTTTTTTTTTTATATCGTACCGCTACGACCCGACCCGATACGATTACCCGATACGACCGACTACGATTTTTTTTTCGTCTACCCGATAATGTTGGATAGGTCTTTCAAAAAATATTGCGGGTTTGTCAAAACAATGTTTCGATTAAGGTATCCGTTTATGAAATATTCATTAGAATATGAGGTCTTAGACCCCATAGACATTTACAATCTCTAGAATACAATCCATGGCGTATTAATAAAACGAACGTCGCAAAACACGTCAAAAATTAAAGTGTTGTGTGGCTTGACGTTTACTTTGACGTGTCTTAAGGCGAACATCTCAATCAAGATTTAGTTAATGAATACGGCCCTAAGACTTCTAAGGTATTACCAGCCCTAAAATGGGATTTCTCAACGCTAGTCATTTCCCTACCGTTTGTCTTCTCCCAACATGGTAACACAGAAATGCAAAAACTGGGTTACCTTTGTTCCGGTGTTTTTTTTTTGAAAAATATATCGTTTCCCAACTTTTTCATTTGCCAACCCACTTTGTTTTCTGTAACCGTAAATATTCTAGGATTTTATTAAAACTAACCTAACCTAACCTATAGGGTTCTACACGATGGTACTGAAATATTTACAGTTACAGGAAAAAAAATGGGTTGGCAAACGAAAAGGTTGGGAGACGATACATTTGGCAAACATATTTTGGCCAGACGGCAGACTCCGTCAAAAACTACTGCTTGACGGTAGTTTACATAAATGATAAGATGGTGAAAGCAGACGAACGGACCCTGCACGAGGTCCTACCACCAATAATCCTACCTTCCTAGGCGATACTTTGTAGGTTATGTTTTAATAATACAAGCAAATGAGCACATTATGCGCAGATTATTTTACAATAATACGCTTACACACATGGTTGTATTTGTAATACAACCCTAGTGATTCAGATATAAGTACCATGGTTCGAACAAAATCCCAAAAGTTTTGGGTCACATCTTTTGAATTATTTTTTACTTTTTCAAACTTTCAAGTTATACGTTTGGATTCGGATCCAAACACGAGCGACTGACCTAATAAGTAACGGGAAGTGGAATTTTTTGTTTAACTTCCCTTTCGTTACCTTGTTATTATTTTTTCTCAGGATATTGGTTCAGGCTTGGTAAGTACCTACGAGGTACGTTTCGATCGTTTTATTTTGCAAAAAATGTCTTAACCGTTCAAGCGTAAAATATAATGATTCTTCAGAACTCTAATCGTTATGTTTTGGCCTACATTCAAAATTGCTCTTATATCCTCGTGATTTGTCATAAAAACAGACACAAAAACAGAATTATTATATCATATCTATTGATCGAATCATCATCATTGTATCAGTCGAAAGACGTCCACTACTGGACATAATGCCGTCCTACCAAAGAGCCATTAGCATTTTAAATTTAATGTGGTTGCCAATAGAGTTTAAAATGGTTCTACTACTACATTGCTTCCTCGAAGAACTCTATGACAGTGAGATTTGTGCTTCTCGCATACATAGGTTTCCCACGATATCAGATACTATAGAGATTCTACAACTCAAAAGAGAAAAGACTTACGCAGTGACTAAAATCCTAACTGGCCACTGCAAATTGAACAGACATCTGTTTCTAATGGGTATGAAACAAGACGCGATAGGCAGGTTCTGTCAGGAAACAGAAGAGACAGCAATGCAAATAAAAGATACTAAGTAATATAATATAGCCGACCTTTGTAGGCAAGTTTGTACTTGCCAAAGCTGTGCTACGCTTTTAAAGAGGATTTCAAATGTTTTTTTTTTGTCTTTTGCTTTATAATAATAACTATTGTCACCCAGATAATTACAGAATTGGCATGATACACTTTATTGAGAGACTTGTTCTACGAAAAAAAAACTTGACAAATACAGTATTCCCAGCTTCTCGATCTCAGGAATAGTTTTGGTAGCACTGTACTTTACCAGACAAAGCCTCTTTTCCAGGCGGTAAAATCCAAATCGTATTTGACGTGCTATAGTATTGTTTTTAACCCAGCCGCCATTACTGTCAAGTAAATAAGAGCTATAAAAACGTTGACAATACGATAACAGATAAAAAACGATATGGTTTTTAAAATGTTGAATAGATGCCCAATCCTCTTGATGTGGTAATCAGTCTATACAGGGTAGCCAAATATTAATAAAATTATATCAAAACCTTTTACGAGTATAACCCATAACATTAATAACTTTTAAAGTTTCGTCCTTGGGGAACCCTAATTCTCGGCCTGATTAAAAAGCCGGTCAAGAGCAGAACATCCGGTTCCGCCCGCGGCCTTGTCCCGGTCCGGGTAAAAACGTATTTTACGCGAAGGATGTATTTAACTCCAGTCGTTAAGTACGAGTAATGGGATTAAGAAAGTGTTTGCGGTGTTACCAAAGTAATTACAGAACAGTAGTTCATCATTTATTTATACTATTTATTTGTTTCTACTAAATCGTTGGTCAAAGTAAAAACAAAACGTACATAAATTGTACACGTCCAGTAGAGGGAGTTGATTCATAGACCATTTTTGACTATGTCATTGTGACGTCATCAATCAAAACATAGCGACTTCTGATGAGTTTATTTACAGTGTAACTTTGACATAGTCCAAAATAGTTTCAAATCAATTTCCTTGACTGTACATACTTAACAACGCAACATCCACATTTCAAAAATAATAATAAAACATCTAGTGACATGTTGTCATGCTTTTAAATAAAATAATAAAGGAGTCGGTCAGTCGGCCCTTTAGCAGCCGAATATAGCTTCAATCGTGAAAAAAAGAACCCATTTCCACTGGGTTACAGTGATATTTCGTTTGTCGATCCTTACAATTTGATTTACAACCTTACTGTGATGCAGTTTTATGGTGGGCAGGGTTCCATTTTACCGATGGTAGGTGCTGAAGCACGCTCGGGTACGTTTGGTACAGGTTTGTCCGAAGCCGCACGATGTACCTTTGTTTAATGATGCTATACTGTTACGTTTTTACTGTGGTATTACTCTAAAAATGTATGTACGAACTTAAACTGACGTACCAGCAGTAAATCGATACGACTACTATACGCGTTCTTAACGTATCCAAGAGTAAAATAAAATCGTAAGTGTTTGTGTTTTTGTAACACTATAAGGCGCTCTATTCCACATTGTCTTGACCTATTTTGCTATCGGATTATAAACATCACGATATTCATGATATCTCTTAAAATATATAAAAAAATTGAAGGAGACTAAAAAGCAGGAGGCGGTTTTTTCGCTTAACGTATTAGTTTAGTGTAAACCCTGAAAATATCGAAACTCATTTCATATAACGATTCACTTCGCTAAATTTTCATTCCATCCACAGCATTTCCACGTGCAGGAGCTTTATTTTTATTGTGGTCACAAGTCTAACCTAGTAGTCTAAAATGTAGCAAGCTGAAGTAGCAGTGGGCTGGCCATGTCTGTCGCAGAACCGACGAGAGGTGGAGCAGGAGGGTTCTCGAATGGAGACCACGCTTAGGCAAACGTAGGGTAGGACACCCCCCGGCTAGATGGACCGATGACCTGAAGAAGGCAGCTGGCAGTGACTGGATGCAAAGGGCGGGAGATCGTGCGTTGTGGCGCTCCTTGGGGGAGGCCTATGTCCAGCAGTGGACTGTGTAACAACCCCCCCCGTAATCGCGTCTTACCTACATCTTTAAATTTATTAAACCTAACTTAGACTATACCTCGTAATTTCTACGCACTACTACATCCTGATTTGATTTGGCCTCGTGATCGTCTAGTGTACCGGGAACCCTACTTTGTGAACCTGACTAGTAACCTAAGTACTTTAATGAGCAAGAGATTACTATTTACTATATTAATGATTAAGTACCTTCTTCCTACTGGTTAAACTTATTATTTAGAGATACTTGGGGAAAGGACTCTTTGCTATAACTTATGAAACTAAACTACCTCTTAAATGAATTGTAACCAAGTGAATGCCTAATTTATTCTTAAATTGAGCCTTTAGATCCTCTAGGAAGATCTTGATTACTATTAAAATGATTTAGTCAAAATAGAACAATTATGTTGCTTCACTAGACAAGTTTAGTAACTACTTGTTTCACTATGGGAAAAGGATAAATATATATTAGCAGTAAAAGGTCGGGCTCCTCCCCGCCCGTTCCGCTGCTCTCGGCCATTGCTATAGAGCTCGCCCGCTAATATTTCTATTATTACTTAGTATGTCACTTTAATATATTAGTGTTAATACTTGTAGACTCGTTCCAGTCTATTTTATACTTTGACTCTACCAGCATTTCCTGAGGATCCCCATTGAGAAGAATATGCCGAAACAAACTCAAGGGTCAAGCTCCTTTAGAATAATTAATTAGATTCAAATTCATCAACTGGAATTTGTATTAAGACAAAACATTATCATAAAGTTCAGTCCAGATCTCTAAATAAATTCTTTAACCTCATCTCTAAGTTAAACTAGTATCTCATATTATTTCCTAATAATAAAGCTTAGGTGACTTTCTCTAAAATTCATAATCATAGCTATCAATGTTTAACAAAACACCAACAGTAAACCTAATGTAGCCCAAATTATGGGTATGTTAACCTTTAACTCTCAGGTCTAGAACATGAGTTATGAAATCACTTTCATAGCCATTTTTAGCACTATAACCATAGTACAAACTGTTAAATTTACAGCTATTATTAACCTTTCTCAGAAATGCCATCTCTCGACAAATAACTTTCTTATTATAGTTATAAATAAAGTATGTAAAATCCACATACATATGGATACTGCTCCACAGTAATTCAATCACAACCTTTAACCAAGTAGGTAGTTTTAGTAGATGGGCAAATGACCCTATAACCTGATATTGATTTATCAAGTTTAAGAATAACACACATAATCAGTGCAGTGAGCTTCCGAGTGGCTTGTTATATCAATAGACTGGTCTAGTCTAGTGGCCCTTTGGTCGCATCACTATCTGGAGTCCCTAATTATCATAGCATCCTCACAAGATGGAATGTACCCAAACTACACATCGCTTATTTATGTTAGAGGATCCGTGGAACCATCTAGCAAACATGTAAGTACAGTGACCCTCTGAACGGCCTTAACCAGTAACAGGAAAGCCTTAGCTTTGGTTTGTACTGTACATCCCTAACTGTTAACGATGAATTGAAAGAGAACAGACCAACCCGTAAGTACTACTCAGATCCTAGACCTAGCTAATGCAAAAGATAGTTTGTGTAAACCTCGTATTATTTGCTTTCCTAGTATCTTATAAATAAATATAACTATTTTCCGACCACAAATACAATTCCTATTGCCTAGTAATGTCTCAGTACGTATCTCAACGGCCCTATTTAGCTTCAACCTGGTGTGGACAAATTATGGCAATTTACTGTAACTTGAAGGGTACCAATTCCGACGTTTTGTTTATTACACACTCGGGCAACTAGCATCCCTTTATCAACTAGTGATCCACTAAACGTCCACTTAGATTTCCACTTGCTCTAACAGAGGTCTACCTTAACCTTTATAATAGATAAACACCAAAGGCATACCAGTAAAATTTAGCCGAATACAAACGAAACACTATTCAAACACTATTTCCTACCTAATTCTAATTTGACGTTTCTTAATTATAACCACTAAATATTTATAACTTATTTCTAAGTATCCGAAATTGAAATGCTAGTTTATATTTACCAACTTCAATAATCTTGATTGTTACGTCATCGACAGCGGCGATGTGAAACAAACCTTGTCAACATACGTCTAGCTAATCACGTTACGTGTTTATAAGTCTCTCACGGTGTAATGAAAGAACTTCTAACTACCTAATAACCCTAGCTTCCTATCGGTATATTGTTTTAGTGCAACTAAAAGTCCAATACCTACGACTTTTACGATTACGTTAAACGTGTGAGTGATGTATGGCTATTCAGGTGCAATAATAACCATCTAGACCAACTAAGACCTAACATAATAACGAGTTCGGAAAACCAAGTTTCCTGTGTGTAGTCCTAAGACCCAGCAGCCGGCTATTGCTAACCTTTAGTTGGCTTCCAGGTGGAAATAATACCTAACGTGGTCGATATATAAATATATAGATAAGGGGGCCAACGTAATGAGGTATTCCACGTACCACCTCCACTACCAGAAGTGGTTCGGATTCGTCTACGTGGATTCCTATGAAGAGAGTAAACGGAATACCACTAGCGTTGTCTGACTAACCGAATAAAGGCGTCAGAGACCTTGTAACACGAACCCTCTAGACCCACTCAGTTAATGAGATGAAACCATCCGTTTCCTGATTGTGGATACCTTCAGGTCTCATAACATAACCAAAATGTGAGCGTAGGTTTTCCTTTCCGAATATTACGCTGCCTGGAGCTCTGTGTACTTGGCTACCAATAAAGGCGCCATAACAGAGTTCTGGAAAACAAAATAGAGTTAATAAACTTATAAAAACATACCAAAAGTACACAAACACCATGTTATAACACATTCCCATAGACAATGTTTAATACAAGAGCTAAACCATCTTCGTGCTAGCGATTCTCGTTAACTTGTAGCGATACCCGTACGCTACATGAAGCGACACACAAACATATCAACACCTATTAAACACAGGGCACAAAATAATTAAAATAAACGAGACAAAATGGACGATACAAATACCCAGTGACAATTTTCCACACTCCCCCCCTCGAAGTCTGTAAAAAGTCCCACTCCCATCCTCTGTCGGTCCTTATATAGATTTATCTCGTCATGCGTACTACGAGATTTTCGAGCCATCATAGACCAATGCTAAATCATTCGTATCACCTACTATTAGAGACCATTTCCGTTTGCATTCCATTTCCTAATTTTCGCGTTACCTGCGTGAGTCTCCAGGCGTCGGTGCGCTAACTTTCCCGCACTTATAGTTTTAACTCTTTCGGTACAAAGTTAAACCTAACGTAACGAGTAACAAATAGTGCTCACTTTCCTTTGAATTTATCTCTATCTTTTTTTATTTATTCGACTTCAGTTACCTGAACACTCTTTGTTAGGTTTTAATAAATAATATTCCCTCACTACAAAAGAATTTGTGCAATCCTTTCTTAAATTTATTTTATGAAAATAAATGAATTAAATTTGTTTATTATCTGAATATTATTAAATCGTCAACAGATGTTTATCATGCGTTGTATGAATACATAAAACAGCGCCATCTAGGTGTCTTGAGGGGTACCCGTAACCTTCACTAGATGTCAATTTTAATAGTCTAGTCGCCAGATTAGTTTCTTAGATTCTCTCGAGAGGTCGCTATACTTAAATCGTATGAAGAAAATATTATCGATCGCTATTTATTTGTTGCCGAGATCAACATGAGTTTTAAACTTGGGATTTACACTTGTGTACCAGTACAGCCACCCCCACAATGTCTAAGCAAGACAATATCTTTGATGTTATCTGTAAGAGACATTGGAAAAGAAAAGGAAAACTTCCTTTAACTTGATTTCCATTTCAAAGACTTGAATTCTCAATTCTTTGATAAACTCATCAGTTAGAAATAGGTATATGATTATTTTAATATTGTTTATCTTAAACTTTACACCATGAATCATGTTCTTTCCTTGCTATGGAACTTTCATCTAGACAATCTGTCCTGATGTGTGTTAGTAAATTGCAAAACCCTCAAAAACTCCACTATTTCAGTTAGAACTATAGTCACATTGCTCGACTGGCGTTCATATTCCAACATTGCACTGGTAAAAGAAACAGGTGAGTTCTCTCATAAAAATTGATAATACCTTCCCTACATGTTAACCTTTTAAGTCCATGATTCAGAATGTTATTTAATGGTCAGAACATCATTGACCTTATTTATATTATGTTCAATAATACCTTTTCTACCTTTTACCTAATACGGGAAACCAAACTTGTTGATATCTGTTCCGACCACTAAACTTATGTGTTGTGTATTTAACCAATCACAAGACAAACTGACAACCTTTCCGGCAGAGGTTAGGTTCTATGATTCAAAATATTAACTTATGATGATATTTTCCTCTAATTTTAATAGTTCGCTAAAGTAGCACTTACTTGTGAGATAAGTGTATTCTAGTAATAAATCTCCTGGGAATCAATCGAAATCTGTACATTCACATTGCCCGAACTCAAATTTCTTTTCCACTGCCCGGAATAAGAGATTCCTCCGGGAAAATCTACCTGCAAACTAATATAATGTTAAGCAAGTACTAATATGTTCAAAAGTCAAAACCAAAAATCAACCCACACTCCCACAGAATTAGTCATCTGTCTTCTCAATCTTGGTGCTTGTGCTACTTTCAACAATTAAATAGTTCAACTTCAGCTATATTGGCACACTCAATAATGTGTCTATAAAGTATGTCAATACACCCAGATACTTCCTCAAAACTATCTTTATTATCTAACTTTAACTTTGAACCTTCCATCACTGAAAGTAGGTGTGTAAATTTTGTTAAATCCTTCAACACTTGTATAGTATTAAATATCAAGAACTACCCTTTCCAATGGGTCGAATCGTAATTACGATTTTATCCTAGCACATAAATTCTTGACAGTTAATTGTGTATAATTTCCCTCCCCAGAGGTTCAGATATCGACAAATCCAGTCTGGTTATAATTTAACAACGAATATCCATAATGGTCCAACCATTTCTTATCCTACAAACCTTCACACTTCAACCTCTGTATTCATCTCAAACCATGAAACACACTATCATTCAACTCTCTTTTTTGTTCACACTGAGGAAATTGTGATCCTGTAATATTCAAACATACAACCAAATTTGGATACTTGTTCCTATAAATTTCTTATAACCAAATTCTTTTACTAAGAATTTCCCTTCCTATTGACTAAAATATTCATTAATTTCTTTCATCTTATTATGACATGTCATTTTCTTAATTAACTTAACCATAATTATAATCTCTCCCTCTTTCTCATGTTAATCTCACCAGCAAATACCTCAACTATTTGTTTCCCACCCCCAGTTAGTTAAAACACTTTATTCTAAAACCCTCTTATACCTTTTCCTTATCCTCAAACAATTATAATACAACAACTATTTTTTATACTTAATTATCTCTGTACAATTTATTGAATTGTTACTGAGATTGTATGTTTTGTTTAAAATTTTATTTGTCCTATTTGTATCGAATTTGGTATTCCACCTTTAAAATATCATAACTATCTATACTGCTCTAACAACTGAATCAGTGTAAAGTTTCAGTGACTAAAAGTTTCCTAGTATATATACTCTATATTTAGTAAGGGAAAATTTGATAAAAGTTACAAATTTATACATTTAGCCTGAATGTATACCTCCTAGTGAATCCAGCATGAGAATATTTCAAGGTCTACACAACATCCGGTGTTACCTCTGCAATTCTAGATAGGGATACCTTGATAAATGCTACCCATATATATGTATCTATATATATAAATATATACATTTCGCCTGAATGTATATCTCCCAGCGAATCTAGCATGAGAGTGTCTTAAAGCAATACACAACATCTGGCGTATTTCATGGGTACAAAATAGCATTTATCATGAACCAACTTTTAAATTACAATACCATCAATCTTCAAAGATAATAGTTTCCTACACTAACCTTTTATGACGTTTTACCATGTTTAGCATGTTGTATTCCCGGTCTGTGTAATTATTTTTGCACTATAGTTCCCTTTACTAGCCTATGAATATAATATTCCAAACAAAAATACATTTTATGTTTGATAAACACAAACTTTTTCTGTTCGCGCCCTCCTTTGACAATCACCTATTACAACTGTCAGGTTACATACATTAACGGTCCAATTTGCAGCTAATAACTTCTATCATCTGTATTCAATTAAATTCCAAGTACGCTTTCCTCTAAGTGTTTATTTACCTTGTGTACCTTTTTTTTTTTTTTTAATTATTAAACCTTCCTATTCCAAGTACCTGTCATAATTTGACCATCACCTTTGGTCTCTTTCAAATCTATCGATTATCTATGATCTATCGCAATACATTGACATGTAAAATAATTGAGTTTAATGACACTTCTCTAAAAGTCATGGTTTTTTTTTTTTTCATACATCTTTCATGTGGTTTCCAATTTTAATTTTGTTTTTTTTTTTTGTAATTGAAAGTCAACAATAATAAATTAATTAAATTTTCAATACTTTATGAATTGCACTCCAGAATGAATGTGTCCAGTAGCCTTAAACTTTATCTACTTGAATGTGTTTAGGTTTCTGAACGGACAAAGATGGTCGCCTTATGTCCCTATTATCTGTGGACGCTACCTACACAATTAATAACTTGACAGCTGTGTATTGTTCTTTATCAACACTATTGCTAATATTGTTTTGTGAATATAGACGGAGGTTCCGTGTTTTACGTACTTAAACTACATATTTGCAAATGATATTGGCCCAGGCCTTGAGATTGCCACTAAGGAGATGGAGAAAGAAATGAATATGAACCAAAATGCTAATGTGTTCTTGCCTGTTTATAACTTGGATTATTTTTCAATCTATTAGAGAGAACTTCTCAATTACGTAAGTATACATTCAGCTTCTCTTATTATTTTAACCTGTTGTATGTATTTATGAGATATACTTATAACCGTTACATAGCAATATTCTGACCTTAAATTTACTAATAAAGACACCTAGCCTCTAGACTTCCTAGTAATAACTAAGGTTGTTAGTTATGAAGTTTACTTAATGTTGTTTTCAGTAACTAATGGAATACTTTGCTTTTGTTACAGCAATATTGAGAAATGACACCCCTGCAGTTATATTAGAGTTCATTAACCTGCTGAAACTATGTTTGATCTGCCTGGAAGTAATAACCAATCTAGCAATAACTTTACTACAAGTGAAACCATTGCAAGTAACCCGGACTGGCTTTCTGCTAATAGAATGATTGTGATAAGTGTTGTGCTAACCTTATTTCCCTATTCACTAACCCGTTATGTTCTGTTCATGGATTAAAAAAATATCTTCTCCTCTCTTATGACTTTCTTATTTTACCCTAAACCAAGCATGTAAGCAGCATGGGCATGAATGCAACCACCTAATTGATAGTGATCCTGCCCACAAAGCTAGCAATCCTGGGCTCGATCCCCGGTACAGGCAAATATTACTTGTTCCCGAGTCCTGAGTGCCCTCTATGTATTAAAGCGTGTAATTATTTACTGAATTGTCAACAACTTTTTGAAGTTGTAATTCTGTAGCTCTGCCTACCCCACTCCGGGATCACAGGCGTGAAGGCATGTATGTTTGTATTATTTATGTAAGCATACTTTATTGTTGCCTAGCATGGGTGCTGGGCAAGCCTATAGCTTATTTCAAGGCCAGGTCAATCTGTGTGGGACGGTCCCTGATGTTTACTTGTTCGTATTATGCTTAAGCTGGGTCAAATTGATAGAAATTTGTTTAACGCTGTTGCTTCTACAAATAAAATAGGTTGACTAGTGTTATTTAGTATATATACTAGTTCCATATGTATGCTAAACTTCACCCCGACTAAAAGGTTATGAGCGATTCATAATAATGTAATAAAATAACCTTTACATATTTTTTTTTTCTCTAAATTTTAATAGAAGTCAAAGCTGTGTCTATTACTAACCTATTATAGAATATGACTATGTGTTGTCTAAGTTAAGATCTTAGTTCCTTACTATCAAACAATTATAAATATCACCCCCCCATTTGCAAATCCATTTGATCAGTTTCAAATTTGTCAAACATATCTAAATGATGGGTATAATCAATTTTATTAATATTACCCAAAGAATGGCATGGTTTAGTAAATTTGAAATAACTTACCAGTTTTTACTTCTTACAAGTTAAATCCTAAATATCTCCTAATCTACTCCATTCCAACAACTTAAATATCTACCTACCTAGCTATACATTTACTATCAATAATGTTCTATAATTATATGAAATTATAAATTATAAATTATTATAATATAATGAATGAGTATAACAGAAACCTAAGTAACAGTTAACCTAGTGCAATTAGTTTAATAACTAAACTTGGTATTTTACAATGTGATCAATATTATCATTCTAATAATAATGTCAAATCTAATTAATTCAAAGAAATTTTAATTATTTTGTATGACTTAAAATAACCTAAGTTAGTTGAATTGTCGAATAAATTTTTCGTAAATCGTAACGTAAATAAATACTAATTAAGAAGTCTATGGACTATACGTGCCTTCGACCAATCAAATACAAGCAAGGTTCAACCAATCTGTGTCGCTGAATTTGACCAATCCGCGAAGGGAATCATACTGTGTGGCCAATTAATTAAATCAGTTATCTTATACGCTACTCTAAAATTTGTCATATAGCAAGTATTTAGTTTTATTTTGAAGACATATTGTTTAATATTTAAGGCCTTCGATTTCTAAAGGATTATTATATCTGAATAGAAACAGCAACGCTTTTTTTTTTCATAACTATTTATCGATTCAAAAGTCGATGCTCACTATCAAAAACATTCATAGTAGGTATATCAAACGATTATTAGGGAACCCTAATAAATAATGAATACCTATAATTAACGCCTCAATATTAATAAGATAATTAATAATTACGTGATACTAAAATGTTGCAAACCTAGATAAATATCTCGTAAATGAAATTTAAAACAATTCGATTTTCCGATACAATCCATTCTAAATTGATTCGTTCTTGTTTGTAGTTTTATCTGTGGTGGACAAACAACTAAACGAAACCAAACCACCTATATCTAATCTGTGACTGTGAAACTTGATTTTGTAAAACTTAACGGACTACTACTAAATCTTACGCGCATCACAAAATGAACAGACAAATAAAACAGTGAATATATCCTCTTTGGAGATACATGAACCTAGTGATTGCTCCCAATATTTGAATACCGAACATTGAAGTGAAAAGGTGCGTTATACGTGCGTACGAATTGTGATTTAGTGAAAACACGGTGCATTTGTGAACTCTGCACCCGCGGCAGCTTCATATCATCGCGGACGCGTTCTAGTGAAATTGTGAACATGTTCTTCAGAACAAAAGTGAAACTAATCGGATGGCCCTGTGTAGGATTCACCCATAGATTTAGCTAAAACTTCGCGACTATAATAGTTATAACCTAACTTATTGTAAAACAGAGAATTAAAACATTACTGATATAAAATTTGTGTTGTTTAGTTATTTGTCCTACGAAATGATCTCAAAACTAAATTATAAATAGTAATCTCATGCTCATCATCCATTTCACAGACAACAAATTGTGGTTTAAAACCACCTTAAATGATACGATATTAAACTTAATTTAGAATTCGAATCCTGGTCCAAGGCGCCCAAACTGTAACAACCCCCCCTGAAGAAAAACACGTCTTACCTACATAATCATCTTTAACTTTAACCTACCTAACTAACCTACACTCGTAATATCTACGTACTACTACATACTACATCTGATTTGGCCTCGTGATCGTCTAGTGTACCGGGAACCCTACTTTGTGAACCTGACTAGTAACCTAAGTACTTTAATGAGCAAGAGATTACTATTTACTATATTAATGATTAAGTACCTTCTTCCTACTGGTTAAACTTATTATTTAGAGATACTTGGGGAAAGGACTCTTTGCTATAACTTATGAAACTAAACTACCTCTTAAATGAATTGTAACCAAGTGAATGCCTAATTTATTCTTAAATTGAGCCTTTAGATCCTCTAGGAAGATCTTGATTACTATTAAAATGATTTAGTCAAAATAGAACAATTATGTTGCTTCACTAGACAAGTTTAGTAACTACTTGTTTCACTATGGGAAAAGGATAAATATATATTAGCAGTAAAAGGTCGGGCTCCTCCCCGCCCGTTCCGCTGCTCTCGGCCATTGCTATAGAGCTCGCCCGCTAATATTTCTATTATTACTTAGTATGTCACTTTAATATATTAGTTTTAATACTTGTAGACTCGTTCCAGTCTATTTTATACTTTGACTCTACCAGCATTTCCTGAGGATCCCCATTGAGAAGAATATGCCGAAACAAACTCAAGGGTCAAGCTCCTTTAGAATAATTAATTAGATTCAAATTCATCAACTGGAATTTGTATTAAGACAAAACATTATCATAAAGTTCAGTCCAGATCTCTAAATAAATTCTTTAACCTCATCTCTAAGTTAAACTAGTATCTCATATTATTTCCTAATAATAAAGCTTAGGTGACTTTCTCTAAAATTCATAATCATAGCTATCAATGTTTAACAAAACACCAACAGTAAACCTAATGTAGCCCAAATTATGGGTATGTTAACCTTTAACTCTCAGGTCTAGAACATGAGTTATGAAATCACTTTCATAGCCATTTTTAGCACTATAACCATAGTACAAACTGTTAAATTTACAGCTATTATTAACCTTTCTCAGAAATGCCATCTCTCGACAAATAACTTTCTTATTATAGTTATAAATAAAGTATGTAAAATCCACATACATATGGATACTGCTCCACAGTAATTCAATCACAACCTTTAACCAAGTAGGTAGTTTTAGTAGATGGGCAAATGACCCTATAACCTGATATTGATTTATCAAGTTTAAGAATAACACACATAATCAGTGCAGTGAGCTTCCGAGTGGCTTGTTATATCAATAGACTGGTCTAGTCTAGTGGCCCTTTGGTCGCATCACTATCTGGAGTCCCTAATTATCATAGCATCCTCACAAGATGGAATGTACCCAAACTACACATCGCTTATTTATGTTAGAGGATCCGTGGAACCATCTAGCAAACATGTAAGTACAGTGACCCTCTGAACGGCCTTAACCAGTAACAGGAAAGCCTTAGCTTTGGTTTGTACTGTACATCCCTAACTGTTAACGATGAATTGAAAGAGAACAGACCAACCCGTAAGTACTACTCAGATCCTAGACCTAGCTAATGCAAAAGATAGTTTGTGTAAACCTCGTATTATTTGCTTTCCTAGTATCTTATAAATAAATATAACTATTTTCCGACCACAAATACAATTCCTATTGCCTAGTAATGTCTCAGTACGTATCTCAACGGCCCTATTTAGCTTCAACCTGGTGTGGACAAATTATGGCAATTTACTGTAACTTGAAGGGTACCAATTCCGACGTTTTGTTTATTACACACTCGGGCAACTAGCATCCCTTTATCAACTAGTGATCCACTAAACGTCCACTTAGATTTCCACTTGCTCTAACAGAGGTCTACCTTAACCTTTATAATAGATAAACACCAAAGGCATACCAGTAAAATTTAGCCGAATACAAACGAAACACTATTCAAACACTATTTCCTACCTAATTCTAATTTGACGTTTCTTAATTATAACCACTAAATATTTATAACTTATTTCTAAGTATCCGAAATTGAAATGCTAGTTTATATTTACCAACTTCAATAATCTTGATTGTTACGTCATCGACAGCGGCGATGTGAAACTAACCTTGTCAACATACGTCTAGCTAATCACGTTACGTGTTTATAAGTCTCTCACGGTGTAATGAAAGAACTTCTAACTACCTAATAACCCTAGCTTCCTATCGGTATATTGTTTTAGTGCAACTAAAAGTCCAATACCTACGACTTTTACGATTACGTTAAACGTGTGAGTGATGTATGGCTATTCAGGTGCAATAATAACCATCTAGACCAACTAAGACCTAACATAATAACGAGTTCGGAAAACCAAGTTTCCTGTGTGTAGTCCTAAGACCCAGCAGCCGGCTATTGCTAACCTTTAGTTGGCTTCCAGGTGGAAATAATACCTAACGTGGTCGATATATAAATATATAGATAAGGGGGCCAACGTAATGAGGTATTCCACGTACCACCTCCACTACCAGAAGTGGTTCGGATTCGTCTACGTGGATTCCTATGAAGAGAGTAAACGGAATACCACTAGCGTTGTCTGACTAACCGAATAAAGGCGTCAGAGACCTTGTAACACGAACCCTCTAGACCCACTCAGTTAATGAGATGAAACCATCCGTTTCCTGATTGTGGATACCTTCAGGTCTCATAACATAACCAAAATGTGAGCGTAGGTTTTCCTTTCCGAATATTACGCTGCCTGGAGCTCTGTGTACTTGGCTACCAATAAAGGCGCCATAACAGAGTTCTGGAAAACAAAATAGAGTTAATAAACTTATAAAAACATACCAAAAGTACACAAACACCATGTTATAACACATTCCCATAGACAATGTTTAATACAAGAGCTAAACCATCTTCGTGCTAGCGATTCTCGTTAACTTGTAGCGATACCCGTACGCTACATGAAGCGACACACAAACATATCAACACCTATTAAACACAGGGCACAAAATAATTAAAATAAACGAGACAAAATGGACGATACAAATACCCAGTGACAATTTTCCACACTCCCCCCCTCGAAGTCTGTAAAAAGTCCCACTCCCATCCTCTGTCGGTCCTTATATAGATTTATCTCGTCATGCGTACTACGAGATTTTCGAGCCATCATAGACCAATGCTAAATCATTCGTATCACCTACTATTAGAGACCATTTCCGTTTGCATTCCATTTCCTAATTTTCGCGTTACCTGCGTGAGTCTCCAGGCGTCGGTGCGCTAACTTTCCCGCACTTATAGTTTTAACTCTTTCGGTACAAAGTTAAACCTAACGTAACGAGTAACAAATAGTGCTCACTTTCCTTTGAATTTATCTCTATCTTTTTTTATTTATTCGACTTCAGTTACCTGAACACTCTTTGTTAGGTTTTAATAAATAATATTCCCTCACTACAAAAGAATTTGTGCAATCCTTTCTTAAATTTATTTTATGAAAATAAATGAATTAAATTTGTTTATTATCTGAATATTATTAAATCGTCAACAGATGTTTATCATGCGTTGTATGAATACATAAAACAGCGCCATCTAGGTGTCTTGAGGGGTACCCGTAACCTTCACTAGATGTCAATTTTAATAGTCTAGTCGCCAGATTAGTTTCTTAGATTCTCTCGAGAGGTCGCTATACTTAAATCGTATGAAGAAAATATTATCGATCGCTATTTATTTGTTGCCGAGATCAACATGAGTTTTAAACTTGGGATTTACACTTGTGTACCAGTACAACTGCAACAGGCTGATATGATGAAGTCTAACCTAACTTAAGATAACCTGAAAACTATAAGGTTTCAGCAAAATATAGTTTTCGATGAAATGAAATTCGGTGAAATGCCACATTCGATGAAATGTTTGTCGATATTTCAAGAAGATCCCAGTTTAGTGATTTAATGAGGAAATGCCGCAGTGGTCATTTTCAAATTTACTTTAAATTAAAATATATAATTCAAGGAGACAAAATCTCACACAAATATACCTAGTGACCTAAGCTTTAGGCTTGTACTATGGGAACTAGACAACCTATAAACATACTTTAGAAATATATACTTAAATAATAAGAGAACATGGAAGACTCAAGAAAAAATAATCTCGGGCAAATACTACTATCGGACTAATAGTTTAAGAGATACCAGTTCAGCAGGCCAAGTATCGCAGCGTCTATATCGCGTGTCAAATATGGATAGATAATCCGTCCCTCTCGCACTTATTTACGTGTCAGAAGGTGATGGATGCCTTATCCAAACTCTGTCACGCGGCCGTATTGCACCCCTTGGGTGTGAATTTGGCAGCACGGCTTCTGTCGATAAAATCGAACGTATAAGGCTGTTTAATCGAAAATGCACGCGTTACAATGTGTTTTGTTCGCTCTTTAAACTATTTAAACTCGCCGCTGCGACATTCACTCGTTCGTCCGACCGACCGCCGTTATTAAAAGAATCACACCCCTGAAAGGGGTAGGGGTCGGGTTGCATAAAGTTTGAAGTCATATTTTTGATAGGCATACGTGGATTGGTCATAATCATCATTACGCATAACTGTAAATAGTCATAAATTCATGCGCATAACGTTTTTAATCATAATGTTCAAGAACATATTTAATTTAATTTGATGCTTATAAAAATATTTAACCATACTTTATGACGGTCATGAAATATTTCCGCTCTTTTATAAAAAAAAACCCTAACCTATTCACGATCCCAGTGGGTTTTGCCGCTAACTTTATATTATATTAATATTATGACTAAATAAATGTATGACATTCTACATTATGGTCAAACCAATTATGACTCCGTATAATTATGACAGGGACCATTATGCCATAATACAATTTATGCCAGTAAAAAAATATGAGCATCAACTTTATGCGTTATGTGTTATGACAATCTAAATTATGACAATAGTTGTTATGCGACAAGACGGCCACCTTCTGAAAGAGCGTGTGGTTTTTATCTTAAAATAGTTGTTATAGTTATAATGTCTTAGGATTTGAAATGAAGAGTTCCTTTAATTCAATGTTTAGCAGTAACAGTTTGAATCAACTTCCGAAGGCGTTGTCTAATGCGTCCACAGAGAGTGCTAAGAGCCACAAACGATCCTAGTTTTATTATTCCTACCTCTTTTCAGTCTCTCGAGTAGTGTTTAAGTTTAACCGCGCGTTTAAGTGTTTAGGAACAAGTCTCGATAAAAATAAAGTCGATTTAAAGTTTATTATTGTAAAACGACATAAAATAATACAACAACCACTAAATAAGACTAAAATTAAATAAGACTAACTCTAAATATCTAGACACGCGGGAGCGTGTCAAGCCAAGTTCAAGAAACAGAACTGGCGAGGCGCACCGTGTGTAATATTACACGAACCATTTGGAGCCACTTTTGACCCCCTCATAAATCAAAAACTATTTTACATAAACGTATCAAATTTTGCTCATATATTGAGACTTGCGAGATACATATGTGTTCTAAATTTCATAAGCTTATCTCAAACGGTTATTTAGATATTAATGTCCAAAATTCCTCATTTTTATCATTGACTGACCTATAGACCAAAACTCTAACCCAGTTCCAGATGACCTAGAGAGTTAAAATTTGGTATGCAGATAGGTAATTAGATGAATACAAAGGAATAAATAAAAAACTGTCAATTTTTAAATAATTAGATTCTATTATGAACGCTTAACATAAATACCTAATATTACTTAGGGTACCTACGTTATTAACTGGGATTAATTATTATTTTTATATTTAGCGCACATCAATAGTGTAAAATCATTACCTACTCATAAATAATGATAAAATAATAGGCATTTAGATTTTCGGTATATACACGACGCGCGCGCGCCGAGTGACGCCGGAGCGGCGCGGGCGCTGTGACGATCGAATCGAACCGTTGACGCGAACGTGGCCGAGCGAGCGGCAGCCGCGCTCACAAGCGCGAGCGCCGGCTTGCTGTCCGTCCGGTTGTCTCTCGATATCTGACCTATAAGGTTGCAATTTATGCTGCGAAATTGCTAAGTTTTCTTAAGGAAAACTTATAATTTGTAGTAATATTATTATTACAATTTCTTTAATAAGTTGGTACCTACGTACGTATAGTATTATAGTATAGGCTATAGTTTAAATAAATAATAATTTTATAGTTATAAGTAGGGAGGTGTATATACTTATTATTATTACAATTCCTATAATAAGTGGGTACGTAGGTTTAGTATAGTATAGGCAATAGTTTAAATAAATAATAATTGTATTTTTTAGTAAGTAGGTAAGTTAAGTATAGTTAAAAGTAAGTAGGTGTATATACCTACTTAACTCTGAGTTTGAGAACTTGTTGATAGTAGCAAATAGTTTTATCTTTTTATTACGTAGGTAGGTACCCACCAAAAACATAAATGTAAAAAAGGAGAGCCAAGTTTAATACAAAAATTATTCTCTGCTGTGGGCTTGGCAATGCAATTGTTTTATATTTATAAAGTCTACTTTTAGTTTTGAATTTGTCCTTTTAAAAGGACCCACGGCGTTACGAGGATATGTACTTACCTACAAAAAGTAATGATATCCCACCAAAAACATAAATGTAAAAAAGGAGAGCCAAGTTCAATACAAAAATTATTCTCTGCTGTGGGCTTCGCCGCAAAAAGAATGGAGATCTGAGATTGAGTGCCAAGTTCTATGCAAAATCCAAATATGTAGTCTAAGGGCTCACTTGGCTGGTTTTCCCATACTAATTATATAGCCTTCGCATGTTCTAAACCTGTTACCTTTCGGTTCTTATTTTATTATTCCGAAAATTTGGCTTGCTGGTAGAAACTACCCATCGAACATAAGGCTCTTCCATGACTGTGTAAAAGTAGGTACTTAATAATAATTCGTATGGGAAAACCAGCCAAGTGAGCCCTTAGACTACATATTTGGATTTTGCATAGAACTTGGCACTCAATCTCAGATCTCCATTCTTTTTGCGGCGAAGCCCACAGCAGAGAATAATTTTTGTATTGAACTTGGCTCTCCTTTTTTACATTTATGTTTTTGGTGGGATATAAATTAACTAAAACATTAAATCTAAGAATGGCCCCTGCGGCATTGTACCAAAGATGCTGGCAGCATTTCCTCGCTGGATGGTTAAACTTATACGTTGAGCGAGGAAACTGTCGATTTTAGTGTTCAATGTTGATGTTACGACGGTAAAGTCTAAAAGTTAAATGATAATAGTTACATTATGTAATTTCTTCTTTATAAAATAATTTAAAAAATGGTATTTTTATGGAAATGTACAACCCCATCTCAAAAAAGGTTAAGGATCCGTCCGTCCTAACATAAAAGACTGTATCTTTTGAAACCGTAATAATAAGCAATTTGTCTTTTTTTTTTATATCTGTTATTACCAGGGATCGGAAATTCGGATCGATATTTACCTAAAGTTGGCAAAATCCCGGAAAAAGATAGGCAAACATGGCGTCGGCTTCTTAAAAATATTATTTTAATAATATAAGTTCCGGGATTCTGGGATTCTACAAAATTTTAATATAATAATTACTTTACATGTAGGATAAAACATTCATTTTTGCTCCTATAAATTCGTTAGGTTAATGAGTTACAGGTAAATTAAATAACATTTGGTAAATCTTTACATGAAAAATAACTTCAAACAGTTAATATAAATAATTGATTATGAATTAATGCCGGTGCAATTTATTTATTTTGAAATCCCACCAAATTTAGTAATGAATTCTATGATTGAGTCCGCCTCCATACAACTGAACAACAAAGCCGGTGCGAAAGTATAGGTAAATATCGATCCGAATTTCCGATCCCTGGTTATTACTTATTAGTGTTATTACGTCGGATTTACTTCATTCAGAAAAATTAAAAAAGGAAAGTGAAATAATAATAAACATAAAACGTTTCTTTTTTGACATATTTTTATTTTTGATGTATCGTTATAATGGTAAAACATACCAGCGTCAAATTCGGTATGATTATAGTACAAACCCTTAAGATGTTTTTTTTTTAATGTCAAGTTTTTGGAGTGGTTGGTGATTCTGTAGCTCTGCCTACCCCACTCTGGGAATAAAGGCGTGAGTTTATGTATGTATGTATGTATGGTCGTGTGAGTTGTGATGTGAGGAATACTATTATATTAATACTTGCTATATGGCGGTACGAAACCTTCAGTACCTGAGTCGGACTCACACTTGACCGGTTTTTGTTTACGCTCATTAATTAGACATGTTATGTTAGAATCAGGTCAGTCATGAGCATACCTGGGATAACTCGGGGCAAGTTCTAGGGATTTGATATCGATAAAAAAGATGTCGATACAATATTTATATATTTAACGTGACGCGTGACATTGTATTTTTTCTGGAGAAAACTGTTATTACATTTAGAGCAAAATAATGTTGACTCTCGTAGTTGTATGTCAGGATATACACAAATCCACGAGTTAATAATAATTATCGCGTGGGCGTGGATGTTTCTTGGGGCGGCAAGATTATTTTGGACTTTGTAACAAACGTAGCGGAATATTACCTACCTCGTATATTATTCTTACTTTAACCCTACATTGCATACTGTTCCACATATGGCACAACCAAAATATTTGCGAATTGTGACAAAAGTCAAGTTGCTAACGACATATCACATTATAGTTTTATTTTTCAAAAAAAATGTCATGCATTGTAGGGCTAAGATATGAATGGCACTGACAGTAAATTGTCATTTTGATTGAAATGACATTCGCATACTTTTATTATCTTAAGAGGCTCGATATCAGATATGACATCGAACCTCTTTACAGTAATCCAGAATGTTCAATGTGCACATGTATTAATTTAATTATATCGACATTTTTTTTATCGATATCAAATCCCTAGAACTTGCCCCGAGTTATCCCAGGTATGGTCATGAGAATCGTCAAATCCTCAATCCTTTTAAGTATTTGACTAAAACTATGTTTACTGTTTATAATGTTTTACTGTTAGAAATAGTTTTTGTAATATATTTTATGTTTATTTAGTATTTTGCTGTAAGCATTTTTTTTTTCAATAAACAACGAAGCATTTTTTAATTCTCGAAATGAAGAAAACCCATGACACCAACTTTAACTTGCTCTTCCTTCTTGCACGGTGGCGCTAGCACAATACCCACAGTGGATTAATAACAAGCAGTAAACTAACTATTTTATGCCGGAGCAAGGCAGAGATTCTATGCGGTAAAAACAATATTGTCTTTGACCTATTTAATTATTGTATTGTCAACGTTTTGATAGCTCGTAATTACTTAATAGTAATGGCGTCCGAGTTAACAACACCATACCAGGTCAAAAACGATATGGTTTTTACCGCCTAGAATAAAGGCCTAATAATATCTAGGCCTTATTAAAAATATCTAGATGATAACTTTTTATTAAGAAGATAATTTCTGGCGACTATAAAATGCAGTAACTAGTAACATCATAGTTAACTACCAATCTGCGTAGAATACTTTTAATGCTATTCCCTTAGAAAATACATCCAAGATTTTTTTCACGAATTAAAAGTACCTGTTCCATATTTAATCCTGGTTCATTTCTGTGTACAATAATTCCTATGAATGTGTGTGTTAAACTAATTGAGTAACTTACTTGTACATCTAAATAAGCTAAAATATTACGAATGTTTACATAAGGTTACTTCCTCCGTTGGCTCAGGAACCGAAAGTAAATCTTCGCCTCCATGAAAGCACTCTATTTCCTTAGTTTTGCAACTATGCCAAATGCTGACTTGTAAAATCGCGCGATGGCTTTATTCCATTTTGTTTAAGCCAATCTAACTTAAAATGTCTTAATTATATTGTTGACGTTAAAGTTGGTACTGTCAAGGGAATAAGAGGTGTCATATTGTCAATTATATGATTACGAAATAGAAGTGAGGTGGGGTAAGTAAATTGGAATAGATCACTAAATTCACCAATAACCAATTAATTAATCGCCACAATCACTTGAGTAATTTACACATTGGCTACGATTTTGGCGTGCCCAGCCCATTCTGCGCAAAGAATAGAAACGTGCGAACGTTTAACGTTTATTATTTTGAACTTTAGTTGCCATGGCCTAAGGGTTATATTAAAAGTGCTTTGAAACCACGTCGTCAATTAAAGGTTAAGCAATAAAATGGGAAGTACAGAATAGGCACGTTCGACCTGTCTATACTCTATTTTATTTACCGCGTAACGCCCAGTATGCAATAGGATGTACATAATCAAGGCAATTTACTTTGAACTCTGTAGCAATAAGAATATGGTTTATTTGGTTCACTAATGTTTGACCAAAAAATTATTGACAAATGGTCATTAGACAAACAACGTTTCACCAAATGATCATTTGGCAAACGAAACATTTGACAAAAGTATCACCTTACAAAAACTCACTTAGCAATTGATCATTTAGCAATTAGTTTACCTATTTCTGGGCAGAAAACAACTTCGAAAGCCAAGGCGGGAGCCAAGCTCAAGATCCGAGTCGGTTATGCCCTGATTTGTCTTCCTCGTAAAATGTAAATTTAACTGTTGATCATTTTGAAAAGTAAGTCATTTATAAAATGACTAGTACTAAAATGATCAATTGACTTAAAATTTTTTTGCAAAACGTCGTTTGTCAAGTGTAATTTTGCGAAATGACTTTTGGTCAAACGGCAGGACACTGGTTTATTTTCCTATGTTCATTAACTGAAAATGGCATTTTCGAACAATCGCAATTGAACTTTATTCACTTGATTGTAGATTCAAAGTCCCAGTTACAATAAACTCCCATTTTTCAGTGTGGTGGGCCTTTTGAGGATAAAGAGCTCCTACTGTACTTGTACTATTCTTTGCTTGGGGTTTTAATGCAGTGCCATAACAAATGCATTGGAATGTGCATTGCCTTGTAGCACAGCGTCTAGTGGGCTTCATACATCATGTATTTGTTTGTTTTTGCTCGCCCCAGCTGATGCCGCTCAAAGGCGTAGATACCTGAAACTACAATAGACCCCTCTCCTTGGAGGACTACTTCTAAACTTTAATAATATAGAATACGTGCAGGATTGAATGCAATGGAACGCACGAGTGACTGAGGCATTATGAAGACCATGTGAATAATTTTATATTATTGGTTAAGATTTTATATGGTCGGAAGGGGCAACCCTAGGCGTACTTTTTCGAATCAAATCGGAGAAATACTGGAAAAGGGCCGAATCTTAAGTACCCGAGACTGACGTGCGTGTATGACAAGACAGAAATTTGTCAAGATCGTAGCAAGTGGAAAGAAGTGGTCTCTGCCTACCCCTGTGGGAAACAGGCGTGATTTAATGTATGTATGTATGTATGTATTTTATATGGAGCGAAATTCGGTATCTGTGTACTAAGAAGTGTGCTGTAAATAGTTTTTAATACACCGTGATTTTTTTGATTTACGATAACTTCGGCATATTACTAGGGTACATCTATAATAAATAAGTGGTAGATTAGATTTTGAAATATTGCAAAAAAAAAAACTGTTTAGAACTAAGTAATTAAATGTTGTTTCTTTGGTCATTCTAAAAGGACCTTTAGAGTTAACTCATAGTCAGTGTCCAATACGTCAATGTTGGCGTGACATACACACACAATTTAGAGCCTTTTACACCAGTTCAACGTTTTTTTTTTTATGGATTGGGAAGGCAAACGAGCACACAGGCCACCTGATGGTAAGTGGAAACTGTGACCCATAGACATTCGCATTCACAAGACTGCAAATGCGTTGCCAACCCTGAGGACTAAGATGGAATGCCTCTATGCTACATAGTCATTTCACCGGCTGTCTTATCCCCAAACCGGAAAACAACAAAGCGAATAGGTTAGGGGTCGGGTGGCATAAAGTTTGAAGTCATATTGTTGATTGGCATACGTGGATTCGTCATACTCATCATTACGCATAACTGTAAATAGTCATACATTTATGCGCATAACGTTATTAATCATAATGTTTAAGAACATTGTGTAACGCGCTTAAATTTGATGCGCATAAAATTATTTTTCTCAAAAATGACCGGAAAAGTTGACATTACTAACTCCATACTGAGACGCGAAGTACATAGTTTACAGACAGTTCCCAAATTAAAAAAAAACTACATTGCGTGCTCGCTACACAAGCCCGCAATGTTGCATACAAATTTCATTGTTATCTAGTTTGTAACTTTTTAAAAAGTGAAAACGGCCATAATAAAATGAGGGCACAAGTCTTATACATCCATATTTTATTCGAAACGTAACTTTTTTATCTGTGTCTGGAATAGCTTCAATTTTTTTTTCTAAAAAATCTTTCGTTTCTCCTTGTGATATACATAAAGGCGGTAAAGAGTAATAGTTTTTCAGGTGAAGATTTTGTTTGTTTGCAATTTTTTCTTGCGATTTTTGAGAAAAGCACTATATATGCCTCGGCAGGAACGGCAATTGCGGGCCTCGTATTTTTAAACGGACGAGCTTGCGAGTAAACCAATACTCGGCCCGCAATTACCTGCTTCACTGCCTAGGCAATAATGTACTATTACCATACATTATAATGGTCTTAAAGTATTTCCGCTCTTTTATAAAAAAATAACCCTAACCTATCCGCGATCGGAGTCGTTTTGCCACTAAGTTTACATTATATTAATATTATGACTAAATAAATTTATGACATTCTACATTATGGTTAAACCAATTATGACTCCGTATATTTATGACAGGGAACAACTATGCCATAGTACAAGTTATGCCAAATAAAATATATGAGCATCAACTTTATGCGTAATGTGTTATGACCAGGGAGCGAAACTTTGGTGCCGATGACAGGCGTATGACGTCAAGCTACATACAGAGTGTTTTTATCTACTAATAACTTATTGGCCTCTGTACTGTACCAATATTGACACTTGAGTTGAGACGGCCGGTACTTATAAAACAGATAATTGACAGTCATTGTCATATTAAATAGAAGATTGTCTAAGACAATAACAAATTTATATTGAATTGTTTATTTCTTTGTAAATTGTAAATATAACCGAAACATTATTGTTTCGCTTGAGCGAAGTCACCATGTAGTTTGTACAGCCGTATTTGCAGACGTTTCCTTTTCAGATTGTAAATAATGAAAAAATGTTATATCAGCAAAAGTTAGCAATTTAGAAAAAAAAAAAACAACCAAGCACATGGGATGTTATATTTGAATTTTAAGCGTTCTGCATACTTCGAAATTTCATTTAAGAAATATATTTCATTTCCTTGTGTAAATAATATTTTTTGTTAGAATTACATGCTCCAACAAAATATTTTATTCGTATCGTCTTTGCCATTATTAAAATATTTACACAATCATAATAGAATTATTAATAATCAGTGCGGTGTCGCAATATTGTTTATAATAAAAGCATCCTATATGTGAATTTGCGTCATAATGACGTCACCGGCACCAGAGTTTCGCTCCCTGGTTATGACAATCGAAATTATGACAATAGTTGTTATGCGACCAGATAGCCACCCATGCGAACACGGCTGCTTGGCGTGATTAACTTATTCAATTAAAAAATTCAATATCTTTAAAACCGTAAGAGTTATCATTTGTCTGTATTCGGGAAATTAACTTTATTTGACCTAAAGAACGTTCCCTTAAAGTTATCGTAAAAAGAAAAACACGGTGTATATTATATTTTGAATTTTTGAGAGTGGTTTTCCTTCATCGATAATAATTACATACGTATTTCCTTTTTTCTTCTGAACAAGGAAAACAATGAGCACCGGGCCTGTGCCGGGCGCAGTGCATTCCCATTTATTTATTTTTAAAGTTAATAACCAAAGCAGATTCCATTATCCCGTAAGTAATAAGGTTGGACATACTAAAGATGTTTTGTGGAAAAGCCGATATTTTGTAAAGCAGAGCAGCAGCTATCTGCGCCTACTATCGCCTTAATAGAAATAATATTATTAATATTACTGAGGCCCTACTTTGAAAAGCTCCATCCCTTTCTATCGATTTAGGGTCTCCCCAAACCAGTCGACGCCGTTTCGGCAAATCGCGTACGGAAAAAGCTTTATGTCAACGCAATAAGAGCGAAAGGCTCGTCTCGGCTCGGCGTTGCGAACGGAACGACGACGTTTTCGCTCTTAATGCATGGACATAAATCTTTTTCTTACCGGCTCAAGCCGATTCGGCGTCGATAGGTCTGGGGAGACCCTAAGTCTCGCATGACGAGTGACAGGGATGAAGCTAACGTAACTTAACGTTGCAACGTTAACGCGTTGTGCCTCTGTTTAGTACGAATTTACTGTGGCAAGCTCTCAAAGGCTGTTATTCGGCACTTTGTCGAGGGACAGCTCTTTTGAGTGCTTGCGTAAGTCTTGCTTGTCGTCGCTTCTCTGGACTGTTCTCGTAGTTATAATAAAGAGCTCATTAAAAACTCGCTCGACACGTTGCCATTTTAGACAACCTTCCCATTATTTATTCTGACGTGAATAGGCAATATTCATGACCAGACCTAGGAATATGCGGGGCAAAATTAAATGCCAGCTAGGGATTGCCTATATCGATAAACTCAACTATCGATGCTATTCCCATATTACTAGTGATCACTCCAAGTTTTGTTTGTAAAAATATTTATTGAAAGTGTGAAAATAAAACAAAATAGCAACATAATTATGGTTATTCTATATTTTAAAAGGATTTTTGAACTTCCATTCATAACCATCTAATTTTTTTTCCTCATTGTGTATTTCAGAATTACTGTCACATATACTACTGTTAAAGTAAACGATCAGAATTTGTTCCAAATTTTCGGGCGTTCATTTTCTCCGTCTCGTATGATGAATCTATTTCAGGTGGCTAAATGACTTCATTTTCTGTGGAAGTGGTAAGGGGGGAAGTAAAAAAATACACACAAACAATGCTGGGGGCGATCACTAGTATATGGGAAAAGCATCGATAATTGAGTTTATCGATGCCGGCAATCCCTAGCTGTCATTTAATTTTGCCCCGCATATGCCTAGGTCTGTTCATGACCTTTTTTCACAGTTTTAATAAAAGCTGACTCATGTAACAAACAGATGAGAAATATCTTTTTTTAAATCGCTTTAGAAATGACCAAGATATAAGCAAACAAAGATTTGTTCCTATCTCTTTCTGGCTAATAGAATTTAACATGGAGTTCATACGGCCGACGTGTTACATGACGGCATACGGCGTTTCCGATCTCTCAGTCTAATTAGAAGTTTATGATATTATTTGTATTTCTTGGCCAATTTAAATTTTAATTTGACTTTTCACATCTCATTTACGTTTTTTTTTTTTTGAGAAATGCGATTTATAGGGCCCATGCATAATCTATGAACGTCTTACTCGTCTTACTGTAAGGCGATGGGCTTGTGACCTGTCACTAATACACTGCTAAACATCTTAGCCCAATTGTGCAAAATGTGGTTACAGAATTATCAACAATCTGTATTTAAAAAAAGTTGTAAATAAATAATATTGAAATAAAAAATAACGCAGATGACTTTGTGTCTCTTTTATAGCACCTATTTACCTACCCAGGCTTGATTATGATGGTTTTTGTTATGACTCAATAATTAAAGTATTTTTAAAGTTCAAACAGAGAATCTATTCTTCTCCGTAACACGATATCGCTTTTGACTTGTTATCTTATTGTCAATGTTATAAAAACAATAAAGAACCGATTTTTTTTTCCTTTTCTCCCTCTACCTCTCTCGTAAGATTTTGGCATGTTTCCCTGCTTAAAATACGCAGGTTATTTGATATTGTTTTAATTTAATATTTCTAGGTTTATATAATACTAGACTAAGTAGTACCATTGAAATATGAAAATACGTTTATAAAATGGCTGACTGCTGAGTTTCTTGCGGTGTTTTTTTTTTATTTTTTTTTATTATGCCAAGGATACACATTGTAAAAACATTAAGAATAGTTTCGCCGAACTGCAAAGCAGTTTGTTGGCGAAGACAGCACTCTTTTTTTACATTTTTTACCTTTCTTAAAACAAGACAAAAAAACACCAGGTATTTGTGCGACTTAAGTATTACCAATTTTACCAAACAACAGTTTTCTTCTCAGCAGTGGTCTCCTCTTGTGAAGCGCTGCCCATGCGGCTTATTTACTGAATAAATGTCTTTAATCTTGAATTTTTATGATAATATGTCAAAAGCAATACGGTTTTATGAAGTAGAATAGAACCCCTTGAATTGAAATTGATAATTTCACTGTCAATGTGACGTGTGCGTCAATTTTATTCTGAATTATTCATACTGCCTTTACACTCCAAACCGAAATTTTCAAGTAAAACCTGCTCTACCTCCGCTAAAAGAATATTTAAAAGTACATTTATTACATTTTACAAAAGTACCGTAACTGTTCACAGACATATTGCAAAAGCCTGTGCAACCAACGTATGCACTTTGAATTTTTAATGCACCCCGGATAGTTGGGATCTCCTGGTCATGCATATTTATAACTACCGAACACACCTGCAACTTGCCGATGAAATTTTACATTATACGAACTGTCCTATTGCATACTGATTTTTTAAAAGTATTGTTCCAATCGGTATTTTTTCTATTTTATGTTTTTTGCGAGAGTTGGTTGTTAGTTTACAAACCTATGTTGAAGTTTGACGAAAGAGATATACAGATCGAAAGTGAGTGGAAGGGTCGGAAGGGGCCGCCCTAGGCGTACTTTTTCGAATCAAATCGGAGAAATACTGGAAAAGGGCCGAGTCTTAAGTACCCGAAACCGACGTGCGTGCATGACTCGATGTATGAATGTTGAAGAAGCGAAAGAAATTTGTCAAGAGCGTAGCAAGTGGAAAGAAGTGGTCTCTGCCTACCCCTCTGGGAAACAGGCGTGATTTAATGTATGTATGTACAGTTGTTATTAATTCTGAATAATGTAACAACCTTTCAAAATTCACTTGGATTGATGACTGAACTTTGGTACACAAATATTGCAATTGGTAAGGACACATTCATTGAAAAATCTGGAACGTTGACCCAAAAATGTGACAAAATTTTAAAGAGATTCCTAGTCTTGTTTGCTTTTTAAAATTCATTTCATTTTACCTATGTTCAGTACGGAAAACTACTTGCTATATTCGTATTTCAGTTTTCCTTATTTCATATTTCCCCCAGGAACTTTATATTTCTGGTATAAAATGTAAAATGTGACTTCAGGGAATGTTGAGTTTACAACACTAAATAAATTACGATACGTGTATGATCTAAGCTTCTACCGCTTTAAAACAACGTAGTTTCAAACAAACAATAAACCCAAAATAAATAAGGTTAGGTTGGGTAATATTTCAAAAAAAGTGTAAAAACAAAGATTATTTTGTCTGAAACCATACTCAAGCGCGTTTTTATTTATTAAGTATTAACTCGAGTGCGGTATCACGGTGTCCTGCCGTTTGACCAAAAGTCATTTGGCAAAATTACACTTGACAAACAACGTTTTGCAAAAAAATGTTAAGTCAATTGATCATTTTACTACAACTCATTTTACAAATGACTTACTTTTCCAAATGATCAACAGTTAAATTTACATTTTACGAGGAAGACGAATCAGGGCATAACCGACTCGGATAGGTTAGGTTAGAAGGCAAAGGCGGGAGCTTGGCTCCCGCCTTGGCCTTCGAGGTTGTTTTTTTTTCTGCCCAGAAATAGGTAAACTAATTGCTAAATGATCAATTGCTAAGTGAGTTTTTGTAAGATGATACTTTAGTCAAATGTCTCGTTTGCCAAATGATCATTTCGTGAAACGTTGTTTGTGAAATGACCATTTGTCAATATTTTTTTGTTCAAACATTAGTGAACCCGGTATCACAGATGAGAACTATAATTAATTTTGTCCGTATCATCCATTTACTGGAACATTTCAATCAGACCTGTCCAAGCACACCATATTCCTCTTGCACAGTAGATACTTACCAAATTATATCAGTAGACACCCACTTAAGACCGTATTATTAGACTGATATCAAGTGAGATGTCTGTCGCGAGACACGTCGCACTGCTTGCTTTTGTTTCAAGCTCATAGACGTTGTATTAAAGGTGATTTTAAAATGCAGTTGTATTTTGAGTTACTACTCTTTTGATCTAGCAGTGCGACGTTAAGCCTTATTACTAGCGAACTGTTACCGTACCCGTAGCAGTTACAGTAACGAGGTTCTAATGGAGATCAGGCTCGCGAGCCGCGTACTTACGCATCATTATGTTACTTGCAACATATAAAGTTACAACTCGCTAATGTGTACCCGGCTTTACAAACGACAGTCATCCATGACTTGACTTTTACGCATCTTGAGACCGAGATCTTACTCAAGTTCAGTCAAATAATAGCCCTTATGGGCGGATTTATAAATTGGACGTGAATGAGACACCGGTCTCATAATACCTCAAAACGCCAAGTCATGTTTTGATATTGGAATCTCACTCAAGATCAGTTTGATAATACAGCCTTTATAGTCCTCTCAAGCACTTAGAAGTATCATAACCATAACATACCTATACACACGCCTGTATCCCCAGGGAGGCGTAAGCATGCTGACGGTCACCGTTGTGGTGAATGGAATACTCAACCAAGTATTCTCAGGTAATTTTGCCATTATATTCAGCTACTGCAATAGGAGTATTACATACGAACACAAGTCGACTCACTTAACTTAACTGAATACCTACGTGCTTCTCTGCACTATACGAATAAGTTGTCAACCATTTGATTTTCAAGGCAAGATTTTGTAGCGGAGTTTTTTTTGCACATTTGTCATCTACATAGAACCCAAAACAGTACAGCGGAGAGAGAGATTGTCATAATTACTTTATGTACAGTCGAGTTCATAAATATTGTGTACACTTTAGTACCTTGTCGTGTGTTGTAAAGTGATAAGGTACAAAAGTGTACATATATTTATGAACACGACTGTACTCAAAACTTCAGCCCATTCAAATGACGGAAACTGATTTAAAATTGCCTGCAGTTAAATAGAACTTGTAAAAAAAAGATAACGCATAGACAGACTGACTGACACGCGCGTCATCCTAGTGGTGACCTTGTGTAGGCTCCGACCGGATCGTTGCCATCATCTTACCCTCTAACCTGCCACGAAACAGATTGATTCCTACTTCCCTTATCGACATATTCCTGATTTGACCCATCCGTTCGACACATTCTGTTTCGATCATAATATTCATAATACGTACTGCTGTGCTTATATCAAAAATTAACGACAAATTTATCAATTACTACGTACTTAATTACTAAAGGAAAAATAAAATTGAGTCCATGCGAGAACATGTCAAAACGTGTCCAAACGAAATTGCGTCGAAAAATTAAAATGGCGATAAAGAATCAATCGCAATGCAGCAGCACTTTCTTTTGTTCCCGAAATCATTATGTCCTATGACAGCATAATTATTAAGTTGACAACATATTTGCAATATTGCATCATGATCATCATCGGCCTATATCAGTCTACTGCCGGACGTAGGCCTACCCTATTGTGCGCCATTTCACATTGCCCTCAGCCTGTCGCATCCAACATCTGCCAGAAGCGTTTCGCAAATCATCACTCCATCACGCCGGATGGCGACTAGGTGCAATATTGAAATTGCCTATGGGCATTAGAGAACGCTAATCATTACCGATGGCCGTTGGAGCGGGAAAGTTCTAGAGTGGCTACGGCGAACTGGGAGACGAAGTGTTGGCAGGCCTTCTACAAGGTGGACTGAAGATCTGATAAAGGTCGCAGGAAACTGCTGGATGACAGCAGCAGAGGACCGATCGTTGTGGAAAACCTTGGGGAAGGCTTTTGTCCAGCAGAAGACGTCTTGCAGACGATGATGATGATGATGATGAATCATTACGAGTTATTGAGTGATGGAGTTAGCGTATTAGCTTTTTTTTATGGCATATGAAGGCAATTGAACACACAGGCCACCTGATGGTAAGTGGAAACTGTGGCCCATAGACATTCGCATTCACAAGAGTGCAAATGCACTGCCAACCCTAAGGACTAAGATGGAATGCCTCTATGCTAGTCATTTCACCGGCTGTCTTATCCCCAAACCGGAACACAACAATGCGAACACTGCTGTATGGCGGTAGGTTAATGGATAAGATGGTGGTACCAACCCGGACGGACCCTGCACAAGGTCCTCCCACAAGTAAATTAGGTTGCCATTGCCTTGTCAATACCAGAAAGCAGCGTCCTCAAAACTATCTTTGTCGTACGACATTCATTTCTGTACCAGAGTCGTAGATACGTGCCGCCGCATGCTTACTTTACTTACTTGTTAAGTTGATCGTTGAATGAGAGAGAAAGATAATAACACCACAGCCCGTTCGCGTATCAATATTTGTACAGGAAAATAGGTCAGCTCTGACGTCATGACGACGGCCTCAGAACCCCGTGAATTTTCGTTTAAAAAATTAATTTCTCGGTGTTTTCTGCCGTGGAAATATGAATCTAAATTTTCACTTGAAACTCGTCCAAACGTCATTTCGCATTCTATTTTTAAAAATGTTGGCGCATTGTAGAATCTAGCACAGATTTAAAGTTTTTAACGTATGGGGAGCAGTAAAAAGTCTTTTGGATTTGGAACGTTTTCTATTTGATGAAAGAATTGTTTGAGCAATTAATTGCTCTGGTAGTTTTTCTTCTGTTTTAACTTGAAATCGCTAGCGTAGATGATTTTAATTAAAACATTCTTGCTCTGGACTTGAGCTATAAATTACTATTATTATATTGACCTGTAGTTTTCTGATCGAATTTTGCGGTTTTTTAGGGAACTGACACAGCATTATGAAGAATTCTTTTAATTAATTAATTAATAGCTTTCACTTTCCAGTTTTATATACCACGAATTTATTCAAGAAATGAGTCCAACGTAGTTATATTGTGGGTTAGCTCCACGCATTTCAGTCCCAAACCTACGATTTAATTTGACATCTGTCATTCTTCCTGTCATTAAAGGCTACTGAATAAATAAAAATCGCATCTCAATCATTTCTTTCATTTGGGACCTACAATGATACATATACACAAATACAAACGTCTTACCACCCCTTTTTGCTCCGAGGGGTTAAATTACAGAGGCAAGGGTGTTTCACATTAGTATGGAAAAAAAAACTTATTTTTTTGCAGACTTCGCTTACGCCCTAACTCATTCTGTTGTCAAATGAAAATGCCTAGTTTCGGGTAAATGTAAAATATTCAGAGGTTGCACAAATTAAACACTTAGAAGGAGCAGAATTTCAATGTTTATTATTTTTCCAAAAACAACAACCAATAACTAACTTCATCAACTTATATCATACACTAATGATATTGACCATCATCACCATTTTAACCCCCGTTGCGGCTTTGGAGAATTGACAACATTTCAAAAAAAAAAGCATTATTGTTTTTTCGCGTTTATAATAGCTGGTTAAAAATTAGACTACCCGTATTTCTTGGTTTTTCTTTATTTAACTTAAATTCGTCGTTAATAATTTACTAAATAAATAGTCATTAAAAAGACCGTATATACAAAGTTAGGAATACTGATGTCGTGATCTTAGCCTGATATAAAATTAAAAAAAGTAACTTTAAACAGAAACAGAACTGACTGTCATGTCATGTCACTCACTTGTCAATCATTCGCTGCCGTTCGTTCACACATTTGTTATTTTGCGTAATTTAATTAATTACGTAATTTGTAGACGCCATTAAAATAAATAAACTATTTTGCGTAGAATTGAAAGCGTGTCGTTAGAATCAAGTACCTAATCCGTCAGACAGATAAAAAATTAACATGACAGTTGTATATTTTTTTGAATTCCTTTTTTTTTTTTTTATATCATAGTAAGGCAAACGAGCACACAGGCCACCTGATGGTATGTGGAAACTGTGACCCATAGACATTCGCATTCACAAGACCGCAATCCTAAGACTGCAAATGCGTTGCCAACCCTGAGGACGAAGATGGAATGCCTCTATGCTAGTAATTTCACCGGCTGTCTTATCCCCAAACCGGAACACAACAATGCGAACACTGCTGCTTGGCGGTAGGTTAATGGATAAGATAGTGGTACCAACCCGGACGGACCCTGCACAAGGTCCTCCCACAAGTACAAAATGGTAATAAATGGACTAAGGGCACTATAAGTGTATTCCTAACATTCACAATCCAACTTTTTTTACTGTTTTTCCTAAATATATAAAAAACTACTGCATAAAAAATTCAAAATATATTTTTACTGTAGTCAGCAGTGTAAAATCTAGAAACGGTATTTTATTTTACTACCTTAGCACAAAATGAATTGTTGTCAATTGCATAATGATGAAAATTGATTCAAAAAGTTGTCAAAGTATGCAACCCCTAAATACCTACTATCGTGTCAGCCGAAAGACGTCCACTGCCGGACATAGGCCTCCCATATGTCTTGTGCTTTTCGAATCCGCCGCGTTCCCGCGATCCTTACAAGATCGTCACTCCATCTTGTTGGAGGCCTACCTACAGCTCGTATACCTACTAATTGTATTATAATTATTTATTTATTTATTTATTTATTTATAGGAAATCCAACAGTTACAAATACAACATATGGAACAAGAATAGGAATCACAAAACCAATTAAAGGATCTCACATGTAGATAATAAATTACACTATGAATACTAGTCTTTTAGATAAGTAGGACCAAGAAAACGATCGAGCTCATTGTGTAAAAACTGAAACATCCTATAACTAGTGCAACAATTAAGTCTACCAATTCTACGATATACGAATAACACTGGTAATCTGCTAACTAGTTTAGTTTTCTGTTCTCTCTGAGCAAGCTTTTGCACTGTTATTTTAGTTGAGTGTTTACTACTGTTAGTTAATGAGTGAAAATGCAATGTTTCATGTTTGATTGTATAATCTATGAATTGTGTAAAGTATTACTAACATACACGAGGTTTCGTTCAGCAAAAGGTCCTCGAATCGCCTTTATGTTTGAAAACTTGTTCCACGAACCCTTAAATCAGACACATGTTTCCAAGGTTACCGAAGAATCTAACCTTCTTTGGTAACCTTGGAAACGTCTCTGATTTAAAGGGTTCGTGTAGGAGAAAGGTCTTAAGGGGATAAGTTCGTCTTGATATATCCATGTAATGTAAATATTTTATTTTATTTTTCTTTTGTAGAATGAAGTCTTAACATACAAACGCACATACATTACGTTATATATGGTACTTCGTAGAAAAGACTACTCAAAGTATTCGACGACCATCAACGTCAATGTCATCGTGCTATCAATTTTTAGATGACAACTTGGTGGATCGATTTTTTGCCCGCGGAAACCTCTATGTTGCAAATTTTATCGAAATCGTTAGAGCCATGTTAGAGAACTTACTAAAAAAAAATACTCTATATTGCAGTCCCTAATCGTCGTTTGTCTCAATGCGTGGTTTCTCCGAATTTTCTTTTACGTTGTTATAAATTATAATTAGACCCCGTTATCAATTGCTCAGTTTGGGGGCAAACGTCACAATAGGGTAGTCTGGGGACTAAATGGAACGGTGTTCATTAACACTATATAGATTAAACTATAATAAAAAATTACTTACAAGTCAATTGTCAATTGATTAATTTATCAATGATTAAACCCCGTTATCTAACGCTCAGTTTGGGGGCAAGTGATGGGGCAGTTTTGATAATCTGAATCGATAAAAAATGAAGTTGATTTACTCACTCAATAACATATCAAAAGATCTGATTCATTCTTAACAGAGCTCTGCTATAATTATTTTTTTAAATTATCATGAAATTAAAGATTTTGTATTATTATTTTTTATTGTACCTATGTTACATAATAAATTATCAATATTTTTTCTAAATTATATGAAGTCAAACTTCGTCGCCTGCTTGTAAAAATCCATTTTAAAAATGAAAATGATTTTTCGAGCTCTACAGATGTAACTGGCAAAAACTGTGGTTTTTTGTAATGCTCTATGCAGCTTTTGTTTACAATACTGTTATCAATTTGAACTTCCTTATTTTCTAACAACTGATTAATATTTATTACAGATTTAAAGCCTGGGTTTTTGTTTAATATTCATCAATATCAAGTAAAAGATTGGCCATGCTTTCTCACTGTACGTACATATTATATAGGTACTATAAATGATTAACAAAAGAAATAAGATATGTCAAAGAAACCCATAGATTAAAAAATATTAGAACATGAAAAAGGTTTAATAATTTTAAAGAAAAAATACTACCACAATTTCTTTTTTTTTTTACTGCTCGTTATTGTTAACAAAACGGGTTTATCGTGTACTGCTCATACCTAATAGGCACCTACCTAGTAAGTAGTCTCTGTACTATTCAATAATTGTCGCCCTCGTATCTGATCAAATAGATGCAATGAATGAGTTATCTCAAGAGCATTCACAAAAGAAGAATTTTATTTTGACAAATAAGTCTTTATAATAATAAATATGAATCGATCGACTAATCATGTGAAGCAACATCACTATTTGCCCCCAAACTGATATTTACATACATACATACCTTCACGCCTGTAATCCCGGAGTGGAGTAGGCAGAGCTACAGAATTACCTAAAACTTTAAAAACTTGTTGATAATTCTGTAACCACATTCTGCACAAATAGGCTAAGATGTTTACCAGCGTATTAGTGACAGGTTGCAAGCCCATCGCCTAATAGTACTACAAGCCTTTATTCCCTTAGTCGCCTCTTACAACATCCAAGGGAAGACATGGAGTGGCATTATTCTAACCCGACAACCACACGGGGATATATTATTTTTAATATTTAGATATATTATTTACAAATATTGCTCTTTGAATAGTATAGCATAAAGAAAATGGACACGAGGCGATGATTACAATCGCTTTACACATTTTCTCGATGATGTTAAAGTTACGTTTCGATAAATGGATACGAATTCGTGCTCGAGCCAGTGAGAACAAAAGAACGCGCTCCATCTATCCACTTAGCTCGAGTAACTCTATCCATTGCAAATAGGCACACGAGATAAATTGGCCGTCGTTCAGGCCACTTACTACATCTCATCCGGCCGAGTATAGCTTCAGATATTGTCGATGGGTCTTGTCAGTTTGATTCTGCGTAACTCACGGATTGAACGGTTAATTACTACAATAACATTTAGAGAACGAAATGTGATTCAGACGAATTAATGCCGAAATAGCGCTGCCGTGTAGTGCGGCGTTTGTGTCAATTTGAACGAAGGATTGAGGAAGGAGAAAAGGTGTTTTAATTAAAACTATGCGTATAGAGGTTTGTTTACAAAACCATACAATTGATTTTTTACAAGCTTTAATTTTAACTTGCAGTGTATGTACGTATCTATGTAAAGTTAAATTTGACCCACTTCCCGTCATAAGAATGGGCTGAAATAAGGACCACATATGTAAACCCGATGACAATGCAATATTATAGTATCTAAGAGCTGATCTGATCATGGACTCGGAAGGTGGCGACAGGATCTCCGCTATTCTTACTGTAGACCCACCGTGTTAGGACTCAATAGTTAGGTCTTGATAAGCAGACAAAGATTTTGCAAAAAAAAAGTACAGCTAGCAACAAAAGCTTCTCCCTAAAATGAAATTGTTGACAGAAACTCATTTCATTTATTTTATTATTATTTTACTGAGAAAAAAAATGAATATTATCCAATTTGCTGCGCCCGCTTTAGACTATATTGGTTGGAACGTCGGTTTGTTTGTAACCGCGTTTTGTTTCTTTAAGTCTAGCCCTAGCTGTGACTTAGAAAATACCACATGGCGTTTAACCTCTTTATAACGTGCAGTCGATTTAAAATATTCAAAGTCTCTAAATGAGTCCATTTGCGCATGAGCGCACCATATGCATATGAATGTACCACAATATTTTTTACTCACTAGCCTGTTCATTTTGCTTCATAAATATCAATTTATTTTAATATGTCTTACCTCATTTTTACCCGAAATTATGCTAATGATCGGAAATCGTGCACGGCGCCGTTTCACAGAATTAAAAACGCGTTAGTAAACTGACCATTATTTCGTGTATATATTACAGGTAAGTATTTTACAATAAAAAAATTAAATGAAAAAATCAGAGAGAAATGTGAAATAAAAGAAGATGTAGTGACTAAGATTGAAAAGGGCATGCTTCGATGGATCGGTCATTTGGGAAGGATGGATGAAAGAAGATTGACGAAAGAGATATACAAATCGATAGTGGATGGGTCGGAAGGGGCCGCCCTAGGCGTACTTTTTCGAATCAAATCGGAGAAATACTGGAAAAGGGCCGACTCGATGTATGAATGTTGAAGAAGCGAAAGAAATTTGTCAAGATCGTAGCAAGTGGAAAGAAGTGGTCTCTGCCTACCGCTCTGGGAAACAGGCGTGATTTAATGTATTTTTGTATGTATGTATTTTATAACACTAGGTTAAAAAAAATGCAAAATCTTTTTACAATATTCTGGTTAGAGAGCAAGAGGGAGGTAAATAACTATAAAACCATCGGCCTTTTTAAGAACTGTCGCGCTGTAATGAGTTAAGGATTGTATACTTACAGTGCTACCATTTTCTAGCCAAGGGCAATCTTCGTTTTTCTATGGCACAAATTGTGACAAATATACTGTCCGTTGCGAGTGCAAGCGTGATCGCGAAAGCCGGCCGAAAGCTATTAAAAAGTTGGAAATACTGCACCTATACATATATACAATTTTCTACTATGAGCATGATGGATTCTTGAATGATAATTGATCGGAATAAAAATGTAAATATATATATGTAGTTGAAATCTTTATAATATTCTTAACGATATGACTTCGTATTCTAACACTTGTATCGCCTAATAATTTATATTATAATATCCTATTATGTAACTGTTTTCGAAGCAATACGAGTAGTGACTTTGTCGTATTTTAATTCGTTATTTGAATCTCCCACTTGGGACAGAATGGTCGCATGACCTATTTCCCAGTGTACGTAAATAAGGAATAAGTTTGCCCAAATACAACAGAAATGCACGGATATTTGTGGAGGGTGATGCAATTTTGAAATTAGGTGAGCTTTATATCTCACACGCTTTTATATTTTTCGTAAACATTATAGCTGTAATACTGACAAATATGTTTTTCTACTCGCGGACTACCACCTATTACGTAACCAAGGCGAGAAAACAATTTTATAATGAGCGTTGTCATGGTAATAACAATTCTATAATAATTATTTTAGTACTTTTATCGGGATCATAATATAATTACCGTTAATATATCATACACTTTGATCCCAGAAAGATTCCAAGTCTAAAGAAATCATGGATTACGATACACAATTTTGTATAACTAGTTATTTCTACCAAATTCCAGCTGATCTTTAGTTTTTATGCGTGTGAAATTATCATAATCTTGTTTTAGATGTGACACATTATTTACTATAATACTCCTCTCATTGGTATATGGCACCCGCTGGGGTTTAAACTAGGTACCTTGCTATCACAAGTCGACATAATAGTCATTATCATCATCATTCTGCAGCCCAAACACGTGGACCTCCTTCCCCAAGGTCTGCCACAAGGACCGTTCCTGTGCTACGCATACGCATAGATACACAGCACACACACACAGTGTCCGTTTCCAATATTCAGAACACAGTTGTAATTCGACAGATTGTGTGGCAAACGTCAACAACCTAAAGTAACCTTATTTCGTGGTTTGAATATTGGAAACGAACAGTAGGCCACCGACCCTCTTATCTTTTGGTTTTTAACGTACCCATTATAAATATCTCGATGTTTCGACCGTTTTGCAAGGGACGTGGTCACCGGACTGAAGAAGGCTTTCCGGCCTTTTACTAACAGTATACTCTTATCCATTAGTATGTTGATGCAAAATTCGTCGCTTTATCGGTTTATATCATTCATTCCTAAAATATCATAAATATGGATTATTGATTATAAATTCAAAATATTGAATTTAATGTAACGATTCCAGTATATAAGGAAACTGAATATATACACTATATATATATACTTATATTTCTGGAGTCATGGGAATGAACGCTTGATGCTAAATCAATTGACCAGCAAGTCATAACTTCACAATCAAAATGTTCTCCAATCAGTGTAAGTGTTCTAAAATAATCAAAATATAATCGCAATCTTACAAGATCTCTTCTTCCACAGACGTCCTCAAGGTTGACGGATCCGAAGAGCAAGCAGCGACCAAGATCCAAGCAGCGTTCCGTGGACATCAGACCCGAAAGTCCATCAGTATGAAGACCAGCAAGCAACAGCAGCCGGAGCCGGAACCCAGCCGCGCCGAGCTGGAGGCAGAGTTCAGAGCTGATGATAAAGGTAAGGGTATAAGTATTATAATAGAAATATGCGATTTATATGGCAAGGAGAACGCTAACGTCAAAATCTTCACCGTAGCCCATCAAAATAGCCAGCTGTAGTGGTAATAGACCAGCTATATTAGCCGCAGAACGGAGTTAACGTGTTCTTGAAAGAACACCGTGCTTGGGAAAATGCTGGGACGCCCTCAGACTAGGTGGAGTAATGGTCTTTGCAAGGTCGTTACTATGAACTTGATGAGAGTGACTGATTTTGCTTAGTGACGTACAATGGGAGATTCCTATGTCCAGCAGTCAATCAAAAATCAAAATCAAAATATTTATTCAGTAAATTGGCCACATGCGGGCTCTTTTACACGTCGGAAATTTACAATGAATCTACCAGCGCTTCGGACAAGACTATCATTGCGCAGCGGAGAAGAAGCGCCGCAAGAAACTCCAGCAGAAGGTAATTTTTTCAATCATAAAAACATAATTATACTTAAAATATGAATAAATATCACGGGATAATCTCACACAAATTGACCTAGTCCCAAACTAAGCTCTAGGCTTGTACTATGGGCACTAGACAACGATATAAATACTTATATAGAGAAATATATACTTAAAATACATAGAAAACCTCCATGACCCAGGAACAAATGTTCGCGCTCCTCACACAAATATCTGCCCTTACCGGGATTTGAACCCAGGACCGCTAACTTCGTAGGCAGGGTCACTACCAAATAGGCCAGCGCGTCGTGAAAACTTAAAAGTAAGTTACACTATGTAATAATAAGGTAATAAAGTAATAAACAATAAATTCTTAAAACTAGCAAAAGTGGATTGGTATAAGCATGATGAAAAGGCAAACGGACACACAGGCCTTGTTATATATTATAGTAAGTAGGATCTGAGACTCGACTACAATTTTAAGACTGCAAATGCATTGCCAACTTTAAGGAGTATGGTTTATTATATTTGTTAAGAGTCTGTTCTTGTAAACTTATAGATAAGTCAAAATGTTCAAATGCACAGAAAGTACAAATAACATAGGTTAAAAAATTACAGAAGTTACGTATTTTTTCAATACAAAACGTTAATATAGCGTTCTAAAGCATTTTTAGAGCTGGCCAACTCTTGGCAAACACATCCGCAGGACTGATGGATGGATGGAAGATGGACTGTTTCTAGGCTAGTTATAATACCGGTGGTCGTATCCTCACACCTGGAACAGAATAATGCGAAGGTTTAAAGGTATTTCCGTCTTCAAATCCTTTTCTCGTTTTACCCTCTCTTCAATTCGACGCAAAGTCTCCAATACAATGCAAGGACTAAGCTTGATCTCAGTGCCAACAAATAGCAACTACATACAATTGTGACCCTCAAACGCGTCACTTGTTACTTAACGTGTTTAAAATCTTCTCATCGTATTAAGAAAACGTTCACATCTGCTATAAAGCTGCCATTGCTAGTGTGTTCTTATAGTATCCACAGAAAGTGGAATTTGCTTTGACGATTAAAATACTGATACGCCCTTTTGCCTGGTTATCTCCTGTCGTCGGATTTAAATCGCACAAAGGGATATAAACACCTTTGTAAAATGGGTTTTGAGATACAAAGACTTTCTTGAGAGGTTTTAGCTAACGTTAAATTGAAACCTAAGTTTTTTTTTACCTTCCCTAATGAGTTAAGCAAAGGCCTCTTCCCTTGATATTTATGAGTCCATTTGATGCCGCATCCAGCCAGTTGCTGAGGAAATAAATAAAAAGTAAAATCCTGTTTCCATTAACAATATCAATTAAATAAAGAGCAAGCTTTAAAAAACTGTATTTTTTGATACTGTCGTCGATTTATGGTAAGAACATTAAAACAAATAATATAAATAAAAAATGATTTTTTAAGGTTTTTATATTAAATGACACTCGCACCTTCAAGACAAATAAAATTAAAATCATAATTAAATAAACAAATCTAATGAAGTTTTATTTATCGGTTGACTCGTGTTCAGGTCAAACCTTTCCTTTTGGGCTTTGCCGCAGTCAGGTAAAAAATATTAGTATCTAAGTACCTAATAGAAATACATGTGAAAGGTTTAAAATGTTGGAAGAAAGTCTACAATCATGTTTTTTTATGCGCCGGAGCATTACATAAAATAACAAATTCCGAACCGTAATAAACAAGTGAAATCATAAAACATCACAATTGTTTATGACTGTAGAAACTTGATTTGGACCCATCTTCATTTTACTGTCGTAATGAAGCCAGTAACGAAGGCAGATGTTAGCTGTTAGTCTTTGTATCACGAAGTCGTCTGTCACTTCAGTTTTATGTCTATGTCGTTATTAAAGGACACTCAACTGGAAACTTCACTTTTACGACAAACGTCGCGACAGAACTTGGTAGTGGCGCATTGAAGTTTAGCATGGAACGATGAAACAAAATAAAATGAAAATATTTATTTGAGAAACAAAAAGAAATTACAATTGCCAACATCCAGTGGACCTCAAACTAGGCTGAACGATCTATGATGTATTTAGGTAGAGCCGAGATAAATACTATAGAGATTGCAGAGCAAACTTTGGATCGATGCTAGAAATTATAAATGGCTACCGTGATGGCAAGTTTGTAAGAGATAGCAATATAATACAATAACTATAGGTGTAGTCGGTGAAGAATAAGGCTTAGGCCAGATGCACTCCGCTTTTTAGGCATAATACCTCAATTTGCCAGGTTACACATTTTCAACGTGTCATTCATTAGTCGTGCCACGCTTGAAAATGTATAACACGGCTAATTTACGTATTAAACAATAAATTTGTATCGACGTAACCGCAAGTCATTTTCAATGGCGGACTAGGTGTCTCGAATTTAAAACACTAAAGATAAAGATACAGACATTTATTCAGTAAGTAGGCCGCAAGGGCACTTTTACACGTCAAGAATCTACCAGCGCTTCACAAGACGAGACCACTGCTGAGAAGAAACGCCGCAAAAAAATCAGACGTCAGTTTTTTTTTTTTTTTTTTTTATATTACAATGGTACTACTCGGTTAGCATTTTATAAATCTATAAACCCGTGTGGTTGCCGGGTTAGAATAGTGCCACTCCATGTCTTCCCGTGGCCATGTCGTAAGAGGCGACTAAGGGAATATTGGCTCGTAGTACTATTAGGCGACGGGCTTGCAACCTGTCACTAATACGCTGGTAAACATCTTAGCCTATTTGTGCAAATTGTGGTTACAGAGTTATCAACAAGTTTTTAGAGTTGTTGGTAATTCTGTAGCTCTGCTTACCCCACTCTGGGAATGAAGGCGTGAAGGTATGTATGGATGTAAAAAATATACCATTATAACCTGCGTAGTTTCTGCATCTGCACTAAAGATCATAAGTACTCGTAGCTAATTTTTTACTCTCAATCGTATTGTTGATACCATTCACTATCCTCTCCCAATCAGCGCCTGACAGTCCCGCCAAGTCGACCGATCTATTACTCGTCGCATTTCAGCAGGCTACACAATTGGCAAAGTATCTACAGAGTCAGTGGAGCGCGAACGCGCCGAAGCGTGCCGACTGCTGGATTGCTGGCTGGATGTTGGTAAAGGTACTGCCACACATGCTGACCACAGCACGAAAATATGCTACTATCGAGCAAATGCTACCTAACAGTGTGTGTGACTACGACGTGCTCGTATTAAGCATGCCTCGCAAATTCAAATTCTAAATTCATTTATTTGTCAGAATACAGTACACGTTTTTAGTTATAAATTAAAGCTCTCGTATTCAGCATGCAAGCAAGCGGACAAATATTGTAAATATTCTATTTCCAAAATACTTTCCAATTATATAAATTCTAGTCAAAAATAATACAAATTCAAGCGTCTAAATATTCCTTGACACTGTAAAAACATTTGTCCATTAGCCATTTTGTCAAGTTACGTTTAAACATTTTCCCCGACCACATTCTTAATTCATCCGGTAAATGAATAATTAAATAAAAACTACAATGCTCATATTAAATATATTTCGTTTGTAGGTACTTTGTGGTTACTTATCCTTGCGACAGGGAGTTTATTTCCTAAGTTTCAGACTTTTGAAGGGGAGGGAGGGGGTTAGTGGCATCTTAACTAATACCACGCCTTGGTATCTTTAAGCATGCTAACTGAGGAAGGGGTAATGGCAATAGCAAGTGTGAACTTATTGAGCATGCTAGTCTCGTCTCGGTCTGTTATTTCTTCTTTGCAGCTGACAAGCTTTTTAATGCGTTGCATTGGAAGCAAAAGGATGTTTTTTCAGTTCCATGCAGATGGTTATTCGGCGTTCCATAATTAAGGTTTAAGTGTCAGACAGCAAGCTAGCAAAGGCATGTGTATTTGTTGTGTTTGCTTTGAGCATGCTTTAAACGAGTATGATTATTATTATACAGCTCAAAAACATGATCATCTTAAGCATGCATGTTTTTTATGTATTAATATTGAGCATGTGTAACAGTACCATAATACCGGACATCAGCTAAAAGTGGGTGCAGCAAGCCAGGACCAGTTGCAGTCAATATTTGCAATTACTGCATGTTTGACTTCTTCACGGTTCAACGCGTCAACCCATCAAATCGGGGACAGATTTTGTATGTATTACAAACACGTTATAGTTACATAGTAATATTGAAAAGGGTGTGCAAATAACTTATCCCTTTCAGGGATCTCTTCCAGTTTACCCTTGAGAGTTTGAGAAAAGTGAAAGGTGCATCGAGTAAGCAAGTGTTTCAATTTAATTTTGAGAACTAACCAATACAAACTACATAAATTTAAGTTACGAAGTTATATATTCATACATCAATATACAGGGTGCCTCTGACCTTGGGGCTTTAAATGCATAGATCAATTCTACTCCTGAAACTAAACGTCTTTTGTTCTGTAAGTTGTTAAAAATATGTTCAGTTTAAATTTATTTTTTATCATACAAGTTAAATCTAATTTTCAATGTACGCGATCCAATTCTCCATTTTCCTTTAGCCCTCGTACCAAGGTAATGTCGCCCCCGTACCATGAGATAGTGATTACATGGCCAGTATGTAATACACTGATTTTACAATTAGACTTTAACATCAATTAGTTATCTAAATTTAAGTTATTTTTTCATGTTGCAGAACAAAAGTAGTTCAGTTTAGCGAGTAGAATCGATCGTTGAAATTAAAGCCCCAAGGTCAGAGACACACTGTAGATATACTTCAACTTACATAATATTTAACAGCATTTGTGTAGAGGACAGAGTTGATACAATATTTAAGAGCTCGAGTCAACTGAGAATTTCTTCAATTTGCATTTTACCGATGTTATCGCCAAGAGATGGACATAAAAGACATGTTATTGTACAGAATATTTTTAAAATTTACATACGAACAGTGTAAAGTTAAATAGAAGCTTGTAACAACTTAATAAAGTGAAAACCATTAAAATGTAGTGATCGCTTCAAACCTACTTTTACATAAGTGTTTGTGTAACGTAAGCAAGCACTAATCATGACTTCACTTCACCAAAAATGGCATACCTCAAGTGATTAACTTTACTTTGAATTTTACTTTTTTATCAAAGTTTTGTCCAGCTTTGACCAAGAAACATAAATATAGCATCAGACGATCGGTAACTACATTGTTTAGCCGATAAGTAATATACGCCCAATACTTTGTATGACGTGTCCCCGAAGCGGAACTCTAAAAACCTGCTAACAAAAGGCTCCTCTCCGCTTTTCCGCTCGAAATACGTAGCCATATTAGATTAGCCCACTTAAGACCCCATTCGGAGCCAACAGGCGTCGTAACTAGGTTTTTCGCTTGCCTTGGAGGTATTTGTACAATGAGAACAGTGTTGTTAAATGAAACTTGTTCTATTCTATGCTAGTTAAATAACGCTTTAAAGAACTGTGAATAAACAGGAGTAGCGCTTCGGACGAGACCATTGTTGCGGAGAAGAAGCACCGCAAGTCCGTTTTTATAATTATTATAAAAAAATAACTTAACCTCATCATGTCAGCCGAAAGACGTCCACTGCTGGACATAGGCCTCCCTCAAGGCTCTCCACTCAGACCGGTCTTGTGCTTTTCGCATCCACCGCTTTCCCGCGATCCTTACAAGAAGTGGCAGTGGGCGGGGCATGTCGCACACAGGACTGATGGCGGATGGGGTCAGAAGGTTCTTGAGTGGTGTCCGCGGACCGGGAGACGAGCTGTAGGTAGGCCTCCAACAAGGAACCTAACCTAACTTTACTCAATAGATGTTGTACACCAAACAATCGCCCGATGCAACAGTTTCATGCGTTTCAAAGTACGACTGAGTATCAAAACTTTCACTCAATTGATTTTTTAGATGGTTCTTAAACTAAAAAAAAGTATACTATAATTCCTATCAGATATTAAATGGCTACCCTGCACACACAATTATAAATGTAAACACTCACTCTCACACATACACACGAAAAACAAACTCTACTATTAAAACCTCACACGCTTTCATACTATTAAATTGTTAAATTGTATGTTTTTCTATAGTGTTGTGTTAGTCTTGGTTTATATTGTTACTGTTATAATATTGTTCCTTAAAGTTTTCTGTTTTGGTTTTGCTTTATTTATAATACCTATTTATAGTTTACAATAAACTATAATGCTGTTGACGTCCCAAATAAAAATAAATAACTAAATAACCGGATATCAGCCACTGCATTGCATATACAAGAGTATTTTAAAGCGTTATTAACCCCGATTTAAACCCAGCGAATGGGCTTTGTAAATTTGTTCTTCGCTCGCTTTGGAAGTATTTTGCTGTTACAATGAGAACAATTTTGTTAAACGAAACGCAGCTTTAATTCCAAGGTGGTTAAATAACGGTTAAAATATAATTGTGTGTTTTGGTTCTTTATTTTGTCATCAGCATATTTTTAATGGAAGTGCTTTGTGCGTTGGTTGGTATCTTGATGTACTCAGTTTGTCACTGATTTGCGCTAAAGACTACTCTTGGTTAATAGTTGCATTTGTTCGCATTTCGTATGATGAGCGGAGCGGAGCGTATGTTTCCGAGTATTGAATATTTTTAATGCATGTAAGTATGGTTATCGCTGTTAAGTACCTAATTTAACTAACCAAAAAGCTTAAAGATATAAATAATCAACGCTCGTACGCCGCTTTAGTATATTATCGATAAAAACGAATATTCATTCAATTTGTTTAAGCTTCGATTTTATTAAATGGCTTTGTACTATCCCTTCGAAAGCCTACATGAATAAAATATGAACCAGCCTTGACTTATTAATTTAGCGTACCCTTTTCACATTCGATGGTATTGAAAGGTTTTTATTTATACTTAGAGCTGTATTTGTTTTTATGTTTACGGAGACGGTGTAAGTTATATTATAATTTATAACATAGGTGAGAACAGACATATTTATGACTGCGTGCGTATACAGGGTGTCCCAGAAACCGACGTCAACCCCGCCTAGGGCTGATAGAGCAGCTCATACGCTATCGATTTAACCCCCATATATGTTCAGCAATTGTTATTAGTTTCCGAGATATTGATCATTTTTATCGGAAAATTTTGTAATTTTTCCTTATGTCCGTGATACGAAAAACCCCTAAATTCAGGTATTAATTCATATTTTTTCAGTGTTTTCTTGCATGATTAGAATCACTTTGGAATAAGGAAGTTTTTAAAGCTACATGCCATTTTTTTTTAATTACAACTTTTTGAGTAAACGCACAATGTTTGTGTTTCCATACTTGGTGAAAAACAAGCACGGGGTTCTCTTATGCGTGTATGGATTTCAAATGGATAACTTTGATAAACAATCAAAATTTTTACCAGAGTTTGACTAATTTTGGATTTTGCTATATTTACAATTAGCACAGTATAAACAAAGATAAATCGCGCCGCTTGTATGTGTGCGTTCGTCGACCGTACGCGCCGCGAGTCACCGCAAGCAAACTCAACAGGACGCAACAAGCCGGTTTAGTCGGGGCCGCGTTGTTGCCGCGCCTGGTTGCGTGCGTATCAAGTACCAAGCGACGGGTATTGACGTATCTCGAGCAGCAATAAGTAACAGAAACTCCTAAAGGGCCGGAGACGAACTACATTTCGATTTATATTATAAGCAAATAGGCTGTTACGATGCAGCACTTCACGCGATTATTCTATTCGGAACTTAAAATATTAAGATCCACCATAGAACCTTGTCATACAATACAATACAAATACTCTTTATTGAACACCAAAAAAAAACAAAACAACACACGGAACAGTACATTTTAACTATAGGTATACAACAGGCAGTCTTACCGCTAAATAGCGATCTCTTCCAGACAACCTTGGACAGAGAAATAATAAAGACAAAAATACATGGCAGGCGGTGTAAACTAAATTCTTCAGAACTCAAACTAAACTACAATAAACACTTCCGTTATTGTAAAAACTACTTACACATATATAAACTACGTATAAATACACACATACACAAAGTACTTAAATGAGTTAATAAATACATACTAAATACACGCCAAATACATATAATTATACAACTAATAATAATATAATCATAACGTTAAGTGACCACACAGAAATAACATATATAAAATCAGTGCCTCCAGTGAATAACGGAATGAGACGAGTTATGCCCTTTTGTTTTTATTGTACCATTGGATTCAGCTCGTCAAACTACATAACATATCAAAAGGACATATCTCTAGCTGCCTTCTAACCTGGTTTTTTCAATGACCCAAAGGGTATAAGTTCGGTGTTCTTAAAGTTATAAGTTATTTTATCCACCATTTTAGATGCTTACAAAGGCATTAGTTGTCTCGAATCAAAATTACTCACGATCCCGAAGACATATGTATAGTTATATTTTTGAGTAAAGACATAATTCATGTTGTGCCAGTAACCTAAACACCACTATTGACATAAACAGAGTTATGTCATTAATTCTAATATGAGCATAAAGAAATAACTCGTTTAGTGTCGTTGCTCCCAGTAACGCCATTGGATATTTTCGCATCCATGCCGTGTTGCTATTGGTTAATGGGTGTGCTGCACGGAAACAACTCATATTATTACTTTTTACTTTTTATTTAATACTCTTTTTCTTTTGACTAATTGTACAACAACAAATATTTTTTATTTTATTAATAGTTGTTTTTGATATTATAATTGTTAAATTTACGACCATAGATATAAATAAATAATATTAAACTGACTTTTTGTTCGAACTCACTGTATTGTCTGTCGTCGTAACGTGTTAAGAAGGTGATACTTTAGTTGTGTTTTTAAAATAATAATCGTTGGCTCTATGCGACAAGGTTCAATAGTGGTTAATCAATTAAACTCCGTCACCGTACCTATGCATTCCAGTATTAATTTGAGTACCGGTAGAATTCCATACGGAATGTCATTAGAGCTTGAACATTTCAAACATTCTAGAATCCGACGTATTTTACCAAATGCGGGCACGGTAGAGCCATCGTCAAGTTCTTTTAAGGTTGACCTACTTATATGTCAAATATATATGAGAGGGTTTTTTTCTAAGAAAATAGATATAGAAACCTAGCATTTATCGATTAAACAAAGTTTAATATATATGCCCTTTACTAACAACTTATCGCGAGAGCTACGTCGCATCTGTGAGTAATGGGCGTCATTCCGCGCGCCATTACACTGAGTGCTGAGAGGGGGGGGGGACTAATTTAAGGGGTGTTTGCTTGGAAGTAAAATAACCGGAAATATTAAAGAAATTCACGACCATTTTCCGCAACAAGGATTACTATTGTTGGTATAATGACATCGTATCTTTGCTTGAACTATATATTAATATTATATTACATACATACATAAACACACGCCTTCATTCCCAGAGTGGGGTACGCAGAGCTAAGGAATTACCAACAAGTCTTAAAACTTCTTGATAATTCTGTAACCACATTTTGCACAAGTAGGCTAAGATGTTTCACAGTGTATTAGTGACAGGTGGCAAGCCCATCGCCTAACAGTACTACAAGCCTATATTCCCTTAGTCGCCTCTTACGACATCCACGGGAAGATATGGAGTGGCACTATTCTAATCCGGCAACCACAGGAGTAAAAAGCATACAATTTTGTTCATACAAAAACTAATATTCATATATTTTTAAAGAGATTTTGAGGAAAAATAAATCTTCAAAAAACAACGCGCCTTATCACCTATTTTTCGTATATTTAATTTTAATGCTTTAATTATGTAAACACTACTGTAGAAATTAATCAATTCCTAATGCAATATCACCTAAAATGGGTCGAATTGTTAGACAATTGGCATTGTTCGTATTTTTAAAATTACTCTAATTCGAAAACCATTTCGAGGAATAGGGGTTTAAAGCCGTTCTGCATTATTAAGTTTTTGAAATATTTATCTTTTTTGGACATTTCAACAAAAGTATATTTGACCTTTGTTTGACTTTCGTTTTGGTCTCGAAGCCCTAGTGTATCTTACGGGTTAGGCGAAAGCCGCTTGAAATAGTATGTTTTAATACACTATTACTATCACTTTTTATCATTATATATAATTTTATTGTTGTAATTTATTAGATAATGACAATCTAAATTTAAAATGATCATGTCATCCATAAACTGTTTGCTAAATAAATAAAGATATTAAAACAAAACTATTGGATTAAATACACAATTAATGAAATCGGTCTCTTAAAATTACCTATTCTTTGGAATTAGAATGTAATAACTGTTAGTTATTTGTTTTGGTCTGTCCCAATTGTAAGCAACAATAGATGCCCGATCATGAAATTAAATGTACCGCCCTCAAAAACTTTTTGCTTATTCCGGAGTGAACCTTTCTGCGTCGAAGTACTTCCTACAGTCGAGTATAAAAGTCTTACAAACAAATATTGAAATAACACTACATTAACCCTGTCAGAACCCATATTGAGACCTAAAATTCTTTAAAATTCTTAAAATTCTTGCCGTGTGGTTGCCGGCTTAGAATTGTGCCACTTCATGTCTTCCCGTGGAAGTCGTAAGAGGCGACTAAGGGAATAAAGGCTTGTAGTACTGTTAGGCGATGGGCTTGCTACCTGTCACTAATATACACTGTTAAACATCTTAGCCTAATTGTGCAAATTGTGGTTACAGAGTTATCAACAATTTTTAGAGTTGTTGGTAATTCTGTAGCTCTGCCTACCCCACTCTGGGAATGAAGGCGTGAAGGTATGTATGTATGTATGTATTAAGTATCTATTAAAACTAGTTAAGTAACGATTAAGTACAATTGACCTTAATTTTACTATCTTTTGACTACCTTTATTTGAGTTTAGTATTGAAGCCGGTTTTTTTTTTTGTATGGCATAGGAAGGCAAACGAGCACACAGGCCACCTGATGGTAAGTGGAAAGTGTGACCCATGGACATTCGCATTCACAAGACCGCAATCCTAAGACTGCTGATGCGTTGCCAACCCTGAGCACTAAGTTGGAATGCCTCTATGCTAGAAATTTTACTAAAATGATTTTAAGTATCAATCAATGTTACTATAATATAAATACGAAAGTGTGTTTATACGTTTTCTTGCACGTATTTTGTGCACAGACATAGCTTGACCAATGTATTCCCAGAAATTACCGTTTTCTCAGAAGTAACGATAAACATCCTCTACTCTAGTTTTATTTACAATAAAAATACAGTACCGTAAACCGGGGTCAAGTGAAACTGTCAAACGCTTCTTAATAGCTTTCGGCTGGCTATCGCTGTCACGCTTGCACGCGAAACTGACAGTATATTTGTCTTGTGTGTCATAGTGAAACGAAGATTGCCGATGGCTATTAGGAAAATCGTAGCACTGTAGTGACGGATAGGATTGTTTTTGTTTACATAGAGGTAATTCAATTAACTTCAAGAAACCAACCCTTTCTTTGCTTACTAAATTATGCATCCTCTCGTCGAATACGTGCAGGTTAGTTATTTACTGTTTTACTGTACACATATTTAAACAGTAGTGTATAGAATAATGAGCGGTGGATATATCTGATGTACCTTAACGGACCAGCTTTGTATTCTCTTAAACAATTGAAGAGAATTCTTTGTTGAAAAAGTTACTTACCTGTTTAAATGTGACTCGACCTTGGTCAAACTTCTACGCAGTATAAGTAAATTCTTCATAAGAGTAATCCAGCATTACCTACACTGCAGATATTGTCCTCGAAAACATCGATGTTTATTTCTTCCCTGGTTTCTCTCTGAAACTATCACAACGTCGACAAGCTATTAAAAATATATGTGGAATAAATTGGTGCCTTGAAATTAAAAGCCAATGGAACTTCAAGAGTCGGTATAATTATATAAAAGCTTTTAAACTATAATTTTCTTTACTAAGACATACGCATACTCGTTCGTCGTTCCAATCGTTTCCCCTCTCCCTCATCCTCCTATCATCCTTCTCACACACCTGCGTTCCGTTTCACGCTCATTCTTACATTGCAGTCCTACAAACATATATTATTATTACACTTAGTTCTAATGGGCTTTCAACAACATTTATAATTTATTACCTGAAAGAAGGAGCGTCGTTCGGTTTGCAAACGATTTTTTCCGAAGACAACTTGACAGATCAATTTCTCGTCCCCGTAAACGATATTGTAAATTTCATTAAAATCGTTAGAGCCGTTTTCGAGAACGTGATATATATTTTGTGTATTATATGCAAATACTGCTCGTTTAATAATAGATGTGTAGCAAGAAAAAAAAAACACCTTTTCTGCACTTCTGTTGCTGAATGTACAACAGTGCCGGTCTTGTAAATATTTGATTAATTTTGGACGCCGGGCCTCGTTTTAATACGGATGGATCCGCGGCATTATGTATGTATGCGCTTAAATCTTTTATAAGCACAACATTGATTGGGGTTTTATGAGAACTAGGCTTGTATTATAAATCTGGCTGGCCAACTCGTTCGATATGCTACTGTGTTTTAAATCTAAAGTACCGTAAAATGGGGTGACTTTAGAAACGCGGGGCAACTTTGATAATTTTTTTAATCGTCGATTTTGTGGAATTGCTAAGTTATTATTTAGCTCTTTCGCGCAATTAGTTTCATATGTCTCATATGAGAGCGCAAAATGTTGAAAGTTGAACTATTTTCAGACAATTTGGATTTAAAAACTTCGAAACAAAAAACCCCTAATATTTGGCATGCTTCAGGGGTGACTTTGATATGGTGATATAAACACAAGTATAATCAAAGTAGCCCCATTTCAAGAAACAAGATTAAAGGCTGCGTAATTATTTTTTTCTAATAAGCCGTCTACCGTAGTCTGCCTCAAGCTGCTTTGTTACTCCAAATAAGTAGTCGCTAATATGATATTTTTAATAATTTATTTAACGATTAAATGCGGGAGCTACAGGAGATTTGTTTTTAAAATTAATCAATCTAACCCCATTTTACGGTAGACCCAGTCAATATAGAGCTTTTGAGACTGAAAAATAACACAACAAAAAACAAGCTTTAAAACCCGACTGTTGCTAAACAACTTTAAATCGTTATAAATAGTAAATGATCACTCAAAATTAAAATATGATCCAAGAAAGCTAAAGAAGTATTTGGACACCTATTCAACGATGCCCGACATGTCATGTTTTGTCTTTTTTTTTTACAATATTGGCGTCTGATTGCCGCCATATTGAAAAAAAAACCTTTAAGCATTACATGGTTTCTTATTGTATAATCGTGCCACACTACAGAGCAGTTTGTCGGCACTTACTCCTGGAAATAATTTTATCAATAACGCTCACAAGTAACACTTAACAGTTAAATTGTAATCCACGCACAAGTTAATTTAAGCTAATTTAGTTTGACATATAAAACTTTTTTAATTTAGACTTAAATACATTTGGCTTTATTCCGTCTAAGTCATTAATGAGTTCGCTCGGTAGCTCATTGAATATTTGAGGAATCTAATAATTACTTGTTCTACAACCATAATAATTAGTGAATTTAGGCAAGATATACGTTTTAATCTTTTTAGGTCGACTTGAGAAGCTACGGAATTTTATTAATTTATAATTTAATTTATCAAAATATTCACATAAAATATTAATACTGTCAATCGAATCAGCTGTCAAAAATAATCTGACAGAACATTGGTAATTTATTAAATTAAGTCATGGATTCCGAGTTTTTCCGATGTCGTATGACCAATCATGATTTTTCCGCGGATATTAAATTGCATGAAAATGTAACAATAATCAAGTAATCCTAACCTAAATGGCACTTCTCGCCTGTCAAACACGATGACAAAGATGGAATACTTTCCTGCGACTTTCCTTGTCTGGATATACGAGTATAACCGACTAAGCCCGATTTGTACACAGCCCAAATACGTACAGTGGCAAGTGGCTTAACAATTCCGTGTTGTAACTGTGCTCACAAAAACGTAGGTTTATACAAATACATTAAAATTAAATTACCGGTTAGGAACCTACCGCATGCCACGAGCCAACTGCTGAACTTTCTATTATTTACTCATGTAGGTACCCTACCCAGTATATAACACGTATTAATTGATGTGCACGAATTACCAATCCACCGCAGCCTCGGTAATGACCACTTGCCAAAACCGCACAGTCAACTGCGCGATGGACTGCGTGTAATTCCATCAACACGCAGTGACTAATAATCCGATCGAGCTCTTTTATTAAGTGCCAAATCATTTGGTTTACCTACAAAATAGGTCAGAGAGGAGTTCTTGGCCTCGAACGGGTCAATGATACTCCAAGGACTCGAAGCTTTTGGACCTTCTCAAATGTCTCCCGCTCCGAACCACTTCAAAGTAAACAACCTAAGCTTAAGGGTCGGGTTTTATTAGAAAAGCGGAAGCGGGTTTGCGAATCTCTTAATTAAAAGATGTTCAATTTTGGGATTTTAGTCCAAAGCCAGAAACCATTCCAATAATAAGCTTTGATTTGTAACCATTCCAATAATAAGCTTTGATTTGTTTAAATGTCATTATTTTGTCATTGTTGTGATTTTGAGCTCGTGAAACAGTTCTATCAAAGGACATAGGGTAAGTTTGTACGAACATTATTGTCATTTAATTTTCCAGCGGTCACGGATGATTTTCTTATGATGGTTTAGACGACCTCTACATACACATACATACATTTATAAAATTTAATGCGTTAAATAATATAGGAGTAGAGATATTAAAGATTTCAGTATTAAGTTTTTGGCTAAAAGTACGCCCAGGTAAGAGTATTTATATATCTCGGCTCAGATGCACTACATTACATAACAAAATATGTTTATTTTGAATAATTCTATCAAAATTTACCACTTTTACCAATGGCCACTCACCTTGAAAATGTATGACTTTTTCAAAATTGTATGACAACAATTTTACCCAAACTCCTTTAAAGTAAGTAAGTAAGACAGCGTTGAATGTAAAAATTCACTCTCTAAGCAGCCAATAGTGCTAAAATATAACTGAGTTTTAAATTCATTAAGTTTTTGCTTCGTTCACAAGAACTCATTTTCTCGCTATTCCAACGAATATTATTATAATCCGAGATAAACTAAGTTATATTGTTGACAACCTGTTTGCAAAATTGCATTAAACTCCTTCAGCTGTTTATAATTGAAAGACAAAGTTCCATCAGAAAAGCCAGTGATGCGCAGTAGACCCGCAAAACTTCGTCCAGCAACAAATAAATTGGCTCCTTTTGTTGCAGTTTTATTTTACCTAGGTGAACTAGGAACAAATATTAAATTTTAAAAAAAATAGAAGGTTTGGATGTCTGGATGTTGTGTTGTGGATGACACTTTAACTACTGAACGGATCGGGATTAGTGATGGGCGATTTCTGGAACATTACAAAACTTTCCTTAACTGCGAAAATTACAACTTCTGAAAGTTACATAATTGGATGGAAATGATTCTGACACAAGTAAATCTCATTTAAATTTCATGAAAGTTTCCGTTACTTACGTTGCATTACAAAACTTAAGTAATTTTCAGAAATTAAACGATTTCACTTTGGTAACTTTCAGAATAATACATGAAATTTTAGGTGAAAGTTTCACTTATGAAACTTTCAGAATATTGCAGAAATTTCAGTGAAAGTTTCACTTTTGAAACTTGCAAGCCGCCCATCACTAATCGGGATGAAACTTGGCACACATATAGGTTGGAACCAAAAAAAATTAAAAGATCCCAAGGGAATTATGATAATCGAAATCTGCGCAGACGCAGTTCGTAAATAAAAATCAGAGGACAACCTAACCTACGGGTGCCGGCAGCAGGAAGGGCTCAAGCTACCGGTGGTAAAGGTTGCAGAGAGAGGAACCTCCTCACAATGCGTGCCGTGTCGAGTATTATTATTATTAGTTAAAGTATTATTTTTCACTTTCTATACAATTCATATTGTCATAATGACAGATAAGGACAAATCATAATTTTAGGCATACTTTAGGACACGACAGAAGCGCGAGAATCTAACCCCATATGTTTCTATTTAGTTCACCAGAGTAAATATCCTTTGTCAGATCATTTGTCCTCTCGAGTGATATCCATGCTTTCTCTAGTCCATGGTGATTGTCCATTGTGATCTAAAACTCGAAATTAGTGAAGTACACCTTGTTAAAACAAGGAGTAAAATCCATTAATTAGGAAAATAAAACATACTTCAGCTATTCTGCCCTCCGAAACCAAAAAAACATTACAACGAACAAAAAACAGCAGTGTTCCCATTGTTGTGCTCCGGTTTGGAGATAAGACAGCCTGTGTAATGACTAGCATAGAGGCATTCTATCTTAGTCCTCAGGGTTGGCAGTGCATTTGCAGTCTTGTGAATGCGAATGTCTATGGGTCACAGTTTCCATTTAGCATCAGTTGGCCTGTGTGCTCGTTTGCCTTCCAATGCCATAAAAAAATAACATTATGTCAGAATCGGTCGCCAAAGTAAAGCTTGTCCCAGAAAAAAATGTCGCTCATTATTAGATTGAGTTGTATATCAGGATGAAATCTAAAGAGGTTTGAAAACTATGTTCCCCGTTAGGATGCTCTATAATGTATAAATGAATAAAAAAAAACGTTGTCAGTACTAGATGTTCAACAATGTCGTCGGTGCAAGAAAAGTTACACGAATTTTTTTGTACAAATATGTTCAATATAAAGGCATCTCTGCGAAGAAAGTGGCATCGGAACTGAAAACGTCTACAAGAACCGTTCAAAGGGTTTTAAAACGGTTCAGGGAGACAGGTGGTATACGGCGATGGCCTGGAAGTGAACGTAAACCAGGGTTTGTAAACCAGAATATCGAGAAGAAGATAATAACAGCTTTACAGAAAAAACCTACCCTCTCTGTACGAGACTTGGCCAAGAAGTTTAAAACCTCGAAATCTACAGTGCAACGAGTGAAGAAAAATTGTTTTATAACAACGTTTAAACAAACTATAGTGCCCAACAGAAATGCAAAACAGTCAAAAGAGTCTAAAACGAGATCTAGAAAGCTTTATTCAAAAATGACTAAAAAAAAATATTGTACAGTTATGGATGACGAAACATACTGCAAACTTGAATTCAAATGACTTCCAGAACACCACTATTATTCTGGGACCGACAGAAAAGTAGTAAGTGAAGAGTATAAGGTTATCAAAATGGATAAATTTGCAAAAGAAGTTCTCGTGTGGCAGGCGATCTGTTCATGTGGCAAACGCAGTTCACCATATTTTGCTAATGGAACCATAAATGGTGATATATACCCGAATGAGTGCCTCAAAAAACGATTGTTGCCATTCATTAAGAGGCATACTTCACCTGTCCTGTTCTGGCTTGATTTGGCCACGTGTCACTACACGAAGGAAGCAAGCAATAGAGTGGTACAAAGCAAATAATGACGATTTTGTTGAAAAAACTCTCAATCCTCCCAACTGCCCGGAGTTACGACCCATTGAAAAATATTGGGCTCGTGTGAAACAGAAGCTTTTCAAACATAAATGTAATGCCACTTCAGTTCAAGACTTGAAGCGGAAGTGGGATGAAGCTTCCAAACTGATCACCGATGACGATGTACAAACTTTGATGGCAGGGGTCAAGGGAAAATTAAGAAGTTTCTGGATGAACTAATCCTAAACTGGTCTTTATGCGTAAAAAATAATATTTAAAGGAATATCAAATAAAACGGTATCAGAAAATTTGGTGAATTTTAATATTTAATACGGAATTTTTTAAAGTTTATAAGCGACATTTTTTACTGGGACAAGCTTTACATTCAATCCTCTCGTGATAACAATAAAGATGTGATTTAGAATAAGAGGGTAACTCTTTACTCCGCTCCCGCGTCGTTACCCCGTCCGTGCCCTAACCAGAAGCACCTACAAACAGACAATGAGAGCGTTATAGTTTCCTGTTCATCCCTCCAGCCCTGAAATCCGATTACCGAGCAAATACTCCACCCTCCACTTGCCTCTGAGTGTTGTATTTACTAGAGCGTTAACTACTGTTAACCGACCTTGTTTAATAACAGCTCGACGTTTAAATTATTAATTATTATAAACTTGGTTCGTATTTTGTTGCTTCGTTAAAATACGAAAACATCTCTCTCTCTCTCTCCTCTCTCTCCCCTCTCTCTCTCTCTCTTTTACGTCATGCACCTCGCAATGTGCAAGTTGAAGAACGTTCTCAGAAGTTAAGAAACCTTCTCAAGTAATTAATAAGAATATTATCGGAAACATTTGAGAGCATTGAGAATGTTCTCTTTAGAAACAAATTTTTAGAATATTCTTAGAAATTTCCGAGAATTTGAGAAGTTAATTTTAGGTGCAATGCTACATGCACCTTCTCCTCCGTTACTATCAAGTAAATACGGTCTATTCCCACTAGTGTTACAGATAGTTCCATTGATAGAACTAGTGGAGATTTTGGGAATACATCACTATCGTTACGTTGACGATATCACATCAAAAGCAATATTATTTTACCGTGTTTAATAAGCCCTGGGCCGGTATTCTAGGCGGTGAAAACAATATCGTAGTTAACCTGCTATGGTATTGTTATGACGTCAGCCGCCATTACTGTCTAGTAAATAAGAGCTATCGAAACAGTGACAATACGATAACAGCTCAAACACGATATAGTTTCTACCGTGTTGAATAGAGGCCCTAGGGGGTTATTATGACATGGATATGTAACTCATTTTACGGCGAGAGTAAAGGACAGAGCTAAAGCAGTTATATAGCTCTGTCCTTTTCTCTCACCGTAATCTGAACTGCAAAGTTAGGTCGTAATAACGCCCCTGGGCCGGTATTCTAGGCGTTAAAAACGATATCCTGGTTAGTCTGTTATGGTATTGTTATGACGTCAGCCACCATTACCTGTCAAGTAAATAAGAGCTATCAAAACGGTGACAATACGATAGCAGCTCAAACACGATATGGTTTCTACCGTGTTGAATAGAGGCCCTAGGGGGTTATTATGACATGGATATGTGGGTGAAGGTAGTCCTTTTCTTTGGCGGTATTAATACTTTCCTGGTGACAAATGGTTATTAATAATTTATGAATATTAAAATCAGACAACCAAATTTACGGACCTTACACGTTAAACAGCTCAAATATTCTATAATCCGCAAAAAAACCTGGTAACTCAGGGGAAAATGCACATTTTCCATACAAAACCTAGGGACAACATTGTCCCCTGCGTAACCAAGTAAATTATTATTTAAAACTGTACTATTTTAAATTAAATAATTTCAAATGGGAGCCTATTTGTCTAATTTAATAAGCATGTAAGCCACGTCATTAACAAATATATAGTTTTTCTAAAAACATATAATTGGTGAAACATGTCGAAAAATGGGGAGTACCTTAAAAGTTGATTCACCCATGTAACTCATTTTAAGGCGAGAGTAAAGGACAGAGCTAAAGCAGTTATATAGCTCTGTCCTTTTCTCTCACCGTAATCTGAACTGCAAAGTTAGGTCGTAATAACGCCCCTGGGCCGGTATTCTAGGCGTTAAAAACGATATCCTGGTTAGTCTGTTATGGTATTGTTATGACGTCAGCAGCCATTGCTGTCAAGTAAATACGATATGGTTTTTACTGATGAATAGAGGCCCTGAGCGCACAGTCTCTTCCTACTTTTCTAATCATTTTCAAATTAAATTCTGCCACGTCGAAGTCCCTAAGCTCATAATAAAGAATACCCATAACGGCGCTTTGATGTGCCGAGTTCGTATTCTCGTTATAAAGAAATATCATCTTACGGAGATACCGTTGAAGCGGTTTGAATATTACACGAGCAGTAAACTTGCCAAGTATTCGCATACTTTTTTCATAAATGTTACGCTTTTTACGAACTTAGCCGGAGTTTGAACGTTATGTTAGGGGGAAAATTTGGTATTACGTCCATAGTTGAAAGTGAACAATGGTTGGTATATTTTTAAGGCTTTAGGTAGCGGGTATGTCTTCTGAAGATCAAGTGGAAAAGGGTTTAAGTCTAGTATACTCCGTTCATGTTCGCTAACCGGGATTGTTGAGCCACTTACCCATGTTTTTAATTTGGCTATGTAATACAAATCGAATAGCTGTCAGCCAGTCGTTAACATCGGTTATTGAAAACACGGCTAAATTACGAACAATGGCAAGTGGCTCAACAATCCCGGTTCGTGACTGTACATACACTTTTATATTGCGAGTTAAGTCGATTTTTAAATCCTCGGTGCAGGTGCAAACATATAGGTCGTATAAGTTTAACGTTTAGTTATCTGTGGATTTGTGCGCAACTGTGTAACTGTGCGTTTGAGTGTAGCTCCAAAACAAATTGATAGATTCTGAAAAAGTTTTTTTTAAAAGAAATTTAATCTGTGTTTTTTTAGCTAGGTTTGATGATTAACTTTTAAATTTCAGACAAAAACGGAAATTCAACAATTAGAGTCAAAGTGTGCGGTGACACAAAAAAAGCGGCAAATTCAAAATATCAATAGCTGGTAACACACATTGTGACAGCTTGTTTCATGGGTAAAATTGTTGCCATATGAAGAATTTTAGAAAGAGCTCCATCGGCTCTTAAAGGGGGGGGGGGGGTAGATATCCAAACTTTCTCATTTAAAATATTAGCAAGAAATATTGAAGACAAAAATTACGGTGGTTGAAATTGAAACACTCAAAAATTCAACCATGGTAGGGTTGCCAAACGAAATTTCTGCAACCAGCCAACAGTAAAAGCTTGTCTCCAAAACTCTTCTGAAAGACTCAGAAATAACGACATTCATAATCCTTTTCAGGAAAATGGCGTCCTAATGTACCACGAAATTACGGCCCAGCTAGAATATATTATTCCGTTAGTTGTTAGCGACTTGACTCGCTGCCAAGGGGCTCGCCTCTTGATTTGTATGGCGACGCCGCGTCTGGGACGAAAGTGTTGTCAATAGGATTTGCGATCATGAGCAGAAGTCAAAACTTTTGGAGCCGATGACGTCAATTTGCTTAAAAGTGATAACTGTGGCCCCTGACTCCGCCCATGCAGTAATAAATCATAGCCTATGTTCATCAATATATAACGCAAGGAAATAAATATGAAAAAAGTATGCACCCTTTATTTTAAAAGTATTCTTGCACTTTTGGTTTAATGTTATTTTAATTTATAGTTGGTATTTTTAAACAATATGATTGATCTTAATACCCTTTTTTTATTTTTCGCTTTGAGGTTAGTAATTGTATGTTAGTGACATCTGTCTCCGTCACTGGGTCGGTACGGTTTGACAAATAGATACCAACAATTTGATACTTTCAGCAATTTTGGAGAGTATAAATAATTAAATTTGTTTCATCGCTAAAATCTTTTATTCCTGCATAGGTGATGTGAAAAGCAGTAACTATGCGTCACACGGTACAAAAAATATTTCCACCTTGGACGTTAACACTTGAATACGTCAGCTCAAAATTCTATTTTGGAATCCTTCGCTTTGTTCAGGATTTAATGTACGCCCTCGCCGTAAATATGTCATTTTGCTCCCTTGTGACACAATGGACCTACTATTTTATGGCTCTACATATGTTGGATTAAATAAACAAGCAAATGATATGATTTGATTGATAGGCATTGTCTATCTATCTCTATCACACTCGCTGCTCTTGCGAAAGACAGTCTATTTGTCATTCGTATTTCATAGAAAGGATATTATGTAGTTGGCAACTATAACTTTCCTACTCTGACTTCCTATATGCTATAGTAGAAAGAAGATAAGGGGTTGTTCCTAAAAGCTGTTATAGCAGTACAAATTCCACCAATTTTCTTGGGTTTCATATCATAATTTTTACTGAAAGCCGCTTATAAATTGCAGAGACCATTCTAACACAGATCTAAAATTAAAAAATAATTGCGTATGATTTTTTAAACAAAGGTATCAAATTTAATAATTGAGATTAATTTCGTCTTCGCAACAAACACAAAGAAATCCCAGCTTTATTTTAAAACAACAAAATTAAAACCCATTTACATTCTAATTCGAAAACTTGGCAACTAAAAAAACCCAATTTTATCAAATAATTTTAAAACACGCTTTCTTTTTCAACTGTTGAATTTTAAATTAAGAGGATTCCATTTTGAATTGCGAATTGTTCTAGACGCTTCGCACGTTTTAAAATAAAAAGAAATAAATTGAAGTCTAAATTCAAAGCAATTTAAATCTTAATCAGCATGAATAAAACTTAAAGTAAAAGTGGGTGTATTGTTTTGACTTATTTTATTTTGCTATAAACAAGCGAAAAGTGTCCGCCATTTTGTATTGTCGGAAATGGAAATCGGGGCACTATTTTTGCATTCGTTAGGTGTATTTAGAACGTGTGTTATTCGGTGCATTGTTCTGTTTTAGTAGCTCAGTTTTTATGCATTTGTTTGAATTTAAATGTTAGCTGTGATCACGCAATCTGGAGTTTTATGAATGCAATGCCAGCCGCGGTGGTTTTAACGTTTTTAACGTGGTATTGTTAGGAATACGAATTATAATTGTAAACAATGTAAGTTTTTTTTTTTTGTGTTTTGTAATTTATTACTAATTGCATTGTATAGCTGCTATCAAAGCATCGAATGCGTACTAAAGAGAAATTTACCATGTTAAAACCATTCGTAAATTCGCCGGTTTATACATTTTCCACATGTTATTAGTCGTGTCACGTTGGGAAATGTATATGACGGCTAATTTACGTATAATGTCAAACTACTAAACATTCAAATTCCGTGATGGTACACGTTTGCAAATAAAAGCCGATAACGATGTAACTGAATGGTACTTTTTTTAAATTGGAAGCGTAATTGGGATTGTTCATATTTTTTAAATTACTCTAATTTGAAAACCATTTCAAGGAATAGGGTTTTAAAACCGTTCTGCATTATTAAGTTTTTAAAATATTTATCTATTTCGAACATTTCGACAAAAGTATATTTGACCTTTGTTTGACTTTCATTTTTGGCTTGAAGCCCTCCTACGTGTATCTTACCGGTTAGGCGAAAACCGCTTAAAATATTACGTTGTAGTACACTATTAAAATCACTTTTTATCATTAGATATCATTTAATTGTCGTAATTTATTAGAAAATGCCAACCCAAATTTAAAATAATCGTGTCATCCATAAAATGTCTGCTAAATAAATAAAGATATTAAAACAAAACTATTGGGTCAAATACAAAATTAATGAAATTGGTCTTTTATAAATACCTATTCTTTCGAATTAGAATGTAAAAACCGTGAGTTTTTTAGGGTTCCGTACCTCAAAAGGAAAAAACGGAACCCTTATAGGATCACTTTGTTGTCCGTCTGTCTGTCTGTCAAGACCCTTTATCACGAGAACGCGAGGAGGTATCGAGTTGAAATTAAAACCATATACTCCGGTTTACAGCCCCGTGAAACTGTGAAAAAATCAAGCTCCTACGTTAACGTAAAAAAAAGATACGGCCGTTTATGCCGCAAAAAACGTGTATTTCGACACTGTCGAGGGAATCAAAATGTATAGGGTATTTCCCGATGACCTAGAACTATGAAATTTCGCAAGTAGCACCGTCTTATACTACAAGTGTAGGAAAAAGTCTGAAATTTGTAAATTTTAATTAAATAACCAAAAAATCAGGGTGTTTCATAACTAGCCCAATCTATATCAACACAAAAAAGGCAAACATAGCAAACGCGCATGTAACTACAATCGATGTCAGCCATAATGTTCAGTACCCATAATGCTTAATTCCCATTATATATCGATAGTCCTAAAACATTTTAGTCATAATTGTGTTCGCTATAATCTTTAATTTCCTAATTTTGTTAGTTTTGAATATTGTGACACCTAATAAATTAAGTCAAAAGCCGGAGGCGCAAAGGGAGGGCAGCCCTCGCCCGCTGTAAACAAACGCAGGCGGTCAATAAAAAAAACAGGTTTAGGTTAGGTTAGAGTTGTGTCCAGGCGCGTAGCGCCAAACTACGCGGAATAGGGGCTCCTAGGGAGCCCCGTCGACACTGCCACAGGATGCGTAACGCATATTGATAATTAGAAGCAAGAACGTTACGGCAAGTGAAATTAGGATTCGAAACATTACTGTCAAAATTAAAAAGCCGTAGTTAATCATTAGGCCAAACGATTATTAGGAACAAAAATATTTTTTCAAGAGAAAATATGTCGATAAAAATTATGTCAAGTAATCATTAGGATAAACAATTATAATTACCACAAACATTATGGCAAGTGAAATAAGGATTACTAACGTTATGGGAAGACATAGGGAGCCGTTTTAACATAGATTTTAAAACCAATCCCCAAAATGCTATTTCATTATATTTTTCTTCTGCACAACAGCACAACCAAAACGAACACTATCATAGACAATGTTTTTTTCCAATTTTGATGTACAATGCGATAATATTCGTTATTTTTTCATTCACCACTTACAAATATGGACTAAATATGATATTTAATTAAATAATAAAAAAACAACTTTGATTAGATTTACTAACTAATTTATTAAGGTAAGAATTGTTTGTATAACCAAAATTTCCTATAATGCCCGGTTCAAATTATTCCAGCAAAAGCATTCCAGTAGAAGTACATTGACGAGTTGGTTTTCACGTTTGCGGCGAGAGCGACGTAAACGACGCAATGTACTTGTACTGGAATGCTTTTGCTGGAATAATGTGAACCGGGCATAAGTAATTTCCTACACGATTCTTGATTCCTAAGGGGCTATTGCCTAACGCAATCGCAATAGCAATCGTTTTCATTTTGAAAATCGAAAGCTTGTCTGAATACAAAATGAGCACACTTGTTCCGCTTTAAAGTCGATTGCGACTGCGTGTGCGTCAGGCAATAGACCAGCTGAACTATTATATATGTACCTACGAATTTGTGCGGAACCCTCGGTGCGCGAGTCCGACTCGCACTTGACCGGTTTTTTTTTTGATTTATCCCAATTTTTAATCGTCACAGAGTTCCCATGTTCCTTTATTACAGACCTTTTCAAAGAAAGCCTAACGTACAAATTTTGCGAACTCGATATAATTGTTAACATAAAAACGCGTCACAATTAAAGATGATGCTGCTACACTTACAATCAAAATGCTATTGACGTAAGGTGAAAAATCGTACGTCTCTTTGTGGAGTTGTGTCCTTTTCGTGTTTACAACGTTGTATAAGCTTATAAAGAAGCCGTCAATTAGGCAATCCCTTTTTATCACAGAAATCGAGTAAATAAAGGGGGAATTGTCGTAAAATATACGATTTTCCTTATTTTAGCTGATGCGATGTCTTCTGGTACGGCGCATGTTTGTGTAGCTCTTGTGGCATGCGACATCATGCGGCTTCGTTTCAACGGCTCGCTGATGTTATGCCACAAAAAGTAATTTAAACAATAAAATACGTTACTGTACCGAGGTAGTTTTTATTTAAATTTTGATTGTAAATGACCTTAGATACAAATCGTTTTTCACTTATATTCGAATTCGTAAATAATAATAAAAGTATACTTAATGAACATTGTTACATTATATTTCATATAAGTACTCCGGCATCGAATCGCGCTCTTAGGGTTGCAATCTGTAGATTATAGCTTTGATAATGCAAATGTCTATCGGTCACAGAACTAACTATCAAGTGGCCTGTGTGATTGTATCTCCATGCCTTTGAAAAAAAAACTCTGTGTTGAATTTAATGAGTCTTTGCTGTATCGGTATCCGTTAACCAGTCATTAATGAAGGGTATTAAAAAGATAAGATAAGGTTCATATCAGGAGACTATGTCGCACCAATTGACCTAGTCCCAAACTAAGCTCTAGGCTTGTACTATGGTTACTAGAAAAATATATAAATACTTATATAGAAAATATCTATAACGAAAATTCGCGATCATCACACAAATATCCGTCCCTACCGGGATTTGAACCCAGGACCGCTAGCTTCGTAGGCAGGCTGACTACCAACTAGGCCAGCGCGTCGTCTTTTATGTGGATCTTATTCTATAATTGTTTATTACCTGGCTGACTGCATGCTAGATGAACGTGCATTTTCAATCTTTTCAGTGACACAAGTATTTGTCGAATTGCTAGCGAAATTGTTTTTTCAGATGAAGTAACCAAACAGCAAGTACATAGACAGACAATTTAAGTAAACGGATGGACACTTTCAGTATAAAGATAAATTGCATCGTGAAATGCATGGATGTATAATATTTGAAACAAATAAATTGCCACAGGGATTTTTACTACTTTTTGTTACAGTAGCTGTTAAATTTACTTCGACTACCCAGAAGAAATATGCGAGCACTTACATAAAACACAATAATGAAACATAATATCACATGGATTCCTCACATTCGAGCCTTATTCAATAGAAATGCGTCCCAAAAAGGTTTTAACGGCTACTTAAATGCATACTTACATGGGCTATTCACTAACATTCACTGGGTCCCAAAAGGCTTAGAAATACTTACTGGCTTATCATTTTCGAGGTCGTTTGGGGTAATACTGTTTGTTTCTATTACTTTTCTCATACGTTTTATTAGTAAATACATAGTAGTTCTTTAACTTATTTTTGCATTTAAAAAATATTATGTAATAATAAAACAAATAAATACTAAGGGGACAATATCACACAAATTATCCAAACTAAGCTTTAGGCTTGTAATATGGGTACTAGACGATATACTTAATTAGATAGAGAAAAACATAGATAAATCATTCAAGATTTAGGAACAAATACTCGCGCTCATCTCACAAATATCTGCCGTCACTGGGATTTGAACCCAGGACCGCTAGATTCGTAGGCAGGGTCACTAACAACTAGGCTAACGTTTGCGTCAATCTATGTATTAACGCGATTTTTAGTCAGGACTATTTTGCAGCATGCGGCACACCAACGCCGCGCGTCACCTCGCCTTAACTCTGTTTTCCTTATTTTGACATTCGTAACTGTTCATGAAGAGAGATAACTTCGTGATTTATTTTATATTCCGAAGTTCACTGGAATTATGGGAATGAATTCAGAATATTACTTTTATGTTAGAACCGATTCTTAAGATAAAATATACAAAGATCTCTTTTGAAGTGGCACATTTTAATGTTATCTCATTTTTTATTTCGATATTTATATATATTTCGATTCACGGACTTAAAAAAAAAAAATGTGTCATGGCCGCCATTATTTGTTTCTGAGTCTTGGGTGTTTTCTAATTATTTCCGTTGCCTAGTACCCTTAGTACAAGCTGTAGCGGCGTAGTCCAGCTACTGCGATTGTATGGTTAAGAGCCAGAAAATGAAGGGGTTGATTGGTATAAATCAAACACGAGGTGTTAGCCAGTGGTAGTAGCGAAAAAGTAAAGTGTAATGTCAAAAAAAAGTTAATACAAAAAAAAGGAAAAGGGGGAGAGGGAACAACGAGCCAATCAGCGAACAGCACGACACTCAGTACTCAATATCACGTCATTTGTACGCATTTTAATTGGATGACCATTTCGGGTACAGTCAGCTGCAGAGAAAAGGATACCCCCCCTCCTGGTAAGGATTGTTTTTTTCCGAAAACCTGTGGTTAAATTTATATAATTTTTCGGTGAATTGAAGTTTTTACTATTGTCTACACATAAACTCAAAATTATTTAAATCTAACCACAGGTTTTCGAAAAAAAACAATCTTTACCAGGAGGGGGGGTATCTTTTTCTCTGCAGCTGACTGTACATAGGTGGGTAGTTCAGGATCTATCCGTAGGGGGCGCCTCCTTCGGTGGTGGTTTAATAGGCTATGATCCCAAAGACAAGCCTAGAGCTTAGTTTGGGACTAGGTCAATCTGTTTGATATCGTGCCCCGATGTTTATTATTTATGTATTACTTACATATTAACACGTAACAATAGTTTCTAAAACCGTAATTAGCACGTGGTACTCGTACCAGTGTTTTATTCGGACATGTTTTGTCACCTTCTTCCTCGCCAAGTTGACAGAATGCGATATGAGGCGACAAGAAAAACAAATGCATGTGCGATTGTGCGATTGTGCAAAAATCATGCGTCATAGTTTGATTTGGGTCATTATAATTATTACTCAGAGAAATGTGGCATGCGGCAAGCGACCGAATCGCCTTAACAGTTTGCCTTATTTTGACACGCGTAACTGTCCATGACGCGAATAACGTCGTGATTTATTTTATGTTCCCAAAGAACTATGGGAGTAGTAAACTTGCCCTTACGGGGAATATTCTCGTGGGTAGTTGTTATTGGGAAATTTTTGAGTGTAGTCCTCAATCGTCATTTGACTCGTGGTTTTACATAGTCTGCCGTAATGACATTTGGTCATAATGTGTTTTAGGTTTTTTATTAATCACACCTACCTTAACCTACACTTATGTACACGTTACACATTTAAAAAAATCAGAAAAGTAGAGCAGAGTAGAAGACACACACACACACACACACACACACACACACACACACACAAACTAAGTGTCATTTTTTTTGTTCTTCTTTTTTTAATATACAGGGTGTCCCAAAATCGGTAAACCACATTGACACCGGAGGTAGGTCAGCTTAAGAGGTGCCGAACTAGCCTAACATGACCTCAGTAAAATGTGCACGGTTTTCGAGTTATTGCCAAATTAAAGGTTTTTATAAATTTTCACCTTTTTTAACACTGTTTGTGCCAGGATTCAGTCGGAAAGCTCTCGAACTTATTTTTTTTTAAATGTAGGGAGCCTGAGATAGTTTATTAAGATATCAAAAGTGTTATTTTGTCAATAACTAATGTAAATTTATGAAAAATATTGGATTAGTCTCGATTTAAATTATCAGTAAATCATTAATTTCAACTTTTGACACCTGCCGTGATTTTTTTTTACTAGAAACGAAACGAGCAAATGATGTTTAAAAATTGAGTATGTTATGCAGATTCAGAAATGGTACAATACAAGTATCTTACTGCGATAAGAAAAGCATTCAATAACACTTTTCCGATGCCGCAAACCGTCGCCGTCAGGTAAAAACAATGCCGTACGATGTGATATCGCATTTGAGGCCTAAACATCTCATTTTTTGCCAAATGCACGGGAACGAAAGAGATGGAAATAATGTTCATCTCCCTTTTGAAGGATATCGGTGACTAATAGCACGTGTGGATTTCTACCTGGACCCCTCCACTTCGGGCTTTGTACCTGCCTTGCTTTACCAATTGTTTAAAGAAAGGGATGGATAGAGTGCTTTGTCCGTTTATTTACAAGTAGCACGATAAGCAGTAGCCTTCGAACCAAATCAGTTCGTTACCTTGCGTTTCGTGCGACACCCGTGTTCTCTGCGTTCCATCTGTGTGTTATTATCGACTTGGCTTTTCTCTGGACTCTGATTTCTCTGAAAACGACAACTCGGCACTCTATTGGACTCTGATTTGCTTTGTGGAACTGCTACGACAACAACGATGGCAAACCGTGATCCCCAGTACACTCATGGCGACTACGCTGACATGCTCTTGATTTACGGTGAAACTAGGCATGTTTCAAGTCGAGGCAATGTTACGTACAACGCAAGATTGGCTACAAGGTTGTACTCGGAACGATATCCAGGTCGAAATCCAACGACTCATAACGTCATTTTAAGAGCCCTAAACGCTTATCACGAGGGCAGGCTACCAGGAACGAGTACCCAAGGAGGAAGACCTCGGACTGTTAACGACGACGTGGTTTTGGAAGAAGTACGAGCGGAGCCAGGAACTTCAGTGCGAATTATTGAACGCCGCACTGGAGTCCCCAAATCATCGGCACAAAGAATTTTAAATCGTCATAAATACCATCCCTACCATATCCAACGCGTCCAAACACTACTTGCAACGGACTACGCACACCGTGTTGAATTTTGTCGGAAGATGACTCAGAAATACAGGGAAAATCCTAATTTCTTCAATGAAGTACTGTGGAGCGACGAATCAGCCTGCAGAAGGGATGGATATCTAAATTTACATAATACCCATAGCTGGCAGCTGTCAAACCCACATGAATAAAGAGAAGACCGGTCCCAATACCAATTCAAAATTAATTTGTGGACGGGCATTTTTAACGGCCAAATAATAGGACCGGTCGAACTGCCAGCTATTTTGAATGGAACAAATTATCTTCAATTTTTGGAAAATGATCTTCCAGTACTTTTAGAAGATACACCGTTGGCACTGAGACAAAGGATGTGGTTCCAACAAGATGGCTGCCCGGCACACTACGCTCGACTAGTCCGCGAACACCTCAGCAACACATTCCCCGAGAGATGGATTGGGCGATTGGGTCCAATTTTATGGCCACCGCGTTCCCCGGATCTAAACCCATTGGATTTTTTTTATTGGGGATGTTTGAAAGATAAAGTTTATGCAAAACCAATAAGATGTGAAGAAGAATTGCGGCAGCGTGTATTCGACGCAGCCCGGACCATATCGGGAATTACCTTAAGAAAATTGAGCCGAAATTTTTTGAGACGGTGTTATTTATGTATTAGAGTCCGAGGCAGACAATTTGAACATTTATTGTAACTAATTTTAAGTATTAAAATAAATCATTGAAAGTTAAACCCGTTTTTTTTTGGTCATCAACTTTCATCCAGCCCGAGATGCACATTATTTCCATCTCTTTCGATCTCGTGCATTTGGCAAAAAATAAGATGTTTAGGCCTCAAATGCGATATCACATCGTACGGCATTGTTTTTACCTGACGGCGACGGTTTGCGGCATCGGAAAAGTGTTATTGAATGCTTTTCTTATCGCAGTAAGATACTTGTATTGTACCATTTCTGAATCTGCATAACATGCTCAATTTTTAAACATCATTTGCTCGTTTCGTTTCTAGTAAAATTTTTTCACGGCAGGTGTCAAAAGTTGAAATTAATGATTTACTGATAATTTAAATCGAGACTAATCCAATATTTTTCATAAATTTACATTAGTTATTGACAAAATAACACTTTTGATATCTTAATAAACTATCCCAGGCTCCCTACATTTAAAAAAAAATAAGTTCGAGAGCTTTCCGACTGAATCCTAGCACAAACAGTGTTAAAAAAGGTGAAAATTTATAAAAACCTTTAATTTGGCAATAACTCGAAAACCGTGCACATTTTACTGAGGTCATGTTAGGCTAGTTCGGCACCTCTTAAGCTGACCTACCTCCGGTGTCAATGTGGTTTACCGATTTTGGGACACCCTGTATGTAAAAATGGACGTTAAATGACCAAAAAATGATACAGCGGATACCTCTTATCCTAAGAATGAGCTAGTACCTCACACGGACGCATAAGTTATAGGCTGGTTAAGTAGCTATGTGAGAACCTCGCTGAACGTAAATCATGGCCGCAAATTAGCTGTTTTACGACAGAGAGTGATGAATGTATAACATTTACAGCCTAGAGCACTGTAGGGTGAGTATCCACCAGTGATGCTGGACGAGTTGCTTAACTCTGACGTCATACATTTTCGAAAACTGACCAAATGTGGAATTAACTTAGGTTCTCGACGCGACAGTCTAAAAGCTTGCGTCAATCCTATACATTTTGGATAATGATAAATAACGAACGCAAATAGAAGCGGACCCCTGTTCGAGGAAGCGGAGCGGTGTGAGGCATAAAATCTACCAATACGAGAGCTGCTCTGACCGAAGCTAGGCCAATTAAGTAATCCTATTGGTGGATCCCTTCCTCGCGCACCGCTTCGTCACCTCGGACGGATAATCTATCAATATTTTCACGGTAACCTGTAGCCGTTAACTGCAACCATAGATGTCAGAAATGAAGGAAGAATTTAACATCAATAGTTACTGGCCACAAACTGCCGTTAACCTCGGAAGGCCCAACGTCCTAAATCTAGGACATTTGTCAAAGTGACTTTTGACTTTAGTCGACTGATACAAGATTCTTTTTCGAACTAACGAAATTTGACGTGGGCTTTACGGGGTTAAAAGTGGATGAACTTTTTAAGAAGAAAATTAAATGTCACTCATTTGGGATGACTGAACTTGTACCGTTAAGAATGCACCGAGCAAACGTCGTCCAGTGGCGCCCTCATTACTACAGGGTGAAATAGGGGTCGTGGAGCAAGAAAGACGCATTTAACTTACTTCCACCAAAGGATCACGATAGGTTAGGACTAACAGTTATTAAAGTTAGTTATTTAAGTCAGTACAGCAAATAATAAAAAAAACTGGGATGATTTGAGATCATGGTCACCCTTCTGTTTCCCAAGAAAACTTATGTCAAGTGCATGTACTTAACAATCATCGCAGTAAGTATGTAAAGAGGTTGTTATGACGATACTGATAGACAGATAAGAAAAATTCCTTTGTTTGTTGTTTGTTTTCAAAGAGGTTGTAATTGGAAAAGTAGGGTGACCACGCATTTTAGTTACTTAACGTTTTTTTAATTAAAATAAGTAAATACCGAACCATCTTTGTTTCAATTAAAATATATACAGGTAACATCGCAATCGTTTACTGAGTCAGAAAAAAATGGTTGGGATCACGACCCCTATTTCACCCTGTATTATTGAGTTTTTTAAATAAATAATTTCCTTGGAATCAGACGAGGCTTTTTTGTAGCGCAAGTAAAAACACAATTTATGGGATACGTAACGAACTTTGATAACGATTACCCGTTGACTAGTCAGCTTAACGGGAAAAGGTGGCCACTGTTTTCCGTTAAGTTGATAACTCGAAGGTCAATTGTTATTAAACTATGTGATATGTCCTATAAGAAGTAATTTCATTTACACAAAAGCACTGTCCAATTTCACGAGAACACTTTAGTTTATTAGAAAACATAATAATAGTAGTGTAGTTTTGCCGTGTGGTTGCCGGCTTAGAATTGTGCCACTCCATGTCTTCCCGTGGAAGTCGTAAGAGGCGACTAAGGGAATAAAGGCTTGTAGTACTGTTAGGCGATGAGCTTGCTACCTGTCACTAATATACAATGGACCCGATTCTACAGTGGCCTCTAAACTTCCTAACTTTATTTAAGTGTCGCTAAAACACTTTGCTATTCTATGAGCAGCTGTCATAATCAAATGACAGCGCCATGACAGCGCTAATTTGAATCTGACGCTTCTTATTTTAGAAAAGGCGGTCTTATACATTGTCAGCTTGACATTCTGGAATAGCACTGATTAAATCTGCCGTCTTAACTATGTCTTAAAATTAGACAATTTAGTTTTAGTTAGTTTTAATTAGGCTATATAAGTGATGTGCACGTAGAATCGGGTCCACTGTTAATCATCTTAGCCTAATTGTGCAAGTTGTGGTTACAGAGTTATCAACAAGTTTTTAGAGTTGTTGGTAATTCTGTAGGTAGCTCTGCCTACCCCACTCTGGGAATGAAGGCGTGAAGGTATGTATGTATGTATGTAATTATAGTAATGAGGGCGCCACTGTACATCCGGCGTGCGCTCGGCGCAGTCTTAAGTAATCAACTTTACAGTAACTATTTTTTTTTTTTTTTATATTTTTTTATTTAACTAAGTAGTAAATATATTTCAAATTGCATAGAATTCGATTTTGAATGGTTGTAAATATGTCAAACATGTTAAACTTATATGACTTTTATGTTTAGAATCAATCACGGTATTCGCGTCTAAATTCCTTGGACAAATCCTCGGACAGGGGTCAAAATAGGTCAGTTCGATTTGAACTCGGCTTCCCCGCCTAAGAGAATAACCTCAAAGGCTAGGGCGCTCCGGGCCGAAGTAGGTCACAGTATCAGTGACCTCGATAGATTGAGATAGTTTGTGGTTGTCGTATTGGCTTGCGGGCAGCCTGCATGAATATGAATAATGAATATGAATACTGGAGAATTCATGAGTATGACATGTCTCTAATTAGGACTAATAGGTTTTGCATGCACAGTGTACTCATATTTATATGTAAAATAATTGCATAGTGGTAATTCATACGTACAGCCAACTTATATAGGCCTAGACAAGAATGCAGAACGCATAATAAAACTTAACAAAAAACCTATTTCACAGTAATAATACGAAAATCAAGTTTTCCAACCAGTTCGTCGACAAGTTTGACCTGCGCCGCTATTGCCTAACGGCTTCAAAGTGGAACAATTGTTTTCATCTTACAACGTGTTACAAAATACCCCGTAAAAAATATAATAAATTATCAAAGCCAAAAATATTGTCAACCCTAGTAAGCTGTCATGTCAGGGAATCGGGGTTAGCATAGATTATTTAACAGAGAGGCCTACCTACCAATTTTAATAATTGTCAACTTTAATGGTTTTTCTGTTTTTCATCCACAAAGGTTCACTACTATGATGTCATTATGCTTAAAGTACTGGCTTCAAAAAACGTCAAGACGGAAAAAAAAATATGTTGTCAATTTCAAATCTTCTTATCGATATTCTACAATTGTTCCGTGTTTTTCCATATTTTTTTCCAAAATGACGATATTTTCTAACGCAGAATATTACGATATGATGTTATGCGTAGGCCATGAAGATAGCAATTTAAATTTGACGTTCATTACGAAAAAGTAAGTGTTAGTTTAGGTTTCTTCGTTTAAAATCTTCCAAAACTCGACTTGTAATATGTATCTAATCGAATTCTGTTCATTTTGTTTATATCTCTGTACCGTTTCGCGAATTAGGTAAAAATGTACATAAACATTCTGCGTAGTTTACTCTTTAATTTTACTGAAATAGGGTTAGGACATCAATGAAAAAAAACATGGTTTTATTTTTTTTGGCGGTAAGTCATACAGTGATAGAACAGTTCTCAAATATTGTAAATGGACTTGTTATAAGGCACCATTTAACCCCCTTTCGGCTTTACGGGTATTTTTGTAACATCCTGTATATGCAGACTCGCCTTCGGACTGTCAAATTGGAAACGATTGCGATTGCGTAAGGTAATAAGCTCTCTGGTCCAAAATGTACCACTAAATTATATACCAGTAGATACAGAACCCAGAACAGTTTTAGTCCCAGAATTTGATGTAAATATTACGTCATATGAAAGAGCCTTCTTTACCGGTCAAGAATATAGTTTTAATTTTTCTGTATGTTGATTAGTTTAGAAGTTATAAAGGTTTTAAATGATACTGGCAAAGAGCGCTACCTTGCGGTACACCTACTGCTATATAACTACAAGTCAAGTTCTTAGACAACAATATACAAATTAATAATGAAATATACAGGGTGGAACAAAACGAGGGACTGAGCTTAAAGGATATTGTTATCTATGTGATCTACAATCGATTTATTATAATTGTAAAGCTGGACCTAAAAGTAAAACAAAATGATTAAAATTAATCAATTTATCATCACTGACAACCCTACTTACTACTAGTTCAAAGTTATGTACATTTTAAATTGACATATGTCATCAACTTTACTTCATCATCCGATCTACTTGCTTAGAGTTGCTAATGTGCAGATTTTGCACTAATGTTTAACGAGCTCTATCTCTAAAACTGTTATAAATATTAATATAGTTAACTGGCGAAAAATAAAGTACAAAACCTAAAAAAAAACCGTTTTGTTACACCCGGTATAATTACATTGAAAAATACATCTATCTATGCTCATCATCAAAATAATTACCTTTACCGCAAACCTAGGAAAGCTAACTACGTAGGTGTTGAGTGTTTTTCATAAAAATATACGTAGTTTAGGACTTAAATTAACATCGATAACTTTTTCAGTACGTCACGACAATTTAGCCATACATTTATATGTATAAGCGGTTTCTCCCATTCAATTACCGAAGCAGTTTCAATCTTCAATGGTTAGCAAAGTGGTTACACTTGCTAATTTGGACTAGAGATCTTTTAAAAAATCATAGTTGCATTGACTTACCAAGATTTTCGAGAATACTTAGGAATAGGGAATATGCATGTTTTTTTTTTACAGCTTCAATTGAAGCTGATTCATGTAACAAACAGATCACAAAAATCATTTTTTGAATAACTATAAAAATAACCAAGATATAAGCCAACAAAGATTTGTTCCTATCTCTTTCTAGAAAAACGGAATTTTACATGGAGTTTATATGGCCGCAGTGCACAATGACGTCACGGTGCACATCGGATCTCTCTGTCTAATTAGAAGTTTGAAATGCTTATAACTTCCGTATTTCTTGACCGATTTTAATTTTAATTTCCGTTTTGGTGATCTCTTTTACGGTATTTTTATATTTTGATGAGAAATGCGATTGTTAAAATCCATGCATATTCCCTATTAGGTCTGCGTCCGTAGACCTTTTTCGGGTCATAAATATCAAGCTGAAACTTTCTAGATCGCTTCATTTCAGTGAGTCGGACTAACTTTATATTTGACAAAAATCTCGGTAGTGGGGACTAATTTTGCTAGAGGCCTTGAAACATGTCGATAAGTCCGGGTGCCAAAAATTTACTAATACCAAGCCGATTCTTATTGAAATTTAAAGATTAATTTATTAGAAAGTCAAAAAGTAGATTGTCCGACAAAGTTAATGGGGACTATGCGCCAGTCGGACATACTGAAAATGTTGGAAATTCCAACTCAAAAAGTGATTAATATCAGGCTAATTTTTTTTTATGGGTTTATTAAAATTAATATAATACAACCGTAACGTTGTCCGACAAAATTTATGGGGATATGCGCCAGTCCGACACTCTAAAAATGTCGAAAATACCAGCACAAAAAAGTGATTGATATCAACCTAATTTTTATTTTTTCAGTAATAAAATATTAATGTTTCAAACGTGATTCTACGATTGTCCGACAAGAAATGTGGGGAATACTAATAAAATTATTCGATCTGTATACAGCATTTAAGTATACCTATATATATCTCCCCTCTCTCCCTGAACGCTGTCTGTGTGTTTCTGTTCTGTGTTTGGCTGCATGAGAGTGAGTGAGAAAGATGATGGGGCAGAGAGTGAAAATGATGAAGCTGAAGATTCATCAACATATGAAGAATCAGATAATGAAGATACTGATAACTACGATTTCGACGACCTACTAAAGAAAACCTATTAATAAATTATTCATTTTTTTAAACATACTTACATAAATAATTTTTTACTTACTTTTCTTCTCTATCCTCTCTTGTATTCTAATTAAAAATTTGCCGTTATAAAAAGTGTTATATTTTTAAATGACATTGAAATGCAGATGGTTCTTAAGATTCAAATTTTGATAAGAAACAGTAATAATTTAAAAAAAAACAAACTATTTTTCATAATACAAAACCTTTGCTTCAAACCATAAACAAATAAACAAATATTTTTTTACATGTCTTCTATCTTTAATCTCTCCTTAAATTTACTATAATTAGAATTTAACAAAAATAAAATAGTAACCAAAAATGTATTCCTCATGAATCTACAATTTAAAAAAAATTAAAAGGCCTGTTTAGCTTCTATTTTTTTAATTTTATACGAATCCTCTTGACAAAAATCTGTAAGCTCGTATTTTGACACGTCTAATGTATGATTTAGAGGAAAACAAGAATTTTTTTATCGCTTGACTCCATCAGATAACGTATCAGCAAAAAATTGAGCGTGTGGAAACCACGCGCGGTAGAAAGCGTAGCCTTCTTTAACCATTTGTTAGGTATATATATACTACTTTGATACTTAATAGTTTTCAAAATTATCAATTAAAATTTGTAAATTTGAGAAGTAATTTATTTTTGTCAAGTTTTTTGAGTCAAGTCTTATGAAAAACTTCTAAATGTGTGATAATAAAACTAATATTTTATTTATCAAAGCAACATAAATTTATATTATTTTTCTGAGATTATCTAATTGAAAACAAAAAGGGTAGCTTAAAAAAAAGTTAATATATTAAACTTGAGCCAAGTACAGCTACATTTATTCACAAACTTCTAATTGTGGTAGAGAGGTTAAAACCTCTTGTATACTACATATATAGTGCGACAGATACATTATTCTTGTCGGACTAGCGATAAGGCCTTTAGTCCGTTTTCGCAATTGCGGTTTCACAATTGGCTGCGAAAGAAGAATTATTTTTCGCTGTTTCGGAATTAACTACGAAATAAGTTTTTTTTTCCGTTTTCGCAATTGAGGTTTCACAATTGGCTTCGAAAGCGGAATTATTTTTCGCCGTTTCGTAATTAATTGTCAAACAAGAATTCATCTTCTGTTTTCACAATCAAGTTTCGTAATTAACTACGAAATAAGATTTTTTTTTTCTGTTTTCGGAGTAAATTGGCTACAAAAGATGAATTATTTTTCACTGCTTCTTCATTATTAAATTATCAAACAAGCATTTTATTACGGTTTTAGTAATCGAATTCATAATTAGCTTCAGAAACTGAACGAAAAATTAACCATAAAGGCGTTTGCCCATCACACCGTATCATACCATGACCGTGCTAGGCCTCTATTCCTGGTTGCCACTACCTTGATGGCCACCACTGGTGGCAATACGGATTTTTGTTCCTGATTGCCGCCCAGCGGTGGCAATGAGGAATATATTTCCCTATCGCCGCCACTGGTGGAGGGCCAAACCATCCAGAAATAGGAGCTCCTATTTCTGGATGGTTTGGCCCTCCGGGCCTGCTGCAAAACTAACATAACCTAAACCTACCTCATTTTATAGGCAGTAGTATATTTTCCTCATTGACACCAGTGGCGGCGATAGGGAAATATATTCCTCATTGCCACCGCTGGGCGGCAATCAGGAACAAAAATCCGTATTGCCACCAGTGGTGGCCATCAAGGTAACCGGCAAGACACCTCACCTACCAGGCCGTTCCGTCACCAGTCCGTCATTTTCATGTATTTGACCCATACGTCCACAGCACGGCCATGGCGTGCTACGTTGTGATGGGCAAACACCTTAAGTATCGATTTCCGAAAATAAATTGAAAGAAATAAAAATATGGAATTCGTAAATTATTGCCTTTATTGTTATCAAAGTGGAAAAAAAACCTTGATTACATTAAAATTAAAATTCTACATTACTTCCTTAACAAAAAATATACTTTTTACTTTAAAACAATTCTTCTGAGCTTATTTAATACATAAATGGAGCAATGATCTCCACACAGTGCCCGACCGTAATCTCGTTATGACATAACTCTGCAATTGCTTTTTTAATCTCGTCGGCACAACGGGCTACATGACGTCTTTGAATCCTTGAATTCATGTCAAGTGCTTTTGATTTTCGAAAGAGGGTATTGCAAAAATGAAAAAAGCAACCCTTTACTATCGTGTCCGGAAATACGGTTTGAATACCCTTCATAGCTGCTTGTTCATAATCTAGAGTCATTTTTACTGGTTTCCAACTTTGAATTTGACTTTTAATCATCCGGAATAATATCTCATATGTTCTTTCATTCTTGTTTCGTAAGAACGCAAAAAAAATTGGTACTACCTTTTTTGCTTCGACATCAAATCCATGTATACTATATAATTGTCTAAACGGAAGTGGGCATGATTTAAAAGTACCATCAAGAAAGAAGTGCTGAAAGCGATGTATTATTTGTTGCGTATCAGGGGAACCAAACACAAGGATTCTCATATCGACATCATTGTAATCGGCGATGAGTAAATGTTCAAACTTAATCGGCACTATTACCTCTTGAGGCGATCTAAATTGTAGTTTGGGCACTCCCAAGTTTCTATATCTTTCACTGTATAAACCGGTTTTGATGTTCTGAAATTTAGGTAACTCGTGAAGAAAGTTCACCCCTTTATCATTGAGTTCACTCACCATTTCATCAAATTGTTTCTGAATAGGATTGTTGTTAGTGCACACTTTTTTTTTCAAACAACTAAGTTCTTGATCAAAGATGCATTTAGCGTCATTTGCCAAACAATCGATATTATGATCCTTTGATTTTACTATGGAGTTTTTTTCACTCAGCGTTATCATATGCTACCCTTGCAAGTTGTTTTGCTGAAACACTGCCAAAATGTCTTACGGTCAGCGTACGTACTCTTTTTGTGGTATTTACGGCCATTGTAAAGCAATGCTTGGCCTCTTCTCTTTGTGGGAATGAACCGAACTTCATTACTCAAACTATTTGACACAGTGCACTCAGAAGAATCAGCCATAATACTGTTGTCTTGATATAATGTATTGTGAAAATAGGTTTTATCAATTTCAAGTGCACTTAAATCTTAGTCTCACATAAGTTGATAACAAATTCATATTTATGTTTAAACTATACCTTTTCATTAAATTGAAATAACAAAAGAAATGTCACAAACAATTTTTTTCTTTATTATGCTGAAGGAAGGAGGTTAGCTTCTGACCTCATTAAGTAATTTATTTATTTACCAAGGAGTTCCAATATTGCGACTAATTCTTGTTTAGTAATTAATTGTGAAAAAAGAAAATGGATATGTTTTTAGTAATTAACTACCAAAGGAGAAAAATATTCTATTGCGAAAACAGACAAAAAAAATCTCGTTTGAAAGTTAATTCCGAAACAGCGAAAAATAATTCTTCTTTCGCAGCCAATTGTGAAACCGCAATTGCGAAAACGGACTAAAGGGATAATGACCCATTATTTTTGTCGGACATCAGTATATTTCATTATATGATGAATTTATTAAATGATCTAATCTACAATTACTTATGTTTGTCCGACAAGTATCAATCACTTTTTTGTGCTGGTATTTTCGACATTTTTAGAGTGTCGGACTGGCGCATATCCCCATAAATTTTGTCGGACAACGTTACGGTTGTATTATATTAATTTTAATTAACCCATAAAAAAAAATTTAGCCTGATATTAATCACTTTTTTGAGTTGGAATTTCCAACATTTTCAGTATGTCCGACTGGCGCATAGTCCACATTATTTTTGTCGGACAATCTACTTTTTGACTTTCTCATAAATTAATCTTTAAATTTCAATAAGAATCGGCTTGGTATTAGTAAATTTTTGGCACCCGGACTTATCGACATGTTTCAAGGCCTCTAGCAAAATTAGTCCCCACTACCGAGATTTTTGTCAAATATAAAGTTTGTCCGACTCACTGAAATGAAGCGATCTAGAAAGTTTCACCCTGATATTTATGACCCGACAAAAAGGTCTACGGACGCAGACCTAAATCTCCTTAAAGAGATGCGATTCTCGGGAATATACTTACTTCTTCTTGGCTTTCGTGAATTCTTGAATAAAATACCTAACAAAACACATATTTAGTTTCAATTGTTTGCAGAATGGTAACACAGGTTTCAAATATAGAGCTTTCTTATATTTCCATTGAAAAGTATATTTACCGACACTTACGAAACATTTGGAAATGAAAATTAATTTGTCATAGCATCTCCATTTGAAAGAACTCACAAAGTGGAAAAATCCCCACATTACCATATTAAAAGGAAATTCCAACGTCTTTTTATTAAGTCCCAAGGAAATCCGGTCCAAACGGTATTTTATTTATCAAACAATTTTACTTTACCTTGAGAAATTTGTTCAGATTCCCAATGTAATTGAGTTAAAAGCCAATATTGCACGGTTCTCTTATCGGTCTACTTAGTATAAGTACTTACTTAAATTATTGGGTTTTGAAGAACTCGTATGTAAAATTAGATATCATGAATTGAGCTTATAATCCTAGTATTTTATTCCGAATTCTTTTGTTTGGAGTTAATTGTACCATTCATTTAATTTAAAATTTAGTTATGTATTACCACTATTACCAAGAAAAGCTGCGGCTATATTGAGATAGCAGCACAAACAATGCGACCAAATCACATATTGCCTTTAGTAGGAAAAGCTTCGGTCCGTTATTCACCGGTGAAAGGTTATGTTTTTATCTTTTCGAGTTTTTGCAGCCAATTATGAAAATTCAGATCACAGATTTCTATGAAACCTACGTAAACACAACACACAATAAAATTGGTACAAGCAACAATTAACTACATTGATTGTCACCAGTTTTGTCGGCAAACTAAGAGCCTGGTTGTTTGATCAGTAGTTAACGTAACTAACACACAATTTCATGGAAGTAAAAACAACAATAAATAACACCTTTTATTTTCTACAGATACGAAAAACGCGCCGTTTTGGTGGTATTTGACAATAACCTCGTTCTTCAACCAAATCGATTCGCCGACACTATTTTAATCATTCAATTCAATTCAATTCCATAATTTATTGCATATACCTAGTCGGTTACTAAGTTCTGTTACTGAGATTAATTACAATTAAAAAAAAATATTAAAGCAGTTTTGCATAAACCTGTATATTAATCAAAACTTTGATTTATATAGAATAATAATAAAAATAATGTATTCTAAACTATTGCAATTATTTGATGTACGAGCTTGAAGTATTCCCATTTCGGACGATAAAATCATAGTTAAAATCACGCACGACGATGATACTGATAACGGCCCCAACTTTTGTAAGAGTTCTTGTAGAGAGTTCAAATTTGCGTGACATATTGAACAGACTTCTAGCTTTAAATTCTGATACGAATGTATTCAAAGCAACTAAAGATCCACTTGGACACCGGTCAATCTTGATGACTCATTAAATCGACTTTAAGATTTCACATGATTTTGCAGAAATACGAAAACACACCAAATCTCTTGCTTCTTAAGTTGGAATTAAGTACATACATACATTAAATCACGCCTGTTTCCCAGAGGGGTAGGCAGAGACCACTTCTTTCCACTTGCTACGATCCTGACAAATTTCCTTCGCTTCTTCAACATTCATACATCGAGTCATGCACGCACGTCGGTTTCGGGTACTTAAGATTCGGCCCTTTTCCAGTATTTCTCCGATTTGATTCGAAAAAGTACGCCTAGGGCGGCCCCTTCCGACCCTTCCACACACTTTCGATCTGTATATCTCTTTCGTCAATCTTCCCTCATCCATCCTTTCCAAATGACCGAACCATCGAAGCATGCCCTTTTCAATCTTAGTCACTACATCTTCTTTTATTCCACACTTCTCTCTGATTTTTTCATTTCTAACTCTATCAATCAGTTTCACACCACACATACTACGCAAAGAGCGCATTTCAACTGCATTTACACGACTTACATGCTTGTCCTGCCACACCCAACATTCACTACCATACATCAGGGTAGGGGCCAGCACTCCATTGTGAACAGCTAGCCGGGCTTTTTGTGAAACGCCCTGTCTGCTCACAAAGGAGTACAGTGCCCCATTAATTTGATTCCCCGCATTTACCCTCCTCTCGATATCCTTCTCACACTTACCATCTCTTGTAAACACACTTCCCAGGTACACAAATTCGCTCACTTGTTCTACTAATTCGCCATTTACATTTATCACGCACTCAGTCATCTCTTCATCCTTCTCTATCACCATGACCTTGGTCTTGGCAACATTTACTTTCATCCCCTTTTGCTTAAATCCCTCATTCATCACTGTCAACATCTCCTGCAACTCAAGTACCGATGGGGCAAGTATAACTTGATCATCGGCATATAAGAGGCATTTGATTAGCAACTCTTGCACACGCAAACCCTTATCATACTCTTTCAAATCCCTCATACAACTGTCCATGAATAGATTGAACAGCCATGGTGAGGCAACACAGCCCTGTCTAACACCTTTAGAGATGTTAAACCAGGCCGAGTATGCCCCATTGATCCTGACACAGGCTCTGGAGCCCTCATAAAGGGACCTCAAAGCCTGCACCAGGTTGCTGCTCACTCCATACATAGACAACACCGTCCACAACTCCTTTCTATCTACCCTATCATAGGCCTTTTCCAGGTCCACAAAAGCACAGAAAACCTTTTGGTTGACAGCCAAGAACTTTTCTGTGATGGACCGTAGTGAAAAGACCTGATCCGTACATCCCATTCCCTTTCGAAATCCCGCTTGTACATCCCAGATTTTGTCATTCGTAACATTCAATACCCTTTCAATTAAAATCTTCGCATATACTTTGCCGACAACACTAAGGAGGCTGATACCGCGGTAGTTTTTGCAGTCTTGCTGTGACCCCTTTCCTTTATACAGTGGGACGATAACGGCCTTGACCCAATCTTCCGGGACTCGGCCGCTTCTCCAACATGCATTGAAAAGGCGGTACAACAGACTACCCACCAGGCCATCTCCTCTCCTCAGCATTTCTATCGACACTCTATCACAACCTGCTGATTTTCCCGCTTTCATACTTTTTAATGCTTTCAAGATTTCACTCATACTAATCACACTTTCATCTTCGCTACTTGCACCTTTACTCATGCTTTCTGGCTCACGAGAAATATCTTCGCATTCAAACAAGCTTTCAAAATAAGTTTTCCATCTATCAAGCATTTTTTCTTCCTCACATATTAAGTTTCCAGACTCATCCCTCACCGCGCTTAATTTAGTTTTCTCTGATTTCCCCCGAGCCGATTTAATCAAGCTCCAAAAGAGTTTAATATTCGACCGGAAGTTGTCAGAGAAACTCCTATCATACTTTTCATTCAGTAAATCTTTCTTTCTAGCCACAACGTCTTTCACTCTTTTCTTTGATCTATTATACTCTTTTTTCTTTCTGTCGCTTAGATCTTGTCCTGGATCTACAGCTACAAAATCCAACCAACACTTTTTCTTCTCTTTCACTACATCATCTACCTCTCTATCCCACCATTCCGGACGTTCATTCTTGCTTTTTCTTCTTTTGACTACACCGCATACTTCAGTGGCCGATTTGACCATGCCATTCTTCATAATCTCCCATACATTATTAACATTATTCTCAACTTCACTGTCATTCATCTTATTGACACATTCAAAACAATTTTTCAGCTTTCTTACGTACTCATCTTGTATAACTTCGTCTTTCAGTTTCTCTACTTTTATCCTCTCTAACGCAGTGGTAGGTACGGGAACACGATGGCGCCAACGTGTGAACAGACCCCTTACTCGTGTTACCACTAAGTAGTGATCTGAACCTACGCTAACTCCTCGAAATGCTCTGGTATCTACAACTTTGTTACGCAGCCGTTCATCCACAATCATCAAGTCTATCATAGACTTCTCATTCTGCCGTCTCCATGTATACTGATGAATCTCTTTGTGATCAAACAAAGTGTTTGTCACGCAGAGATTCTTAGCCAAACATACATTGAGAAGGCATTTGCCATTCTCGTTCACTCGCTCATCACCATACTTACCCAGTACCGATTCATAACCATCCCTTTGCACGCCTGTCCAACCATTAAAATCACCTAGCAAAATCATCCTTTCATTCTCCTTGCATTTTGTTGAAACCTCATGCAAACTTTCCCAAAACTCCTCCCTTTCTTTTTTCGATTTATTCGTATCTGGGGCATAAGCCCCAATTACGAATAAACGGGTGAGACCTACCTTGAGTCTCACCCAGAGAAGTCTTGGGCTCGCACATTCATACTCTTGCATACATTCAGCCATTCGCTCTGTGAGTACGATACCAACTCCCTGACGACCGTGCTCGGATACCGGAACTCCGGACCACAATGCCGTCAAGGTTCCGTGTGTGGACGTACTCACCCCTTTTTTCTTCGTCTCAGTCACACATAGAACATCTAGCTTTCTCTCTTTCATCATCATACATACCTCATCTAATTTATGTTCCATCCCTCCACAAACATTCATCGTAGCAAGGCGGCTTTCAGCGGCCCGCTTTTTGCCAACCCCCCTGCGAACACAGCGTGACGCGTGGCAAACGGCATCGCCGGTGGAATTAAGTCATGTTGAGAAATATAATTTTGGTCTCTAAACATATACAGAGATATGATTTTTTATAATATTATACAAAAAAAGTTCTTTGGTAAACAAAGACTAACTTTTAAGCGATTTCAAAAAATGAAATTTACAGAAAAGTCATGCGTAATTTCATCGATGCCGGCTGTGAATGTTAAAAGATCGTATCGTGAATTGCGGAAACTAAGAAAAATGATTAATTGTTTTTCAAAATGTGTATTAATTAAGCTTTTAATTTTTATACATATTGAAATTAAAAAATAAACATAAGTTAGTTTTATTTGCATCAACCTTAGTAACAGAACTTAGTAACCAACTAGGTAACATTACAATTCAAGGTGGAACAAACAGGAAATAGGCATACATGTGACACCCTGCAAAGGCGCAGCCACACGAGAGGGCTGGATATATTTATATAATAACTATCTTATGTCTAGGTTAAAATTCGTCGGTGATACTGCAAAACCGCGTAAGTAACAAATTTATGCTAGAGCAAAATAAACCTTACTTTCTTATCATAAAGGTGCATTTTGCTCTTTATTTAAAATGTTACGCGGTTTTGCAGTTTCACCGACGAATTCTTAAAATATAATTTCTCTTTAAACCGTGTTATTGCACTTCTTATAACGCAACTAAGTGGTTTTCAGGGGAGTAGAGTAGGATTTAGAAACTTTCATTAAATTAATCGTTTAATGTGTAGGAGGTTTTTTTTTTTTTTTGCCCCCGCGGCGACTTGAACAGCTACTACCGCAGGGATATGGCGTTTCCACGTGAAGTGATTTCGCCAGTGTCAAGGTTTATATGAGTATAAAACAATATAGCAATAAAACACAATCCAATCTTCTCTAGGAAGATTGGGGGCAACGTTGTACGGTGATTTGTAGGTCAGAGGTCAAGATAGTTTTAACCTCTGCACCACTGCGAGTCCACTTGAAACCAGAAGAAAGATGCCAGATACACGAAATAAGTCCAAGTCTTCAATCACTGTGCGACACAAAGCCATAAAAAGTACAAATCACTATCAGAAAAGAACTTTGAACACCTAATTACCCAAAAATTAAAGTCTAAAACAAATTACACGTCCGCCATCTTTTAACGTTGCAAATGGCCCTCGTAGGAGGATTTATTCATGACATTCATTTAATGTCATTGCGTTTTATTTTACCACCTACGATGGCAATGATTCTAGCGTGAGGTATACGAATGATACCTTATTTTATAGTAATATCTATAGTCGGAAAAAAAATGCGATTTGAATTAGCATCATCACAAGCACAATGACATTTGAAAATATTACAAACACTATTTTAAAAAATAAAGTCACAAACAGTGAAACAATCAAACCGTTTGCAATATTGTGTAGGTACCACAATGCCGAATGCAGGCCGGCAGGCTTTATATTACCTTTGTTTACAGACATATGAGTACATTGCCCCAATTTATTTGAATAATGGCGGACATTACTTATAGAATATTTATGTCGTTTTTGTTTGAAGTACGAAAGAAATCCAACACGCGAGCTCGAATAACGGATCGTTGTTACCATATCTTTGGGCGGGCCATTTGTACGCGGAATGAAGGTTTTTACTACAAAGGTCAGATTGAGCAAATTTTTTATGCGTGGGGTGATTGTTTGATGTCGGGTTTTTATTTACAGAAAAAAATAAGCATATTTATAAAATGTGGTTACAGAATTATCAACAAGGTTTTAGAGTTGCTGGTAATACCGTAGCTCTGCCTACCCCACTTTGGGAATGAAGGCGTGATTTTATGTATGTATGTAATAAGCATATTTTTTTATACCGTAGTTATTTTTGTTGTATTTGGTATGATTATGGTACAAACCCTGAAAAAAAAACAACTAATAAAAAAATCTGGTCAAGTGCGAGTCGGACGCGCACCGAGAGTTTTGTGCAACTGCACACTAGGTGTTATTATTAGGGTTAGGACTTTTGGTGGCATATCGTGGTTCTAGAATCCATGGAGTCGTTTTATCCTAATTATTAAAATACATACCACTTTGATTTTGACCTTCGGTTTTTAATATTTCAAAATTCATTTTTTTACTGAACTGCTAAGCCAATTTAAATTAATGTTGGTACGGAGGATATCTTTGCTCTGTGAAAGCCTTACAAACAAGCAAATATTAGTAGGTATGGATAAACTGAACTAAAAATATATTTAGTTCATTTTGAAATATGACCATGCTGAAGGTCAAAATCAAAGTGTCACGTGTTATAATAATTAGGAAATAACGACTCCATGGATTCTAGAACCACGATATGCCACCAAAAGTCCTAACCCTAGTTATTATATTCCGATTTCGAATCGAATGTGTGCGAGCCTCATACTTGACCATTTTTAGTACGTTACAGAACCCTCGGTGCGAGAGTCAGACTTTTTTTTTTTTCAGGGCTTCTATATTCAGGGTATTATATTTATTCTAAAAATAAGATAGAGGTCGCTAACAACAGAAAATCTATCCTTAAGATAGTTCTTATTTACTTGACAGTGATGACAGCTGAATTAGTAACAATACTGTAATACTGTGGAGAGGTCTATGCTGGGGATCTCATTAAGGGATAAGATCTAGAACGAGGACATACGACATAAAACTAAGGTGACTGATAGGGTAAGTAATACGAGATATAAGAACTGATAATATAACACTCATAATATATACGCTCACTTTGTATAAACACGTTTAGTATAACGTTCACTGGATATAATGAACGGAAGATATAATTTCAAAATATCTATTTCCATAAAGTATAACGTTATTAATATATAATATCAATTTATATAACTATTAAAACGTATAACGTTCATAACACCTAAGATTTAAAAGATATATTAATCAAATTATCTAACATCATCAAACATAATACACGTATAATATAAAAACATGCATATGTTATTTGAAATTAAATTCTATTTTCAGTACTATTAAGTGGCCTTCTTAATTAACAATCAACCTTACCTTACTAACTTTACTGGCAGCAGTCTGAATTATCTGGGCAGAAAAAAAAATAACCTCGAAGGCCTAGGCGGGAGCTTTGCTCCCGCCTAGGCCTTCTAACCTAACCTAACCGAGTCGCTTCTGACCTGATTCGTCATGTTCGTGGCATTTTCTGGTTAATTAAAACAAATTACAAGCAAGACCGTTCTGGTAGACTCGAGTTCATAAATATGTGTGTTTAGTACCTTGTCTATTTATTTTATGTCATGTTTAAACTGCCATAAATATATGAATTGTCACAGCGATTAAAATGACAAAGTACTACAGGGTACACATATCTATGAACTCGACTGTACCCGCTCCTTACAGTACCCACCCATTGAGTATAGCATACGATATTAGATCTTATAATACTTATACTAAAAGATATTATGTATTATGATCGTTATATTTCATGTATGTTATACGAACTGAAATTAGACAATGTGAGTATTATAGACAAAAACATTATATAAAATGAATATTAGGTTAAGTGACCGTTATTCCTCATGAAAATATTGATTTTGTTATTATAGCTAACGTTTATTATATCTTGTAAACGTTATTAACATGACATTATAGATTTTGTTGTTATATCTCGTGAGACGCACCCGACTGATATTGTCCAAAAATGTAGCCAGCTGAAGTGGCAGTGGGCTGGCCATGTCTGTCGCAGAACCGACGAGAGGTGGAGCAGGAAGGTTCTCGAATGGAGACCACGCTTAGGCAAACGTAGTGTAGGACGGCCCCCGGCTAGATGGACCGATGACCTGAAGAAGGCAGCTGGCAGTGACTGGATGCAAAGGGCGGGAGATCGTGCGTTGTGGCGCTCCTTGAGGGAGGCCTATGTCCAGCAGTGGACTGCAACAGGCTGATATGATGACTGCAACACGTCAAAAGCAATAAGATTTTTTAAAATACGCCCTAGTTCTGTTTTAGGGATAACGATGTTAATATGTGTTTGACAATGTAGAAACCGCAAACTTTCCCCAAAACCCTCGGTCTCATCCCAACTAAACTACAATTGAAATAGATAATTAACTCTATTTGCTTTCAATTAATCTCCAAGGGTCCGTTAGATAAAGAGTCGAGCCTGACCCTAACAGATTTGCTTACCTTTAAGGGTATTGTGGTAAGAATTTAGTTCTAAAAATAACATTGGATGGATTTAGAAACTACAGTGCTATAGCTTTTAAGCGGCCTTTGGGTTTGTAATTATGTCTCGCTCGCTCTCATAGACTGTTAAGGCGCGTCCAGATTATGCGCGGCAAAGACTCGAACATTGCCTCGCGCGGCGGCGGCCGCGCATAATGTAGACGGGGTTTCCGCGCGCGGCAGCTCGAACGTTGCCGCGCTCGAACGTGCCGCGGGGCGATCCGAGCGCTGTCGGTCTTTTAGCCCGCATCAAAGGAGCTTCAGTCGCTGCCGCGCGCGCAATTTGCACGGTTTTACGCGCGTCCATGGTTAAGAACGAACTAATGCCATGCGCTGATCGAGTTGGATCGCTTGCCGCGCGCGGCAGCCGCGGTCTACCTAAATTCCGTCGAACATTTGCCGCGCGAGCCAATGTTCACGCGAACACTGGCTCGCGCGGCAGCCGCGCATAATTTGTACGCGCCTTTAGGCTAGTCTAACAAACTTTACCCGAAGCCAAAAGTCATTTTACTGACTGCGTCCATGTTAATGTTTTTACCCGATTGCCGAAGGAGGACGGTAATGTGTTTATCAGCCGATATATGTATGTTTGTTTCTTTGTCACGCTTTAGAAAATAAATGCGTGGACCAATTTTAATGATTCTTATGTCAATCGATTTGTCTTAATCTTGTGAGAGTCACTAAAGATATGTCAGTAATTGTAAAAAAGAAAGAAACAATCGACGAATTATGACAAGTGGGGTATCGTTGAATAGATATCTAAAAATTATTATTATTATTATTATTATTATTTAGATATTCATTTAATTTTCTATAAATTAGGTTTTTTACATATTCAAATATAAAGGTAAAATAACAATACCGATACAAAAAATAAACATTATAAAAAACCTAATCTACGGGTGCCGCCAGCAGCGGGGCAGGGCTCAAGCTACCGGTGGTTAGGGCTGCAGAGAGAGGAACCTCCTCACAATGCGTGCCGTGTTGAGGAGTACTGCCTTCTGTATCTGGCCCTTGATCCAGCCATCTAGCGAGAGTCTCTTGAGGTGTTGGTCGAGACTCTTCGCTATAAGACCGTTTGCCGAAACAACTATCGGGACAATGATCGTCGAGTCAACATCCCACATGGTGGTCACCTCGTGAGCCAAGTCAAGGTACTTGCTGAGCTTATCCTTCTCGGCCTTCACGAGGTTCTCATCATGCGGGATGGTGACGTCGACGAGCACTGCCCGGCGTTGAGATCGATCTGTCAACACGATGTCAGGTTTATTGGCGACAATAGTCCTGTCTGTGATAACAGATCGATCCCAATAGAGCGTAGCACGACCATTTTCGAGAACTGGCGCCGGTGTGTATTTATAGTACGGCACTTCAGACTCAACAAGACCGTATTGAAGAGCAAGCTGCTGATGAATGATCCTGGCTACGAGGTTATGTCTGTGCAAGTACTCGCCGTTGGCCAAATGCGAACAACCGGAAATTATATGTCTGAGGGATTCGCCGGGACAACGGCACGCTCGACAAATGTCGACCGTGCCATCCCTCAGAATATATTTCCGGTAATTGTTCGTCATTATGACCTCGTCAGCAATTGCACAGGCAAAACCTTCGGTTTCCCCAAAGAGGTCACCAAACCGTAGCCAGTTCACGGACGCTAAAAAGTCTACGTCGGGCCTTGTTAGGGCCCGGTAGAAGCGTCCGTGTAGCTCCTTGCTCTTCCATACGTTCTTGCGGTCTTCAGTGCTCAACACTGTTGGTCTACGCCAGTTTTCGTTTGCCAAGGATGATGATGACGATGCATCCCACACTCATTGCCAAGGAAATAATCCCTGAGATTGCACACCTCGCGGTTATGGAGATTCTTAGTATTTAAAATGCCTCGACCTCCACATTTCCTCGGGATGTACAATCTCATGACAGATGAGCGTGGGTGCAACATGCGATGTGATTTGAGCAGTAGGCGGACCTTCCTATCCAGGGCGTCCAGCTCAGTCTGAGTCCATCTTAGTATGCCAAAGGAGTATGTGAGCAGCGGCATCACCCAGCCATTGAAGGCACGCACCTTATTGCCACCCGACAAAAGACTGTTAAGAACTTTTGTCAAGCGGCAAAAGAAGCGCTCCTTCACTGACTGCTTGACATCGCCGTCCATAATACCCAAAGACTGTGACATACCAAGATATTTGTAGGTTTCAACTTCGGAGAGAGATCTGAGGGTCATTGTCTCAGAAAGCTGCAAATTAGATGAATTTACAACTTTCCCTCTTTGAACATGCATGACCGCACACTTATCTACACCGAATTCCATCTTGATCGCACTACTGAACTCTTGTGTGATTTTCAATAATGCGATAAGATCTTGGCACCCCGATGCAAACAATTTGAGGTCATCCATGAACAATAAGTGAGAAATGACTTCAGCCTCTCTACGAAGTCGATAGCCAAGCCCGGAATCCTTCAGCAAAGAGCTGAGAGGATTCATGGCTAGGCAAAACCACAAAGGACTCAGACTGTCACCCTGGAAGATGCCTCTTTCAATCCTTATCAAGTTAGGCGAATCAGAGGGGATGTCTCGACCACCTGGTTGACGAAGGACTGTGACCCACTGCCTCATACACACACCCAAAAAGGACCTCAAAGTTGTATCAACTTTATACAACTCTAAGATCCTTTCAAGCCATGAGTGAGGCACCGAGTCATAAGCCTTCTTGTAGTCAATCCAAGCAGCCGAGAGGGCCGCCTTGTTTCGCCTAACTTGCTGACAAATGGTCATGTCTATGAGGAGGAGCTCCTTAGTACCACGGGACCCAACCTTACATCCATTTTGAGCAGAGGCCAAAATATTGTTTGCAATAAAATGTGCATTTAATTTTGTGCTCAAAATGGATGTAAGGAGCTTGTAGATGGTAGGCAAGCATGTAATGGGTCGGTAATTCTTTGGATCCGCGGTACTACCGGACTTGTGGAGCATGGAGGTGACACCAGTTGTTAATAAAGGTGGCAAGGAACCGATTTCAAGGGCATTTTGGAGTTGTGCTGCCAAACACTCATGTGAGGCTTTGAACCATTTAATCCAGAAATTGTGCAATCCGTCCGGCCCAGGACTTTTCCAGTTCTGAGCCATTCGAATTGCACAACTTACATCTTCGGGACAGATGGTAATAGGCCCCATTGGTTCAATAGCCTCACACGTGCGCTCAACAGCACGTATCCAATCTCCTTCAGTGTGCACGACCGGCACCGACCAGATATTGCGCCAGAAATTAATCATAGCAGCAGGATCTGGTAGGTGTCCGTCGCTCACACCTTGATCAGTTCCTTCCCACTTTCGGTACACCTTCCTCTGATCACTTTGGAAGAGGCGATTTTGCTGGTATCTATTCACACGTTCTCTATAGCGACGAATACGGCTTGCCCACGCGTAAACCCTCTGCTTCAGGAAGTCGATACGTTCCGTGACACAAGCCATATAATGTTGGGACCTTATTCCGGTCCCAGCAAAGGCTTGGTTCACGAAACGCATGACTCGGGGGCGTTGATTGCCTCCCCTGAACCAGATTAGCTTCGCTATGAGAGTCCTAAATTTATCAATACGCCGCTCAATTCGCACTTGCCAATCGGGGACAGACCCACGAGCGCGCGGAGCTCGGTCAGTGTCCGAAAACTTGACTCGAGCTACGCGGCACGCAGCTATGGCCCCGCAGTACAAAATTGAGTGGGTATCGATTATATCCTCGCTGGCTTGTAAATATGGCGCCAGCAAGGCGTTTAGGGCTCCCATAAGCGCAAAATTTCGTTTACAGGCAGGCAAGCGTGGTAGACGAGGCCTAGAATTGGGTGTGGACCGATACTGCGCGATCGCGTCTTCCAAAGCCCTCCTCAATTGCTCATTTACCTGGCTAGTTACGCTTATATTCGCACAATCCTCAACATCGATAACGGGATCATCCTGCACTGGCATCAGTGCGTGTTGGGCGACTGGCATCGAAGCCAATAACGCAGCAGGAGGATCCCGTGACGAAGCAGAGGTCGTGCGAATAGGTAGCGCTTCCAGGCGTAGCCGATCAAGTACAGACTGATCCAGCCGCCGAAGCCGCTGAATGGCCCGCACTTGATCCGAAAGTCGTTGGGCGGTAACGATGATGGCTGGTTCAAGGGTCTGAAACAGAAGCAACATTCGATCACGGTACGCAGTGAGGTTAGTTCCTCCCTCTGTAGCCCCGTAATACGCTCGCATGCAATTTTCATTGTTCGATATTGACCATCGCATGCGACGCACTAAACCACCGGTAGCGGGAGCCATGCTCGGAGCAGGATGCCCCGCAGGCCCCAAGCGTGCCGGCAGCGGTGGTCGCCCGCGTCGCGCAGGTGGTCGCGGCGGCGGAGGCGGCGGCCCGCGCTCGTCGCTCGACTCGCTGGTGTCGGGTGCAGTGGCGAACTCATCATCCGACGACGATGGCGAGGAGCTAGACGAGGCGGGCAAGGGTGGAGGGCGTGCGTTAGGTGTATCCGCTTGACGTCGTGTTCTAGATCTTGTTAACATTTGAAAATGAGTTTGAAAATGTTTTAAAACATTTTTAGTCGTATTTTTGTCCTTAGACAAATTTGACACACGTCTGTCATGGTCAGCGGTTTTTTTTTTTTTTTTGGGTGTCTTTCATCGTTTTGCATTTTGAATGATCATTTAGGATTTATAACAATTTAAAGTTGGTTAGCAGCACTGCCCTCCTAAGCGTGTAACGAGGTTGTTACAACCTCTTTTGTTTGAGTTCCTGGCCACTATTACATTTCGATCTAAATCTTCCAAATTCAAATTTATTAGATTCTATTCAGATATCGATCCTTGGATCATTCTCCATATATTTTCTAAAAGTACAAGACACGCGTACTCGTGTCTCAGCAATATTATACTCACATTCATTTATTATTTTATTTGGTAATTGGGTAAAAAATTATAAAATATATTCTTTATATCTTAAGCAGTGATTCATTTATCTTCGACACAACAAAACTAATAACCAACAGAACACAACAGAAACAGTTTTAGTTCTCTTCTCTTAGTAATAAGGTTGATATTGCTACAGGAGTTTTATCTGACTAACTGCGTATGAGCTTAGGAGGGCAGAGCAGTCGGGTTTTGAAAGTTTGCTTTTTGCTATTCGAGTGTATTTTAAATCTATTTATTTAGTACGCTTTGCAGCCTAAACGACTTGATGGATTTCAACATAGTTATGAAGTGTCGTAAAATTTGCCATGGTTGTGGGAGTGACATACATACATATATAAAATTACACCTATTTTCCGTAGGGCTAAGCAGATACCACTTCCTTAACTCGCTCACTCAAAATTGTCAATACACGTGCGTCGGATTAGGATCTCCAGACCTGGCCCTGTATTAATACGTCCCCGATCTGATCGTGGAACGTTCGCCTTGTTTTCCTCTTCCAACATTCCTGTTAACTCTTGCCTCTTATATCTATTATAGTGTTTTTTTTTTTTTTAATAATTATATACATGACCATAATCTCAAACAATGCAGTTAGATTTTTAAAACTCGCTTTATATTGGACTTGTTTTTTTTTCATTTTGATAATACTAATATGCAAAGTCACAGCCATATAAATTTCTGGATATTACAGTCGTTTTTTTATTAATCTACGGTAAGCTACGGTTTATGCAAAGGAACCAAACTAATCGAATTATTATTATGTAAACTTTACATATTGTGAAAAACGTCATGTAAAACCATAAAATAAAAAAAAAACCTACTTAATATTATACAATGCGAAAGTTTGTGTGTGTGTGTGTGTGTGTGTGTGTGTGTGTGTGTGTGTGTGTTAGTTTGTAACTCTTTCACGCTGCAACGGCTGGATGGATTTAGATGAATTTTAAAATGGAGATAGCTTATGCCCCGGATTAAAACAAAGACTAATTTTTATCCCGGAATATTTAAAAAATCCCAGGAGAACAACGAAATCGTAGGCAGGAGCTAGTATTACTATAAATGAGATTTGAAAAGCTTCTATCCTTATTAAAAATAAACTCTTATTGCGCCAATAGAAATAAATATCCCTGAGATTTAAATAAAATAAAATAAAACTTGTGAGTGAATTTCATTTCGATTTTCCACTTCGCATTTTCCAACGAGAAATCCAGCTTTCGATTTACTCTGGCGTGTCTTCATCGAAATCAGCAGTTATTTATTTTAATACCTACATATGTTTCAATTATCTACTTGGAAGTGCTGAAAAATGTTTACTTCGTTCTTTTTTATGATATTGCATTATTGTCAATGTTTTGCGAACCCTGAAGTCTAAGATGAAATCGTCAGTGAAACTGCAAAACCACGTAAGTAATTTTTTTTAAAAGGAGATAAATATTGTAATAAGAGAGTTATATATCTCTCTATAATAAACTTGTTAGGTACGCGGTTTTGCAGTATGTATCACCGACGAAATACCTCTATGGAAGGTATTTTTGTACATTGCGTTGCCCTCCACATTGAAACATCAGTTTCAAGTTCATAGAAGTTGTAATAAAGTTGATTCTAGAATACAGTTGTATTTTGAGTTACTTACTACTGTTTTGATCTATATAGCAGTGCGAACATTGAAAACCTTAGAATGGGTAATGAGTGTCACTGTGATTTTACACGAATTGACCTATGTAGTTCGAAGCAAGCTCTCCAAAGAGATTTTACAACTCAAAAGAGAAAAGTCTTGCGCAGTGACTAGGATCCTAACTGGCCACTGCAAACTGAACAGACATCTGTTTCTAATGGGTATGAAACAAGACGCGAAATGCAGGTTCTGTCAGGAGACAGAGGAGACAGCAATGCACATCCTCTGTTCCTGCGGACCACTAATGCGCAACAGAAGTATCCACCTAGGGCGACATATAATGGACCCACAAGAGATACAACTCCTCACTGCCCAAAGCATCTGGAAATTCCTGGACGCAACGGGCCTTTGCGGTAAGCTCTAAAACAAAGGGCTGCTACAAAAGATCAGCAATGGTCGAAGTGGCAAAAAAAGTCCTTGAATTAATTATACATAGGTACTCTTAGCGATAACTCTCCTGACAATTGGTTGCGAAAGACCTGAGGCCCTCGCTAAGATGCATTATGCTCACTAGCGTTTCTCTCGTTTCGTTTTTAAACCAATCGTGTCAATGCGTCGGTGATACTGCAAATTCGCGTAACTAACAAATTTATGATAGAGCAAAATAAACTTTACTGTCTTTTTAAAAAGGTTAATTTTGCTCCGTATTTAAAATGTCACTTACGCGGTTTTGCAGTTTCACCGACGAATGGTAGGCGACGTGATACCAAGAGTCACGTGATCTATCAGTGACGCGATTGGTTTAAAACGAAACGAATATAATCATTTTATGTAATACTTCTTGGCTAGGTAGGACCTCTGAGTTTCTTCTAACGTTTGCTAACGTCTTGTTATATACATAAAAGACTAGATGCGTACGATAAATGCCCAGCATTTTCCTTTATTGCTCGCTCTGATTGGTTCTTTGTTGTGCCAATTGCCTGTCCTAACTCACTTCGTCCCAATTGGTCTGAATTCATTTGTTGATTCGTTAGATAACGTGACTATGTACGAATTAACTTGTAATTGTTTTTTTTTGCTGTGCAATAAAGAGTTTACATACATACATACATACTATAGAATAATATGATCAATGATTTTTATTGACGACGCGTTGGCTTAGTTGGTAGTGACCCTGCCTACGAAGCTGGCTGTCCTGGGTTCAAATCGAGTGTGATGAGCGCGAATATTTGTTCCTGAGTCATGGATGTTTTCTATGTATTTAAGTTTATATTTCTCTATACAAGTATTCATATCGTTGTCTAGTACCATAGCACAAGCCTAGACCTTAGTTTGGGACTTGGTCAATTGGTGTGATATTGTCCCCTGATATTTTTTTATTTTAATTAAACAACAATTTAGACGGAAAGTTTAGCATATGTCAAACTGCATTGCAACTTGCTAGCAGTTCACACAACAATTTATATTTTACAGACGCAACTATCACGTGTATAATGTATTATGTACGATTGGATCCGGTTTTGGGCAGTCCAATGTAGTGTAAAATATTAGACAGGTTTCTGTCAAAATATTTTATTTGAAACTAGGTAGCTTTAATAGCTGACTAGGGAATTCAAATGACCGGTTATTTTCATACAAAAACGGTTAATAAAATTGCATTCCCCGTAGCTGACTGCATTTTACTTATTTGAAGTTATCAGGCCAAAATCAAAATGAGACGTTACTCACTTTATTTAACATAAAAAATCGCTGGGTCTACTATAGCATCTGCGCCAGTGGAGACGGTGTTGCCACAATCGTTGAGATGCCGATTTTGGTAACTAATTGTGTATGAAGGGCAATTGCACAAATTAAAGATAAGATATTTAGAAAAATAGAAAGAACGTAACATATTTGAAAACTAATTGCGCGTGGTTAAAGTTAATAATCATAATTATTTTCTATTGTACCAACCAGGCATATAAATTGGACTTATCTTCATGTCTATGCCATGACCTGGATTAGAATAGACCTCGAAGGGCAACTTAGAAATCGTTACTTGACGTCCCCGCGTACCAAGGACAGTAACAAACTAACAGTCGTCCTTAGAGATGTTCAAAGCTTTTTCGCCGAATATCAATTCGGCCATATAGAAGACAAATTGCTAGCCATAAAACGTGCTTACGATTTTATGGGAGTCGAGATTTATTTTTAACTTTCGCAGAAACAAAAGTTTTGATGTGTACAATGAAAAGAGGGATAAAAATTTGGAATGTTTTATGTTGAGCGGAAAATTGTGTCTTTGTGTTTGTGTCAGTGACTCAACTCTATACTTACTATTTTAAACCATAATTGACTCAATGTTTCTCGAAACATAAATACTTAAATAAGAATCTGCGGGTATTCTTAGCAACTTACTATTTTTAGGCGAAAAATTCATCAACGATAGCCGAGCTTTTCTGCACCACCAGTGTGGTTAGGTTGAATCACCGGAGTGTGAGTGCGGCGCCCCACACCAATACTTAAAACATATCCTCAGGATTTTACACTTACCAAGCACGACGGTGACCCGGCGGGCCAGTTCACCTTAGCAAATGTCTCAATCCAATGGATACAAGGACTAAAATTAACATTGTAGTTAAGTTATAATATTAAACACGAACGATTGTACAAATGCTATACGAATAAATAAACGATACCTGCAAACACACACATTGAAAATACACGCATTCAAATATTAATAATGTTGTGACAGGACAACAATTTTTTTAGGCTCGCCGTAACTCATAGTCAAATTAAGAATATCATTTTTTTACCTGAAGAGTTTGTGCCATGTTTTTTGCGTGATATCATCGCCGGCACATTTCGATCAGTCAACCGTATAACGAGATTCGTCTAAGAGGCACATCCCTACAAGTAGCAGGTATCAGCTATCCAGTGACTTGCCATAAAAACTAACCTTTGTGCCGAGCAAAATGTAATCTGTAGAGTAGGCCTAACGTTTTACGGGCTACAAAAGACTGTCCTTCGAAAAGAACTGCCGTCTGCAACGTGTTGTGGGGGTGAATTGGTGACCTAAAACTACTTTCCCTTACTCATCATTTAATGGTTCAATACCCAAAGGGTACCAATGGGACCAGAGGCTTGTTAATAGAAGCCACCGTTGTCCCCCTGTCCGTGGGTCCTTCTATCCGGCCGTCCATATGTCTATCTATCAGCAGGCTGCGTCTCATGAACCGTAATAGGTAGATAGTTGAAATTTTAAAAGAATATGTATTTATATTGCTACTATGACAACAAATAATAAAAAATAAATTAAATTAAAAGTTAAAGGCGGCTCGTTTACAAAAATGGTATGAAACCTAGGAGTTCGACTCGAACTTGACCGTTTTTCTAATTATTAAGTTACAAAATGACTATAGTAGTTGTTTACCGCTCATTGGATGAATGTTTGTGATTTAAACTATGAAACCCTTAAATTATCTATAAGTACCGGTAATTACTAATTTGCCTAAGGATGTTTCCTATCTGTAAAGACAGATGTGATCAAGTAGGCGTGTTTTCATACGTATTATATTTAGGTAAATATTACATTTTTCATTTTTATATTAATGAGCACTTACGACTATTTTGTTTTAATTAAATAAAGTGTAAAGGACATGATATTTATGCTTCAAAATTAAATTATCTACGCTGTTTATATAATTATTATTTTTCTTCATAAACAATACTTTTTCTTTTTGCAATATTTTTTTTCAATTTAAAATCTTATTTCCGTCAATAATATTTATACTAATTAAAAAAAATCCAAAGATCTCGTTCTCTTTGCAAAAAGTGTATTTAAAATTGGCAATCGCCGTCGCTATCATAATTATCTCTACCCAGAGTATAATTATTTAACATCATTATTTTACACGCTAAATGAGAACCTGAATTTGAAAAACCACAACTAAACCCACTCACACTTCCTAAAATAGACTTTAATAAACATTGTTTCAGTTGAAAATTCAATACCACAAACTGGGGCGTTCTAGAACACAATGGAAAGTTCCTTGCCGGAACCGCGCCGGAATTTTAACTCTCTGAATATTTTCACGTAACGTTGAATAATATTATTTAATTTTCATTATGAAGGATTTGGGGATTAGAAATTAAATGACCCTACTTATTAAATTGAGGAATGTACGTTATAATAAGGCTTGTATTTTTTGTATGTCATGTTCACCAGTTTATTTGTATATAATTTATTTCGAGCTGTATCTGTATTTACTTACCTATATTTTGAAAATATTATACATTAACTTTATGTACGTATGCTCGGGTATAATTAGGTACCTATTGTTATTCTGCCCTTCTAAGCTAATACGCAGTATGTCAGATAAAAATCCTGTAGCAATATAAACCTTATTACCACAAAAAGAGAACTAAAACTGCTTCGATTATTGATTTTGGGATACTGTTTATGTGCCCCGTTTCTAACCCGGCAACCCTGGGGTTGCCGGGTTAGAAACGGGGCACTCCATGTCTTCCCGTGGATGTCGTAAGAGGCGACTAAGGGAATAAAGGCTTGTAGTACTGTTAGGCGATGGGCTTGCAACCTGTCACTAATATACTAGTAAACATCTTAGCCTATTTGTGCAAATTGTGGTTACTGAATTATCAGCAACTTTTTAAAGTTGTAATTCTGTAGCTCTGCCTAGCCCAATCTGGGATTACAGGCGTGAAGGTATGAAGGTATGTATGTTTATGTGCTTAAGAGGGCAGTATTTTTCTTAGATTGCATTCGACCAAGCTGGAAAAAGGTCTTATACCTAGATTAAATACCTAATTTGTAAGACTAATCTGCCAGTAGTAAGTTTTATTCCAGTTTGGTGAAATGCGGCCTTAATTGTTAAAAGACTAATAAATCGTTATACTACATTATTGACATACACAATAATAATAATATGTGTTTCTGAGGTTAGGTCCTGTTCCTCACCTCACGCTTGCCTTCACCGGCCGGATGCGGTGTACAATAGTAACAGACCCTGAGCTATATGCTCGAAGGGCGGATGTGTTGCATAAGTGGCAAGTGGGCACCTTATGGTTATTTAAAGTCCAGAAGCACCTCTCCACCCTTAGCCCTGTTGGAACTGTTACCTCCCTACTGCTACGCGTAGTTCACCAATCCATATCTGTTCATTCATAGAGCCTATTTTTAATATTTCCATCCTCCTTAAATAGTCCTACCCTAACCGGTAGTTGTCCGTGGAAGCATATTTCTATAGTTTGATCTTAGGGACAATCGCCGGTTGGTGTCCCATTTACTAAATTAAACTTTTCTAAAGGGCCTCTGCGTGTTGGCTTCGGCTCCATGGACGCATTCCAAACCGGGACTCCCATAGTCCTGTAATTGGTAAACACATACAAATAATAATAATATAACTTGACAATTTCTTCGCTAACGAGGTCACAAGTGTAATCTTGCGAGGAATTAAAGAACCAAATAAGCGTAAGAGTCCCTCTTCTCAATGTCGCTTGAGTCAGTGACAAGACAGGATGTTTACAGAATACGATCACTGGGCCTATGAATTGCGGTGACGTCACGCAGTAAACAAAATGGCGAATGTAAACGCGGGCCACGATTATGTTGTGGTTTCATTATTCTTGTTTTATTAGGATCTTGGTAAACAAGGGCTTTATTTAACTTACAGTTTTACTCGTTTGTGTGTTGTTTTAATGTTTTCTCTGTGATATTAATGATATTTTTCTTTTCAGGTAAGCGTTTGACCACGATCCTACATAGTGGTAAGTGGTCGAATATGCATCATATTTTTCTAGGTAATACAGACATTACAGTAAGTATAATTTAGGACAAACCGTATCATAACCCTTATTTTTATGAAAAGGGAGTTCTGATGTCTTGAAACCCATGGACGATAGCTTACTCTGATTAAGACAGAATCGCACCGGAACACAACAATGCGAGCGTATACTTCAGGTCCCAAGATAAAAAAAAACATTTTAAATGATTGGGTAATTGGTGTAACATTATTAGAAAACAACGGAATTATTCAAGCAAAATCATTTGACAAAATAGTGATTATGTTTGATAAAATCAATAATCGATATTTGATTTATTTTGCTTCTAATTTAATTAATCGGTTAAGTATTTATTTTGGTCTTCCGGATTTTATTAACTGCTTTTCTTGATAATGCTGCTTGATTTGCTGCTATACTTTAATGGAACATAACATTTTTGATCAGGGTGCGTGTTAAGATTAATAATAATTATCGACAAGCATCGAATAGTGATTTTATCGATGTACTAAAGTACTTGTCAAAAGATATAGCCCTATACAATCCAATGCATATTGAGTGTGTATACTTGAAATTATAGTATAATACTGATGTAATGGCTGATGTCACCCATCAATTCTAAAGTTACCAAAAAAAGTTTTAATCACCGCTACATACATTTATCAGACTTTCCAGAACTCTGAATGTCAAGCATACACCAGTAAAACACAGTAAAGGAGTGCTATTAACACTGATATATCAGTTTCAAAACTTTCCGTCACTGTTTCAGTAGTAAAAGGATACGCAGGGTATTTGGACGTAAGGTATTTTACGCCCTATTTATCTATCGTATTTTATCTACCTGTACGAACATCATTCTTGCTTAGTTAGTGCTCCAATAACGTCTTTTCCCCGCATTAAGATAAAACAACAAGTAGATTTATGTGTGTTGGGGGAAGTCAGGTGACTGTGTAGGCCACCGGTACAACGCAATATATTATATTGTTGTTGGGTTTATATTAGAATCCCTAATCGTCATTTGTCCTAATGCATCGTTTGTCCCAATTTTCGTTTATTCTAAAGTCTTTTAAGAGGTATATTACATATAATATTATATATTACAACTCTAAACTAGCCTAACGGCAGGTAATTTGGAAAACTTAAAAAGTTATCTTACTAAGCTGAAAACCTTGTTCGGACTAACAATGCGTCAGGACAAACGTAATAAAGATTCCGAGAGACACCTACTATTGTTACGTCGATGAATTATAGAATTGCTGAATTACGCTTATTTCCAAAATACCACAATATAATAAATCCGATAATTAAGAGTATAAGTAAGAAAGGTATTATAATACCAATTTAAAGTAAAATGTAAAAAGGATTAGGACCAAAAGTTTTGAATAAAGGTTATAATTTAATGTAATAGAAGTCCTGAAAACGGACTGAAAATATGTTTCAGGCAGGTGAAAATGACTGGACCTGGGTCCAAATTTTGATAATCTAGCAATTGTGATAGAGATAAAGCTACCTCCGAAACGGATTGAAATGATCTTTCAGCTTGCTGAAAACGCTTCCAAAGTACCAAATTTTTATAATGTAGAGCCGTAGTCTCTGCGAATTTTTACAATAGAGTGGGTATAAAAATACTTGCTTCTTTATTTTATTTCTTAAGATTCCTTAGCTTTTGAAGTACCATCGTTCAAGCTACCTGACCTCGAAAGCACCATCGAATCCAAAAGCGGTGAATCAGTCATTCCAAGGTCCCTCGCCCTATTGCTGCCACGGCAGGTCGAGGCTACAGTCAACAGTAAATATTCAGTAGATCAACTGCCGTACTCAGAGAAATATTACAGACTTTTAATGTTTGTTTTTTTTACTTATTTGTGAAAAATCAGAACTTAGGAACGACTTATTCGTCAATATCTAACTGAGTGAGGTTGTAAGGGTCGTTTTAAATTGACCAGATACAGTCAAGAACTTTAATTGGGATAGTCCAAAAAAAATAACTCACGGTTTTTACATTCAAATTCGAAAGAATAGGTAATTTTAAAAGACCAATTTCATTAATTTTGTATTTGACCCAATAGTTTTGTTTTAATATCTTTATTTATTTATCAGACATTTTATAGATGACATGATTATTTTTAATTTGGGTTAGCATTTTCTAATAAATTACAACAATTAAATGATATCTAATGCTAAAAAGTGTTTATAATTGTGTAATAAAACATACTATTTTAAGCGGTTTTCGCCTTACCCGTAAGATACACCTAGGAGGGCTTCAAGCCAAAAACGAAAGTCAAACAAAGGTCCAAGTATACTTTTGTCAAAATGTCCGAAATAGATAAATATTACAAAAAAATTATAATTCTGAACGGCTTCAAACCCTATTCCTCGAAATGGTTTTCAAATCAGAGTAAATTAAAAAATATGAACAATCCCAATTGTTAAGCCACTATGGAATCCTGTCATAATGAAAGCGTCAAACCACATAAAATAAATTACGCTTTAATTAATGGATAACTTTATGCGACAGGGTTCGATAGTGTATAATCTAGCATCAAACGAGTTGAGAAGTGGCATTAGATATAAGCTCGCAACAACTTTTTCTACCCTATTAGATGATTATTTTTGACAATTTGTCTTTCAATTCAAAAATACTATAATAGCATTTTAATATGTGTAATTTCCTAAGTTTCATAAAAATTGTATTAACATCGCATCTTTGCGCTTTTAACAGTATTTTATAGTTTACAAAGTCATGTACTTAACGTACCTACTGTTTCTGCTCTGTGAACTATTCAAGGGGGCTTGAGGCGAAAATTTGAATTAAACCTTTTTCCGGTCTACCAGCTTTCCATACAAAGTAGACTCCACATCGAGCTTCTGGCACCGAATGACCTACCTCTTTCAGCACCATTGACACGTTTGGCGTTTACAAGTTTCAAATAATTTCTATTTTGGGGCACCGAGTGGCAAACCTTTGTGCCTGCTTGTTAGAAAATTGGCGGCGTTTTCAAAATGGCCGTGCGTTGGAACTAATTGGCATTATTAAGGTTTTATTTCGGTACTCGGGGCGATATGGTACAACTTGAACGAAAGCCTATTAGGTTCGAAGGTTAGGGTGTAACGACATTGACTTGTACGGAGTATTATGTAATGGATATATAAGTAGATAATATAAGAGTAGCAGAGCGCGGAGGCGAAATAAATTCCATTCGTTTTTGGACTAGGATTCGTTTTAGGATACTTTAATGTCTTTACCAAATTTCATCGAGATCCGTTCTGACGTTCTTGCCTAACTGAGTAACAAACATAAAAACTTTTGCATTTATAACATAAGTAAGATTCCAAAAGCTACAACACATTTTTACCGCAACAAAATAACAATTTCTCCTTACAATCTAAGAGCAACGAGGCAACAGATGTTATCGTCATCCTAAAAGTCATAACTGTGCAATAAACCGGGCTTGCACCGTTGCAATCTACCATTCCGCCTCCACACCTACTTGACACCATTCCAGTAGGGTTATTCTGTGAAATATTTCGCTGATGCTGCGTCAAAGTTCGCCTTAAGTCGACACAACGGGGGTCATAGACAAGATGCAAAACATCCATGTGGGATGAAGGTCTAAGCTAATTCAACGTGCTAAAGGCTCATCCTGTGTATATTCGTCGACGAGTTCCATAGAGAATTGTTTAAAACATTACAACAGAAATATTACTGACATACATAAACTCACGCCTTTATTCCCAGAGTAGGGTAGGTAGAGCTACAGAATTAACAACAACTCCAAACCATTCTGTATTAGGCTAAGATATTACTTTTTAAAAAACGGCTTCGTGTTGGTCGGTCAATTGAGCGAGCGAGCCCATACGAGTGACAATTAAGCTACCTAATTTAGAAGGCATGCCTTAAAATGTTAGTTATACTCGTACGCTAAAAAGTGAGTTCTTAAAAGAATAACACAACAGTTCACATTATTTCATTAACAGTGAGAGCAATGAAACTAATTATGATAGTAAATTTAAAAAAAAAACGATCCCCGTAATAACAAATATCAGGAAACAATCTCACACAAATTGAAGGGCCATATTAAACTCTTCTTGGCCTAAATGCTCGTCACAAATTACATACATACATACATACTTTCACGCCTTCATTCCCAGAGTGGGGTAGGCAGAGCTACAGAATTACCAACAACTCTAAAAACTTGTTGATAACTGTAACCACAAATTACTTTAAATTAAACGTCAAGCCATAGAACGCCGTCATTATTGACGTATATTTAGACGAGCATTATGAGTTGAGATCAGTTTTAATACGGCCCTAATCCCAAACTAAGCTATAGGCTTGTGCTATGGAAACAGAACAACGATAAACATACATAAAACAACATCCAAGACTTTAAAACAAAATACTCACGCTCTTCACACAAATATGACAATTGGGAAGACCGCTAGCTTCGCAGGGTCACTACCAAATAAGCTAAACGCGTCGTCTACTCAAGGCAACTAGCCTCTTCAGATCTCTACCAACATACGTACTAAACTAAAGGCTCTGGCAATTTGCCAAATTTAAATTTACTATTCTAACCAAGGCACCACGTCCCGAGAGAATGCATCTCTCTCACAAACATATCGGTCCCACTTACTCCTTAATTAGTTGACCAACTTGTATGTTAACTCTCACGACCTTTTTGTTTGCGGCTGTTAGGTTTTTCGTACGGTTTTACTCGTAGTTGAATTTAGTTTGAGTGGTTGAATTTTAGAGACTAAAAGCTTTGAGAGTATTCTAACTGGGGAGATCAGGTTGAATTAAATGTTTTTGTTTCTGAAAACTAAACAATTACTACTTTCCTTATGCTTACTTACACATTATGAGAACACACTGTGATGTTTCTCGCCGGACAACTGTTACACACACACAATATTACTTTGGTTGTCCGGCAGCATGAGCATGTCATGCTCGCTCAAAGGTCTTTGCTTACGGCGGCGTCGTTGATCGGGTCGCCTTTTCCCGATCACATACACACATAGATACTCGTCATACTCGTGAACATGTGCTGTTTGTGGGGTCCGGTCTGTTCACGTTTGCAAGGACTTGTTGTTCCATTTATTATCCTAGTTATATGGCTTTTGACGTAGAGACCTCGTCGTGTCGTTCTCATAGTCATTATTTTATATTCATGTTTATTGACCTTACATTTGTAATACTTTTATTTTTGCTAGTTTTAAGAATCTATTGTTTATTACATTATTACCTTGGAAAAAAATGACCTGCTGGAGTTTCTTGCGGCGCTTCTTCTCCGCAATGATGGTCTTGGCCGAAGCGCTGGTAGATTCACTGTACATTACCGACGTGTAAAAGAGCCCGCATGGGGCCAATTTACTGAATAAATATTTTGAATTTATACGAGTTCTTTACGATAAAAAACATTTTGTTCATCAACCTATTTTGGAACAACTACAGTTTTAGTAGATAAATAAATTTAATTTCGTTCGTAATATTATATTTATATCAATAAGTACTACAACAATAATACAATTAAAAATTAAATCTAAACATATTTAGTTTAAAAAAAAAACTAAACTATTCAAATATTACAGATATAAATAATAATCACCACTATAATAAGAACACCCCCTAGCCGGTCCGCTCGCGGCATGGTCCCTATGACACTAAAAGTGTTAAAAATAATTATGCTGTAGTAATTTATATACAGCATAATTATTGTAACTAGTGGCCCGCCAGCGGCTTCGCCCCGCTGCAAAATTCTGACTCACCCGGTGGATTTTTCAATTATTTTCTTTCATAAAAACCTTGTCTTGACATTGACAAACACAACAAAAAAAAACAGCCAAATCGGTACAGTCGTTCTCGAGTTTTGCGCTTAGCAACACATTTAGCAATTCATTTTTATTATATGTATAGAAGATACAGAATTCAACAATAATAAAATTAAAATTTATTAAACAACTCAAATATTAAAGATATCAATATAAAATGTAATCACTACTGTAAAATGAACATCCTCTCTATCAGGTCCGCTGGCGGCATGGACACTAAAAGAGTAAAAAAATATATATTATGTTGTATTAATTTATTTAAAAAAAATATAATGAATATTTTTATTTTGACTTAGAAGCAACGCCAATGCGTCTTTACCCCACATTTTTACGACTCTGCTGCCTTAAACTTTATCATAAAATATCAAATATAAAAGCCAAATATAAAGTTAATAGAGGAAAATACAAAGTACAATATATTGTTTTTTATAGGCTCGTTTGTGTCATGTTCTATGCACGATTGTCATTATACCACCGATTAAAAAACACCAACAACTAGAATTATTGAAATATCTAATACACCTACCTGATTGGGATAGACCAAAAAAATAACTCACGGTTTATACATTCTGGTTCGAAAGAATAGTTAATTTTGAGAGACCAATTTCTTTATTTTTGTAATTGACCCAATAGTTTTGTTTTAATATCTTTATTTATTTAGCAGACATTTTATGGATGACATGATTATTTTAAATTTGGGTTGGCATTTTCTAATAAATTACAACAATTAAATGATATCTAATGATAAAAAGTCATTACAATAGTGTATTAAAACATACACCTAGGAGGGCTTCCAGCCGGAAACGAAAGTCAAACAAAGGTTAAATATACTTTTGTTGAAATATCCGAAATAGATATATATTCCAAAAAATTATGCAGAACGGCTTTAAAACCCTATTCCTTGAAATAGTTTTCGAATAAATGAGAAAATATGAACCATTCCAATTATTGTTATTCCCTGTAATAACATATTAAAGTTTACCGTAAAACGGGCCCCTAGCTTCCAGCTGTATTTTATAAAATAACCCGTAATGGTCGCCACTGCAGTATTTCCTCAGTAGCGTCGCATTAAGCGGTTTAACGAGGGTCAGTGGTATTGGAAACGGCAGTTGTGGTTACAATGTATATTTCATAGTGTATGTGCTTTAGGCTAGTACAGAAAATAGTTTCAAGCATCATCATCATCATCATCAGCCTATATTAGTCCACTGCTGGACATAGGCCTCTCCCATTGCACGCCAACGAGCACGATTCGTGGCCACTCTCATCCAGCTCTTGCCAGCCACCTTGCGAAGATCGTCACTCCACCTAGTTTCAAGCATATTCGCTATATATTATAGCTGTTCCAGTGCTCACTCCGTTAGGCAATAATATATTTTTTTGAAAAAAAAAAAACTGTTCTGTACATCCAGAGATTACCCCAAACAACGTCTCAAACTTTACCTCTTTATAATATTAGTATAGATGAAATGAAATGAAATTAAATGAAATGAAATGAAATAGTTTATTTGCTGAACATAGGTTAAAAGAGGTCGTTATAATTTATTTATTTACTCATCAAGTATTCCGCCACATTCTGCTCGGATGAGCATGCAAAATTATATCTGGAGTTGTACATTATAATCTCTCGCACTTCATACAAGCTAAAGAGTATTCTTAATCCTAAAGTTAGCCTATTATCTGCTAACAGTTTTAATATTTAAGAATTCACTCACAGAGTAGACACATAGTTCGCACAGCCAAACATAAAGTTTTTAAACATTTTTAAAGGTAGCTCGATGATAGTTTGATGGCATATTCAAATATCCAGTCTTAGGTAGAAAGAAAGGTGGTGCTGTGTGGTTGCCGGGTTAAAATAGTGCCACTCCATGTCTTCCCGTGCAAGTCGTAAGAGGCGACTAAGGGAATTAAGGCTTGTAGTATTATTAAGCGTTGAGCTTGCAACTTGTAAAAAGACGTGGTAAACATCTTAGCCTGATAGCATAATATTTTTATCCGCCTAGCACTACATTGGCCTTAGCCAAGATGCGTTACGCTAACTAACCAATCACGTTACTGGTAAATCACGTGAATTTTCGTATCACGTCATCTACTAATGACGCGATTATTGGTTTAAAAACGAAGCGAATACAAACGCTTGTTAGCGTAATGCACCTTGGCTAGAGCCTATGTAGTGATTAGAATATCCAAGAGGGAGAGTCATCTCTTTAACTCACAATTTGAAAATCAATAATTAAATCAAGGCCCTATAAAAAAACTTGTGGAGAGTAAAATAGTCTTAAGCCAATAGTTGCTTCGACGTAGAAATATAAACATTATTTAACTCGATCTCGTAGCCAATTACCAGGCCAAGAATAGTCCAATTAACTGAGATGGAAACGTTCGAACTTTATAAATGCTTCTAGACCAAGTCCTATCGTTTTTATATTTCAAACCAGAGAATGCTTTAAATGCAAGTTTTTTTTTTCGCTAATTACTAAGAGTCTATTAGCCTTGCCACGACTTTGCACTACGGCGGAAGCGGAGCGACGAGCGGTAATAAAGAAATGCATGGAAATGTATGAAGCACTGGTGGCGATTGGATGAATTTGTATGAATTGCCACATCGCTCAAAATGCAACCAAAAGATGCAGTTAAGGGTTACCTACAATGAGATAAAATATGCATTTACGGGTCTAAGTCTCAGGATTACAGTTTTTAGATTGAGATTACAAATGTTTATGTTTCAAAGATTCTGTGTGCACGTTTGTCTTGTCTATGCCATAAAAAGGGCCTAGAACCTAGAACCAAACCAACAGAACGGAATACAGTCATCAAATTGCTATTTGTATGTACCTAGTCCATTTTCTATAATGGGCACCAAGCGGAATAGGAGAATGGGGTTGCATATGCAGAATTACACCTCATTACCCGGTGTAGCACCACGTAACAATACAGAAAAAATGCGCAGTAAGTGGTTGTCCATAACAGAAAATAAACTACATTATAAACATCTATTTCAAACGAAACGACAGGTTCTTGAGTTAAAAAGTTAAAAATGTTTATACCTACAGAAAATTATCTAAGATCATCACTAAAACACTAACCCCCTTACTTATAAACATGGAATAAGCTTGGAATAGTTTATGCCATGCTTTGTCTTTATCTGTAATTGTGACATTTGCATCTGACAGAAAGTGACAAAGTATGTCATAAACTATTCCAAGCTTATTCCACGTTTATAAGTAAGGGGGTAAGTAGAAAACTAGTTAATACTGATGGATGTTAGGGATATTTCGTTCAAACATTCTTACACAAATTTATTTATTTATTTATTTAGTTGGAGACAAAGTATTTTACTAACATTTTTTAAAGAAAATGAAAATATTTGTACTACAAGAGGGCCTCAAGGGTCCCTCAACTTGTCTGGGTCTACCGAGCTGGGACATTTTCTCTGAAAATAGGACAAGGTCGAGTCTGCCACCGAATATTATTAGAATCTTATATAATCGTCCTTGTTATTATTATATAACATACGAGTAGGGAGTTAATGTGTAACGCGGCGTAGCTTCATGACTTGATAATTCTACAAATCTGTATACTTGCTATCGTATCGGAAGACCAGCGCTGACTTTAATGCCAGCATTACGCTGAGTTGGGACCATTTCGTGGCTACTTTCTTCTTGTATTTGTTAATCTGTTCTTTGTTATGCATGTCACGAATAAATGATTTTCTTTCTTTCTTTCTTTCTTATTGATATTTGATCAAAAATAACTGGTTTGTCTATTCAGCTTTACATGCAATGTTTGTATGTATGTGAGATCCAAATAAAGAGAGTCCAGTAAATAAAGACTTGCTTTATTTAGAAAAAACTATTTTTACCAACTCAACTCAATTCTCTTCGTCAATCACCGTTGCCATCTTTAAATCCAGAGACCAGTTCATTCCGTTCCCATTCATCTATCCCTTCACTCCTGCTCATACATTTCATTCATTCTTCAAACATTCGGCTAAGTTTTATCTCACAATCTTACATGTATGTCAGTCTAGGGCAAATCTTGCAAGTCTATTTGAAGCCATGAATGTGCTGAAATTTGAATAGCATTCGTATTATTTTTATCTATGGCATGGAGAAGGGAAGCGAGCACACAAGCCACCTGATAGTAAGTAGGATCTATGGCCATAGACATTTACACTCTCAAAACTACAATCTTAAGACCCCAAATGCGTTGCCAACCCTGAGGATTAAGATGTAATGCCTCTATGCTAGTAATTTCAACGGTTGGCTTATCCCTACACCGGAATACAACTATACTGCTTGGCGATGGGATAAATGCTAAGATGGTGGTAGTGACCAGGACAGACCCTGCACAAGGTCATGCCTGCCTGCCTGATGATGGAGTCGGAAGGTTGCGACAGGATCTACGCCATACTCAACGTAGAGCCACGAAGTCTGGACTCATTAGTTTAGTCTTGATAAATACGTTAGATTAGGTTAGAGCGAGCAAATTTTCCGCAACTCAATGACTTAATTTATGCGCCTTTTGCGTGCTAGGGTGCACTGCTCTTGCCAACCCAATTCTACCAGGAAGCCTAGCAGGCCCTTGATGTTGCTGATGGCTTCTGGTAGCGTCTTTGGCGTACCAATAAATAAGCAGATAATGACTTTGCAAAAAAAGAACAGCCGGCAACAAAAGGTATGTCCCAAAAAAAAAAAATTGACAGAAACTTATTTTCGAACTATTTTTTTCTTACGTTATACTGAGTACATCTGTATAAAAGAAGCCGTATAAAATGGATTTTCTCCTAGCATATTGAGAAGGTGAGGCGGCGCTACGAAGACATTGCTCGTGAATTTATTGCAGGCGTTTGGCGTGATTGAGTTACAAACTGATATATCTCAGGGACCTGACTTCGTTTCAGGATAGAAATTGTCTTTTAAACTTAAGAAATTTCTCTTTTTTTTTAATCAGCCTGGACCGCTTTGATTTTTGTTTGTTTATAATAGGCTACTTATTAGAAGCTACATTCTACATTCTACATTCTACAAACCTTGCCTGTTTAAGTTGCATAAAATATAATTGCTAAAATAATCATCACACGACCTCATGCCTAAAGCATTAAGTATCTAACAGTCGACGAAAGTTATCAAATAATAACATGATTAATTTATATTGCTTAAGGTTAAGTTAGATTAAATATTAATCTATAAAGAAACAACCCACAAAAGCTAAACTAATTCTGCAACTTCTTATCTACACACACACGGCCTCTATAACCAGTCGGGCATTTCCTTATTCCCTAAACGTTATAGATTGGATAGTACCCACACCGGGCAGTGTAATCTTATCCTACAGATATATATACATTACAGTTTAATCCCTTAGGAAATGACATCTTAAAAAAACCAGGCAAGGTCGAGTAATTCTTGTGTGCCACGGGTTTCGTACCATTACATAATACGATTACGAAAGATAGTAACTAGGCATCGGAGTTTTTGTCGCACGGTAAGACTAATAGCAAGCTATGGAGTCGTCATTTGCCATAAATCTAAACTCTTATTCATATTCATACTCATTTTTTTAATTTATCTTAAAATGCCTCTATAGCGGTCGGTCGTGTATAATTTTATCTTAGTCAAAAAAACTATTAGATTATAAATACATAACTTGAACTATTTTAACATACAATTCGCCACTAGTGTGGACTAAAACATTCCCTTCTGCCGTGTTTTTATGTATCTTTTGTTAGTTTATTAATTTTCGTAATTAAATTAGTATAAAATGGTGATTATTTTTTATTGTATTTTTTTTTTTTTTTAAATAATTGTTTCTGAACTCGTCAACGTTGTTGTCCTTGATTATAAAAAAAACCTAAATAATTAAATAAATAAATGAGTATGAATATGAATAAGAGTTTCGATTTATGGCAAATGACGACTCCATATCTTGCTATTAGTCTTACCGTGCGACAAAAACTCCGATGCCTAATAATAATGTTACGCCGTTTGATTTGACATTTGATTTTGAGGCTTTATACTGAGTTGACAGTTGTCAAATCGGCCTTCTTAAGGGCCTGTGAGACGGTCACAAAAAAGAGGCCGTCTATCAGGCCCTTTAGAACGCTGCAACTTTAGCACAAGGCTCATTCAAAAATATCCAGAAAAGTTGAGCAATTGCTATTCAATTATTTTGATTTGATTATTTGCTTGATTGATGTTAGTTTTTTAACTATACCTAAAGCATTATGTTTTTTTCCCAATTTAAGTGTCCTGGTGTATTTTCCTGGATAGAGATATTTTTTAAATTTACTTTGTTTTTTTTTCAACCCATATTTTGCTAGTTTCAACCAGTTATGTTGCGTTCAAAATATATTTAAAGCCGTTAAATTTAAACTAAACGGCGTAGGCTTAGTAACACCCTTGGCACCCTTTGTGTACTCTGAAAATTAAACTTAGTCGCTTCTAACAACAAAGTGATTATTGTGTATAAGTGTCTTTTCTCAAACATGCTATGTAATGTCGGCGTTATGTTAGTTATTTTAGGCTTCAAAGTGCCACGTTCCCGACGGAACAACTCGAGAGAACTGTAAAGGAATTTCATACAAAATTGAAGGCCTAGGCCGGGAAGTAATTTTATTTTAATTTTAATATGGCCATGACAGCTGGTTTTATGAACAGGCTGAATAGCTGAAAATCGTTTTTTTGTATCTGTGTGGTTCGGACCAAAAATATCCGCGTTAATGCCTATTAGGTACACAAATGTTTTTTGAGTGATGTTTTTTTTTTATTTCATTGCATATGTTTGAGAAAAGCACTATACATACCTCGCCGTGAAAAGGGGTTGCCAGCCTCGTAACTATCCGACCTCGCTTCGCTCGGCCGTCTATATGAACTCGGCCTGCAACCACCTACTTCCCGGCGTCTGTAGTAATGTACTATTATTTCAAACTAGCCTAACGAGGCGTTATACATGAACTAAGATGTTAGTTGAATAACTAAATAACATGTTAGCTAATATCATGCATACATACATACATTAAATCACGCCTGTTTCCCAGAGGGGTAGGCAGAGACCACTTCTTTCCACTTGCTACGATCTTGAAAAATTTCTTTCGCTTCTTAATGTTATCATCACTATTTTGCCGTGCGGTTGCCGGCTTAGATGCCGTGTGGTTCCCGGCTTAGAATTGTGCCACTCCATGTCTTCCCGTGGAAGTCGTAAGAGGCGACTAAGGGAGTAAAGGCTTGTGGTACTGTTAGGCGATGGGCTGGCTATCTGTCACTAATATACACTGTTAAACATCTTAGCCTAATTGTGCAAATTGTGGTTACAGAGTTATCAACAAGTTTTAAGAGTTGTTGGTAATTCTGTAGCTCTGCCTACCCCACGCTGGGAATGAACGCGTGAAGGTATGTATGTATGTATGTATGTAATATTTTTTTGTCAGCTATAGTCTGTATTAGTTGCCTCTCTTTCTTTTTGAGTATACGGAACCCTAAAAACCCTCAAATGGTGCTACAAATCTCGTTCTACTAGTAATCGGCTAGAAGTGGCGATTGCCGCAGTATACGGAGCGGGGTCGCCTAGGGACTATAAATTTCCATCTAATGCGCTACCTTACTCTAATAGCTTTAGGTCGGACATTCGAAAGAGCTTTTAGAATGTCTGTTTAAATCGATATTTAGTTGGTTTGAAATTATAAGAGCCTTAGATATTTAAATACGAGGTATTAAGCCCCATTGCACTATGTCAAACGACTGACATTACAGTAAAACATAACTGATATGGCTTACCGATGTACCTGCGCAGATGACGAATTTTCGAAGCGCGGGAACCAATCAGCGCGATCGACGCGTTGTGCGTCTGTTTTCTGTGCTATTATTGGTTATTATTAGTGACGCCATGCTAACGCGGGCGCGCGTGTCATTCAGTCAGCCGTGAGTGAGATGGGAAAAATAGATGCAATTTAATTTGCACCTTATAACTATTACGTACAAGTCTATTCGTGGGTTTTAATCGTGCTTTCGGAAACCTTCGGAATCGTTGTTCGTATCTGCGCGAACGAAGACTCACGACACGCCACATTTTTTTAATTTGTTTTTATGGCATGGGAAGGCAAACGAGCACACAGGCCATCTGATGGTAAGTGGAAACTGTGACCCATAGACATTCGCATTCACAAGACTGCAAATGCGTTGACAACCCTGAGGACTGGGATGGAATGCCTCTATGCTAGTCATTTCACCGGCTGTCTTATCCCCAAACCGGAACACAACAATGCAAACACTGCTGCTTGGCGGTAGGTTAATGGATAAGATGGTGGCACCAACCCGGACGGACCCTGCACAAGGTCCTCCCACAAATAAATTGTGTTCTACTGTACCGTAATGTTTTTAAATCGGCCGCCATTACTGTTAAGTAAAAAAAAAGCTACCACCCGTCGTCTATGAGCGATTGTAACGTTGACAACATGATACCATATTAAATGGTTTTACTCAGAAGAATAGAGGCCCAGGGCCCAGGCTTTCTATTCTAGGCGATAAAATAGTAGTTTATGCAACAGTTGTATAAGAGAGGTCAAAAAAGACGAGTGGTGTGGTTACGATGTGAGCCGCAGGCGAACATCGTAAAGCAAGACGCCACGAGTATTTTTTGACTTAGTTATACACCGTTGCATACAATACTTTTTCTACGACTAGGTTTCAAATAAAATGCAAAATTAAATTAATATACCTAGGTTAGAATACGAACGAACGAAGCACAGAACAACAAACGAGCGAGAAACATTCGAAAACAACAAAATATGTGTCTATGGTTAACTTTGTTTTTAAATTGATGTGCACTTGCCAGGTTTCATATTTTTTTTTAAAGTTGCACAATCGATTTAACTTGTGAAATAGGGACTAAAAAACCCCTAATGATTTGAGAAATGAATTCTTTTACCTGATTGGTCGATTTTAATATAGCTGCGTTCTGGTTGGTTGATACCAAATAAAATGTTTTTTTTTAAGAGTTAAATTAGTAAAAGAGTTTACATACCAAAAAGAACCTAACGTTCCGATTGACAGTCAATGTGTTTTGTGATTGGTGGTTTAATTTGGTGAAGTATTTTGATTGGTCAAATTAACCTAGGTGTAAGCTTTGGCAGCTAGGCATATCGTTTTGGCTCAAAAAAGCACAAGTGCTGTTAAGGGGAATAGACTAGATAGACTTTTCTACGGAATGTTCTGCGGACATATTATCTATATTCTTATATTAGTGTTCGTGACTATATAAATGACAGATAAAAGTACAGGAGTAGGAAAACGATGTTACGGTAGAGCTTAACAACTTTAAAAACTCGTTGATAATTCAGTGACGACGCGCTGGCCTAGTTGGTAGTGACCCTGCCTACGAAGTCAGCGGTCCTGGGTTTAAATCCCGGTAAGTGCAGATATTTGTGTGATGAGCGCGAATATTTGTTCCTGAGTCATGGATGTTTTCTATGTATTTAAGTATATATTTATCTATATAAGTATTTATATCGTTGTCTAGTACCCATAGTACAAGCCTAGAGCTTAGTTTAGGACTAGGTCAATTGGTGTGACATTGTCCAATGAAAAAAAAAGAAAAAAAAGTAACAACATTTTGCAAAAATGGGCTAAAATGTTTACCAGCGTATTAGTGACAGGCTGCATGCCCATCGCCTAACAATACTAGAAGCTTTTATTCCCTTAGTCGCCTCTTACGACATCCATGGGAAGACATGGAGTGGCACTATTCTAACCCGGCAACCACACGGGGAGCACACTATTAAAACGTTGATAATACGATAAGAGGTCAAAGGCGATATGGTTTTAACCGCCTAAAATAGAGGCCTTCATTGCCCCGTTGTTGGAGTAGATGTAATTAGAAAGAAAGAAAGAAAGAAAATAATTTTATTTCTGCAAAATGATACATTTTTACTTATTAGTTAACATTTTGTACCTGAAGCTAATTATGGTAGAACACCCAAAATTTATTTGTGCGGAATGTGTTACAGAGTTATCAACAAGTTTTTAAAGTTGTAAGTAATTCTGTAGCTCTGCCCACCCCACTCTGGGTGGGCTGGTGGTAATTAAATAATATTCATTTGTTTTATTTTTGGTATCGTATCGATCGGACATGAATGAAATGTATGTAAAACTCTTCTCTTTTCTTTTATACAACTTGTATAATAATTGAGATACTTTGAGCGTTGTTTATTTATAAACATGCAGACAAACATGGAAAAGCTATAGTTTACTCATTGCCATATAAAGCGTCGCACGGCTGATTTCAACACGCATTAAAATTTCGCTCTCAGAATAATGTTCATTGTTAAAATGTTTTGAACTCGTAGTTTAAGCTTTGAATTTATGGTAGTAGGTTTGATTATTATGTTCACTTAACGATCCTGTAAATTTTACAGCCATTCAGCATTTAATGGTTGATTGTTATAGTAATAATATTGTCTAAGAGATCACAATTGTGTTTAATTTCAATATCATCATGATTTAGGTACTTAAGAGCTCTTGTCGGTGGAGTGATTTCCATTGTTCCCTGTTCCAAGCCTACTCATTAACGTACACTGATACGGCACGACTCCTACTTTTTCGTTTCATTGGTCTAGGTTTAGGCTTCTTTATTTTTTATTTACCTAACTATAAAGTGTGCTGGAAATATTCTCCGTCCTTATCTGTCATTATGACATTTGAATTTGACAAAATGGTGAATGAATGAGAGTAAGTCAATACGTAGTGTGGGACGCCCTCCAGCTAGATGGAGCGATGACATAAAAAAAGTGGCTGGCAGTGGTTGGAAACAAAAAACTCAGGACCGAGCTCAGTGGCGTGGCGTGCCATGGGAGAGGCCTATGTCCAGCAACGGAAATGGGCTCATGATGATGATGATGAAGTCAATAATTTTACGATTTTACAATAAATAAATAAATAATAAATAATAAGACCTTTTTACAGAACCCTCAATGCACAAAACCAGCGCAAGGGTTGGTATAAAAAATAATTTATTATCTTATAATAAAACTTTACCATGCGAAAAAACGGTAGCCTAATGAGTAAAAACTTTAAACAAACAGATCAATCAATCTCGAAGTTTTCGCAAATTGGCGGAGTTCGGGGGAATTCGGGGCTCTTCGGCTGTGCTCGAAATAGGAACTTTGATTCCCGGGACTTTCTGCGATTACCTCGAGCACGCCCTTTGAGGTGAGTTAGAGTTAGAAGCAAAAGTCAATAGTTACGGTCGGTCGATAATTAGTTGCATACTGTAGTATTTTGTCAGCTTAACGTTAATCTGTAGAAGGTGTTAATGTGGCAGGGTGCCAAAATGTGCAGGTACTTAAATAATTCGTCCGTCGAGTTGAAAAGTAAGTCACTTAAGACTGCCCCGAGCAAACGTCGAGCGTCCAGTGGCGCCCTCAGTACTATTATTGAGTTTTCTAACCAACAAGAGAATTTCCTTGGAATCGGACTATGCTTTTTTGTAGCGCAAGTAAAACCACAATTTATGGGATACGTAACGAACTTTTATAACAATTACCCTTTGAGTAGTCAGTTTAACGGGAAAAGGTAGCCACTGTTTTCCGTTTAGTTGATAACTCGAAGGTCAATTGTTATTGAACTATGTGATATGTCGTATAAGTTATAATTTCATTTGTAGTACAAAAAAGCACCGTCCGATTTCAAGAAAATAGGTACTTTGGTGGCGCCACTGTACGTACATCCGGCGCACGCTCGGCGCACTCTTAAAAGAATAACATGACTAGATAATTTATGTCCAAAATAAAATAAGCACTGCTACACACGTACATTACATCCCGCCTGTTTCTCAGAGGGGTAGGTAGAGACCACTTCTTTCCACTTGCTACGATCCTAACGACTCTCTTTCGCTTCTTCCACATTCATACATTGAGTCATGCATGCCCGTCGGTTTCGGTTACCTACTTAAGATTCCCTTTTCCAGTACTTTTCCGATTTGATTCGAAAAAGTAGGTACGCCTAGGGCGGCACCTTCCGACACTTCCACTCTCGCTCGGGTAAGTAATACGAGATAAAATAACTGATAATATAACACTCATAATATATACGCTCACTTTGTATAAACACGTTTAGTATAACGTTCACTGGATATAATGAACGGAAGATATAATTTCAAAATATATATTTCCATAAAGTATAACGTTGTTAATATATAATATCAATTTATATAACTATTAAAACGTATAACGTTCATAACACCTAAGATTTAAAAGATATATTAATCAAATTATCTAACATCAAAAAACATAATACACGTATAATATAAAAACATGCATATGTTATTTATTTGAAATTAAATTCTATTTTCAGTATTAAGTGGCCTTCTTAATTAACAATCAACCTTACCTTACTAACTTTTCTGGCAGCAGTCTGAATTTACTGGGCAGAAAAAAAAATAACCTCGAAGGCCTAACCTAACCGAGTCGGTTCTGACCTGATTCGTCATGCTCGTGGCATTTTCTGGTTAATTAAAACAAATTACAAGCAAGACCGTTCTGGTAGACTCGAGTTCATAAATATGTGTACACTTTAGTACCTTGTCTATTTATTTTATGTCATGTTTAAACTGCTATAAGTATATGAATTGTCACAGCGATTAAAATGACAAAGTACTAGAGGGTACACATATCTATGAACTCGACTGTACCCGCTCCTTACAGTACCCACCCATTGAGTATAGCATACGATATTAGATCTTATAATCCTTATACTAAAAGATATTATGTATTATGATCGCTATATGTCATGTATGTTATACGAACTGAAATTAGTCATTGTGAGTGTTATATTAAAAAATATTATATAAAATGAATATTATATGACTAGACCGTTATTCCTTATAAAAATATTGATTTTGTTATTATAGCTAACGTTTATTATATCTCGTAAACGTTAGTAACATGAAAATAGTTATTATGTAGTTATATCTCGTGGGACGCACCCCTCTCGCTCTGTATATCTCTTTCGTCAATCTTCTTTCATCCATCCTTTCCAAATGACCGAACCATCAAAGCATGCCCTTTACATACACTGCTAAACACTGATTGCATTTGCTAAAGATAAGGGAGATTAATATTTCATTATTTCCTAAGGAATTCATCCTTACATGCTGCTGTAATTATACCCTTATCGTTTGTTAGGGTTTCATAAAAAAAACAAGATCAAACAGTCACGACCCGCCAGAAGATTGGATTGGTCGTAAGACTAAGAAATAAAATGACTAGAGGCCGCGACTTTTACGAGGGTAATGTCGTGTGATGCTTTATTTTATCTAAAAATATTACTTACCCACGTAAAAAAAATCGGACAAGTGCGTGTCGGATTCGCCCACCATGACGCGGTTAACTCAATTCAAAATTTGGCAATTTTTTTTTGAGGTTTAGTAAAAAATGTATAGTTTAAAAAAAAACCCTATACTGGTAGTATAAGACAGTTTTACTTGCCTAATTTCATAGTTCTAGGTCAACGGAAAACACCCTATAAATTTTGATTTCCTTGAGAGTATCGGAATATACATTTCTTGCAGTATAAACGGCCGTACCTTTTATTCAAGTCAACTTAGAAGTTTCATTTTGTTCACAGCTTCAAGTGACAGTAACCTTGAGTATATGGTTTTAATTTCAGCTCGATACCTCCAAGCGTTCCGGAGATAAAGGATATTTACAGACAGACAAACAGACGGATGGACAGACAGACGGACAACAAAGTGATCCTATAATGATTCAGTTTTTTCCTTTTCAGGTAGCTTTATGATGTTGCCGTTGACACTAACATATACTGAGCCAAACAGAAGGCCAAAGAAATGTACTCGTAGCTACTACTACTACTACGTACATAGCAAATCTACTTATAAACTTATTTTTTTAATGTGTTCAATTCAGAACTACGATATAAACATTCTAAGAGAAAAACATTGAGGTCACAGCTCATTAGAACTACCCGGCACCCGACCCGCACGGCCTCGCCTCGACGCGGTTAGTATTCTTTATAATAATATGGATTCGTATATGGGCATCAACTACGCTACGTAACGTTTTTAATCGCCGAGGCGAGGCGAGGCGAGGCGGTGCAGGTCGGGCGCCGGGTGGGTTAATTGACCTTTAATTGACTATGTAACTTCGTAATTAATAACTGTCAGAAAATAACTTTTGAGGTAAATAGTACACTAAAAGTCGTAATTTTTTGTATATTGATGATTGGAAGATTTTCGAATATAATCTTGTAGAAGTTCTTGGAAATTATCCAAGTTCGCAAAAGAAACTGGAAAGATATCTCGTTAAAAGTTTTATTATAAGTAGAAAATCCGTTTCGGTAGTGATATGATTTTGTTATTTATTCCCGATAAGCCGCACTCAATCTAAATTCCGTTTAAACAAACCTAAAACTAAACAGGTAGGTACTTAAAACATGTAAACAAAACAACCAAGTGATAAAATTCGTCAGGCAATAGGAAGATAACATTGATACGTCTAACAGTTTTGATTTGCTTTTTAGCAATGCCACGTGGTTTGGATTTTTACATTTTCTTTAGCACCTAAACAAACGGAGTATAGTTAATATTAATATTTTTATGACCACATCGGAAACGGAACGTGTTTACAGAGTGTTGTATTGTATTGAAAGCGTCTAAACGCTTGGTGTAGTCGGGCCATATGCCCTATATGTCATGTAAGCAAACCGTTCCACAGTGTCTGTTTTTTTCCAAGGTGAAAGGTTTATTTAAACGCATTTTGTCATACTCTTTTATATTGTTTTTTAGTGTTTCATGAGAACAATCAATTAAGAAAGCATTGTTTAGTGATTCAATTCATGTCAGTTTTGTACTAGTCGCAAGTGTATGCAGGGCTTCTATTATATTAGATACGACCATAATAATATTTCCTTTGACATTGTATCGTTTTGTCAACGTTACGATAGCTCTTATTTACTTGACAGTAATGGCGGCTGAGTTCAAGGGATTCCATGGTCAAAGTGTGTGTGTGTGTGTGTGTGTGTGTGTGTGTGTGTGTGTGTGTGTGTGTGTGTGTGTGCGTGCGTGCGTGCGTGCGTGCGTGCGTGCGTGCGTGCGTGCGTGCGTGCGTGCGTGCGTGCGTGCGTGTGCGTGTGCGTGTGCGTGTGCGTGTGCGTGTGCGTGTGCGTGTGCGTGTGCGTGTGCGTGTGCGTGTGCGTGTGCGTGTGCGTGTGCGTGTGCGTGTGCGTGTGCGTGTGCGTGTGCGTGTGCGTGTGCGTGTGCGTGTGCGTGTGCGTGTGCGTGTGCGTGTGCGTGTGCGTGTGCGTGTGCGTGTGCGTGTGCGTGTGCGTGTGCGTGTGCGTGTGCGTGTGCGTGTGCGTGTGCGTGTGCGTGTGCGTGTGCGTGTGCGTGTGCGTGTGCGTGTGTGTGTGTGTGTGTGTGTGTGTGTATTAAATACTGTAGGGATTTAGTCCACCGTGTCTTTACCCCTACTGTTATTAAATCTCACCACATTAAGTTATCAGGAAAACACATTTATTATTATATTAATAAATTGATAAACAGGAAAACAAACGACGCCGTAACACAAGAAAAACTGTCACATTCATCAGGTGGTATGTGTGCTCGTTTGCCTTACAATGCCAAAGTTATACGAATTTCAAATCTAACGATCCGGCCGTAACTGTTAACGTCAGTAGCTCTTAATAACTTGGCAGTAAAAACGGCCAAGTCATAAACAATACGAATGCAATATTAGTACCATGCACGATATTGGACTAAACGAAACTTCAGACCTAAATACAGTACGATTAGCCCACTCCGAGCTGAGCTGCACCACGCAACCACAAGCCAAGTTAAGTTAAGTTGGTTTACTTAAGCACATGCTAATTTGAGCGTACTTGAGGATATGGTCAGCAGTAGCACTTAATTACCGCCTTGAGCTGAGTATTTAAATTTAAATTATACTGAGGTTGATGTTGTGCTAATAGGCGACGAGTGGGGCAACGTCTTTAAATACACCACAAACTTAAAAAAAATGTAAAATTAGACGATGTATTTGAACATCGGCTGAGAAACCTTATATTATATATCTAATCAACATACATATATCATTGGATGCGAAAAGCACAAGACCGGTCTGAGTGGAGAGCCTTAGGAGAGGCCTATGTCCAGCAGTGGACGTCTTTCGGCTGATATGATGATGATGATGATGATGAGATATCTGATCCATTACATCCGTCGATGATATATGCAACTTAAATTGTAAAATTATAATTGTTTGTTTGACTTTTTTACTTTTTGTATATTGACGTTGGAAACTGACCATTTATTAGTTTTTTATGTATGTATGTATGTAGTCTTAATAATTTTACAATATTAATATTGAACTGATTTACAAAGGCGAACTCATCCCTAAATGGGATCTCTTCCAGCTAACCCTGAATGAGAAACCCTTATTTGAGTGTTATTTTTGTATTATTATTTAATTATTTTGTATTCCCCCGTGTGGTTGCCGGGTTAGAATAGTACCACTCCATGTCTTCCCGTGGATGTCGTAAGAGGCGACTAAGGGAATAAAGGCTTGCAGTACTGTTAGGCGATGGGCTTGCAACCTGTCACTAATACACTGGTAAACATCTTAGCCTAATTGTGCAAAATGTGGTTACAGAATTATCAACAAATTTTTAGAGTGGTTGGTAATTCTGTAGCTCTGCCTACCCCACTCTGGGAATGAAGGCGTGAGTTTATGTATGTATGTATTTTGTATTAATGTTGACGATATCAATGCAACGGCAAGCGGCAACACTCTTGTTTACATTTTTTCAGTGGGAATAAAAATCAGACCTTAAAACACTGCCTGATTTGGCAGTATGCTTGCAGTTAAACGTACTAGCGGCATAAAGCTGCGCGTTGATTGGTGGATGCCACTATTCACCCTGCAACCCTAACCGATTTTGCTGCAAGCATACTGACAAGTAGCTAAACTTAAGTGGCAGTGGGCGGGGCACATCGCTCGCAGGACTGATGGCCGATGGGGCCAGAAGGTTCTTGAGTGGCGTCCGCGGACCGGGAGACGAGCTGTAGCTCCAACAAGATGGAGTGACGACCTTGTAAGGATCCCGGGAACGCGGTGGATGCGAAAAGCCCAAGACCGGTCTGAGTGGAGAGCCTTGGGGGAGGCCTATGTCCAGCAGTGGACGTCTTTCGGCTGACATGATGATGATGATGCGTTTTTGTCTAGCCAGGCTGAAAAGAGAAGAATACTTACTAGTTAGGAAGTGGCCTGGCTCACTTCTCTAGTGCCCCGGGAACTTTATCGACTTGCCCAAATCGGGCGAGTTGAACACTTGAGCAGTGCATAATATGCAAAAACGGGCAAGTTTATAACAGTGCATACATTCCGTTATAGTATGAGGAACTGCTACTTATGACTTGAACCTGTATAATGTTTCGTCGCTGATTACTATCAAATTGTCAACTGGCAATTGGCCGTTTTTAGAACTCGTTATTATATGTGTTGAACTGTAAATCGGCTCCTATCTTCCATCGTTAAGGTTAAGACAACACCCTATTCTTCGTTTTTAGGGTTGACCCGAAGACCCCTATCGCAGTCACTCATGTGTCTGTCTGTCCGTCCATCGTCTGTCACACATGTTTCAAAGCCAAACGGTTGAAGCAGTCTTAAAATTTTGCAATATAACCAACTTCACCTAAAGCCATACAAAATGTCAAAAAAAAAATTTTAACATTTTTTTTTTAACACAGCTAAAGGCGCGTAGGGAAAAAAAGGGTTGCACTTACACATACTTAGGTACCTACTTACAATAAAGCAAAAATTACTTAAATATTACTTTAATACCTACATGTACTGTAGGTACCTGTAGGTATGATGAAAATACAAAATAACAAAAAATTCAAGCAAGAGAAAGACCAGTTTCGGTAATAATTTTTAGATTCTAACAAATATTGGTGCAGCAAGGTTGCATTTTTATTCAAGCTAGCTGTGTGAGGTTATAATTTCCCTGTTGACGCTACGGGCTGTATGCTCGCTATAATTTAGCTCAAACTGCATGCTAAAGCCAACTCCTGTACTCCTTTGAATTTTACACGAAGCGGGCAGAAGTAAACTATGTTATGCACGCTTTGTAGCGCTGTTGAGACTTGGCCCGTCATCACTTAAGGCACGTGCACACGGCGTCACTTGAAACACACTCGGTGTGTGGCTTGTAGTGTACACTGCCTTCATAAGAAAAAAGGGCGCATGTCTCATCGAACCATGTATTTATAAGTAACCTTATTTCTTAAGAGAGGGGGCTAAATTTGCTGAGACTACCAAATGGCGTATGCGTCCTTTTCATTTAAAACGGCAGTACAATTGACCAAAAGACCTTTTTTAAAAGGTGTTCTTAAAAAAATCATACTTTGTATATGTTTGTCTCAAAAGCGACTGAGAAAAAAAAGAATATTATAATATAAGTGTCTGCCCTCTTTGGAGTTGAGGGCGGAATATTTGACGTCATTTTGTTTATAGCCGCGTGACGTAGCACTGGCTGTGACGTAGAAATTACCATGTAGCGTTTAAACTAAAATATTTATATTTGTGTGATGAGCGCGAATATTTGTTCCTGATTCATGGATGTTTTCTATGTATTAAAGTATATATTTCTCTATATAAGTATTTATATCGTTGTCTAGTACCCATAGTACAAGCCTAGAGCTTAGTTTGGGACTAGGTCAATTGGAGTGACATTGTCCACTGAAAAAAAAAAACTCTTTCGCAATAAATAGCAATTTGTTTGGTTTTTTGATTGTATTTTTCAGAACACCTTCCAAAAAAGGTCCTCTTGTCAAATAGCAAAATACCCTGACCCATTTTAGAACTGACTCACAGAGGTGACTTTACGAATCAAATTATAAGAGCTGTCAGACACAGTGAAAGAATCGTCAGATTCTGGGAGGCCTTGGTCGTGGTTGCCACTCCAATCCACGTATTAAGGTCGCCTTTATCACAGTAGATAAAGAATCCATCTCGAATTTACATACAGGTCAGATAGTGACAGGTGCTTTATACACGTCGATAAACACGACCATATTTAAGGCGTTTTAAAGTTTTCAATTCGTACAGGAACTTAACTAAAGGAATTCTTGTGGACAGAATTATTTACTCCGCTAAAAATTGACGATCCAATAATATCACTTTTTTTTAAAATTAATAACATTTTTCAAAATGCATTCGGGGTCCGTTATCGTTATCCAAAATTTATATGGAGGATCGGGTTACCTAATGATTCGCCGACAATTATTACGCAAACGTATCGTTTCGCATAAAATAATTACATAAAAAGCTAATTTCTGCTGAAACGTTATTATTAAAGATTATTTTTTGATGGTGGTCCAACCTAACCTAACCTACGTAATCCATGGTTAAAATAATCTGAAAACAATAAGATTTAAGCAGAAATTTGCTTTCTAAGAAGTGAACATTCTGCATAACGATACGTTTGCGTAATAGTTTTAGGCGAATCATTGTATCACGGTAGGATTGACGTAAGCTGTCAGACGGTCGCGTCGAGCTAGTTTTTGTGGCACTAATAAAATTGTCCCAGGGACTTCCGAACGATATTTATTTATCGATAAATTGTACTATATTATGACAGTTATGTCCAGAGGGCGGAATTGCTCATGGCAAAAATCAAACGTCAATAGAGTTGGAACGTTGAATTTTATCGACTTTTTCAGCTATCGATAAGTTCAGTCACCATTTACATTTCTGACTGTAACATTAACTTCTTTGATTAGATTAAAAGTAAATTGCATGGCAGTTAACTGTCATTTCTGCCACTAGTCTTTTTGCAACTAATTCGCGTTTGTAAAATATGGTTAATCCAAAAAGAAAAACAATTAACAAATGGATAAATAAGTATCCTTGTCTTACTTACAGCGAAAACAACTCAACATTATACTGCTTTAAATGTAAGGTTCCCTTAAAGCAACTTAAAAAAATATTGCGATGAAACTCACATAACGAGTAAAACACATTCACCTGAGTTTAAAGAGATAAAGAACGATCGATAGGTACTAGTTTTTATCTAGATTTGGTAATATTTCTCGTTTCTTGCAACATTCCATGGATAAAAATTGATAATCCACATTTCCGGTTATTAAAAAAAAAAAAAAAGACTATCATGTATTATTATTATTACAGAGAAGACGAGGAGAACTTCATTAGCACAGACTTAGATTACGATACTGTTTTATCGATAAAAATTAGTTCACAGGTGATTTGAATACTTATGTTGGTGTTATTGAAACTTAGGTAGTTTCAAACTTGCGCTAGGTAAACATAATTTCAGTTTATTCGATAGTCGATAAAATTCAACGTTCCAACTCTATTGACGTTTGATTTTTGCCATGAGCAATTCCGCCCTCTGGTTATGACTATGAAATACAGTAAATGTCCGTTTAATAACAATTAACCTAAATAGGCCTTTGTTGCAAGGTACCTCTTGTTTACTTTGTACGGAAATCAATTGAATAGCATTAAAAAAAATGTATAAAAAACATGTTTACTTATAATATTTATTTATTTATTTATCATTATATAACATCGATGGGTAAATGATCAGCATTCTACATCTACTATGAAATGTCACTTAGAAATAAGTAACAGTTGTTGATAAATTTAATATCGGAAGTCCCTAGTTTTGACGTTTTTGCCACAAAAACTTCTATGTCTGCTAATCATACTTATCAAAATATTTAGATCATTATCTAACCAGTTCTCATAACTAACATAGATAATTTAAATAACAAAGAAAACGAATGAATCAAAAAATTACTCCGAAATTCAACTTTTTAATTACAAATGTCGGCGACAACGTACCCCGGAAGCTATTCAGCCACACGGAATAAATTTCTGCGTTTCATTTCCGCAGTAAAAGACTAACAAAGCGCAGCGGTAAGGTCCATTTTACGCAAGTTTACCGTCACGTTATTCTTTAACGAAATAAAGAAATGTTCTTCAGAGCTCTATCACGGACCAGCCTAATATGATCCTTGGAATCGTAAGTAACTTGTTTCAGTTATGGTTGCCCAGGCTCGCGAGCGGACTTACCTAATGTATTAGATATGGGTCACTTCGGGTGTCTTTTGTTGGTTGGAGAATATAATATACATACATACATACATAACTTCACGCCTGTCTTTTAAAGGGGTAGGCAGAGACTATGGAACGCCAGGCGCACCGGTCTAAACATACTAATTTCGCTTCCTCTACATTCATCAATCTCTTCATGTATGTACGTCGGTTTCGGGTGCTTTTTATTTGGCCCTTATTCATCGCTAATCTGATGATCACCGTACGTCCGTCTAGGACGTTCCCTAGTCCCCTACCGACATCTCCACTCACTCTCGCTCGCCATATATCTTTTGTAACCTTTCTTTCATCCATCCTTACTAAATGACCAAATCATCTTAGCATACCCTATATAAAAATAATATAATATAAAATAAATAATATATAAACAGTATGTCACTGCGCTTGTAACAACCGCTATGTGTTTGTTTTTAACTTATATTAACTTTAAAGATAGTCAAATCCGTGTCGTTGCTAAGTTTGGTTGCATGCCTACGTATTAATAAGTGATTGACCCGCATCAAAGCAATCCTAGCGCCAGAGCGGCGATAGGTACCAGAAACTCCTAAACGGCCGGAGACGAAGTACTTTTTGATTTATGATATCGGCTTAGAAACACCAACGAAAAATTTGACGTTGAAATAGATATACTCATAAAATTAATCGACGGTAGGTAGCTAGTGTATACGCGGTAATGACACAGTAGAAATAATGCCCAATTTACACCAGATGTAATTTTACGCAGTATATTTATGCAATTGACATGTCAAATTATTTCTTTGTTTTTTTAGGAAAGGTTATTTACTACTACTTATTTTTAGTGAAACGAATTAATGAATAAAATAAACACATCATAAAGGTTGTGACTTGCATTTTTTTTTCGTTTATTTAATAGTGACTTATAGTATCTTTCTCTCTTCATTTTTTTCAATAGTGTATCTTTGTGACCGACTACCTAATCAATATTTAGGCATTTTAATATTGCTAGGATTAGAAATGAAATAACATTACGACATCAATTGCTTCAAAACATCAATATACTATATCTTTCCATTTCAATTCACATTTAAAAAGGACGAGAAATTATTGGAATTATAAACGATTCAATATCGCGATATGGCCATTTGGAAATTAAATAACTTGGGAAAGTAAATTTCGCCGCGTTCTGAACGAGGATCGTGTTAAAGTCCCTTTTTGGCGTTGAGGTGTTAAAATTCCTTTATTGCTCTTTGTTTGGGATTTTTTACACGAGTGCTCGAATGCTAAAATGAATAAGGCAGTTTTAACAGCCTATGATTGAGTGTATGTGATTAAAATTGGATGTTTCACTCTACTTCTTATAAAGCTTGATCGATTTTAATAAAAATGTGCTACAGATTTATCAATGAACGTAATTCATAATTCATAATAATTTATTTGCAAAAAAAAAGGGTTAGTAAATGATGTTAGATTAAAAGTTATTCCACCTTTTCAGCTGTTGACAAGCGGCATGCAAATATGTACTCATAGGAGTGTCACAGAGCATATAAAAATTGGGTGTCCCTCGGAATCCCTAAAAACGTTGGTCCTAACGCAACATTTAACCAAATTATTCTTTGTCGTAATGTTTTCGGCTGAGTCAGATAATTTATTAAGTTTTCCAAAATCTGCGGTGAGGTTAAGACGGTGAATCCATTTGAGCAGACACAGGCAGAGCAACCTCGACTTGAGCGATTAAAGCTTATTTTCGTATGACTATTACCAGATACAAATCTCTAGTCTAGTAAGCACTTAATTACTGTACAGTGATGCAGTCATTTCAATTGAAACCTTAGTGGTATATATTAAAGTATTATATCCCTGAGCAATGTGCACCATGTGGTGAATATTGGATATTAGCTCTAACGATGTGGCATGTGTTTCTGATAGTTCATACGGTATTGTAAAGTGGCTGATACATATTCATTGATGTTATAAGAGGAGGCTTTCCAATATTCAGAGAACGTCTTCTGACTGATAAAAATCTGATTGATTGGTTTATCCAGGGAATAAAAAGAAACTCAGGCAACGAAATCCATCTTAAAAATAAGTAAAACTTAAGCATACAAATATAATTATATAATGGAAAATACCGTTAATAAACCAGAAGGTGGCTAACGATTCATATCGCAAAGAACATACATAGTAGTAGTAGTAGTAGTCAATTATTTCATATTGGAAATTATATTGTTATAATGTCGCACATTTATAATAAATTCACAATAAGATCGTCAGTGTACAAAAGTAAAAATCAAATAATGTCAATGGGTACAAAAGTAATAATAATAATGAACCAAAATTAAAACAGTAATAAATCAGAAGAAATTCAGCTCAAATGCTACAGTCATAAAATGACGAATCTAAATGAATGTAATAATGACAAATGTAACATAAAGGTACATAATCTAACCATCACTATATTCTTTAACAGAATGAAGTGATTTCGTTAATAATTGACTTTGAAGTCGGCGACCAAATTTTTCATCCAAAGATTTATTTTTTATATCCGCTGGTAGACGCTCATAGAAAGCGGGCCCTATTACGCGCGACCATACATACCACCACCAGAATATCCACCCGAAAAAAACATATTCTTTTTTGTCAGTTGAATGAATAAATTAGACAGTAAGTGTAGTATTGTTCAACCAAATGTCGAACTTGCCCAGGGCCTCTATTCAACACGGTAAAAACCATATCGTGTTGGAGCTGTTATCGAATTGTCATCATTTTGATAGCTCTTATTTACTTGACAGTAATGGCGCCTGACGTCATAACAATACCATAAACCAATACAGATTTACTACGATATCGTTTTACCACCTAGAATACCCTTCCAGGGCCTTTATTCGAGACGCTAAAACAATTATTGCTTTTGACCAGACCTAGGAATATACGGGGCAAAATTAAATGACAGCTAGGGATTGCCTTTATCGATAAACTCAATTATCGATGATTTTCCCATATAGTGATCACCCCCAGCATTTTTTGAATGTATTTTTGTATTTTGTTTTGCCCCTACCACAGGAATTCAAGTCTTTTAGCCATGTAAAATGGATTCATCAGTCGAGACGGAGAAAAGTAACGCCCGAAATTTTTGAACAAATTCTTATCGTTTACTTTAACAATAAATGTATATTATTATTATTACAATTTTAACAGTAAATGGGACAGTAATTTTGGAATATACAATTAGGGAAAAAAATATGATGATTATGAGTGAAGGTTCAAAAATTATGTTGCTATTTTGTTTTATTTTCATACTTTCAATTAAAATATATTTTTACAAACAAAACTTGGAGCGATCACTAGTATTTGGGGAAAGCATCGATAGTTAAGTTTATCGATATAGGCAATCCTTAGCTGTCATTTAATTTTGCCCCGTATATTCCTAGGTCTGCTTTTGACGTATCTTATCGTCAACAGTACGATAGCTTTTATTTACTTGACAGTAATGGCGCCCGTTAAAGCAATAATACTCACGTGTAGGGGAACTGTGCGCAGCGGGTAAGTGCGCGCAACCCCTTTATTTAGGAATGGGGAGGGAGAAGTTTGTGAAATGTATAGACAAATTAAAGTTATGTCGGTAGAGAATTAGTTTAAGCAAGAAAAACCCAGATGGTATCATTCGTTTACTCGAAAAAGAAAATATTCAGAGTCGGGTGCTCTAAAGGTAACATTTACACGAGTAAATGAAATTTATTTCTGTAAGAAATGTATTTAAGCCTTTTATTTTGCATAACATTTGAAGCTATGTTATGTCTCAATAAAATGAGGTACGTTTGATCAAAATCAGTCTGCTTAGAATAATAAAAACTTCTCTTAACCGCGCACACTTACCCGCAGTGGGTAAGTGTGCGCATTTTGAGCTGGTTGAATTAAGGTGATTTTTCTTCGAAGTGGCAAAGTTTTATTGATAATTTCTTGCTTTAATCATTACCTAAATAAATGCTTTGCCAGATACATATTTTAATTTTTCTTTCATGCTTATCGTTTAATTTTGATAATAGTTTAAAAATAAGATGCGCATACTTGCCCCACATGACACACATCTACCTTAACACGTCAAAGGCAACATGATTATACTTTGTTTAATAGAGGCCCTGCAAAGGCGTAAAAAGACTTATAAAACACGTGTCCTTTATCAAAGACAGGGATATAGCGTTCCATTTATATTGAATTTGTCACCATTAATTTCTCTGAACGACAATTTGACTTACTATCTCCGGTGCCATTAGTCATATAACTTATGGTGCCCATTTGTCACGAAGACCGTCTCACAAAGGCTTTGGCAATTCAAGATGGTGGATTACTTTTTTCGACGAAAGGTTTTATCTCGAGAACGTTGAGAGATTGTTTTAGCTGTCGGAAACTCTACGTACGGTTAATTCCTTTGCTTTTGTCGCGTGAAAATGATCGTGGTTTTTTGAAGTTAGAGCGTTGTGGGGAAAATGGGTTATATTACTTTCCAACTGTTTAAGTATGAGTTTTTCAGTGCTAGAAAAGAGATAATTCGTTACTTTACGAGTAATTTGACATTGCTACGTACAAATACAGGTGCACAAGTGTAATGTCGCTTTAAGTTAGTGATATCTTGTGCATATTCTGTTCTTTATTTAACAATTGAACATTATCTGTTAATAATTAAAAGTTAAAACTAAACTTATTTAAATAAAAAAAAAATTAAGCTACTGAAATATTAAAGATGTAAATAATAATCATCACTATAAAAAGAACACCGCCTCTAGCAGGTCCGCTCGCGGCATGGTCCCTATGACACTGGCTGCATTACCTCTCTGGATAGCTAGCCCAATCCTTTGGGAGAGGTAAGCAACAGCTCTAGGATTTCCGGAGGTGTCTATGAGTCGGGATGACAAAGCCTTAATAAAACTTTTCATATCGGCTAACCATGGTCCCATGGTATCCACTGTAAGTGCCACAAATTCGTAATTATTTAATAATGATGAATATTTGCGGCCGAATATTTATTTAAGTTAGTTAGGTTTGCCGTGTGGTTGCCGGCTTAGAATTGTGCCACTCGAGCACTCCAAGTCTTCCCGTGGATGTCGTAAGAGGCGACTAAGGGAATAAAGGCTTGTAGTACTGTTAGGCGATGTGCTTGCTACCTGTCTCTAATATACACTGTTAAACGTCTTAGCCAAAAACTTGTTGATAACTCTGTAATCACAATTTTCACAATTAGGCTAAGATGTTTAACAGCGCATTAGTGACAGGTTGCAAGCTCATCGCCTAAAAGTACTACAAGCCCTTATTCCCTTAGTCGCCTCTTACGACATCCACGGGAAGACCTGGAGTGGCACTATTCTACCCCGGCAACCATACGGGGAGCCATGTTAGGCGATGGGCTTGCAACCTGTCACTAATGCGCTGTTAAACATCTTAGCCTAATTGTGCAAATTGTGGTTACAGAGTTATCAACAAGTTTTTGGAGTTGTTGGTAATTCTGTAGCTCTGCCTACCCCACTCTGGGAATGAAGGCGTGAAGGTATATATGTATGTAAACGTCTTAGCCTAATTGTGCAAATTGTGGTTACAGAGTTATCAACAAGTTTTTCTATTCAACAAGTAATTCTGTAGCTCTGCCTACCCCACTCTGGGAATGAAGGCGTGAAGGTATGTTTGTATGTATGTAGATTTCAGTTAAAAGGATGTTTCGAAATTACAAAATTACTTAAATCACTTTTTACGATTTAGTTATTTAGAAGTAAGCAACATTAGACAGTCATATTCTCCTAAAATTAACAACGACGTGGTTAAATCAATTACGAAATTTAATAAATTCGAAACATCCTTTTAACAGAAATTGTTTTGTAGACACTGATTTCAAGTATCACTTCGCGGAATTTCCGTTTCATGGAAAGCTATTTTCTGCTGAGCCCGTGTTGATTTCAGGTCATCTTGTGATGGTTACAAGTCTAAGAAGTAGGTATTACTTAAGTAATATTGTATAAACGGTCGGCAGGAAGGTTATCTCAAAATGAATGGCACTGTAGCTGACATCGAAATAATGGGTACAAATTAGGGATGCATCGATACGCCTTTTCGCCGATACGATACCGATACCGATACTCTTATAAAAATATCGGCGATACCGATACCGATACCGATACGCTTTTTGTGAATTCAAAAATGAAGGCATAATAAATAAATCACAAGACAGATTTATTTTTATTAATATAAGAAGTAGATACATAGGTTAATATTAGATAATTAAAAAATTTAGTAATTAAAATTAACATTGATAACATTTTTGTTTAACCCTTTACCTACGGGTGTCAACCAGAGTTGCCAGTGAGGGAACACCACTGCAGTACGGGTGTCATTTATAGTTGATCAAGTCGAAGGTCATGTTCAATATTTTTTTTAAACAAAACGAGACCTTGTGTCTTGGTGATAGCGGTCACATTATGTATAGGGATTAGTATAGATGCAAAGGAAAAAATATCATAATGTTCCAGTAGATGACACTGACATAATTTTTTTTTTTAAATTACCGCTTTTTTGCTGTCAACTGGGGTTGACACCCGTACTGCAGAAGTGCAAATAATTGAACTCAATATGGCGGACAGTAGTGTTGTTCATCGACTCGACTTGATTTCATCGACTTGTTGTGAGAGTACGGCGTGGGAGTGTTTTGAGTCTTATTTTTAGTTTATTTTACCGTTTTTGGTTCAAATATTTTAATTTAACATGTTATCAAATCATTATTAGGTATAATAGTACCTAATAATCATTTCACCACAATCATGACTTGTTAAATTTTGGTTTGACATTTACGAAAATAATTTTGAGCTAAGTTAGTGGACATAATATCGTCGGGTAATGTGCGGAAACGCAAAGTTATCGATGAAAAGTTAATCGAACGAGACCATACAAAAACAAATTATTACTTGAATTTTTTGCCCAAAATCGATGGTGTACTAGTTTATCGACAACTGTGTCGATAGTGGCACATCACTATTTTTCATAAGTGGCAAATTGTTTTGATGCAACGTTTAAAGTGATTGATATTTATGCATTATTGTAACAATTATCGACATTTAAGTGTTTATTTGTGTTAAACATACTATAAACTAATGTTTTTAAACTTAAAATTGCGAAATCCGTGAGTAGTAACTTAAAAATCTTCAATTTCTCCGTGACTAATATATTGCTTGATATCAGGAAAAAATGTGAATATTATTACTTCAAGTGATTATTTATTTATTAAACACATTATACTTAATGTGTGTGTGAAATTTCAAGTGTGTAGCTGTAATACTTCAAAAGTTACAAGTAAGTCAAATTATGCCTAACCGCTGACTCTCGCCAAAACATGCCCGTATTGAGCGGTGACTGAGTGATTTAATGCCCCGTAGGTAAAGGGTTAAAAAACAAAGTAATCTTAAATTTTTCGGAGAAAGGCGATTTCGCAAGTCTGTTTGAATAAGACCTGCTGCTGTTTACACTACATTTTTTAATTAAAAAGTATCGTTGAATCGGTCATAAAAATATCGTCGATACCGATATATCGGCTAACCCGAAGTATCGCCGATATATCGGTATCGGTATCGGTATCGGATGCATCGCTAGTACAAATACTAAGAGTCTAGTCAAGATGCATAATGCTAAGTTAGAGATTTTCGAAACTCAAGTTCAAGTTTAATTCTTTGATAAATGGCTTGTCTTTTAGAAACTTGTCAAAATGTATAGGATGGACGTAAGCTGATGACAGATCGCTTTGATCGTTATGTCAACTTTATACATTTTGAGTCGATAGATAGCAAAAATGTTAGCAACATTTGCGTCTATGCACATTGCACGTGGCCTTCTACTTATACGTAATAACATGAATGTATTGTATACAGGAATCCATCATTTCATTGAATTTAATTTCACTGATCGTATCATTTCATCGAATTTCATTTCATCGAACGCTATTTCCTGCTGAAAACCATGATGATTTCAGGATATCTTAAACATTAATTGCTTAGGTTAGGTTAGAATAGACTTGAGACTACCAAAAAATAATTACAAATGCGGCGATAAAAGCCATTCGATGAAATCAAAATTCTGCGTAATGATAATTCTGCCTACCCCACTCTGGGAATGATGGCATGAAGGTATGTATGTATGTATGTATAATTACGTTCATTATAAAATATTTTTCGAAACACTAATAGGTACCCATTGTATATGTATGTAAGTAAACTCTTTATTACACAAACAGAAAATATCGAACTAAATATGTATTATACGACCAAACTAATTCAGACTTTACAAAATAATTCACCGGTATCAAAGTTTTTGACGTCCAACCGAACAGAATACCAGAATACTAGTTTACTTCAAAATGGCGTCCCGAGTTGATAAAACTTTTTCAATTACATTCGAATCGTGTCTTGACGCGGATTCTCAACTTTTTGCCAGCGTTGTTCAACTTCGCACAATTTGCCGTGACATTTATTATATTATCAACCCTGATTAAAGTACTTACTGTTTGTTTTGTTTTGTGGTAGGGAGAGATATTTTTAGGGAAATTAGATTGATACTGGTGCACTTACACTAAATGTACCTATTGTAAGTAGCGTCCAAAAAGTCGGTCTTAAAGTTTAAATAAGGTTATTTGACGCTTTTTTCGACGGATACCTGAACTTTACTCCTGCGCTTGTAGGTATTATGTAACTATAGAATTTTAGCAATTAATTATATAGCTTTAAGATTCAAACGAGCATGTACTTAGATGTGTTTTGTTGCGGTATGGGGTTAAGGCGGCCGGTAAAATGAGTAACATAGAGGCAAGTTGATATTTTAGAGTAAAATACATTTTGCCTTATAATAAATAGATTTATGGTGGCTAGGATGGAGAGGCATTCCAGTCTTTGATCTTGAGATTGCAAATACGACTAGGTCTAAGTTATGCTTAGCCTCTTTCTGACATAGGTAATAAAAAAATTAAAAATGAATATCAGGGGACAATCACAGACCAATTGGCCTGGTCCCAAACTAAGCTGTAAGCTTGTACTCTGGACCACCACAAACATACTTACATAGAGAGTTACATACTTAAAAACGCATAAAAAAAACACTAAGAAGTTTTAGTTCTTCGCTGGATTAATAGGATGAAGGGATAAAATATAGGTTAAACTTAAAGAAAAAATCCACAGTCTGCGGTCATCACATACATATTAATCTGTACCGGGAATATATTATTTACGGTTCTCAGCAAGTGACCCGTTTGTTATCTCCGCAGTTTACTGCACGTATCAGGCTTGGCTGCATTTAAATGCATCAATTCAATTTCCCTAACCTAAAAAGTAAAGGGTTGACGTCTCATAGCGAACCGATTTGCAATGAAAACGCAGTAAAACGGAACGCTCCCATAAAGAACGTTCGAAACATAAAAATGCTCATCGATTGAATAAAGTCGGTGATGCCAACATAAATTTCGATTCATCGTTCGGAAACATTGCAATTTTATAGGAAAACTGTCGTTAAACATATTTACAGGAGGGTTTGAAATCTGCTGCAGAATGTCCATACGGACCGTTTGGTACAAATAATATGTGACAATTTCGACATTAATGGCTTTGTTTATTATTTAAATGACTTTTTAATGTCGTTATTTATGAAATGGAGAATATATTACTATTAAAGGCACGTTGTTGGCTTGCACTGAATAAATTATGAATGCCATTTTAAATTACGTGTCGTAACTTATTGCACTATAAATATTTATACTTAATTAAAATTGGTTTAATACGTGTAAGGTACATTTCCGACTAGTAATATAGTACAATTAGTTTTCGGTAATAAGGCTAGGTTCACACGGCGGTTCAGTATTTTCATATACATGAGATATTTTTAACTTAAAAACGCTGTTCCTTTTTTATGGTATGGCACACAGGCAATATCAAGACGGTGAATGCGTTCCCATCCTTGAGGACTAAGATGCAATGCCTCTATGCTAGTAATTTTACGGGTTGTCTTATCCCCACACACCAAAACACAAAAATGCAAACACTGCTGCTCGTCGCCAGGTCAAAGGATAAGATGGACCTAGGACACAATAATGAAATTTAGAACTTATCTTATCTTACAGATGGGCCCCTTCGGATACACTTCGGACCTTTAGGATCTTTTTTGCAATTACCGTTACACACTCAGCTGTCCGAATGTGCAGGTTTCCTCAGAATGATTTTTCCTTTACCGAGCCTTGGGTAATGTAATTAAGTTAAATCTCATTGGCACATGGTGACCGCGGGGGTTCGAACTTGGTATAGTCTTTACTATTTGAACTGAGCTGATCTTCTACACAAAGGCCATTGTTTGTAAACAATACCATTGTCTTTCTTTGTATCCGTAACCGTAAGCCGATTACATACAAAAAAGTTAGAACTACATTGAATGTACATTGAATTATCAACCCTACCCTCTTAGTCAGTAGGTTTAAAATGTAAAGTGTCAGGATACAGATATAAGTCTTTATTATTTGAACTGTGCTTATTCTCTACACAATACTATCATCTACACAAGACTTATATCTGTATCCTGACACTTTACATTTTAAACCTACTGACTAAGAGGGTAGGGTTGATAATTCAATGTACATTCAATGTAGTTCTAACTTTTTTGTATGTAATCGGCTTCCGTTTACGGACATAAAGAAAGACAATGGTATTGTTTACAAACAATGGCCTTTGTGTAGAAGATCGGCTCAGTAGAAATAATAAAGACTATACCTTACGATTACGAGTCACCCTGAGCATAGTATAAATAGAAAAGTAGCTCGACTCCGGCCCTTTAGGAGATTCTGATAACAATTGCCGCTCGGGCGTCAGGGTTGTCCAAACTTGTTTTTCAATTTAAGTCACCTACTTGGCCATACTTAATAATATTATATATTAATTTTCATAAATTACACAAACTTAAAGTAAGTAAGTATAAATATTGTTAGGTACAGTACCCCAACGAAAATGTTAAGCACTTTAGTGCGTTGTCATAGTAAATTTCAAACAGAACATCAAATGACACACATGACAATGACTATGACATTCACAATGACAAGGTTCTAAGTATGCTCAACATTTTTATTGGGTGACTGTATCTAGCCCAGTCATTTAGTATTTTTACCTGGAAAGTTTTCCGGGAGTTTTGATATTTGGCAATTTTATAGATTTTGGGATGCTCTTGCCAAATTTCAACTTTGCCACCTCGTATGGCTGCCGCTCGCGCCGCCATATTGAAAAAATGGCGCCGAAAAGCATTTTTTTGATAATAACTCCTTTCTGGCGCATTTTACAGGAAAAACATATTTATACAAAATAAAAGAAGAGAAAATTTCCTACAATTTATGTCTTAACCTTTTCTTTCCTAAAATCAATAGTTTCGGCGTACGAGCACCGTAAACCATTATACATCCACGCCAACGTGTAATATTTACTTTAAACTGTTCATATTGTGATTTGTAAATTATAAAAATTATACGAAGGTTAAATATTGTTCCATAGAATGTAAACCTACCTAACTACTAGTCTACCATGTCTAGCTAGTCTGTTATGTCTCCGCAGGCATAAAGGAATGCGTCCCTTTTGTGTCAGGCCCCCTTCTTTCCCTTCTAAGAAACATCTGGCCCCAGCTGAGCTCAATAGAAATATTTTTAAATTGACCTAAATACTTAAATAGTGAGTCAGATGTGGATTAGACCTTCTGGGGATACCACGATAAAAAAAATGCGCCGATTTCTCTACCTCATGGTGGTGTGGAAACGAGTATTTCTGCCGAAACGTGTATTGAATTACACTTTACGGCGCTCCTACGCCGAAACTATTGATTTTAGGAAAGAAAAGGTTAAGACATAAATTGTAGGAAATTTTTTCTACTTTTATTTTGTATAAGTATGTTTTTCCTGTAAAATGCGCCAGAAAGGAGTTATTATCAAAAAACTGCTTTTCGGCGCCATTTTTTCAATATGGCGGCGCGAGCGGCAGCCATACGAGGTGGCAAAGTTGAAATTTGGCAAGAACATCCCAAAATCTATAAAATTGCCAAATTTCAAAACTCCCGGAAAACTTTCCAGGTAACCTCTATTTTTTCGACCAAATGACTGTACTATAAGTACCAAATTTAAATTATTTTACTTATATAATTTTATCTGTTGACACTAAATTATATATTTATAGGTATGTGATGGATGTGATATGTAAATTCCTTTTTGACCTTTTGATATTTATATATTTATTTAACAATATTTACGTCTTTTCGGCAGCGACATTGTATTGTCGCTCGATAGCGATAGGTAAGTACGCGCACTACCAACAAAACGTAACCGAGCGCAAGGACGCCGCAGCCCCGACTAGTACACACGTACACTCGTAGTATCCTGAGATTTAGTATAAAGTGGGAGTTTAGCCCCGCCCACCGCCGCGAGCCGCGCGATGTACCTTTGTTTGAAGACGTTCTACTGTTCTTATACTGTGCCCTGAGACACTAGGCCACCGACACTCTAAAAAAAAATGCTGGGGGCGATCACTAGTATATGAGAAAAGCATTGATAATTGTGTTTATCGATGTAGGCAATCCCTAACTGTCATTTAATTTTGCCCCGTAATATTCCTAGGTCTGATAATAATGTAATAATACATCATGGTGTTGTCAGTAGTCCGAATGGCCATTTATCCAGCGTTAATCCTGCTCGTTTTGTGCTAATCAGAAGACACAAAAATGATGTAATATCTAAGGTAGTTTGCTGCTGTGAAGTAGTTTGTAAGTTTTATCTCTAATGTATTGGTAGGCTAGGCACCAACATTATCAATAAGTTCTTACTGTTTCTAACACATATATGGATGCGTAATCCGAAATAAAGTTTTTTATTATTAATATCTGAATAATGCTTTTCTGTCTATCTACTTCATTAAAACAATCATTTATTATTCTACCCTGTGGTGAATATCTACATAAGAACAAATAGTTTCATTTTTAACGCAAAAGGTTTAACCCATTCATCAATTAACAGATTAATTAACACAGCTGCACAGTTCTCGCAAAAAAAGACGAAGAACGCCTAATTGGAAATCTGGGACCATTCGTTATTTAAATTTTAATTACCAACTGCTAAAACTGAAACTTCTGAAAAAGTTATAATGAGCTGTACCTAAATCGCTTTAGCTTTACGCTTGCATTCATGTGAGTAAACTTCCTAAGACGGCTAACTGCATAGTATTGGGTCCTTACCTATGAAATTGGCGTTTTTTTACGTGTTTTATTTCGTACGGAATTTATTTATTTCAATTTTAACTTCCAAAATATTTTTAAATTTCATTAATACACTATGCAACAAAGGTTTTAGATACAAATAATATGGTTCAATTTCTTACTTAATGTTTAAAATAAAAGTGTGAATTTAACTCTTTTTAAGTGCTGCAAGTTCAAGTGTTTCAATTACGCAGAGTTTTATGAAGCGAACTAATATAGCTTAGAAGTGTCTTATATTCCTGACAGAATTTTGCTTGGTTTGCATTTGACGTTACTAAATAATCCGCAAAATTAAATGTATGAAAACCACCGTTTTCATAAAATTCTCCATATAAAACGCCAATTTCATAGGTAAGAACCTAATAATAAGCATTTTAAATTTTAAGTGGTTACCAAATAGAGCATAGAATGCTTCGACTAGTAGTCTTCGTCGCACTCATGCGATATCTAATTGTGTATCTCATGTTTTACAGGTGATAGTGACGCTGGTGCAAAATAATCAAATTATGGCGAGATGTAACCAAAATGTAAAAATACATATTTACGGTACTTACTTACGGATGAATTGAGACATCCTTTCTTCCTTTTACAGTTACAATATATTTTCGGAAGCCTCGTAAACACAATGCGGTATTTTTTATTGAATATATTTGTTACTTTTCGGTAGTAAAATTTTATGGTCTTTGATGCGTGCCTGTCAGCGGCGCAACTAAACAGTAGTAAGGCAAATTACCTTCCTTTTGAAGAACGTTTTTGAGCGCATATTATTATGACGTATCTAACATAAAATAACACAAACACAATGACGTCATTCTGACCGACAGACAAACCGGGAGAAGCAAACAAATAAATTAAAAAATATATAAAGTACCTAAAATTATTTACACATACATACCTACATACCTTCACGCCTGTTATCCCAGAGTGGGGTAGGCAGAGCTACAGAATCACCTACAACTTTAAAAACTTGTTGATAATTCTGTAACCACATTTTGCACAAAGGTTTACTAGCGTATTAGTGACAGGTTGCAAGCCCATCGCCTAACAGCGCTACAAGCCTTCATTCCCTTACGTCCGGTTCCTATATTCAATCCGCGGACAGATAGGCTTACTTCGGATTAAAATTTGACACATTTTGTATGGGCAAATGTCAAATTTTAACCCGAGGTAAGCCTTATCTATCCTCGGATTGAATATAGGAACCCGACATTAGTCGCCTCTTACGACATCCACGTGATGACTTGGAGTGGCACTATTCTAACCCGGCAACCACACGGAAAAATAAAATAAAATATTAATAAATTAAATACTTAGGGCCGAATCTTAAGTACCTGAAACCGACGTGCGTGCATGACTCGATGTATGAATGTTGAAGAAGCGAAAGAAATTTGTCGAGATCGTAGCAAGTGGAAAGAAGTGGTCTCTGCCTACTCCTCTGGGAAACAGGCGTGATTTAATGTATATATAAATACTAAGTCATGAGTTTAACTCGTGTATCTGTGTAAATATGTGTTTCTGTGTATGTGTGTCTATCATATCAACTTGTAACAAACCACAAGTAACATGTCATAGAGTTAATCATACAGGTACCATTGCACGTTTGTTCAATATGTTCCACTAGTTTCATTTCTAAACGAGTGCGCTGCAGAAACAGGCCTTGTACGGCATATTGCAAGGTTGATTTTCAATTTACTCGTATATCCACTTGAGATCTTGTAACGACGTAATATTGGTCGGAAATGTGCAATTTGTCATTGGAAATGCGTCCGCAGACCGTTTATTCGGTCTTATGTTGTCATCAGAGCTGGCGTTACGTAACGTTGTACTTTTTTTTAAAGGGAAATTCATTTTGGCGCTCATGTATTGTCTCTTTCTCTTATTTATATTACTACAAAGGATTAATTGCCAACAAAAGGCGCATCTGTTATGAGACGGTTTACATTTCCGTTGTGAAATCTTGTCAGGCTTTCCAATGTATTTTATGTTGGCGACTTAATACGTTTTGCTTTCAGCATGCCGGGTAACTAGTTTAATTATCATCGTCTATGTAATGTAATCTTCTTAATCCACCATTTTGTTATATAAAAAGTTAAAAAAGGGTATACCGGGTAGCTAAAACCCTTCTACTAATCTCATACTAAATGTATGGGAGTCTTTAATGTCAACATTTTGGATACTTCTCATTTGATTTTTAAAAAGTTACTGATGTCATTTTACTGATTAGGTAACGTACCCTCGATATCAGTTAAAAGTTTTTTGATATCCGTAATAGTTACGGAATAATCGCCTGGACACACTTAACCCTATACCCTGTATACATGAACGGAGGTACACTAGATTTTGACCCTTTTTCACTAGGACCCCAGGATTCTTGTCTTACTAATATTAATAATAATAATAATGTGTAATTAATTGTGTGAGTATGAGTATGAGTATTGTAAATTATAAAATTTGGATGTTTGGATGTTTCAAACATCGAACGAATCGGGATGGAACTTGGCACACGTATAGGTTAGGTCCTGGGATAGAATAGAATTAGGAATCTACGCGAACAAAGTCGCGAGCAGAAGCTATTAAGTACAGTATAAACTTTCGAACATAATCCGATTTCACAATATACTTCCTCGGAAGTCAAGTGAAGTCTTTTATAAGATTTAAATTTATATTCGCACAAGAGATTAAAAGTTATGAAGCTATCCTCGTCGCAAATAATTAACAAGTTCTCCATACAAATTAATTACTTGAAGAGTTTTACATCCTCTGTGTACTTAGAACATTTAATGAAGGATTTGAAGAAGCCAAAGTTATAAAACGGTTTTTTCTCCGGTTCCGACTTTTCAGTATGTAAGGAAGTCTTGACGCTTTTTCCACAGACTCAGCCACGATGTTAATTTACTTTTTTGCTATGTGATCTCCTTTCAATTACTCTTGAGTGTAAGTGTATTAGTATTGGATTTCCCGAAGTATGATTGGAATTTAAATTGTACATTAGGTACAAATTTAAAGAGTTTTGCTTGTTACACGGCCTTGATTAAAGGAGAGGGTGTTTCTTTATTTTTTTAAATCTGTGTTACGTGAATCGATCTTTTTCGACAAGGTTAATTTATAAAAAAAGTTAGGTAAAGACATTTTGCTCCATACCTAGTTACTACATATACAATTGATTAATATGACTTTTTTGTAAAATTTACTCTAAGAACTAGAAAAATACAATTAATTAATTTTCTTATTACATAAACGCACAACTTCTAAAGTATAATAATAAACTTAACCTAGCATTATATAAAACAAACACTCTCACATAAAACAAAAAATAAATATATCCATGCGTAGCTGATCAGGAAAATGTGTCAAAACTCACAAGAACGAATAAGTCTAGGCAATAATAAAATAAATATAAATTTTAGAAATTATACTTACCTATGACGGTGCAAGACAACCCACATAAACAGTTTCGATACATTTTCCTACAGAAACCGTGTCCCTTAGACAATATAATGCTTCAAATATACCTAGTTTACCCTTATCTTTCACTGTGACATTTAAATATGACTGAAGGAGTCAAAGTATAATTTAAATACATACATACATACATAAACTCACGCCTTCATTCCCAGAGTGGGGTAGGCAGAGCTAAAGAATTACCAACAAGTCCTAAAACTTCTTGAAAACTCTGTAACCACCCTTTGCACAAGCAGGCCAAGATGTTTCCCAGTGTATTAGTGACAGGTGGCAAGCCCATCGCCTAACAGTACTGCAAATAAAAATAAATAAAATAAAATTGGTTATTGTAGAAAAAGTTTAAAAGGAAGATATTTCATTGTAGCTACTTTCCACTTAGGTACCCATATAAATTGCCTGTTTTTTAAAATCCGCTACCTTTTATATTCAGCAGCATAACCTACACATTACATTAAAACTGTGTGGATATAAAAAAACGCAATAAACAATCCGCGGTCAGCTGGCAGGAATCTGAACACGCTCCGGTGTTTTTGTTCCAATTCCGGAAGGCATGCAGCTCAAGCATTTTACGTATTTTACTGCCTTTTTGCCTGCGATGCGTTTGTGTGAAATGCGTTTATTCATTGAAGTATCGTCATATTGCATAATGTTCTTGATAAAGTTTTGGAATATTTCAAATCGCGCTCTGATTTTCATTGTCAGCCTTCTTTTACTTTCATAACTTCGTCTAAGATAGATAAAGTTATTTCTCTCCCTTTTGTTGTGTTGAATATGAATACATTTATGATACAAGCAATTGCGGCAATATTGACCATAAAATACTTATACACCGTGTTTTTTTTGATTTACGATAACTTTAAGGGAACGTTCTTTAGGTCAAATAAAGTTAATTTCCCGAAGACAAATGATAACTGTAACGGTTTTAAAGATATTGAATTTTTAAATTTAATCATTTAATCACGTTGAACTGGTCTAAAAGGCTCTTAACTGTCTGTGTATGTCTCGCCAACATTGACGCTGACACTGACTACGAGTTAACTCTAAAGGCCCTTTTAGAATGACCAAAGATACAAAATTTAATTACTTTGTTCTAAACAGTTTTTTTTTTTGCAATATTTAAAAATCGAATCTACCACTTAGTTTCTATGGATGTACCTAGTAATATGCCGAAGTTATCGTAAATCAAAAAAAACACGGTGTATTAGAAACCGACATAGTTTTTAGAAACGAAAATTAATGAATTTTAATACATTTTATACTTAATTACTCGTAACATATTGATAAAATGTCTTTTGAGACACATAATATCAGCTCCAGAGAAGAAGAAAATAAATAAAACGGATTCGAAACCAATTATTGTGTCAAATCAAGTTTAAGAAAAATGTATCATGTTATATTTCTAAATTAATTCTGAGCTCCAATGATTGACGTAGCCTGGAACGGAACGATATTGAATTTCATAAATGGAACGAATACCGTCGTCCAATCACATTCCGGAGAAGGAAGTTATTCGTTTATTTAAACAACATGAGTATGCTGCTACTTTTTCTGAGAGATAGTGGGTACGTGTGTACTTAGATATAACTAGGTACGTACTTGTTTTTTTTCTGTTGGTAGTTCAAATTTATCGTTACAAGAATTTATGAAACAAGACGCGATATGCAGGTTCCGTCAGGAGACAGAGAAGACGGCAATGCACATCCTATGCTCATGTGGACTACTAATGCTGCATATGCTATGTCATAATAACCCCCCTGTTGGCAAGTGTCAAAATGACCCCCCCGCGCGTCCTTGCCCCGTGATCGCCAGGGTCATGCATTAGAAGTGAACAGGTATAAATCGTTTACTGCGTGCGCTTCTCATTGAATTGTGGACTTTGAAACACTGACACTAGATAATGCGTTAGTCCGTGGTGCCCTTGAACTGAATCAGGTTTATTGTACGTTTATGAATAATTGTGAGCAGACAAGGCGTTTCACAAAAAGCCCGACTGGCTGTTCACAAAATGGAGTGCTGGCCCCTACCCTGATGTATGGTACCTACTGAATGTTGGGTGTGGCAGGGCAAGCATGTAAGTCGTGTAAATGCAGTTGAAATGCGCTCTTTGCGTAGTATGTGTGGTGTGAAACTGATTAATATAGTAAGAAATGAAAAAGTCAGGGAGAGATGTGGAATAAAAGAAGATGGAGTGACTAAGATTGAAAAGGGCATGCTTCGATGGTTCGGTCATTTGGAAAGGATGGATGAAAGAATGTTGACGAAAGAGATTTACAGATCGAAAGTGAGTGAAATCAATCCTCAGTGGAAGGGTCCAAAGGGGCCGCCCTAGGCGTACTTTTTCGAATCAAATCGGAGAAATACTGGAAATGGGCCGAAGCTTAAGTACCTGAATCCGACGTGCGTGTATGACTCGATGTATGAATGTGGAAGAAGCGAAAGAAATTTGTCAAGATCGTAGCAAGTGGAAAGAAGTGGTCTCAGCCTACCCCTCTGGGAAACAGGCGTGATTTAATGTATTTATGTATGTATGAATAATGGGGGAAACTTTTACTTACCTTAGTCACACGACGTAATTACTTTACCTCAGTCAGTTCAATTTTCTACACGTACCACGAAACTCTATGGACAGACGTTGATTAATTTCCAACTAGTGATTAACAGCGGCTTTTCATTTTAATTTATTCTATTAGGCGAAAAAACAGGATACAAATATAGAAAATAACTATAAATATAGTGCAATTGTAATGAACAAGCAGACCACGTGAACCATTCTCATAGAGACACAAAGTTACAATAAAATACTGAGACTAAATAAATGAATATATCAGGAGACTATGTCACACCAATTGACCTACTCCCAAACTTAAGCTCTAGGCTTGTACTATGGCTACTAGACAACGATATAAACACTTATATAGATAAATGTATACTTAATTACATAGAAAACATCTACGACTCAGCAACAAATATGAATGACGATAAGCTTTTAACCATAATCAGTCAGTGACTTGCGCATGTACGAGTAATATGACAAGAATACATATTTGTGATTAAAAACAAATTCGAGATGCAAACACGAAGTATAAATAATGCAATAACTTATCAATAAGTACATACATACATATCTTCACGCCTGTATTCCCAGAGTCGGGTATGCAGAGCTACAGAATTACCTACAACTTTAAAAACCTGTTGATAATTCAGTAACCACACTTTGCAAAAATAGGCTAAGATGTTTACCAGCGTATTAGTGACAGGTTGCAAGCCCATCGCCTAACAGTACTAAAAGCCTATGTTCTCTTAGTCGCCTCTTACGACATCCGAGATATGGAGTGGCGCTATTCTAACCCGGCAACCATTGTAATGTAATTTAAAAAAAACGTACTATTTTTCTGATAAAACTTGTTTCCTGTTCCTGCCAACTGCAGTGTACAATATAACATGTTCTCTTAACGATGTTACGTACAGTCAATTATAAATAAGTACATTCTAATATATTAACATTTATATAACAGAAACAGTTGTTGCCTTGGGAACGTAATCTGGGCTTTTGTCTAACGCACTTGCAATCGCAATCGTTTTAATTTTGAAAAACGAAGGCTTGTCTGCATACAAATTAAAAACAATTGATCCACTTTGAAGCCGTTTGCGATTGCAAGTGTGTTAGCCAATCGCGACGCGGATCCCTCTTTGAGGTCCAAGCTATATCTCTATGTACCTTTTTTAAATAGATTCCGCAGTTACATACAGACAGAAAATTTTACTTCACTAGAAGCAAAACGTAAAAAAAATCTGATAATACTTGTTTCCTGTTCCTGCCAACTGCAGTGTACAATATAACATGTTCTCTTAACGATGTTACGTACAATAAACTATAAAAAACAGTAGGTTGGTACAAACGCCGAAATTATGAATAAGTAAACAAGTTTTTAAAAGCTCGTTTAGTCTTATTCTAAGACTATAGCCAAGTTCGAAAGGTACGTTATTTGTATAAGTTGTGATAAGGTCCCATCTGGCACCCTTTAGGTACGGTACCCTAAACATGTATGTTACAAATAGCCTACAAAATCAGAACTCGGTAAAACCATATTGCTTTACCTCGGCGTAAAAATATAAAAATATACTCGTATATTCAGTTAATTGGCTACATAAGGGCTCTTGTACACGTCGCTAATATGGAGTAAATCTACTAGCCGCCATTACTGTAACGTTGACATTACGATAACATGTATTAAGTCATATGTTTTTTACGAGTAGAATAGAGTTTCAGGTCAAAAACATTCCAACACAAATTCGGTCTTTAAAAGAATTCCGTAAGCCTAGTGATTTGAATAAAATATCAATTTCTTATGAAACAAATGAAATAAACACTCAATTTCTATGTTCCCATTTATGCCAAGGCAAAATCGAGCTTGGGTAATGTAATAACTTCAACAAAAACGCTTCTTCTACGTCTATTCGGTAATTTAGTTTGGGAGTTGAAAAATGTGTAGCGCCCATGAAATTGTATCCACTTTGTTTCGTGTCACTTACATTTAGTTTCGGTAAGTGAATGACGCAATAAGACCTTTTCTGGAAGCGACACGTATAATGAAGGTATTTATGACGTGACGTATCTTAAAATGTTTTTGGATAGGATTGTTAAGGTCAGGTGAAATAAGTGCGACAGCGGGGTAAGTGCGACAAACCATATATTTTTAGAAGATATTGTTGGTTTGACGGACTTGCCCCGTAGACGCACTTGCACGAGGTGGGGTAAGAAAGTCAACGGAGTAAGTGCGACAAACCATATATATTTTTAGGAGATACTTATTGTTGGTTTGACGGACTTGCCCAGTAGATGAGCTTGCCTTAATTTTTTAAGATTTCCAGAAATACCTGCGGTTTGGTTAGGTTAGGGTATGCTAGTAGATTTTTGACGTGTAAAAGTGCCCGGGCGGCCTGCCCACTAAAATGTTTAAAATTTAGGCGAGACAGGTTTCACGATAATTGAAAATTCAGACATACGAAACATTAGGACAAATGACGATTAGGAAAACCATATTAGTAACATTAATATTGATTAATGATAAGACATTGTGTAGGATTTTCCGAATCAATACCATCATCTTAACCGGTGGAACTTCCGCCAAGCAGCACTGTTCGCATTATTATGTTCCGGTGTGAAGATAATAACGGGTAAAATTACTAGCATAGATGAATCGCATCTTAGTCAGTCTCAGAATTGCAGTCCTGAAGTTGTAGCCTTGAGAATGCAAATATCTCAGGTCCAAAATACCATCAGGTAGTGTATTTTCTCGCTAAAGTCTTCTCGTTACAATAAAAAACGGGATTTAGTACAAATAATTTATAACTTGTAGACTCTGGGACCGTAGGATCCGGAGGCATGGAATATTTTTACCAATTTAAAAAATGAACTAACTCGTGCCTCAGGTGACCATAGGCTAGGTATTTCCTCAGCCAACGGCTAGCGATAGCTCATCGAACGAGGAAATGCAGCCAGCATTATGGACACCATTCCCGGTGGCAGTGGCCTAGGGGACATTTATACGAGTACATATAGTTACTTAGAATAAGTTAATTTATTTTAGTATTTAGTTTTAGTTTTAGTATTTACTTGTGGGAGGACCTTGTGCAGGGTCCGTCCGGGTTGGTACCACCATCTTATCCATTAACCTACCGCCAAACAGCAGTGTTCGCATTGTTGTGTTCTTGTGAATGCGAATGTCTATGGGTCACAGTTTCCACTCACCATCAGGTAGGGCCTGTGAGCCGGTTTGCCTTCCATTGCCATAAAAACAAAACAAAAACTGTATATTGTTAGTATTTCATTCAGTTTCTGAAAAAAAAACCTTTAAAACGGATATAGGGTAATTTCAATCCGAAAAAACTGAACCAACCCCTGGCAAAACCTAGTCATTATAATTGTAATATTGCGTGCAAAAGTACTTCACGCAAAACTTGCTTTCGTGTTAATTATTTTCTGTACACCGTGACCGCAAGTAGGTGCGTTGTTTCCCATCGATCCCACCGCGACGCACCTGTGCTCTTCCCACGTATTACCACATCCTTGTCTGCGGACGTGCCTTCGGTTTTCTTAAGCTGAGCCCTCCGAGAACCAACCACGTGTCTACCAGAGATCGGGTTAAATCGCGGAGGCTTAAACAATAAGCTTAAGCCTACGCCTTCTTTCGCGTTATGATAAATGTAATATCATGTCATGACTAGAGCTGTAAAAGTAACGAAAAAAAACGTACCCGTATGTATTCGGTACTATACTAGTCAAAACAAAATAGGGGGCCACGGTATATTCTGCATACAAAAGAACTGTTTTCGGAGAAGTATGTTTTTACCATGCGTGTGGTTTTTTAAATCAATTTCCAAATTTCATACAAAATGAGCAAAAAAATGCAACTTTTTTAAAAACCACACGCACGGTTAAAACAAACAATTAACAAAAAATTAAAAAATCTAGCTTGTAAGTTGAACATTGCAGCTTTCGAATGATACTCAATTCAAAAATAACAGGTTAAAATTTGTTATAATAATCCTTCTCCGAAAACAGTTCTTTTGTATGCAGAATATACCGTGGCCCCTATTTTGTTTTGAGTAGTATATAACAATTAGTACTCGTTACTATCGTATCGTTACGTTACTCGTTCCTTGATGCCTCATAATAACATGTTAGAGCAACGAATCAAATCGTATCGTATTGCGTATGCGTACCTACAGTATGGCGCCGCGGCGTCGCATAGCAACATTGGTAATTTGTAGAAAACAAAAAACATACTTATACATTACATGCCAAGCTCACAATTACATCGCAATCCGTTATGCATTGATGATAATGAAATAGCAACAAACAGGTGTAATACGAGTAACGAAACGGATTCGTGTGTAACGTTTCGTTGATCGGTACTAGATGGCGCTCCCATTACTCAGTACCGAATACATACGGTTTGCTACAGCTCTAGTCATGACCTATATGGGGTTACTAAGGGCAGCGTGAGGATGTAGGAAGAAGTTACACCACTGATACGTATGATTATACATGTTAGGTTGAAGCTGAGTCAAGCAATATACACTCAGGGGAAAAAATAACGGCTCGGAGTGCGTACTTCATACAAACGAGGCTATTTCGAAGACTTGGTTCCTCGCCTGGCATAGAGTTATGCTCTCTTAATCGCGCAACGCATTTGCAGTGTTATTATTGCAGTCAGTCGTGTGATTGTAATCTTGAGATTGCATCGGTCTTTTTGGGCCTCCGGGTTTCGTACCGCCTTATATTCACGTGGCCAGTTTTTGTTCTTAATCATCTTTAGAGTTTGCACTATAATCACACCGAAATTGATTCCATTATGTATTAGGTACCGTTTTATGATAAAACAAAAACATAAGAGAAACAAGGTTCTAGCACTATTTTAGTTTTTGACTGTCTATTGATACGAGTATATTGCGGTTTAAAACAACAGAGACGGACGAACAGACAGCCAGACGGACGGAAAACGTAGGCTTCCGTTTGGCACCACTGAAACCCCCTCCCTTAGGGTCTGCAACCTATCTTTACCTTTGCCTATAAAGTACGCAACCTTAAAAACTAGTGACTAATTGTGTGTCTGTTTGTCCACAGATCTGTGCAACGCGGCCACCAAGATCCAGGCCTCGTTCCGTGGCCACCAGGCTCGCAAGGTCACCCAGGAGCAAGTAGCCAAGGACTTGCAGGATCAGCAGGACAAGGTCGGCATACAACACTTTGATACTATAGTAGCGTCAATCTAGGGCAGGTCAAAGTCGGCATACAACACTGTGATACTATAGTAGCATCAAACTAGGGTGATACCAGGGACAGGTCATATAAACGCGTAATATACTTGGTTTTAACCTTTTATTAATACCACATTGATGCAAACCTTGCGACACTATTCAGGGGCTCTATTCTAATTGCGGCCGGGTAAAATATAATATGATAACATACATACATACATACATAAACACACGCCTTCATACCCAGAGTGGGGTAGGCGGAGCTATAGAATTACCAACAACTCCAATAACTTGTTGATAATTCTGTGACCACATTTTGCCAGTGTATTAGCGACGGGTTGCAAGCCCATCGTCTAATAGTACTACAAACCTTTATTCCCTTAGTCGCCTCTTACGACATCCACGGGAAGACGTGGAGTGGCACTATTCTATCCCGGCAACCACATGGGTTATGATAACATGTCAAAAGCAATATGGTTTTACTCAGTAGAATAGAGCCTCTGTAATTTTTAAATTTTAAATTACTTACTTGAGAGTATACAAAGTCTTTTGAATTGCGAAATTTGGCTGTCACTGGGATCATCCTAGATTGAGCGTACTATAGACTCAGTTTTATCTAATATTGAACGACATTAGGTCGGCATACAGAACTTTGTCGGTTGGACGACCGATGCACCTTGAAACAGTGACATAATTAAAAAAAAATATGACTCGAAATCAAATCGAAAGGTGACGTTTTGAAATAATGTCACTCTAATTCTAAAAATGTAAAAGTATGAGTCCTTATTCTGTAAGCAACACGTGTTAGTAAAGTCACCGTGTTGGCAGTAGCTATTCTATTTTCCAGTTCAGATTCTAAAGACTGCGAAATAAACAATAATAAGTAAGTATCACAGTTCTTAAGAAATACTCGAGGCCCGGTTTAATATTTAACAAAGGCTTATCGTCACTAATCTGCGAGTTGTTAATGAATTCTGTTATTCTTTGTTATTACTTTCTTCTGCGCTCCCAACGTTGTTAATCTCAACAATTAAGGCCAGGTTAAGGACCGACAAAAAGACCAAAAAAATATTAAGGCTCTTAAATTCTTCCTACTTTTTAATGTTTTATGTTTTGATTGCAGTAGCAAAGGTTATACGATTATAATAAAAGTAGTTACTTAACCTCCAAAAATTCATAATCACACAATAACTAAAGGTGCTTTATATTAAATATGGTTTCTCCTTATCTCGCGTAGTAACATTTGAATTTGTCAAAAAACATTTTTAGTAACTAAAATGGGTTTGTTATTTGTAAGAAAAAACGGTTATGTATATCGGCCGAACCCTATATTCAAACTGCAGATAGATAAGGCTTACTTAGGGTTAAATTTTGACATTCGCCCATTAACATAATTGTCAAATTTTAATCCAAAGTAAGCTTCTCTGTCCGCGGTTTGAATTTTGGGTTCAGCCATAAGCGGGTTAGATTTTATTATTTTTCGTAGATTAAATTAGAATTTAATTAGACTTGTTGGTAATTCTTTAACTCTGCCTACCCCACTCTGTGAATGAAGGCGTGAGTTTATGTATGTATGTATGTATATAACATAGATTAAATTAGTAAAAAATAAATAAATCTTTTTTTTCTACTCGTTTATTATTATGACCAATTAAAAGAAAAAGTAGGCTTCGTGCCGTATCAGCGTGCAACATGGAAATTACTCCACCGACAAGAGCATAGCTCTTAAGTAAATGATGATGATGACTATATTATAGAAACTTTTATTAAAACTGCTAGTATCCTTAACGGTATCAGAATACCACCTATAGCGTAACCGAAGCGTGGAAAAAATTGTATAATGAGCGTTGCTATGGTAATAACAGTTCTATAATATTTATTTTATAACACACATTTAATACTGATAATAAACCCACCGTCGAAAGATGAGTCAAATGATTCCAAACCAGACGGGTATACCATGAGCCATTGAAGAGTTTCTACAGCAATCTTCTGTCTCCATCATCATACCAGCTCGACGGTACCATATTGTGTCATCTGTATAAAGTCATTTTTGAGACAACTTGAGACTTGCATTAGAGTCGAGATCAGTTTATTAATACTGCTCTAAGTACATACATACATACATAAACTCACGCCTTCATTCCCAGAGTGGGGTAGGCAGAGCTACAGAATTACCAAGCACTCTTAAATAAGTTGTTGATAATTCTGTAACCACGTTTTGCACAATCAGGCTAAGATGTTTACCAGTGTATTAGTGACAGGTTGCAAGCCCATCGGCTTAGAGTACTAGAAGCCTTTATTATTCCCTTAGTCGCCTCTAAGTGACCCTTAAAATGTCGCTAAAAATGGACATAAGCCTAACTCGATCTCAAAAAGCATCCTCAACCAAGTTTGACTCCAACCAAAGCACCGAAGTGCACCTAAATTCGAAAACAATCTAGGTAAAAGGTACTATCCCGAATCACGCCAATCTTCATCCCCGGGGAATCCGGGACGGTTCCTAAACACAATACTCCACTTTACAGTGAGCAAGATTAATTGGGAATTAGCCGTCAGCTGAATGTCCACTAATCAAAAGATTAATTGCTATCAACAGTTTTAACAGCTGTCATTTTGGGCTTTACACACATTTTAATTGGGAATTTTAATAATAATTATCAGGGCATTCTTCTTTGTTTAGATAATAAGCCTTGCTTCTCTAAATTGTTGACAATGTGGTATAGTTGAAGGTAAATAAAAGTCAATCCTGGCACCTTTTATTTCAGTAACAATTATAACGTCAAATCCAACAATCTCTACATAGTATAAAACAAAGTCGTTTCCCGCGTCTGTGTGTATCTCTGTCTGTATATCCGCTAACTCCTTCTTACCCACTCAACGGATTTTATTACGGATTTCACCATCATGTAGATATTTTATCAGGGAAAGTTTTTATTTATAATTAATTCTAGTTTATGTACGGATGTTACAAAAACTCACATAAACCAAGGCGAAGCAAGGGCGGGTTGATAGATTATAAATTGAACTACGATGACAAGTGTCAGGAGTGTATACTTCATCATCATCATCATTGCATGTCAGCCGAAAGACGTCCACTGCTGGATGTAGGCCTCCCCCAAGGCTCTCCACTCAGTTTTACAATTAAAATAGGTACTTGGAGTCGGGCGAAAAATTCTCAACTTTAACAAAAACATACATTTAAATTTAAACAGATAAAACTCTAACCGTTAAAAGGTATTTTTTCCAACAATTCCGAGCTTTAAAGTTAAATGGAGTCGTATAAATACTTAGTGAAGTTAAAAAGAAAGTTCTAATTGAAGATAACTTAATTTAAATTGCTTTGAATATCTCATTTGAATCCGTAAAAACTGGAACGAAGACTTCGTAAAGTTACTCGGAACATTTCTACTTTACATTGAATTATAGAAACAGAATTGATATCCAATATCCAATAATTGAATACAATGAAGCCTTATGATTTGACGTTGGACCGATTTAACAGAATCTACGAGTTAATTTTGTAAAGTAGCGAAAATGTTTGAAGAAAATTGTGCCTTCTAAATTTACCTATGCCTATCTTTTTCCCTCTATAGGCAGTATTACGTAGTGTCAAAAATATACAATGAAGAAAATACAGAAATAAATAACACTTATAGCCATTCTTTTCACTAACTGGTACTTAGCTGGTTTTAACACTGCGATGTCTCTTGATTACCAAAATCTGTGTGTTTTTTCCGATAAAAAGTGGGGTTATTATGACATAACTATGCAGTTCAGTTTACGCTGAGAGAAAAGGATGAAGCTATATAACTGATATAGCTCCGTCCTTCACGCTCGCCGTAAAATTAACTGCATAGCTATGTCATAATAACCCCCCTGAATAATAATAACCCCCCTTGGGGTAGTCGGGTCAAACTTTAGCTTTATTTTCCGACTTTTCAATATTCCTGAAGAATCAGAAGTATTCAATAAGTGGTTTTCTATTCCAGGAAGACATCGAGAAGATCGACCTGGCCGATCCTGACTTGAATAAAGCAGCGACCAAAATACAGGCCTCTTTCCGCGGCCACAAAGTGCGCAAGGACGTCCCCAACTAAGGTGGCCACGGAGCCCCTGTGGCTGCCCTGTGGCAGGACATTCTCTGACTTCACATCTGAAACATAGCTTTACTTTCTCCTAAGCCGTAAAATATTTTCACAGGTTTTTATTAAACTACTGATGCTCTAGATTTTTTCAACTAGATAAAAAAGCCGGTTAGAGTGACTTGCGAGAAGTGTGGGCAAAGTTTCAACTAGCTTGAAAGGTAGTTAATGAGTTGCAAACTGCGAACTAGGGTGATTGATGTAGGGAAATAAAAGCTTGTAAAACATTTGAATTTTTCGTTGTTATTTGGACGGACGGAGTCAGAGAGCCGTTTAATAGTTATGTAATGAGTAATTGTGAATGATATGTCAATTCGTTACTCATGTATCACTATGTCAATTTTTACCCTTGTACTATCTCCTTCTGGCATTGGGTTGACGTGTCTCATAAATACCAAAGAGTAGAGTAAAATTGGATGAATTGAACTATTTATAATAAATTATGGTAATAATAGGACCTGTCTAACTATCCCGTCTTTTCTAACTAAAATTTTGGTAACACTACTTCACGCGAGTCGGTAAAATTTATTTTGCGTTTTGCTTTTTATAACATTCCATATTCTTCTTTCAATGTTTGTTGAAGATATAAGATTTTATTTTAGAATAACGTAGAGATAAGATATTTGCATAGTTTTAGCGAATCAAGACAACTGCTTTGTTGAATTTAACACTTTCTGAAGATTTAATATAATTTCTCCATTTGTTCGTCCATTTTTTATTGTTATGGTTACGTTGTCTGTTCCTCTACGTATTTCTAATCTGCTGGTTGTTTCTGTAAATTGCTGGAAATATTCAGGATTTTTGTTTAATAAAATATTTAATATTCGCCTATAATAATATCTTTATATATGAGTTTTATTTTACCTACATGTCAACGTCCTTGTGTCAGGAACCTAAGGTCACGCCACTACTGGGATAAAATGAGAAAAAGGTTTGTATGGGAAGAACTTATAAATGTGTTTATTCTGTTCTGTTCATCTATCATGAGTACTGAAAATAATTTTGATATAGTTTGTTCGATAAAGCATTACTTGCACCATTTTGATAACTATCCATCATGACATTGTTATACCATGGGTTGGTTTCTTGGTTTAAATTTTGCATCTTCATTTTAATTTCTGTATCCAGCCAGGTTTTTTTTATTAATTTAGATTCTTCATTTCCTATAATATATGGGTCTCTTTTGAAATCTGCTGTATAACAATTTTGGTGCCCTTGATCAACGTTATTTGCGCAGATATAATAATTATTATTTTCATCGTAACCATACCCCATTTCCTGATAGGGGTTGGCCTGGGGCAAGTCACTACCGAAATCAGAATTAAAATCTGGAATTGCTTTTAAATTTCTTGTGTGTGCCTGCGGATAGTATTTGGTAGGAGTTATGCGTATTTCTTCATATTTATGTTCTTTAATTTCCAGCTTATTGTTACCTGAAACGAAATCGAAAAAAGCTAATAAAAATTAGATCACTGATGATGGTTTATTACGAAAACCGAAATATGATTATTCCAGGACTGACATTGTGTCGCATAGAATTTCAATACTCCCTGGTGGTAAAGATGTCTAATGATAAATTATGCTAAGATACGATTAAAATAATATTGGGCAGAGAAGGACACTTACTTTTTAAATCCTCTAATTCAAGATTACTGGGTGCTTTTGTGTTAGATTTTTCGTATGTAACGTCTTGTGCTTTATTTTCTTTTCCTGTATCCACTTGTATTTTTAACTGTCTCTTGTTATCCTCTATTTCTTTGTTTTTGGCATCATTTTCTTCCACGTCAGGCTTAACTATAACAATGCGGTGTTGATGTTTAGCCACTGTTGCCATTGGTATTTTTCTAGTATTACTTTCAACGGCAATTTTCTGAACACTATTCACTTTTCCCAGAACGGTTTGAGGCATACCCTGTTTTGGAATTTTACTGACAAAAAGGGGATTGATTTTCGAAACTTTAGCACCAAGATGTTTTTGATGATCATTCCCGTATCCATCGTGAACGTCTACAACAAGACGATTGATATTTTTAAAGTCATTTCTTTTCCGCGTCTCTTGTTTATAACATTCCGGATCATCTTTTACAAGAAATAATTGTGCTTTTTTACTACAGGCATCTTTGGAGCTAAGCGTTTCGCTTTGTACCTGTTTTCTGTACTGACTTGAATCGTTATCGTGATTCCTCTTGGGTCGTTGGGATTCGCTGGTTTCCGAAAAAATCTGTCAAAATGTTGTCAGTGTTTTTGTTACAAGGAGTTATTACAATTTTTACAAGTTTGTACTGTGGTTTTGTTGCATTTTCAAGTCTTTGCAATCTTGTTTGATAGTTGGTTTGTTCTACCATCCACGAAACGTCGCTTAATTCGCACGTATTTGACGTAAGAATGTAAGACTGCTTTTGTTTGCGTAGAATTGCATTTAACCCAACACAAACGTCATGCATTTAACGACATGCGTACGAATGAAGCGACGTTACGTGGACAATGTGGTTTACAATATTTGAATTAAGTAATAAATAAACCTACCGTTTGATTTTCACTTAAAATTTCACAAAATTGAAAGAAAATGGCCAAAAAGAACAGAACTAAAGCAAATCCCTGCATGACGGCCCCGGCAGAAATGGCCGGTCACGTTGACGATACAAATCGATCGGTGGTAATCAATTTTAAAACAATTTAATCAATTATGTAAGGTAATTATAAACAAAGATGTTGTTGATTAAACAAATGGATTGATAAAATCATATAAAACATTAAAATTAATTTAATATTTTTTTGATTGAAGTTTGGCAGCTTGACTCTTGATTTTTAATTAGCTCTAATTGTACACAGTTTTATATCGGTCCAATATTTTATGTATGGAAGGGTTTTTTTATTAAAACATTATACAGCACTGCTGTTTTTTGAAAAAAGAAAAGAATCACCATTTTCTATTCTCATGAGTAAGTATTACTGTTTTAAATAAAAATAAATAAACGTGTCCCTAATTTTCGTATTTCACTGCGTTTATACAGGGTGTCCCAAAAGTACCACGCCACACCACCGGAGGTAGGTCAGCTCAAGAGGAACCTAACCAGCCTATCATGACCTCAGTAAAAGTTGCACCGTTTTCGAGTTATACCAATTTAAAGATTTTTCCAATTTTTCACCTCTTTTGACATTGTAAGTGCTCGCATTTACTGGGATAGCTTTAAAATTTAGTTTTTTTTATTTGTGCGCGTTTATGAATAGTTTATTAAGATGATAGAAGCATTATTATGTCAATAACTAATGTAAAAGTTGGAAAAATACTGTAATGAACTTGACTTAAATTATCATCAACATAGTAATTTAAACTTTGAGCACTTGCCATAACTTTTTTTTACTATAAACAAAATGAGCAAATTACTTTAAAAACATGCGTATTTCATGCCAATTCTAAAATGGTATGACACATGATATCTTAATGCATAAAAGTAGGAATTCGTATCCATAATTTTAATTTTATAAATGTGATATATCTCAGCATGTCTGTTTGGTCCTGGAGAAGGACAGATTACTTTTTATTTATTTATTTAAACTTTTTTGCACAATAAAAATAAACGTAAAATGTACAAATGGCGGACTTAATGCTAAAAGGCATTCTCTACTAGTCAACCACATGATCATCAGCCTATACTAGTCCACTGCTGGACGTAGGCCTCTCCCATTGCACGCCGCCGAGCACGATCTGCGACCACTCTCATCCAGCTCTTGCCAGCCACCATGCGAAGATCGCCGCTCCACGTAGCCTGGGGGATGCCTACACTGCGTTTGCCGATCCCTGGTACCACATGATTAACAGAGAATAACCGGTACAATTGGGATAGACCAAAAAAAATATTATTAAGAGACCTATTTCATAAATTTGGTATTTGACCCAATAGTTTTGTTTTAATATCTTTATATATTTAACAGATTTTTATGGATGACATGATTATTTAAAATTTGGGATGGCATTTTCAAATAAATTACAACAATTAAATGATATCTAATGAATAAAAGTCATCGTAATAGTGTATTTAAAACATACTATTTTAATAAAATATTTTATGATACACCTAGGAGGGCTTCAAGACGAGAACGAAAGTCAAACAAAGGTTTAATATATACTTTCGTCATAATATCCGAAATAGATAAATATTTCAAAAATGTAATAATGCAGAACGGCTTTAAAACCCTGTCCCTCGAAATGGTTTTCGAATTAGAGTAATCGTAAAATATGAACAATCCCAATAAAAAATACCTAGGTACTAACCTACATGTATCCAGAATAATTGAAGAGTGAGAAGAATATTTTTGATCCTTAGACATTTTAGATATGCGCATATTTTTTAAGTCAAGATTATCATTTATTTATTAAAAGTAATGAATAAAATAGTACATTACTACAGACGCCGGGAAGTAGGTGGTTGCAGGCCGAGTTCATATAGACGGCCGAGCGAAGCGAGGTCGGATATTTACGAGGCTGGCAACCCCTTTTCACGGCGAGGTATGTATAGTGCTTTTCTCAAACATATGCAATGAAATAAAAAAAAAACAACACTCAAAAAACATTTGTGTAATAGGCATTAACGCGGATATTTTTGGTCCGAACCACACAGATACAAAAAAAAAAACGATTTTCAGCTATTCAGCCTGTTCATAAAACCAGCTGTCAAGGCCATATTAAAATTAAAAAAAAATTACTTCCCGGCCTAGGCCTTCAATTTTGTATGAAATTCCTTTACAGTTCTCTCGAGTTGTTCAGTCGGGAACGTGGCACTTTGAAGCCTAAAATAACTAACATAACGCCGACATTACATAGCATGTTTGAGAAAACGACTTATAACTCTAAAGTAGAAGTGATAAGAATTCACTTCCTTTATTATTACGTGTCCCATGATACCATTTAAAATCATGGTCACTGTTCTGAAATTTATTCTGAGACTGTAAGAGCAGGGTACGCGAGACTGGGTATTGTCGAGCCCTTGATTGGAATTCAACGCAAATTGGAAACGAGATATCATCCGTGATAGAGGCCATTATTTTTGCTAAGCAACTGAAGGTACAGTCAGCAATATTATTCAGGGGGTAAAGTTAGCACCGGGTTCCCGCAATATTATGCCAATTTTGTTTTCGCATAATTTTTCTTCTCTTGAAGATTGAAATGGTTTTAAAAGTATTTTGGTAAGGTTTATTTTATAACTTTAAAAAAAAGTCAAAGGCAACAATTATGCGAAATTATTATGATGTTAAATCATACATTCAGACAATCGTGATTATGCGTAAGCAGGGGACCTGCCAGCAACAGAGGTAGGTTGACAGTCAAAGAGCACAAAATTATCTACACACGATTCTACTCGTATTGTCTAGAGAATAAGAGCGTGATTAGATAATTTTCATCTCTTCTACTGTTCAACCTACTCATACTGTCTTCACTTGCTGGCAATAATCTGGAACTGAGGGTAGATGCTATATAGTCCTGCTGTTCTAAAAGGTGGCATCTGATATAAAACTCCTGTAGGAAACGCAACCTTATTGTAGCAGGAAAGGTTTTAATCTGTTTTGGCTATAACATTTGAGATACGTCTTATTAAGAGGGCAGTATACTACGTACCTATTATAAAACCCTATTATCCATAAACGTACATCTATACATATACCATATTAGTTATGTGATGTGGCTGTTTGTCTGTCTGTGTGTGTTACGCTTTCATAGCTAAACCACTGTACCGATTTAATATATAGAGATAGCTTAATCTTTTCGACACCTTACGTCGAATACTAAATGTGTCACACTCGCCAAACATGTTCGCTATCCTTTGCAAATTAAACCTTATTGATACGGAACAAAGTCTCTTTTAATCTTGAACTTGTGACGGCTGTAGCCGTCCTGGCGTCGGTGTGGCACGAATTTCAGTTGACGGCCAGAGCCGTCTGTGGCGTTCAAAAGGTCAAGGTCTAGTAGCGCCCTCATTACTATTCTTGTGTTTTTTAATAAAACAAAGGTCTTGAAATCAAATGATGGTTTATGGTGGTTCAAATGAATGCACAATGTAAAGCACCTTAACAACCTTCGTGTAGTTAACTTTACGGAAAAAGATGGCCACCTTTTTTCATTAATTTACTCACTAATAGTTCAATTGTTATTAAGTACCTAATGTCATATATCCCATTAATTGTGTATACAGTGTATACGGGCAAACTTTTTAAAGATGGTTAATATGCATCGTAATTAACATAAAACGTGTGTCTCTTTACGCGTAAAGGACAGAGCTATAGCAGTTATATAGCTGTGTCCTTTTCTCTCAGCGTGCATAGCTATGTCATAATAACCCCCCAGAACATGTAAATGCCTGTAGATGAAATGAAAAGTCAGCGAAGTAAAACATTATATGAAGTTAGTTTCGGTGATTGAAGGGTAGACTGAAACACGTGTAAAACGAACTATTTATTCCAACAAAAAGTTGTAAATGGTCGATATGAGATGCGCAAGAGTTGGATATAACTCGACGGCGACCGTGACCGTGAGTACCATCAACAGGACGATCCTGTTGATGCTGCGGATGAGGTCCAGCTTGTTGGTGACTGGAAGAGATTTCCGGAGGGACTTCATGAACATTAAGTCGGAGCTTGGCGGAATAACCTGGAAATAAAAGGTATTATAGTATTTTTCTGGGTTTTGTATATCATTACGGAATAACCGGTCAAGTGAGAGTCGGACTCACTCACTGAGGTTTCCGTACTATCGCGCAGTAGGTATTTATTTATTTACTAAAGGCATCAACAGCAAATTACGGTTCCTAAAAATATAAATTTAAAGGCAATACCGCCAATTGGGATAGACCAAAAAAAATAACTCACGGTTTTTACATTCTAATTCTCTGTAATAGATAGCGGGTTTTTTTTCAAAACCTTTGTCATTACGGCGGATTAAGTAACAAATAAAAATAATTAAATAAAGTGAAATTATTAACGTTACCTCGTAAAAGAAACGTTATTTTTGTTGTGTTTTAAAAACGGTAAAACATAGAAGCTTCAGTATAATTATTATTATAGTACAAACCATAAAGAAAAACATCGAATACAAAAAAAAAACAAGTTGAGTTGGCCTTGCGCTAATTTAAAATGCCAACCCAAATTTAAAATAATCATGTCATCCATAAAATGTTGCTGAATAACTATTTTATGGATGACAAAATTCAAAATTCAAAATATTTATTCAATAAATTGGCCACATGCGGGCTCTTTTACACGTCGGAAATGTACAGTGAATCTACCAGACATGATTATTTTAAATTTGGGTAGGCATTTTCTAATAAATTACAACAATTAAATGATATCTAATTATTAAAAGTGTTTGTAATAGTGTAATAACACATGCTATTTCAAGCGGTTTTCGCCTAACCCGGAAAATACACCTAAGAGGTCTTCAAACCAAAAACAAAAGTCAAACAAAAGTCAAATATACTTTTGTCGAAATTTACGAAACAGATAAATATTTCAAAATTGTAATAATGCAAAACAGCTTTAAAACCCGGTTCCTCGAAAAAGTTTTCAAACCAGAGTTATTTAAAAAATATGAACAATCCCAATTACAGGTAAAGGTAATTATTATAATAGTCCAATTTGAATTCGATTTCGAATCGAATCAGCGCAAGCGCAACTCACACTTGACCATATTTCGCCGTAACGACAAAGGTATTGAAAAAAAACCCCGCTATCTATTACAGATCAAAAGATACAGCTCATTAAAGTTAAGACGGACGGACGGACAGACAGCGTAGTTATGTTAAGGGCTATTCCCAGTAGTCCGCACCCCGTAGTTCGCACTGCGAACTACTAGGATTTTTTTTCCCAGTAGTCCGCAGTGCGAACTACTGGGAATAAAAATTCCCACTAGTCCGCACCTCCGGCAAGTGGTGCGAACTACTGGGAATTTGTATTCCCAGTAGTTCGCACTGCGGACAAATGGGAAAATCAAAATCCCAGTAGTTCGCACAGTTTAATTCAACATAACTGTGTTCAATTTAAAAAACATTAATTTTACGAAAAATTTAACAAATCAACATAGTAAAGCATTTTTACTCTATATATATATATATATATATATATATGTTTTTTTTTTTAATGGGAATAAAAATTCCCAGTAGTTCGCACCACTTGCCGGAGGTGCGGACTAGTGGGATTTTTTATTCCCAGTAGTTCGCAGTGCGAACTACGGGGTGCGGACTACTGGGAATAGCCCTATGTTAATAAGCCAGTTGGGCTCCCCTCAAAATCAAAAAATCTAAATTCATTTATTTGTCAGAACTTTACATATTCGAAATTGTTATGTTTGTCCGATCAAATGTTTCTTCGTTTGCAACAGTAAACGTCGTCGGCAAACAACTCCGCCACACAGGGCGTTTGAGAACTGTTCCTCGTCGCATGGCGCTTGCAGGTAAGAACCCGCGCGTCATCGGTCCCACCTACAACGAGCGTCTACCCGCCGAACTCAAACGCGAACCATCTGACGACATGATTAGGCGCCGGCTTAGGAATCCTTTGTTAGATAACCCAGTCTATTCGGTGAATGAGTATATGGAACTTGACTTATATATAAATAAGATTGACTTTTAAATTATTATTTTTTACTTTATTCTGTACTAGCGACCCGCCCGCGGCTTCGCCCGCGTGGAATGTATTATACATATAAACCTTCCTTAAGAATCACTCTATCTATTAAAAAAAACCGCATCAAAATCCGTTGCGTAGTTTTAAAGATTTAAGCATACATAGGGACAGACAGCGAAAAGCGACTTTGTTTTATACTATGTAGTGATTTGTGTTGACTTTTAATATTATCATTTAATTTTATTTCTGACGACCTCAATATAACTGCATATCATTTGACATGCCATGTAATTTATACTGTGTTATAATGAGTAATAAAATCTGAATCTGAATCTATTGTAATACACGGTCTTAGTTATAAAATTAAAGTTCTTGTATTCAGCATGCAAGCAAACGTAAATATTGTAAATATTCTATTTCCAATAGAAATTCTAGTCAATAATAATACAAATTCAAGCTTCTAAATATTCCTTGACCCTGTAAAAACATTTGTCCATTAGCCATTTTGTCAAGTTACGTTTAAACATTTTTCCCGACCACATTCTTAATTCATCCGGTAAATGAATAATTAAATAAAAACTACAATGCTCATATTAAATATATTTCGTTTGTACATACCCTTCGGGCACGAAACCCTAAATAGGAACACTTACATAATCGATTCGCTGTCTGTCAGTCTGTCTGTCAAACATAGACTAGTTTTGTCCAGATTCAAGACCGTTTTTTCTCAGAAACGCATCTCACCTTTTTTATGAAATGGAAAAGGTAAGTGTACATATACCGCTTGACGGTAAGTGGGTTCTGTGGTTCTGTGTGGGACGCATTCTCAGGACGACAATCTACAGACTGCAATCCTAACTGCAAAGTCTTACCAATAGGGAAAGCGATTTAACCGGTTAATAACTGGTTTTGTATGTAAATAACCGGTTTAAACCGGTTTAAACCGGTTATACCCGGTTATTTGCATTCCCTAGTTACCAACTTTGAGGGCTAAGATGGAAGCCTCTATGTTAGCAATTTCACCGGTTGTCTTATCCCTACACTAGAACACAACAATGTGAACAGTGTTGCTTGTCGAGAGGTTAAAGGATAAGATGGTGGTAGTACGTACCTTTCACAAGGTTCTACTGCTATATACTAACTAAAACCATATTGCAGCCCATGCTTCAATCGTATTTTATTTTTATTATCTTTGAGCATTTCTTATTTGTTACCACACAAAAGCTAAAATAGTCAGGTAATATATAAATTGCTCGGTAAACCAATAAAGACATTACTTATATCCTAAAGTTACATAAAAAGGGCGTCTCGGGAATATATTTTAGTGAATTCGATCCCTCCCTAACGAGAATGTTATAAATGTAAATTCAAACTTGAAGTGACTTTTGTATTTATTCAAAATTTCACATGTACATTACGTCAAAAACAATATCGTTTTACCGTGCAGTGTCTCAACTCAGATATTACTCATAGTAGAAACGGATGGAGATGTATCCTATTTATTTAATATTTTTGGAGGCATTTTAATCATTGATAAAGAATATTTATGGTTAGTTCTGTAGAAGTCGGCTGACTCCGATATTAATCTCTAATAAAATATAATTATTGTTTAACATCATTTGATAAAAAAGAGGAAAAACATTAGATTTATTAAATTCATGTTCGCACTGATTTGTGTTCAAGCTCTACATTAGTTCCATTTGTTCCCGATAGATGGCGCTACATGTAGATTAGATCACGCAACCGTTTGTTATCCCCAAAACCGTGAAGTATAACGTGACCTGTTAAGGTCGATATGTAGAACAATTTTTGTATACGTCCGGATACTTAACAGTATCTTAGACGTTTAAATATAGTTGCTCGCGATAAGAAATAATTTAAAATTGTTTGAAGAGGTTAGTTTTATTACGAAAGTATTTTAAATATTAATTACAGTGTTACTTTTGTATAAACTTATTTGTAAAGCAACTGAGCACGACTAGCACATTCCAGTGATGCCAGCTTGCCACACAAAGAAACTTCAAGTAAGGAAGACCACTAGAGCGTCGGTGGCCTAGGGGGTCGACTCGTGATTGTAAGGTACTGAGTTCGAACCCCAGCGGTCACCATGGACCAATGAGTTTTTCTAAAGTGCATTACCCGATGCTCTTACGGTGAAGGAAATACATCGAGGAAACCTGCACATTCGAACAGTGTAGTGTGTAAAGGTACCTAATTGCATAAAAGATCCTAAAGGGTCGAAATGTTTCCGAAAGGGCCCATCTGTAAGATAAGATAAGATAAAGATGACCACTAATAGATTGTCAATGATGTTTTCATCTCACTATCTCGGAAAGCCCTTTTTGTTTGTTTGATATCTATTGAGAAAATCGCTTTTTATCCACAAGTGAGGGAAGAGTTTTGACATTTGAAGGCAGCTTAAGTGATATTTGACAGCTAACCAAACGTAAAACCTTACAAGTGCTGAATTTTTAACATCACAATTAATGAATTGCATCGAGTAAAAAACACTAAATACAGTCTTACTACTTTATTTTAATTCATAAATATCAGCATTCAAAATTAACCTTCATTCTTGTTTTAAAAACGGATAAAATGTTTTGACAGTCCAAATAAGTCGATGTGCAAACAAAACGCATCCGAAATAATAAAAAAAAAACTTACGTCAAAACTTTTCTACAAAACTTATCTCGCTGTAGTCAACGTTAACTCTTTGTCACGCATGAACTCGGTTTTTTCAAATATTTTAGATTCGAGTTCATATCCTACGTATTAAATACGTGGATCTTATTTTCTTCATATTTTGTGAAAAACGTAATTGCTGCCTTGAGGCAACACTGAGTTTTGAGATCAAAAATTACGATACAAAATCAGGGTCTGCAGGGCTGTCGTCATCGTAATCTAGACCATCTTCACTATTTGCACCATCATGCAGTGCACAATCAATATATATTCACTAAGACGGTATGTTGCCTACAGTCTACACTGTGATACAGAGGGTTAAATATTCGCATGTTTGTTTTGTTATTATAAATGAGTGATTCGAGTGATAAAGACGTATTAACACCTGTGGAATTACAGAAAACCGTGCAAAATGCGGAACTGAGCTTACAGTACAAACCCTTTTCTTAGTTTCCTCGCTGTAGTGAGGTGAAAAGTTTTGTGTTATACACGGGTGAAAAGTTATTTTACGTCTCGTGTCTTGAAACACTTGCTACGCTCAGGATTCTATTTTTGAACCACTCGCTTCGCTCGTGGTCAATCATAGAATCCTTTCGCTAGCTCGTGTTTCAAATGAACACTCGCAGGTAAAATACAACTTTCCCCACTTGTATAACAAATAACTATTGTATCATCACATCATTCCTTATTTTTAAGATATTTAAGTTAGTTTTTAAGTCAGGGTAAACACTCTGAAAACCAGCGCCGCGGCTTGCTGCGGCACAAACCTCTGCCCTCCTAAGCCAAATTGCAATATTTAAATTGAATAGCCAAATCAACTTCAACTCTGTCTGGTTTATAACTAGGTTGCAATTTCAACTGGTTTTCTGTCTGAGATATTGCTATTAAGCTTAGTAGGGCAGAGCTGAGGGGGACCTTTTCAACGCCATGTTAAATGTTTTGTGTCGATTGTCACCTGTTTTAAATGTTTCGTTGCCGATGAATAAATGATTTGTCGGTGATACTGCTAAACCGCAACTAACAAATTTAAGATAGAGCAAAATAAACCTTACCGTGTTATTAAAAAGGTGCATTTTGCTCCTTATTTAAAATGTTACTTACGCGGTTTTGCAGTTTTACTGACGGATTTCTATTATATTATTCTATTCTTAAAATATAATGTGTACATTAGAGCACGCAATCGTTTGGTTCCCTTGAAAACAAGAAATCTGTAGCGACTTCTATCAGATTATGTAGGAAAATTTAAAGCCTTATTTTGGAAACCATATGGATATTTACTGAATTGAAGACGATTAAATAAATATATATCTGCCTGGACATCCCAGATAAAACCCCCGTTATAATGGTGATAATTTCTTTCAGAGCTGATATTTCTTTAGATAAACCGATTTTTATGAAACCTAGCTAAAAACCTGCGCTAAAAATCCTGCTTTCAAATAAAAAAGCTGCATTTAAATCGATTCCCCCGTCCAAGAGCAAGATGCACACACGCACAGACATACGTAGAGGTCAAACTTATAACACCTCTGTTTTTGCGTCAAGGGTTAAAAAGTGCGTCGCTGGAAAGCAATAATGCTGTAGCCCGCACCTCCTACCAAAATCGTTTTTTTGCATATTTTTACTTCATATTTTTTTCTGCGTCGAAGGGTCGATGTCTCGTGTTTCTACGATGAAAAATAAAAACTTTACAGCATTAGTTATTTGTGATATTTAGATCATTGGAGAACAAATAAATGTAGTAACCCGCTTAAATTCCGGTATTTTTTGTCGAAATGAGACTTACAGCAATACAAGGTAAGAAACTTAATCTCTGGAACATTGTACAGCGTTTTTGCTTTCCTAACTAATTTGGTCTTAATTTTTTAAATCAGTAAGTAATTTCGGACCAAAATTGTTGTAGTGGCTGTTATTTAGTTACAGCAATTTAAAACGCCCTTTCATTTGGTTTTTAAATTACACCACGACATTTCCCTTTTGGGTTACAACATTCTTTCGGGGGAAAAAAAAAGAAAAAAAATGCTGTAACCCGCAAAAATCACCCTTAACCCATTTTATATCAAATTTGAGTATTCAGTTTAACAAAACTATTTATTTTAATAATATTTGCAAAATGGGACCGAAAAGCCTCCTGCCGTTTAGAAGTTATGATTTTTTTATTTTTTTTGCGTTTGTAATTTGGCTCTAGTATAAAGTTTGGTTTTTGAGGGTTACAGCATTATTGATTTCTAGCGACGTGTTGCACATAAACACGCTTAAGGTGTAAGGATTCCATTTTGAATTTCACCATTATTGTACTGTATTTTCTACGTTTTAAAGCGAACCTCTACAGTCTCAAGTCGTAAACTAAACCTTACTTTTAAAGCTACATAAGCCGGCCAGTTGTTGTGGGTTTGCCGCATTCAGTTAAGTTTGCGGTGCACTATTTCTCACAGGTTCCGCATTAAAAACAGTAGTAGAAAAATGCTTCCATACAAATTGTAATTGCCGTAATAACTAAAGAAACCGGCTATCTGGAATGCAGTTGTCGAAGAATTATATACTCTATTTTTAACCACATTTAATTTAAAATGCTTACACTATTACTATGCAGTTAGCCGCCTTTGGTATTACGGCAGTATTCAAGAACTCCCGTTTGGGGCAGTGTTCACCAACAATTAAACGGACGGTCAGTGGCTTAACGGTTGTCAAAATGTATCGACTAACGGCTCATTACGACTTACCGTTTGTTAAATTAGTTGGTGAACTCGAGATTAAAGTACAGCTTAAGCGTAGTCAATGTAATGTAATCACATATAAATTACATATTTCATGCAATTTATAAACCACTAGCTGACTCGCTGGCGGGTAAAAAGTACCCTATGTCCGGGTTCGATTCCCGGTGTTGGCACGTATTTGTTACTACGACTTAGCTTTATGTTTTTCTATGTATTTCAGTATTTATTGATCTATTTAGGTATATTTATCATTGTTTAGTACGTAGCCTGCGTACCCATTGTAAAAGCTTTAAGCTTAGTTTGAGACTAGGTCAATGTAATCCCCTGATATAATACGACGACGCGACAGCCTAGTCGGTAGTGACCCTGCCTACGCAGCTAGCGGTCCCGGGTTCGATCCCCGGTACGGGCAAATATTTGTGTGATGAGCGCGAGTATTTGTTCCTGAGCCTTGGGTGTTTTCTATGTATTTATCTACATAAGTAAGTTTATCGTTGCCTAGTACAGTCAACAGCATAAATAAGTGATCATTTATGTACCTTGTCGCTTTCAATCGTTTCACTATTTTGTATAGCATTTCAAACATAACGTGAAAGTGACAAGGTACATGAATGGTCACTTATTTATGCTGTTGACTGTACCTATAGTACAAGCCTAGAGCTAAGTTTGGGGCTAGGTCAATGTGATCTGATATTATTATTTATTTATATGATTTATTTATTTTAATATATTTTTTATTATATTCAACGGTGGAAGGACCTTGTGCCAGGTCCGTTCGGATCATCTCATCCTTTAACTTACTGCTAAGCAGCAGTGTTCGCATTGTTATAATCTTGTGTACAAATAAGACAACCAGTGAAGTTACTGCGTCTATATCGGAATCCCTATAATGGCTTTTTCGCATAATGTATAATTTCGCATAAAATCGTTTGATCTAAAACGGTATTGACAGTAGAAAGGGTTTTATTTTAATTATAATAAAAACCTACCTTACCTAACCTGACCTAATCTAATAATAGACGATTATTAAATTCAGCTATGTCAGCCACATACATACATTAGGACAAACGATATTATGGATCGCGAATGACACTAGAAGTATGAATCGCTTTACTTCAAACTCGGATAAATTCTATTCAACAGGACAACGGAATTTGCGTCTTTTTTCAAACAAGTTAACTTTTAAATTCGTATACCAAATTTCAAGGAGTTATTCGAGTTTGAAGTAAAGCAACTCATATGCAATCCATCTTGGTCCTCAGGGTTGTCAACGCATTTGCAGTCATAGGATTACGGTCCCATTTGCCATCAGGTGACGTTTGTTTTTCCATGCCATAACATGCCATAGCATAATAATTGTATCACGAAACAATGCACTACTGTTCTTTACAATGTTTACTGTGACTGCTTCTGTTGTCGCCGCTCAGTTGTAGTGAAAAGTCTTTCTCAGCATTCTCTGGACTTATTTATGCGGACACTTTACAGCTTAAGACCAGTATTCATAATTATAATACAATTAGTTGGTATTAAGTAAGGGGTTGCACACTTTGACAACTTTTTGAATCAATTTTAATGAATATGCTATTCTCCAAAGCCGCAATAGGCCGAAAAAATTGCGAAGATACTAATGTGTTTGACATAATTTGACAGTAAAATTAGTTATTGGTGGTTGTTCTTGACTAAATATAATAAACTATATCATTTACATACATACATAAACTCACGCCTTCGTTCCCGGGGAGGGGTAGGCAGAGCTACAGAATTACCTACAACTTTAAAAACTTGTTGATAACTCTGTAACCACATTTTGCACAATTAGGCTAAGATGTTTAACAGTGTATATTAGTGACAGGTAGCAAGCCCATCGCCTAACAGTACTACAAGCCTTTATTCCCTTAGTCGCCTCTTACGACTTCCACGGGAAGACATGGAGTGGCACTATTCTAAGCCGGTAACCACACGGCAACATCATCATTTAACAAACTTTTATTTCGCAAACAGGTACTTTCTGCCGGGTTATTTTATGTTTTTGTGTTCAAAAGTCTAACTTAACCTAATCTATTTAATAAGTCTATGCAACTAATGTAATACTATATATAGTGTTAACAGATTACTAAATAAAAAGTACCCATAGAGAATGTTTAATTTGTCAAAAACTATAGATACAGAGATCTTATTTTGTGTAAGTTACTGCCCTAATTTAGGTATACATATTAGTTTTTTTATAACAGAGAAATGTTATATTTAAATTACGCGTTAATACCCTAACAGGGCTGTACTTAGAAATTAGTTTATTTTGTACAAAATGCAATAAATAAATAAATAAATATGTAACATTTAAGTATAAATACATTTTCGCGAAATAAAAGTCAAGTAAAAAGATATAGTTTGTCAAATGATGATTTGGTAAAAAGTTGGGATTCTGAAATATACACGCTCGAGCCACTTGTGTCGTGATAATAAAGTGTCTGAGAGCTGGCATAATTTTAATTTAATAATGTCTCAAATTTACAGGTTTCTAGTGTTTATATTATTTTATTTTTCTTCACGTCTCCATTGTTGAAGTAGGTTACGAGTTGAACAATTGTCACAAACTCCAGCGAAACAGTAAACACACGAACAACAAACAAACTGACAACTCCGCTCGCATGAATTTGTCCAAGACGATATACCTATTTAATATAGTAAAGCAATTTACAAGCGATTGCGGGAGAGATATGGCTAGAAAAACTTTTGTTATCGCACTTAGCTGATTAATCTTTCCGTCAAAAATTGTGTGTGTATTAGTTCTCAGGAACTAATGAACCGATTTTAGCGAATCAAATGCGGGTAGTTACATATTATTGTTATAGTTACAAAAATATAAAAACTGTTAACAGTGACTAAAAAGTACAATACATTTCCGTATTAAACAGTGTCCAAAGAGCCCAAGTTCTAAGCAGATACAACGCAATAAGCAGTGATATATCTGTCCTGTTCAGCAGTTCAATACCTCAAAATACACCTTCCAAAAAAACGTTTTTATTTTTATTTTCCTGTCGATACAATGATTTATCGTCGGTGAGACTGCATAACCGCGTAAGTAACATTTTTGATAAGGAGAAAAATGGACCTTTTTAATAGGACAGTAAGGTTTATTTTGCTCTATCACAAATTTGTTAGTTACGCGGCGTTGCAGTATCACCGACGTTATGATTCAAGAATAGTTAGCTAGAATCATGTTTGCACAAATTAAATCAACTACCTAAAAGACCTAGGCTTACTAACTTCAGCAAAATAAGATGCCAATGTCGCGTCGTATCAGAGAACAGAGAAAATGACAATTACTCCGCGAACAACACCCTTGCTCTTAAGTTAAGTGATGATGAGAATGACATGCCCATAGCGACTTCCAATCATCCTGAGTACCTACGTTTAGCCCGCTCATCGCTTAACACCTCCACCAAGCGTTATAACAACCATCCAACCAGAGGTTCTATTTTACTTGGTAAAACCAAATTGCTTTTGACATGTTGTTTGACACGCTTAAGGATTATTATTTGTTATGTTAACATAATAATACGCTTCATCCTAATCCTCATTTAGCACTTCGTAAATGCCAACCTGTTGTTTTTAAAATCACCTTTTATTCGTTTTTTTCTTTGATCTTTTTACTAAGGCTAATAAGTGTGGAAGTGCAGCTGACTGCGGAGGAGATCCAGAACCAAGATCCTATCGTCGGTGATACTACATAACCGCGTAACTAACAAATTTATGATTGAGCAAAATAAACCTTACTTCGTTAGTTAAAAGGTGCAATTTGTTCCTTATTTAAAATGTTACTTACGCGGTTTGGCAGTTTCACCGACGCTATGCTTGTACTCAAAGACGTCCTGAACTGCGACACTAATGAAGACATTATCAGAGCTCTGAGAAATCAGAAAAAAAGAGGTGTTCCGCGGATTGGAACGTCAGGAAGACCGGATAGAGATGAGATATAGAAAGAAACCTAGAAACCCCTATACTTCCCACATGAGTTTTATGTCTTTACCAATCACGGGACTATGGGAGTCCCTGACCTTTGGAGGGCTTATATGGAGCCGAAGCCAACACGCAGAGGCCCTTTAGACAAGTTTAATTTAGTAAATGGGACACCAACCGGCGATTGTCCCCGAGTTCAAACTATAGAAGTATGCTCCCACTGACAGTCAACGGTTAGTGTAGGACTATTTAAGTAGGATGGAATCAATTATAATAGGCTCTATGAGTGAACTGATATGGATTGGTGAACTAAGCCATATCGGTGAAACTACGGCGCCTGCCTGGCCAATACTAATTACTTTGGTTGAAATGGGAGGCGGTGATTTGCCAACTCATACTCATATAGGGTAAAGTCACCAGTGGTCAGCCAGAGACCAGTAGTCGACCTTATATGAGTGTGAAGAGTGGGAAATATATATTTCGTACCCTTCCCACTCATACAAAGCATCGGCAAAGGCTGACTATAGGTCTCTGGCTGACCACTGGTGACTTTAACCTATGTATATAGCAGCAGGGACGTATTATTATTTTTAAATTCTGTCCCTCAATTATATAAGTAGTTTATACGTATATTAGTATGTTTTAATTGCTAATCTGATCTATTAACTTTATTTAGGCCCTGTCATCCCGGCTCATAGACACCTCCAGAGATCCTAGAGCTGGTGCTTACCTCTCTACAAGGATAGGGCTAGCTATCCAGAGAGGAAATGCAGCCAGTGTCATATGCTCTTATTAAGAGCGAGTGAGAGAGAAGTACAAACCCGAAGTGCTATCAGTCCAATGGAACCCGGGCTCACGATAGAACTGTGCCACAGTGACGTTCTGATTAAAGGCGTAAAAAATTCAAACATATTGTCTTATAATGTCACTGCGTTACCTCTCTAAGGTGGGCCAGGGTCCCATTGGGCTGATAGTACCTACTAAGTCACAGACTTTAATTCGGTTTACCTTAAAAACCACTCCGGGTTCTATTCGCGAGGGTTCCTTAGGGTCCGAGCACGGCTGCAAACGGTTAACAAAAGCTAAGCAAGTCTCTTTCTGAAGGAGCTAGTGTGAAAGGGATAGAAGCGATAAAAGGTAATTTAAGGGTTAGAATAGAGTATGAATTGGATTGTATGACATAGGGGAGTGTAATGAAGTTTAAATAAACTTTACTAGTTTTCATTTAACACAAAATGCATAATTTTGATCTCTGTAATAATCCAACGACATAATAATTATTATGCATTACAACGAAATGCTTTCTAAAATCGTAAAATAAAAGTATAATTTTTAACTACCTACTATTAAAACAGTCAATTTTCTTACCTAACCTAACCTAGTTAGAAGAAGAAATTGACTTAAAATACCGTTATCATAAATTATTATTATGTTATTTGTTCGTATGCCTGATTTTTTACAATATGTTTTTATGCTAAACTAAACGTTAATTATGCTTTTTTGTAGGCAGTAGTTAACTGAAATTATGCAAAATGTTTATAGACTGATTGACCCCCCTATTTGATGGACCATGAAAAGCTGTATTTCATTCAACGTAGGTACCTATAACTTGGCAGAATTTTCATTTCATTGAAAGGCTTGGAAAAGCCCATATAGTGCATAAAGCACATAATAATGAATTTAAAAGGAAAACTATCACTACTAAGTAGACTTCAGTGGTTATTGAGTTACAAACGGTTTAAATGTTTGTAGCTACCGAAAACTTAATTGCGGTGTTGGAAAACTGACCGCGATCTATGTCGATTTATGGGAATAACAGTTTCCCAACGGCAAAGTTAAGTTTGTCGCGAGGTCAAATTTGTTTGTAGTAACGGCCCGGTTTTATTTAATACCGCCGCACAAATATGGTAACAGTAATAAAATCGTTCAAAAACATATCGTACCGAGGGTTATTATTATTATATATTGAGGGATTATCTGTTATTATTTTGTAAGGTTTGCACTATAATCACACAAAATACGCATTATCGTTTTTACAATAGAACAAAAACGAAAATGATGAAAAAATGCTTGGTTTTTTAACCCATATTCTGTACATAACCTGCTTAATATGAGTTAAAAAATACAGCTCTTTTAAGATAGGACGGATGGAAAACGAAGACAGTTATAAGGTTTCTTTTGGCCCCCTTTGGGTACTACTAAATGAAGCAAAAAATTGACTATCATCAAAAAAATCACAGCTCTCTTTCATCGTATCGTAAAATCCAATACGCGTTTCCCATTTGAACAATTTCCTCGATCCATCCACATTATGTGGGGTCCCTCAGGCAGCCATCGATCAACGTGACGCGTTAATAAAGGTTCCGTACAAAGGGCGGGCACAAAGGCCTATTGTAATGTACTGAACTGAACGCTTTTGTTTAAATAGAGCCGGTAATGTGTGAGGCAGTTTTAAAAGCTAAATTGAATTAGTATTTGATTTGACGCTTTAATAAGTTTTGGGCAATATTTATTTAGTTTACCTTTTGTATAAACAGATTTTGTAAATAAACTCTTACTTTAAAGGTCATAGATCAGGGGACCATGTCACACCAATTGACTTAATCCCAAACTAAGGTCTAGGCTTGTACTATGGGTACTAGGCAACGATATAAATACTTATATACGAGTAGAGTAACGTATACTTAAATACATAGAAAACATCCACGACTCACGAACAAATATTCGCGCTCATCACGCAAATATCTGTCTTTACCGTGATTTGAACCCACGACCGCTAGCTTCGTAGGCAGGGTCACTACCAACTAGGCCAACGCGTCGTCTGGAATGGAAGCTTAATTTTCAGATCATGGCCTTTAAATACGCCATATATACGAGATGTTTAGTCCCTCAAAATGTGGATAAAACCACCGTCACTCTCGCACTTACATACTGGTCAGAAAGTGACAGATGTACTACCCACATCGATAGACACGACAATGATAGGCTGGCTTGCTGGAAAATTTCAGGTGTCATTATGGGTTTTCGTCTAGTTTAGTTAAAAATTCTACCTTTTACTTTTTTATGCCCGATGCTTTGCACTTTAATTACAATTAAATAAAAACTACAATTAAGGGTATTAACGAAAAAAAACCTAGTATTTTAATCTTCATCCTTGTCTCTAACACTGTCTCTTTCTAACTGGACCCGTCAATCATCACAACGTGTCATGTCGTGTCGTGTCGACTCGCGATTGTAAGGTACCGAGTTCAAACCTGCGGCTGCCATGTAGCAATCGTTTTTTACCCGACTACAGCGAAGCAAAGGAAGGGTAATGATTCTAACTTAAATACACTACCTGATGCTTGTGGTGTAACAAAAACATCGTGAGGAAACCTGCACATTCGAACAGCTCTGTGTGTCTATAGGTTACCAAGGAAATTAAAAAGAAAAAGTACCTACTTTAGTCCCTAGAGAAAAAAGCGTCACTTTAGTCTGCTAATTAATAACCGTAAAAAGTTGATGGTTCTGAAAACTTGTCAGTAAAGTTTCATCCAACAAGAAACTTACAAAAATATACAGGCTGTCCCAAGAATCAAGGAAACAATTTGCACCAGAAAGACAGAGAGATATTTTATTTCCTAACCCATATTTTTATAAGGATTACTGGAAAACTCACGAGTGAAGTGATAATTGATGGAAGTTACCAGTTTTACTTATTGTAGTAGTGAAAGTGTTACCTTGTCAGCACTGTTGTCGGTTTTGACTTCTGCGTGGATCGGCTGCGCATTGTTGGAGACTATATCGAGGCTACCCGACACATCCCGTCGGACCCTGAGCTGTATATCAATATGGAAATCAGTTAGTTAAGTAGTGAATAGAACGTAAAAGATGTTTAATTGGAGCAGTGGTATACCATTTTTGTATTCTATAATTTGGTATTCGAACACTAGAAAAGCTTTATCATCGTCATCATCATCATAATCATCTTGTTAGCCGAAAGACGTCCACTGCTGGACATAGGCCTCCCCCAAGGCTCTCCACTCAGACCGGTCTTGTGATTTTCGCACCGCGTTCCCGCGACCCTTACAAGGTCGTCATTCCATCTTGTTGGAGGCCTATCTCCCGGATGCTATAATTTGGTATTCGAAGACTAGAAAAGCTTATATATAGCTAATATAATAATTCTCCGTTTAAATTATTTTAATCACCAGCCATAAAATAAAAATATAACGTGTAACTTTGGGATAAATAAAAATAAGATCAGTGTGTTCTAGATGTGTACAAATATCCTCCCATATTTAGAACTATGCTTGAGCTGTGTTTAGAACATCAACATAGTGTACACTTAGGTCCCTTTGTATTATTATTCTTTACAAAACGACCTGTTAATTTACTGAGAGTAACCGTTACAAAGTTTACCTTTTGAGTTAAAGCGTTAGTATCAGGTTTGACTTCTTCATGGATCTGACGTACATAGTTGGTGGTCAAGTCGACCCTGTCCGGCAAGATCTCGGGGTCCTTGGACTGTAGACCAAATAATAAAGCGTAAATAAACGTATATTATTAGCGCTGATAAACAACAGAGAAAACAGCGGACGTACCATAACAAAACCTACCTATCTATATTTAAATATTATAATTATCGGTTCCAAAATGTTCAGTCTACGCTATCGAGAACGGTTAGAAAACAGTACACACATAAATGACACCGCCCTCTGGCTAAACTAGCACTGTCGTCAAAACTGCTATTTGATGTGTAAATATTAATATTTATAATAAGTTGCCTGATCACTTCAAAGACTGCAATATCACCACGTTCAAAAATAGCTTGAAGTCATGGCTTGCACAGAAATGTTACTATAGTGTTAAGGAGTATACATTTTTTCTTCTACTATTTTATTGATACTTGTCATTTTTAGTTTTAGTATGATATGTCATGGTACCTATTTATACATATTGATAAATTTATTTAAATGTTTAAAACTATTCCATATTTGCAAATGTAAAATGCGTATACGCCTGTAAAGGCAGGATTTGGTGAGACTATACAACTGTCTGGCAAATGTATCTGCAAGATTTTGAAGCTAAATTCCATATGCAATAAATTTCATTTCATTTCATTTCAAGGAACAGCGGCACTTAAGGCGCAGATAGCGCCTTAGTAGACTCAAGACTAGAAGCTTGGCAGGCAGTTCAAAATGAAACTGATGTTGATTCCAGGATACGAAGGCTTTCCTGGAAATGAAGCTGAGGACGAGCTGGCAAGAGAAGGGTCCAAGGAGGTATTCGGTTACTTGAACCATATTTTGTAGCACAGTCATTTCAACGCCACAGAGAATCACCAGAAACAGTGGAAAACTATGACAGGCTTAAGGCATGCTAAGGTCTTGGTAAATAGAGTGGTCCAGAGCTAGACCTTTAAACTTTGAAAACCCAGCAGAAACCCACTCTGGTGCATTATCGGAGCGTTCACTGAACACTTTGCGGTTAAAGCTCTTCTAGCACCTAGACCTTCATGACAACACACATTGTAGAATGCGCCACGAAGAGGTGGAAACCATGAAACACATAATGTGTGAATGTGACGCACTCGCCGAAGAAGAATGAAAATCTTTGGCTTTGGCACCATTGCACTGCACTATCTGCTTTCTGGGAAGGGCGGCAGCATTGGCCTAAAATAATAGAAAGCGGGGTAATTACGCAAAAGATCCCATAGATAGGGTTGAAAAATTGAATTACGAATTGCTCATAATTCCAAAATTTCAAATAATCTCTTCTTCTTTGTAAATGACATGATTATTTGAATCTCGTGTTTTGATGGGCCTGGACATTATGAGAAGGTTCTATTGTGGATCCCCTAGAAATTTCCCCAAGTAAATTAAATTTTGTTTAGTGCCTCAAAAGCTCCCCACCCTATATCTACGGCCACTGGACCCAATTTTAGAGAAATATAAATCAATTTATACAGGGTGTAAGGGACGGCTCACCGAAAACTGAAACCATAGCTTCAGACCATTGTACTGAACTGAAATCCAGTGGAATTTTTCCCGGGAAAACGAAAGTTTTCAAGTTGGTTTCAGACCATTGCACTGAACTAAAATCCAGTGGAAATTTTCCCGGGAAAACGAAAATTTTCTAATTTTTTACGTGAAAATGCCGGTTTCAACGTTTTTTTTATATAATGAGCTTGAGTATGTCATAATATGTTGTCCTAGATCGGTTTATATGCAAAAACATGGAAAAAAAAAACGAGAAAAGTTTCGTTTTCCCGGGAAAAAATCCACAGAATTTCAGTTCAGTACAATGGTCTGAAGCTATGGTTTCAGCTTTCGGTGAGCCGTCCCTTACACCCTGTATAGTAAATATAAAATAAATCAATTATTCCATTTAGCGTTCAAACCCCGTAGGAAATGACCGCATTATTACAACCAATTTTACTATGACATCTTTCTTGTCTATGTATAGTAAGGTTATGATTTTAATTTTGGAACAGCTGTCAAAACTCAAGAGGGTCTCTATTCTAGTATTCATAGATATTAAAGCATTTATCGACTCGAAACGTTAATTCAGTATCTATGTTTTAAATATAAACCGCACGTCATTTGATCTAGAGTGAATTGGGAATAAGGACTTCATTCGTTTGTCTATGATTAAAAAAAAAAACATTTGTCTTGATGGAGGATCGAAATGCCGCCATTATTGTAATCATTTGTTTGTTAGGTTTTTGCTGTTATGTTACAAAAGTAGGATAATTCTAAACTTATGATATGTGTGTAGATAAAGTAGTGTATGCAACTGTACATAATTAGGGCTTACTACACTCGTGTTATCCTATTATGAAACTCGTTGACGCTCGTTTCATAAAACCATTCTCGTATTTTAAGGCCTCTCATTATGCATCAGTTGCATAATAAGATACTCGTATAGTTGTTATTTTTATTCTGTAAATATAAAGTTAAATTATACTCACGTGTCCATTTACTAAAACTAAGAAGCAGCATATTGCTGTTATTCGAAGGACGGTGTTCATTTTGTTTCACAACATTATTTTGGTATTGACGACGGCTACTTTAGTGGAGGAAATTGATTTTAATCGTAAATATTTTTGTAGCCTAAGGTAATGTGTACACTGTTTTAAAATTCAATGGTGTGATTGTTTATTTAAGTTTTGTGTTTTATTATTTACTGTATGTACACATATATCCATATATGTGCCAAAAAATACAAAAATATGTGTACATTTTTTTTCATACCAATTAGTATCAAGAATGACGCTTTAATAAATTTTGGACAGATTTGAGTATAAACAGATTTTCTACTTTATAAATAAAGTCCTACTTTGAAAGGTCATAGACATAAATATCAGGGGTGAATGTCACACCATTTGACCTAGTCCCAAACTAAGCTCTAGGCTTGTACTATGGGTACTAGACAACGATATTAATACTTATATAGAGAAATTGTGCAAATTGTGGTTACAGAGTTGTCAACAAGTTTTTGGAGTTGTTGGCAATTCTGTAGCTCTGCCTACCCCACTCTGGGAATGAAGGCGTGAAGGTATGTATGTATGTATGTATGTATAGAGAAATTAACGACCTAATTCGCAGGGCTCTTGGGACTGTTTCCATACCAGCGACCCTAGAGCCCTCCCTCAGGCATGTCCGCCTCGGACGGAAAGAGACCTGACGGATGCACATTAGTGCCTTGGCGGTTAGGCAAGCCCTTGGTGTGGGACGTAACCTGCACCGATACGTTGGCACCGTCCTGCGTCCAGGGCTCTGCACGTAAGCCAGGGACTGCCGCTGACCACGCTCAGACTGTAAAGTGCCGCAAATACGCTTTCTTAACAAACGATTACGTATTTGCGGCAGTTGCAATAGAAACCTTAGGGCCGTGGTCATCCGACACTAAAAATTAATCCACGAAGTTTCGGAAAATTGGTTGGCGTCTCTGGCGATCCCAGGGCCGGGTCTTTTTTTGCCCAACGGCTTAGCCTGGCCGTGCAGCGGGGTAATGCTGCAAGCATTTTAGGGACGCTGCCCCGAGCGGGAGATTTGCAGGGTTTTGATATGTTTTAGTTATCAGTTTTATTTATTTTTATAAGTTACTCATTAAGCGAAATGTAATATTTCTTTTGAGTAAATAAATTAAAATAGAGAAATGTATACTTACTTAAATACATTTAAAAAATCCATGAATTCATACTTTTTTGTGTATTATTTTTTTGTGTATATTTAGGTAATTAAATGATATAAAAATGCATAAATAATTTATATCAGATCCATAATCTGTATTTGTATAATGAAAATAATTAAAGTAGTTATAGGATTTAATTAAGTAATACAAAATAACAATAATAAATATTCAACTTATACAGTACTATTATATAGTTCAAATTAAATTTAACCTAATTTAAATTATATACCTACCTTATGTGCAATATAATTAAAAAGTAAGTACAATGTAAGATTAATAAGCTGAAGCCCTCTCTTAACGTTGCTATGCCCAACAGGGTCCATAATTAAGTTATATATTAATTACCTACTTACTGTAATTGCTTAAGTTAGCCTGTCAACTGCCAACACATTGTGGAATGCAATAAACATTTGAGTTTATTATACAAGATAACATGAAACAGACAAACTCAGTCATCAACAGCTTTTATAATAAGAAAGCTTCTTTAATGGTCAATAGTTTGGTATTTATTCAAGTATAAGTCATATGTTACTTAGCTTCTGCATCTGAACATTAAAAAATAATGTAGGGATGCAATTTTACCTTTCTCACACTACCCTAACAATTGCATTAAAATCCTTTTTATAATAAACCATTCGCCGGTATTTCAACATGCTAGTTTTAAAACGATAACAATACGGAAAAATATTTTGAAACGAAATATAACAATGCTGAAAATAATATTTATTTTAGCCTTGGCTGCTTTTTATATTGTTTACGGCCATAATGATGTGAGTTGTTAATTACTTTACTTTCACTATGATGTTTATTCATAAACTAGCTTTTGGGCGCGACTCCGTCCGCGTAGAAGTCGTTTATCGCTGCTCTCTCGGGAACAATCTATTTTTCTGGGATAAAACTACTCTATGTCCTATTTTAGGATCTAACCTATATGTGATGAACCATTCAGTTCCAATCATTCACACTTTCTCATTTCTAATATTAGTGAAATAAGATTTACTACATGAAAACCGAGCGTGTTGCTCGAATTCAACCCGAGTTAATTCGAAGATGAGTTGACGTATCAATCTCTTGAAACAAAAAACCATTTCATTCATTAATTACCGATTTCAGAGAACTCGGTTACAAACTGACTAATATATGAACATTATTCGTAGCAAGTTTTGTAAAGTTACATTAGATTATATGATAACAGTTAAATTAAGAAAATTATTTGATTTGTTCAACAGTTTCACTAATGTTTTACCAAAATCATCATTTGGCAAACTATATCATTTTACAAACACTCATTTCGCAAAGAAATACTTCCCGCCGCATTACTTAACATTTTTTTGTGATCAAAATTCTAGCTTAACTTAATTTATTTAATAAACCTATGCGGTTTAAGCTCAAATATTTTTTTGCGAAATTAAAGTTTGTCAAGTCGGGATACCATGTTGGTACATCCCTCTAGTAATGTATTAAAAAGCAATATTTTCTACCCTTTAAACTATTATCTCTGCCATAAACTTCTACAAAGGCATCTCCCAACACAATGTCTCTTTGTTAGTCTATATGGATGACAAGTTGCACTCTCACATTATTGCACCCTAATGCATTCATAGACCAATATCACGCCATCAGTAACTCCGGGGCCTTTACCACAGTATAAACAGTAGTTCGTCTTCAAACAAAGGTATATCTCGTGGCTTGCATGTGTGCGTGCCTCGACCGTACGTGCCGCGCGCCACCACAAATAAACTTAACAGGACGCAAGCCGGTTTAGTTGGAGCCGTGACTTCGCTGTGTTTGGTTGCGTGTGTATTTAAAGGATTGTGAACCGACCGCTTAAATTGCGTAGCTGTCAAATTTCTTTCGAACAGCTTTTGATTTTTCTCACCCCCTAAATCAATTCTGATTTCCACGATTATTAAATATGTTGTAGTTATTATGAAAAACTAGGTTAGTACGTCTAACGGGTTGGCTTAAAGTAATGAGAATTACAAAAACTGTTTTTATTTTTATTTTTTCACTTGTTAGGGTTATATAGCTTTTTATTACATAAAAACGAACTAAAACCAATATGATAATCAATCATTCCAATACAGCAAAAAGTCCCGCATCTTAAATTTTTCGTAGCTTTCTTCTTACCGTTTTCATCATACGTTGGACAACATCTATTTTTTCATTTTTTAGTTAATTCGTTGTTTTTGTACCTTGCGCTTAAACTGAGTCTGTAATTTTGCTTCCCGCCCATCACTGTAAACTAGTCTACTAGGAATTACCAAATAATCCTCTATTGGACGAGCTATAGGGACGTTCGGATGGTTTGAATCCTTCGGTACGAAGTGAACGTCACGCTCTTTTAGTCAATTCTGGCTGCTCCCTGCATAGTGATACTTTCTCCGCAACTTCCTGCACTTCTTTGGAATATCTTCAAGCTGTTTGTTGGAATATTTGGGTAGTTTTTGACACTTTAACTGTTCAACATTGTATTTCTCTAAAATATTCCTTATTCGCCCACGAAAAACATCATATTTTACAGATAACTTATCTGGGACTGACCCACTTTGTTTTGTACAAACGTTGCCACCTACTTGCGGTCTCGATCATTAAGAATGGGAGGTCTTCCCGTTTTTGGTAAATCTTTAGTCCTAATACCAAGTTCCCACCACTGGATCAAACATTAAATTGTAGAAGGAGGTACATTTTCAAATTTGTGATGAGAGACCACTTCAGATTTTTCACGCCGTCCAAGTAGGCGATAGACACGTTCACGTCATAACTTCCTCGCGAACATTTTTTATTAAACCAGTTAATCTTTTTTTGCCTTATTGACAAAATTTACATATTTTCTATTAATTATATCTGTCAAAATCCTTTTTGTATTTTTTTATTGCCTGCTATTGTTAATTGAATACATTCTCATTACTTTAAGCCAACCCGTTACGTTTCTTATCCAAATAAGAAATGTTTTATTTTGAAAGTAAACGTACTTACGGACCAATTTTATCATAATATCTACAATTATATTCAAAACTCGTAATAATCCGACGTAACAATAGGCAACAGAAACTCCTAAAGGGCCGAAGACAAACTACTTGTTTATTTATACTATGCCATTACGGTGTGCATCATGTGCATCCGACGCTTTTAGTGCAACTAATCTCCAGGTAGTTTGACTAAAAGGAAACTTCTATCATCCTATAAAGTAATCAAAATTAATGGGTTACAAGCCTCGAAGCGCATTTAGAACAGGCATCATCTGAATAATTACCAATGCACGATTCCAGGTAGTGAAGATGTAGGAAATTGGTTGAAATAGCATCACTTTGCTTAAAAGATAAAAGATGTTTATTCAATAAGTAGGCCGCACGGGCACTTTACACGTCAAAAATCTACCAGCGCTTCGCAAAAGACCACTGCTGAGAAGAAAAGCCGCAAAAAACTCAACCAACTTTGCTTTTCTATACCCAAAGGGTGCCAGACATCTCTCTCTAAGCCTTCGTTGTTCGTCCGTCTTCTGAACTTCAAACAGTTTTATCTTTTGAATAGTTTTAGACAGCTGGTGGTTTTATAACTGAATATGTGTTATATTTAATGGCGGTTTTCATAGAACATATGAAAATACAAGGTTTTTAGCTCCGAAACGGATGAAAAAATTTGAAAGTGGCCTAACAAAAATGTAGAAAGCTAATTAAATCGAGTTGGTTCTTACGCAGCAGTTTGATGCGTAATTTTTTATTCACACTGCCAAGGACTGCTTTCCCTGCGTCTGTATTCCCGGTATCATATAACCTTGGCGTTTTCAAGGCAAGAGTGAATAGACTTTTTCTGGGTAAGCATGTACCACCCTTGACCTCGTCATCACTTAACATCAGGTGCGACTTAGGTCAAACGCAAACCATTTTATATTTAAAAAAATGCCATCATGTCTACAAGTAGGGCATGCCAATAGATAGCGGGTTTTATTCAATTTAATTGTTTGCAATTGATTTTTTCAGTTAAAGCCTAACGATGGCGATATGCAGTCAGCCCTCATGCCGCAAGAGCTGAATCCTGTCTTCGTTCCTGATTCGGTAAATTTTAAACTTCTATGTTTGATTAATTATTTAAAACTAAGGTTTCTTCGAATAGCAATAGGTAAATCCTAGGAGTATATAAATATAGCGTGGTTTTCCTAGAGGACCATAACTATGAATTCATGCTCCTTTCTTAAATTTCGAAATTAAAGTAACAGTAGTACAAAACTAAGCGATAGAGAAACGATTTTCACGAATCTTGTTAAGACTTAGTAGTAGGTATGTTGAATTGAGACTGTCAACATCACGCCAATTTAATTTGACAAAGGTTTGTGTACCTTTCACGATATTAAAATAATAGAGAATGGGCCCGAGAAAAAAATCTCTGTCCCCTGATAGCTACGTTTTCCAAAATGTTTACCTAATTAACGTAACTTTTTAAAAACAGGGTCAATATTTGGTTACTATCTATCTCAGGCCTAACACATCCGCGAAGGATGAATATTGACTTATATGAACCTGCATTTAATATCATTACTCATTACACAACTTACTGTTAAGCAAAATACATTTTTTTTACAGGAACAAGTTTATTCTGCCAGGTCACCAATTATTCTATTCAAATAACAATATAGAGTTTTTGATCTGTTTTGCTTGCCTGACTGTATAATATGCAAGTGAAACCGAGGACAGAAGCTGGCAAATATAATACAAAAAAATAAAAAAGAACAGTGTATTTATTTCACTTACAGGCAAATTCCTTCCAAAAAGTAAAATTTTGTGGTAGGCACAAAATTAAGCTTAAACCCCTTGAAAAACCCAATATCATTTAAATTAAAATTATTGTAAAGTATGTCTTACTTTTGATTTCTTTTTATTTGATAATTCACAGAATTTTACTTCATCGAAATCAATTATGAGCTGAATTGTGGTTTTCAGGATGTCTTAATCGTTAATAACGTTGATTAGGTTCAGCTCGTGACTAACGTTAGACTTGTCACGCGCGCCAGGAAGCGGAAATGAAAAATCTTCATAAGGAGCTAGACCAGCTGAGGAGGGACATGGAGGAGATAAAACGGCGAAGTGGTGTACCATCTTCCACTATCGTTGAAGAGCACCCAGTGCTTCAAAGCAACCCAAAACCGGTCCAAAAAGAAAAGAAGCCATCTCAGGTGCAGATGCTTACACAGCGTTTTGCCGGCTTGGGAAATCATAAAAACAGCACTTCAGTATTACGGCGTACCTCTATTTAAGTACTTGCAGAGACTAATAGCTGACTATTTTCACGGGAGAGCAGTAACCTACCCGACGAAAGACGGTTGAGTAGCACTTTAATGTCGTGCGATGTTCCACAGGGTTCGTTACTCGGACTACTCATGTATCAACTAAGACTGATCTTGCTCTCATGTAACTTTCTACGCAGACTACATCCTTCGTAACCCGCTGCTTAGGAAAATACCTAACTAGAATAGAAAGCAAGGAATCGATAGCAGTCTGCTCACTGTCAGAGAAGGAGCCATAGACACAGTTAAACATGCGCAACGATTGCGGTGCTCTTTCCACATTATTGCATGGCTCTTTCTTTCCTTATGCTATTAAGCCTTACGCTATAGATAAATGCAGAAAATTATATGCGGTCGTTTAAACGAAGCAACAGAGCAGTATAGAGAAAATTATGTAAACTTGCTCCCAATAATTCACAAAAGACCAGACCGGATGCCGTTGGTTTATAATATACCAGCTGGTTTCCCCCCCCCCCATGGATGATCTGCCAGGATTCTCCAAATCTTCTTAGAGCCCTGTAACGGAGAAGGATAAACACTAACAAATTAAGAATGGTGTTTTGACGATATTGTTTGCTTTGAGTTCTTTCTACATTTTGTTTTGTGTTGTTTAATTAAAACGTCACTAACCTATTGTAAGTACGCTGTAACTAACAAAAGATATAGCCTGAAATTAATTTATTTTTTGGATTAAGTCGGTCCTATGGAAAAAAAGTTTTAATTTGTGACTACCACAAGATTGTAACCCTTGCGATGGTAAATACTGTCGATGAAAATAATAATTCTGCAAAGTGATATGTTCTATGTTATGCGTATCGATGATATAATGGCATTTACGTAGACCATGATGAAACTGAATGCTTTTCGATTTGTTAAGCTTATTTTTAAGTCTATAGTTTTTGCGGTTGAAATTTTGACCTTAACTGAAAATAGAAGGATAAACGTAGAATTCCAAGGGAAATTTTCAGGTTAAGGAAGCTTTGCTCGAGATTTTGGGCGACATCACACGCGCTACGAACAGAAGCTATGCTCTTATAAATTTCGTATCGAAGGTATAGAAAGACAGATTCACGCGTGAATAGGGATGTTGACTAACCGGTCAAATCTAGTGCTTATAAAACGTCAAAATGAGAAATAATAATAATTATATGAAGTATTGGACTGATGACACAAACGACAAAAAAAAATGCAGAGATTCTTTCGGCGTTTATTCTCAGCAGTGGTCTCGTCTTATGAAGCTCTGGTAGATTCTTGATGTGTAAAAGTAAAAAAGAGATATTTATTCAGTAAGAGGCCTACTTACTGAATAAATGTCACAAAAAAAAACGAGATTTTTTGATTTGTGCAGTTCCAGTCTTGATATTTTTGTGCATTTGGGGGAATATCATTTCGTAGTCAGTGTCAAATAATGAATATGTACTATCAACAATATTAAGTTAAATAGTTTTGGTTTTTTGTCACTAAAGTTTGTTGCTTTTAGGGCTTGTTTCACAATCGATGAGTAGATTAATCTGTCACTTAGAGTTGGCTCTTTCCTTGTCTATTTACAAGTGTAAGAAAGAGAAAATTTATCTGTTAATTAATATTGGCTCCCTCCTTGTCTATTTACTCGTACAAGTGTAAGAAAGAGAAAGGGCTATATTTATCTGTTATATATGCTTTACTAGTCGATTGTGAAGGCGGTAAATAATCTAGTATAGTAAGAAGCACTGGTGTAATTCTATTATACCCATGCGCTGACAGGAATGGTACACCAGCCTTAAATGACCCGTTCGCGTCAGATTTATGCATCGATGGGTGTAATTGTTCCAAAAATATAAATTGTAATAACATAATGTATTATGTGTTTGTAAATAATCACAAATGTGTGCGTATATATGTGTTGATACAAGTGTTGGGTAGCAGTATCATAAATAGCATAATTATGGATTCGCATATAATTAATGCGCATAAACGTTTTGTTCTAGATATTATTAAACTGTAACAGGATCTATTTCACTTTTGTATTAATAAATATTTCATGTATATGAACAGTAATATCATTTTATGTAGTTTATAATCAGAATGTTATTTACGTCATACCATTGAAATAGTCTTCAAAATTATCACTTTATTTTTCTTACGTAATAAACTTGTTGTTCAATAAAGCAAGGATAAACACAATCTTCATTGCAATAAAAGCATTATGTGAAACAATTATGACATCAATTATTATGCGTATAAACTTTATGCCAAATGTTTATGCGTAACGAATTTACACCAATGCAAGTTAAGGAGCATCCCAAAATGTATCTAAAGCTTTTGTGTGTTGTATACGTGTGTGTTTGATAATGGTTAAGATTACTACTTACCAATAGTTTCTCACAAAATTTGTAACTTTTTTTTTACATAATCTATTTTAGTTGACCAGGGACCATTCTATATATAGCTATGAACAGCCTGACGGCGGTAGCGGCGGCGATGAGACGCGAGCGATGTAAACAAATGAAAGCTTTGAAATCACTTCATCGCTGCCACAGGGAGAGATTTTCTCTTGGTTGCCAAAAAATTAATAAACCAACCAAAGTTAATAGGAACAACAGCACGTTCTTTAGTTATTCAACTAACATCTTGTTAGACTCGTGTGCAATCAAGACGCTTAAGCACAAAGATCTTGTTGAAAGAAACAATAATTTTTTTCAGTTTGCGTCGCTATGCATTTGTTTGTCGCCGCTCCGCAAGTCATGGCCATGCATTAACAGAATTGTTTCCTCTATCCCTGCAATGTTTCACTTAGATAACCACTAATGGTTCACTTACAAGAGCAATTTATTTTTAATCAATTATTCAACAATTATCCGCCAACAATATCTATCTTGTCTTACTCTAATTTGGTGCAATAGATTGACACGGGCGATTTTAGCTCATAACATTGCACGAGTAAGTGGATCTTTACATCCCATCCAGACTCTCAGCGAAAAGTTTTCAACCAATTATAGGTACCTTACGATAAATGCCCTGCACACTACATTTCACAACCTATGAAACATTTGCTCTCGGTGTTGCTTGTTCACCGATTGCGAGATCCACCAAAATCTTTCTGCGTAGAGATTTAGGTAACTTTTCACCGAGATTCTGTGGGGTATTAGATTAAATATTTCATGTATATGTTGAGACACGATTGAAAGCAAATGTGATGACGTTTTAGCCATGGCGTTCTGTGATACCACTGATGCCGCGATCTCGACGCAATTCCGACAACGTGGCCATACTTCTGAATGAAACCAGTTCTATGCAGCAGGTTGGTAATAAGAACAAATCGAATTATTATGCTAAGGCACAGAATAATAACTAGTAACTAGCGTTACAGAAGCTTTACTTCACAACGGTTTTCAAAGAAATATGTACTCAATCTGATAGACAATATGATTTAATTTAGCTCGCGTTCCAGTCGAGCACGTGTTCATTTACATACCTTCTAATTTTTTTTGAGGAAATATGGGCCTTAATTCACTGTACTACGGTTCATAATAAGTTAGACGTGGTTATACGTGGTTATACGTGTGTCGTCTTTCGCTTGCGGCAGCCTACTAGATTGGCCCTTCCGCCGTGGCCGGCGCCTGGAGGTATGTTTTTAATACCTACACGCGGAGTGACACAGGCCTGGCTAAGGCCAATCCAACTCGTTCAGCCCGCGTCCGCGTGGCATGCACGTGGCGGTGGCAATCAATACCCTTATCATGAGTTACCATTACCGTAATCGCTAGTGTCGAAAGCTCTGTCCCTCGCACTCTTTAACAGCGTAAAGGACAGAGCATTCAACTCACGAGTACGATAATGGTAACTCATGGTAAAAGAACAGATCGCGCTTGTTACGTTTTTACGCTGATCGCCACCATGCACGTAATCGCGAGGACACGGGCTGAACGCGTTGGTTTTGCTTTAGCTTGGTGTTTATTAGTACCTTGATGACGCGTTGGCCTAGTTGGTAGTGACCCGTCCTACGAAGCTAGGGGTCTTGGGTTTGATTCCGAGTATGGGCAAAATATTTGCGAGTATTTGTTCCTGAGTGTTAGATGTTTTTTATCCTCAATAAATTTATGACAAATGTTATTTCTGCTCTCAAATATAATGATTGAAAATACTTATATGCGAATTAATTTATGACTTTTGCGTATGCGTAACGATGATTATGACATAATTAGTTATGCCTATAAAAAATATGACAAATGTATCCTTTTTACCGAACATGGTGGAGATCTTTGGAAATATCCTTTACCAAAAAATAAACACGTTTCAACTGGCATAATCTGAGATGATATTTTGAATTCAGAATTTAACATGTTTTTCTTTACTTTTTAGGTGAAGTCGTACACTCGGATATTTTCATGCGTCACGCTAGCCATAGCGGCGGTCGTGGAACTCGTCGCGTACGTTATTGAGTCGTATTACGGTTAAGCATACACTTGCGAGCAAAAAAACGCCTACGTACAGCCTCAATAAATTGCTCGTCAGTGTAATCGATTGAAATTGTTATAAAGTGGTTTATTTATAAATGTTTGTTTTAATAAACACCACACACCCTAGCACAGATTTCAGAGAATATTTCCTACTTGAAATAAACCTATTGAAATATTCTCTCTAATATTTCCTTTAGCCTAAACACGTTGCAATGCAATCCTAAGACTGCGAGCGAACGAATGTCAACCCTGAAGACTAAAATGCAACTCATCTAAACTACTAATATCACCGGTTGCTTTATTCCCACACGGTAACATAGCAATACGAACACTGTTGCTTGGCGGTAGGTCAAAGGATAAGATGGTGGTAGCAATACAGATAAACGCTGCATAAAAATAAATCTATTAATCTTTTTACCGGATTTCTAAATAAATAGAGATGTTAATGAACATGACAAGGAGAGATAAAATAAATGAATGACCTAAACCTGGATGCCCCGAGTATCTTTTAGCTAACTATGGGTTATTTAATTATTAGCTACGTTTGTGTGAAGCTTTTTATGTAAATAGTTAATGTAATCTCTCCATGGCTGACCACGGGTGAGCTCAAATTATTTTCAACTATACTCACGGACTTTTTTTATATAACCACAACCTATGTAATCTATCTACACGGTGACTTTGAGTTAGTATACAGGAACCACTTTTTCTTACTCAGTAATCGATGGCAATTAATTAAATTTTCTATTAGAAGATCGTAAAACAAAAAATATGTTAACCATCCTTTTTTTATATTGAGGATTTATTTTTAAACCAAAATTATTGTCACCCTATGCCTATACTACGTTCTTTGTCTTAACCACTTAAGTGACGGGTATGCACCTCAAGAAATGTAGGGTGACCATACAATGTAGGTAATAATGTTCTATCACTTTGTTATTAATTTAATAATTCAGAAATAAATTAAATTGGTTTCTGTATACTAATTCAAAGCCACCGTGTATAGAAAAATGTGTAATTGTAATGAAATAAATTATTTGAATTTAACTTGATTTATTATAATGTTCAAAACGTTCTTGTGGATCGTTAACGAGGACAAAGTCAAACAGTTGTAAAATAATCAAAACTGGTTGAAACGTTTGGATGGCGATAAATCTTGCGATGAATTCCTCATGACATGTTTTCGACGTGTTAGGATTATACGTAGGAGAAGTGCACCTTCATAGAAATTTATTTGCTTCAGACAACTTTGTACCTTAAGGAAACCTGAATACGTACTTAGCCAGAGTCACCTAGCGGTTAATAACCTCGTACCCTAATCAGTAGTGACAGGGTGGCTTAACTCGTTCAGTGCCAAGCTCCGTGATTTCCAGACGAAATATACCTAGTATTTAGTACCCGGCATTGAAAGGGTAAACCCGGGTTTATCAGGTGACAACGGTTCGCATAATACTCTGAAGCACGCTTAAATTGTCAGCTGTTTAAATGACAGGCCTTTTGCATTGCATGGTGAGTTTTGTTTCTTAATTAAAATCTAAATGGCTAACATAAAATTCTGTGCGAAGGACCATTGTAAAATTGAATTTATTTGTAATTATGACAGCAAGTTTAAAATTAATAGTACCCAAACACTCAAATTTTTCACAAAAATCCCACAGTATTCCCGCGTGGTCCATAGCTAGATTTCTTGAAAATCACTTGGACTAACAAATATAACTAAGAATTAACAGCTCTGTAACGAGCTCGATATATTATTGTAGTTTTAAACATTCAATTTATTTTTTGTGCAGTTATTTCCTTATGATGTTTTTCATTTGCAGGATATATGGGACACTTTACCATAAATAAAAGGGTCTCAGGTGTAATATTTAAATACCTACCAATTTTCACCAAAATAGTAAGATTAACGCTTATTAGCTTTTTATTTTAAATTCTACGTAAAGTTACTATTAAGTAACATCAACAAATCAACAAAAGTTAACTTTCTTTCAGAAATATCTAGAAGTAAGAATGTAACATTTCTGACGAAAAGACAGAAAAAAATTTAAAAAAAATGTGGAACAGCATTTTGAAAGTTTTCGGCAGACAGCCCCTTACGCCCTGTATTTATTTTGTAACTACTAATACTTCTTCACACCGACTAGTTGTATGAGTCACGAAGAAAATCTATATCTAAACCATAAAAATCAAGTTAACTTATCGGTCTGTGCGTCATTGAATTAAGTGCGTGCATAATGCACATTTTAATCATCATAAACCGTCAATAAAACATGTTGTTGGTTTTGATCAAAGGAGTAAAAAATGACAACATTTAAATTTTTGGCTAAAAAAACTGTTAGTCAAAATCTGTTTTTGTACACATAGTCTCGACGGTATCTTGTCTTTTGGCCAAAATATGTTTGGCTAAATTTATCGTTTCCTAACCACTTCATAAGTGGAAAATGTATGAGATCGCCGTAAACTGCCGGACGATCGCATCGAGCGCTCACCTCAATTCCATCCATTTTTGTTTTTCAGAATCGTTTTCGCTAACGTTAAACATCTTATCTAGGGCCATAAGACACTATTTTTTAATTATTTTTACGCCTCTGACATACTAGGCTACATTGTACTCAGAATCCAAGATTAAAGTTGGTGGGTAAAAACTTGCCAAGTCGCCCAATCAAGTATAACATGACAAAACATTTTGACAGTTTAACGGTATGCATGAAGAGATGATCTAACAACCTTTGAAAGAACTTGGGTTGCAGTTAGGTCTCACTTCTTTTACTAGGGAAAATCGACCGCCATTACTCAATATAATAAAAGCTATCATAATATTTACAATACGATAACAAAAGGCATAAAGGGAATGTATGATTAGTTAACTTTGAGTATTCAATTAACATCTCTCGGTCCAAAAGATTACCAAACGCTAAAACATAAAACATGCAGCTCTATCGAAAATTAATATTAAAAAACTAAGATAAATATAGTTGCTAGACCAAAGTTCAGAAAAAGTAATACTCATTAGACCAGTTTTATCACCTCTTGAATAATTTCCGGTTCACGCTAAATAACTATAAACGCTGATTGAATGACGCATTGATTGGATCGCGGGGTATAAAGTTGCGCAGGAGTGCACAGTCGGCACTCGAACCAGGGGAGCTCAAACATGAAGTGGCTGTTCCTAGTTTGTTTGATCGTCGCACTGGTCTTCTCAGCAATGGTAATTATAACTATGTCTTTACTAATATCATCTTCATCTTCAGTGCCATCTCCTGCCGGAGGGCGATCATCATTAAATTAAATTAATATATGTAGAAGTTAAGTACGTGTTTATTTAAGTAACTTTTTGTAAGTATTAACTTATAAGTGGCGCCCAACGTGGGGCCATTATCATCAAAATATTTCCTCAATTTTTAGTTCCAGATTCACACGATCAAAGCTGTGTTACATTATGTAGTGTACATAGGTTCAGCAAAATACTTACGGTGGAGCTTTTTTTATAAGTACGCTCGTACTTACACAAGTGTCAAAGCTCTAAAATATCTGCTCTCCCGGTCTTGACCCTTTCGAGTCTACCGTAATCAAATATTTCCTCACAATTGCGTTTGTTACCCTCTTCAAGTATCAAGAAACGACAAGTCATTACGAAAAAATAAGAAAAGGACAATGCATGTTGACGGTCACGCTTAGGATCGATTTGCAAAGATGATTAATGAATTTAGGTAGTGGAAGTTGCATTCAAAAAATATAAGTTAGTTATATTTTGGAAATATTCTTCAAATTTGGACTACAAAGCAAGAAGGATGTAAATAGCTGGAAGGAGGCTAGTTGTACCGGGTTCGATTACCGGAATAGACAAAAATTCGTGTTATTAGCGCGACTATTTATTTGTTCCTGAGTTTTGAGTTTTTTCTTTGTATTATCTTAATAAAATATGATGTTTATCTTTGTCTAGAACCCAGAATACAAGTAAACAAGATAACCGTTGAAAATACAGGCACAGGTCCATTCTATCCAAGTCCTGGGTTGACAAAGCATTTGCCATCTTGAGATTGCAATATTTTTATTTAAAAAAATATGCCTTGACATCGGGTGGCCGTTGTGCTCGTTTGTCTTCTCTAAATCATTAAAGAACAAGCCTTAAACCTCCTGAGGTTTCTTGTACTAAAAATAGAACAAAATACGGTCATTGAAATAAAGATCTAGAGCAAACGAAGTAAAGTGGTTTTTCTATTGTTTTTATGACAAATTGTCAAATTAGAAAATTTACTTTACTACATTCACAATAGGTTCATATTCCATTGACGAATTTCGTAGTATGGTGGGCATTAGGAGGTTATACTAGGTCAATTTGTGGGTTCTCTAATGTTGTACCGAAAATTGTTTCACAAATATTCATTTCAGAACCAGCGTTTCATATACTATTAATTTCATAAATATATTGTTTTACAAATGTATCACATACACTTTAAAAACGTTTTGGCTAAAAACTCATCGGTAACTTTTTGTTTAGGTACATACTGTTATTACACAAAGTAACATATATTACATCTACCTACTTTTTGCATTTGAATCGATGGGTCCCTATTTCTGGTCGGTTTGCCCTTCGGGCATATATTAAAACTAACCTAACCTATTTGAGCCCCCATATCTGAGCCAATTTTGTTTTTTTGTGCCCCGCTTTGAGCAAATGTAAGTAGGTACCTAATTTTGACAAATGTTACGATACAAAATAAAAGAATATGTGTTATGTTTGTTGGTTGCCGGGTTAGAATAGTACCATTCCATGTCTTCCTGTGGATGTCGTAAGAGGCGACTAAGGGAATAAAGGCTTGTATTGTAGTACTGTTAGGCGATGGGCTTGCCACCTGTCACTAATACACTGGGAAACATCTTAGCCTACTTGTGCAAAATGTGGTTACAGAATTATCAAGAAGTTTTAAGACTTGTTGGTAATTCTTTAGCTCTGCCTACCCCACTCTGGGAATGAAAGCGTGAGTTTATGTATGTATTTATGTAATTATATATTTGTAAAATAAAAATATGTAAAATAAATCATTTATAATCGTGAATCATTTATTAAACCCGTAATTGCATAACGTTGATATGCCACATCATACCTTTGCCAATCGTTGGGTGTGAAATGAAAAATTGCCAATTGATTGTCGATAAAAGGATTACCCAATTTGTGTGAGAATGTCCGCTGATATTTTTTTATAAATTTTTGTTACAGGGAGATCAAGATTACACCGGAAAATATGCTGAGCTAGCATCACCAGTCCCCGGTGACGTCAACGTTGACGACCTCGTGGCTAGCCTCCGCTCTGCTGCTACCACCCCTTAAACAGGAACCTCGTGGGGCACTGTCAAACCGTCTCGGCAGAGCCATTTAAACCTTCCGTCACTCAATATAAAGTTCATAATGATTTGGCTTTGAACCGGGCCTTACAGGGTTCACACTTATGTACCTAAATTTTGGTTAAAGTTATCCCACTAATATTGAAATTTATGCTATTTAGTTTACGTATTATGTTTAGGAATTATTTTCGATGGATATATTGTATTAGTATGTAGTGTAATATATGTAAAGCGTGCTTTAGTAAATATGTTTTTTTATTGAAATGAACCCTATTTTATATTATAACCGATAAGTGACGATTCCTTTAACACCTATTGCAATTGTTTGGTCAACTAGGCCACCATCTTGACCTACTGTCAATAGTTAATAAGAGCTAACATAACATTAACAATATGACAATGATAGGGAAATGCAAAGTAGAAGCGGCTGTAGCATTTCGTCTTCGTCAGGGAAGGAGGGAGTTTTTTTTATTATGGCATAGGAAGGCAAACGAGCACGTAGGCCACCTGATGGTAAGTGGAAACTGTAACTCATAGACATTCGCATTCACAAGACGGCAAATGCACTGCCAACCCTGAGGACTAAGATTGAATGCCTCTATGCTAGTCATTTCCTCGGCTGTCTTATCCCCAAACCGGAACACAACAATGCAAACACTGCTGCTTGGCGGTAGTTTAATGGATAAGTTGGTGGTACCAACCCGGACGGACCCTGCACAAGGTCCTCCCACACGTAAAAGTTTGGCCTGGGTCTTTATTACTGGAGCTACCACTGGAACAGACGCCTAGAATAGTCGTTTAGTAGAAAACGTAACGTCACTTACGAGTAGTATTTGCAGCAAGTAAACAGACGCATTAATAATTTTTATTTAAAAATATATACTTGTGACATTCAGTGAATTAACATTCTGCATGGCACTTTTACCTACACGTGAAAAATCTACTATCGTTACCCAATAGAAAACTTCACTGCTGGAATTCTTCTCACCACCAAACTAACGTCCGGTTCCTATATTCTATCCGCGGACAGATAGGCTTACTTCGGATTAAAATTTGACACATTTTGTATGGGCAAATGTCAAATTTTAACCCGAGGTAAGCCTTATCTATCCTCGGATTGAATATAGGAACCCGACATAAACCACCAGTCATTATTTAAATAAATTTTCTGCATTATTAAATACCAAATTTTAGGGTGACTTTTGTTTTTTGTTGTTAAAGTTACATACACACTCATACATAAACTCACGCCTTCATTCCCAGAGTGGATTAACGAAGCTACAGAATTACCAACAGGGCAAAAAAAAAGTGGATAATAAAATTCTGTAACCAAATTTTGCACAACATTTTAGTGACAGGTTGCAAGCCCATCGCCTAACATTACTACCAGCCTTAATTCCCTTAGTCGCCTCTTACGTCATCCACGGGAAGACATGGAGTAGCACCATTCTAATCCGACAACCACAGTTTGCCATTATAAAGGTCATAGCAGCATTATTTAGCATTACGCATTCTTTGAATTTCGAACGTAGATAGAACCGTGTAGCTGCTATACTATAGCAATTGGGTAACGAAGGCTAAGATAAACAGGACCCTATCGGTACCCAAAGGTACGGAACCCTAAAAATTAAACCTTTTTCTGTACACATTCGTGTTGACGTACCTACTAAAGGCGGTGACCACAGCAAAGTTGTGTAAATTGCGCGCGTGCCGCTGGCGTTAACTTTGGTGTGGTCGGACCGTGGCGGGGTAGATTCTCAGAAGGTTAGGAGTTATAATGAATATGATTTTGCGAAGCAAAATAACGTGATATTATTAATATGAACTGCGTCCTTAGATTGATTGTTTGTACATTTATCTGCATCTTTTGTCTACTCTTATGAAGCATTGATATACATCACAATACTCGCCCTGATGGTAGGCGATGATGGAGGCTACCGTGTAATGCATGAAACAGTAAAGCTATAGTTGCGCCACTTCTAAAAGGTCTGCTTTGACAGCTGAGTACAAAATATGTTTGAGGTTATATTTTGTATTGAGTTGACTTTCACAACTGTCAAAACGGGCTTTATAGAACGGCGCGACTATAAGAGCAGTAAAAAGAAGACTTCATAAAGTTACTACCTGGAAAACCAAGCGTCGCTCTGGTTGAAAACAAATTATCCCGAAGATGACAACTTGACTGGTCGATTTTTCGTCCCGTAAACCCCTACGTTAGAAATTTCATCGAAATCGTTAGCAGTTTTCGAGAACGTTACAAATATTGCTCGTTTAATAGAGTAGTATACCTAGATGACCGAGTGACCGTATTTTTTCTAAAAACTATAGGAGTGTAGACAGATACACACATAGGAACTCTCCTCCTCTTTTTTATTCGGGGGTTAATAAAACGCGTGGTTACGTGGCATAATAATTATTCAATCCACTTGCGACGAGATGGGTAAAGCTTCTCATAATTAAGAGCGACGTCCGACGGGTGGTTCGAGTACTGCGACTTTCTGCCGATCGGGATGTAGTCGTAGGGGACCTGCACACAAAATACACAATTTACAGGGTTATTGGTCATCATGTCACGTGTCAAAGACGTTCACTAATGTTTGACCAAAAAATTATTAACAAAAACTGTTTATTGATAAAAAAAAAAAACTAAAATACTACAAAACGTCTTAAAATTCTAACTATAAATAAAATAACCCTTGCAGTTCACCCGCTTGTGGCATGGTCCCTAAAATGCTGGCCGCGTTCCCCCTTTGCACAGCCAGACTGAGCCGCTGGGCAAAGAACGAGCCGGCTCTGGGATCACCCGCCGCCAAAATAAGTCTTTCCGACACCTCTTTAACAAACTTCTTGGTGTCGGAAGACCACGGACCCAAAGTTTCCATTGCAAGTGCCGCAAAAAAGTAATTATCTTTTAGAAAAGCGTATTTGCGGCATTTGATGGTCTGGGCACGGTCAGCGGCGGACCCTGGCTGACGAGCGGATCCCTCGACGTGAGACGGAGCTAACGTGTCCACGCATGTTACGTCCCACGCCAAGGCGCGGCCCAAACACCATGGCACCAAAGTGCAACCGTCAGGTCTTTTGCCATCTGAGGCAGAAAGACCTGAGGGCTCCAGGGTTGCCGGAATATTGGCTGTGCCGAGGGAACGTTTGATGATGTCGTTTAAGGAACTGTGCCTAAAAAAGCGGCCAGCGCTTAGGTGGCAAAAGAGACCATGCCGCCCCAGTGAGTTTACTTGCTGACCACAAAGCCTACAGGGGTGTGGTTCACAGATAGGTAAAAAAAAATGGTCATTTAACAAACAACGTTTCACCAAATAATCATTTGGCAAACGAGACATTTGACAAAAGTAGCATCTTACAAAAACTCACTTAGCAATTGATCATTTAGCAATTAGTTTACCTATTTCTGGGCAGAAAAAAAAACAACTTCGAAGGCCAAGGCGCGAGCCAAGCTCCCGCCTTTGCCTTCTAACCTAACCTATCCGAGTCGGTTATGCCCTGATTCGTCTTCCTCGTAAAATGTAAATTTAACTGTTGATCATTTGGAAAAGTAAGTCATTTGTAAAATGACTAGTAGTAAAATGATCAATTAACTTAATATTTTTTTGCAAAACGTTGTTTGACAAGTGTAATTTTGCCAAATGACTTTTGGTCAAATGGCAGGACACCGTCAAAGATGTCCACTGCTGGACATAGGCCTCCCCCAAGGCTCTCCACTCAGACCGGTCTTGTGCTTTTCGCATCCACCATGTTCCCGCGATCCTTACAAGGTTGTCACTCCATCTTGTTGGAGGCCTACCTACAGCTCGTCTCCCGGTCCGCGGACGCCACTCAAGAACCTTCTGACCCCGTCGGCCATCAGTCCTGCTAGCGATGTGCCCCGCCCACTGCCACTTCAGTTTTGCTATTCTTCGGGCTATGTCGGTAACCTTAGTTCTTCTGCGGATATCATCATTTCTGATTCGATTACGCAGAGAAACCCCCGATCCCTGAGTAACCTTGAGCTTCCTTATGAGGCCCATTTGTTAGCGCCCACGTCTCAGATCCGTAGGTCATCACTGGCAACACACACTGGTCAAAGACTTTTGACTTCACACACTGCGGTAATTTGGACGAAAAGGTGCTGCGAAGCTTCCCGAACGCTGCCCAGCCGAGTCGGATTCGACGGGTTATTGGTAAGTCGACCTATTCCCCTCTAGGGGTCATGTGGGAGATTATTTTCAATAATTTTGGTCCCATAATACCCTACTCAAAAGCTAGTAATTTTTTCTGTTTTTGTGTCATTTAGGTATGTTAGATAAACTGATAAAAAATCATGTTTTTTTTGGTCTCGCATTTTTAAACGTGTACAAATAATTCTACTTTTGCATAAGAACAGCAATTTTCCCTTGTACAAAAGCTAAATTGATTTAAAGTGCTAATACATTTTTTTTTAATTTTTTGAAGATGCGTACCTGAGTTTTTTAACAAAAAACTTGAATTTAAATTATCTCAGAAATGGTTCACTTTTGCATACGGTGTTATGGGACCAAAATGATTGCAAATGACCTCTCCCATAACCCCTAGAGCGGATCGACACACCAATAGTCCTGTATAAACGAACGAAAAAAACTTTTTAAGTGACGGAACTCTTTTGAAACTCAATAGGTATTTCACAGAGCCCGAAACCCCAAACCTTTAAATTGGTTGTTTAATAAATGTTAAATAATAGATATTTTTTGGCGGAGCCCTTGCAGAGACTTTCTAGGCATTATTAGTCGAGTCAGAAGGTCCAGTCAAGATGCATAAATAAATACCTAATTTCATTAAGCGATACCCCGCATGCTTTTCGTGCTACATTACGTCGCTGCAATAGCTCTTAGCTCAAAAATATTAAAACAACACGTCAATGGATTGCTACAAGCATACGGGCTAAGCTAACGCTGAGTTAGCGATTTTCGAAAATCAACAAAATGTATAGGATTGACGTAAGCTGATGACAGATCAGACAAATGCAAAAAATATCTGACTCTCTCTTATAACCCCTCTAACTATAAAGACGTGTCAGATATTTTTACGCCCAAGTTTGGATAATATATTATGGCTGGTTACTGTAAACTCCAAACTATTATGCGAACGGAACAGACACCTGTTTCTAATGGGTATGAAAAGAGACGCAACATGTAGGTTATGCCAGGACACAGAGGAGACAGCGATGCACATTCTCTGCTCATGCGGACTACTAATGCGCAACTGAAGTATCTATCTAGTGCGACATATCATGAAACAACAAGAGATGCTGCCGTCCTACCAAAGAAGACGGCTAGCTGCAATGTTTTAGTCAAACCATTCTATACTCTATCAGTAACAACATTAAATTTAAAATGCTTATACTATCACTATGCAGCCGCCATCTTTGTTAGGACAGCAGGATACAACTCCTAACTGCTCAAAGCATCTGGGAACACTTGAACGCAACAGGCCTTTGCGGAGAGCTCTAAACAACGGCTGCCACAAAAGGTCAGCCACTTTCGACGCGGCATACAAGGCCCATTTCAACCCCCCCATTATATTAATATGTAGACTCCAATTTCGAGTAGATAGGACGTTAATAGCGTTTGCTTCTTGGCTAGGCTTACTTAATCCCCGGAAAATAAATCACGTCGAGATTAACTGTCGGTTTTCAGCGACAGGAGGTTTTTTAGGATATTCTATTGGTTTATTTAGTAAGGCTAAGTAAATATAAAATAAACTTTACCTGTGGTAGTCCGCTTACAATAGCAATCAGTACAAGAAAACAAAAAGAGAAGATGTGCATTTTACGAGAGGATTCTAAGGATTGAACTGTTTCAGTCGGAAAAACAGTAATTCTGATTGATTTTACGACTTGAAATCAATTACTCAACTTTAACGACCGTTGGTTATAAAATGTTGAAGTATGAAGCGAGGCTTATGTGATCGATAAACAAGAATAGAAGTTTGATTTCAATATGCGATATATTTTGCTTAGCTCGATTTATCGCATGGTTTATGTTATGGAGGTAGAGAGTATTGAAGCGTGTGGAGGAGACATTTTTGACGATGTGTTGCCTGGCAACCTATCGATGTTTCGAAAAACTTTTGTCCGCTGTTTCTTTTGTCCGAATTTTTATTCGTCCGAAAATCATGTTGTCCGTAAGTGGGGCGTGTATATGGATCAAACAAAACTATATATACCCTTTTTGTATAGTTTGGGTGGCGAGCCCTTTGTTTCCCATGTTATTTCTTTGTCATAATTTTCTTCGTTTACATCATCGCTGGAACCGTAAAATTTTAAAAACTTCTTCAATTTCTATAGTCTAGGTATATAAGGCTAAGTTAAGTATTTTTTTTCTGACTTGCGATGATTATGACAGCGCCTCTATTCTAGGCGGTAAAATCATATCGTCTTTGACCTGTCATGATATTGTTTCTAACTCGACCGCCATTACTGTTCAGTAAATAAGAGCTATCAAAACGTTGACAACACGATAACTGGTCAAATACAATATGGTTTTTACTACCTTTAATCTCAGGCCAGCACATTATGAGCAAAAATAATTATAGCAGATTATATAAATCCGTTTGAGTGATCCAGTAACTTTATATTAGATCAGATTTTCGTTACTGGCTGAGTAAAATATTTTTTGCTGAGTTTTTTTTTAATTAGGGCATTTTATATTTATTACGACAAATAACTAATCATTTAACTGAAAATATTATATATTAAGACAATATCAGAAAAACTTATAAACAACTACACAAAAATTATATCAAAAAACAACAATTAATTCTCTATTTAAAGTTGTTTGGTGCTGTCTTAGGTAATTTTAGTAGGTATAAATACTTTAGTTGCCTCTATATTTTTCAGATTTTTTGCATTTTTAGTTTTGGCTATGTGGGGAGGGGGGGGGGGGGGACTAAATCACAATATTTTTATAACAAACCCGCAATATTTTTGACAGACCTATCCAACGACATCCCACACAATGGGACAGACGAGAAAAAACATACATACCCAAGTTACGTGTACGTTTATTCATGCCAATTAACACTTACTTATAATTACTTAGTCTCTGAGCTTGGCTGCGGACGGACGGATGGACATGGCGAAACTATAAGGGTTCTTAGTTTGACTACGGAACCGTAAGGGCCTTGCGGCATCTTCCCGATGATGCTGGTAGCTTTTCACGCTGAATAGCTAAACTAATGCTTTGCGCTAGAAAACTGCCAGCTCTTCGGTCTCCCGTGACATCAATGAACCTCTTCGAAATTTCTTTGTAGAATCTTAGAGTGCTAGGACCCCACAGACCAAGGGTCTAGACGCCGAATAGAATAAATATATATTCTAGGCCGACACCACTATATTTTCCAACCTTCATGCTTTAACTTCAAAAAGATAATTGGGTTTGCAATGGAATACATATATGCATTCCAACACAGTCACCTTTTGATACCCAGGTATAATCTGTTATGGATTTCACTTTGCCAGAGATCCTGAGAAGAAAGCATGACAGGCGGAGCGTCCATCGGGTCGAACTTGACTTCTAAGGTTTAGACGTTGACCACTCTAACACTGAAGGCAGGTGGGTCATTCTACTTTTCAGTGTACATTTTTGGTTTTAGTCCGATAAAAAGTATACCAAATTATGAATCCGCGTCTAAATAAATAACATAAACTTAGAATGTTTAAGTTTGACGGTTTCCAAAAAAACAACTCTTAAATTACTCAATTATCGTTAAAAAAACTTGGTAACTCAGTGGTAAATTGCACTCTTTCCATAGAAAAGGCGGGGACATCAACATCCACTGCGTTACTGGCATTATAGTTATTACAAATAACTTTTTATGTATTAGGATAATTCTAAATACAAGCTTATTTACGTCCCTCTTCGAGTGTCAAGTTAAAAAAACGGTGCAATTCACCGTTTTTGAAATAAAAATAGTTTAGTGCAAATGAGACTAAAAATTTATGTACAACGAAAAGTAGAATGGCCCAGGTATTAGTAATGACGAAGTAGTAGTTAGGAATTAGTAGCTTAGGATTGACATACAGCTCGTCAACAAGCTTATTTTGCTCTTTGAAAATATATTTTAAAACAATGAGCAGAGTGGTGGTAATACCTTGAGCAGGGTCCGTCCAGATCGCAACCACCATCGTATCCTGTAACCTACCACAAGCAGCATTCCCATTTTTGTTCCGATATGGGGATAAGACAGCCAGTCAAATTACTAGCATATGATTCCATCTAATTCTTCAGGGTCGGCAAAGCATTTGCAGTTTTAGCATTGCAGTCTTTAGATAGTAGTATTAAGAATGCAATTGTATGAAGTCACAGATCCTATAATTTGCGGGATATAAAGTGTAGACCCTTCGTCTAACTCGACTCTGAGCTATTTCTGTACTTACCGAATTTCACATCGATTTATTGAGGTGTTGAGGTTGAACCCACCCCTCATTTGGTCGGGGGTTATAAATAGAGTTGAGAATACGCGTCTAGACGATTTCGCCGCGAATTTGCGACTATATTGTTTATAATTTCACTTTATAAAACGAATTGTCGCCGGTGTTTGTCATGTTACCTGTTTACTGTTACCCGTCTTTTTGTTTAATGTAGATTAGGTTTTAATCAGGGTCCCTCTGAAGATTTCGTCCTGTTCAACCTACCTAATTAATGTCTTCTTATATTTTTCTACTGTATTTTTGTTAGCGATGAATAAATATTATCTATTCTAGTCTTGAAAATTATATGTGCCAGACAAGTACGGTGATGGAACCAGTAATGGACAAGGGCCAATAATGTACCTACGACGACGTGTGTTTTGACGTGTAAAAGCGGCCTACATACATAAACTCACGCCTTCATTCCCAGAGTGGGGTAGGGAGAGCTAAAGAATTACCAACAAGTCTTAAAACTTGTTGATAATTCTGTAACCACATTTTGCACAAGTCTTGCGGCCTACTTACTGAATAAACATCTTTTATCTTTTTTTACACTTGATTCTTATTTAAGAAGATAAGGGTTATTCATTTGTTTAGCAACAATCAATTTAGGATCGTAGGATCTTTGTATTAAAAGTTGTGTCCATTATTGTTGCCTGTCAGCTTAGTGTCCAACACTGGTGCCATAACCCTATTTATTTTCCACGTGCCTTCTCCATTTCTATACCACCTCCGTGGCATATAATAAATCGTGCTTTGATCGGAACAGTTTATAGTACTATACTACAATTGTATGGAATCGTAAATATTTGAATGTTTTATAGGAATGCTATGTGCCCTTACCGTATTCAAGGTTTAAAATGTTAATATTAAGAAAATTCGCTGTTTGTCTGTTACTTTTTGTAAACGCTGATCAAGTTGCTGTAAGTTTTAATATTTCTTAAGCGCCGAGAAATCGTTTAGCTTACGACACTTAGAAAGCGGTAGCGTCGAGACGTAATACATGAGTGGAAAAACGCTTCAGACGTGTGATATCTGTAGACCACTCCGTCTGCGTAGCAATCGTTTATCGCATTCCATGTTCAATTTTCTTCAATAAAAATTACCCTCTGTGTTTGGGCTCTTAACTAAGTTTCAACACATTCTCACGTCAGATTTTGGGAGGTTGAGATTGGCCTTGTGTGCCGCTTCGACCATCTTTTGTGGCAGCCTTTTGTTTAGAGCATACATGGTGCTCAAAACAACTCACCATGTTCCAACACTTTTGAGAATCTTATATTTCGATATTAAGCACAACTAAACTTACCTTAGACCAACACACCACTCGTAGACGGCCATTTCATCCCTCCCCCTAAGATTTGAGATTCACTCAAAAGATTAGCGGTCCCTTTAGGTATTTAATGGGCACTAGTATCCAGGTTCAGATTCAGATTTTATTACCTACTCAATATAACACAGTATAAATTACATGAAAATTACAAATTATATGCAGTTACATTGAGGTCGTCAGACTGAAATAAATGATATGATAATAGTAAAAGTCAACACAAATACAAAAAAAATATCGTAAGTGTTCTATGTACTTATCTACATATACCGGGTTATTGGTAAGTCGACCTATTTGCCTCTAGCGGTTATGGGAGAGGTCATTTGCAATCTCCTTGGATGTGACTCGAAAAACTTGGCAGGCCCACTTACATATAGTAAGTAACAATAGAGTATGCTCTAAAAAATAGCATTCAAAGTTTGACTCTGACCTCCAAAAATATCCGCAAAACAATACCCTGAAAAATGAGCTTCTGATCCCCCTGGTGATGCTCATGGCCACACAGAGAAGATCACGTGATCCCCCGATAATGCTCATGGCAGCCATTGCATAAATTATTTGTCAGTATCTTAACATTACTTTTAATATAAAGTATTATATTAAGTACTTATTTTCAGCCTCAACTACCAGAAACAAACGTTACGAATGCAAATAGTATTATTACTGGAACAGATATTAGTGACATACCTGGTGCTCAAAACAACGTGGACTTAATGAAAGGAACAGAAAGTGGCAGACCTGTCTTAAGCATTGCAAACCCGAAGGAAACGGATCGTGGGAGAAGAACGACAGATACTAACACACAAAAAAGAATTGTTATCGAAGTAGACGATGTGAATCCCATAATAAAGCTATATGCCTCAATAGAGAACGCCGTAAAAACATTCTTTACTAGTCAAAAAGTTATGATGGTAATACAAAACGTGGGAGCGTGCGTGGTCAACGGAATTATGGAGATCGTCACATTCTACTTGCCTGCCCCGATGATACCTCTCGTAGCCTCAGCAGCTGGAATGATAATACCATTTGAACCAGTGGTTACTCTGAGAAACAAAATGCCCGTTACTAGCTACAGAAGAGCCTTAAACCGAGCTGTTAACAGTTTTATGGGGACCTTCGATAAATACAAAATGGGTGATAACGAAGACCCATATATGACAAGACGATTTAATAGAAGATTTATGAATGACAATAGCGATGAAAAGAAAGAAGACAAGAGTAAAAATTGATGTTCTTAATAAATTTGTAAAATAAAGTGTGTATTATTACCAGATTTAGGAGACTATACGGGGCAAAATTAAATCACAGATAGGGATTGCCTGTATCGATAAACACTCAATTATCGATGCTTTTCCCATATAGGTACTAGTCATCGCTCCAAGTTTTGTTTGTAAAATAATTTTTTTTTGAATGTATGCAAATGAAAGAAAATTTCAAAAGGATTTTTTAACATTCACTCATCATCATATTTTTTTTACTCTTAACAAATTCTGATCGTTTATTTTAACAACAGTAAATGGGCCAGTAATTCTGAAGTACACAAAAGGAAAAAAAATATGATGATGATGAGTGAAGGTAAGAAAATCCTTATAAAATAAAGAATACTTAACCAGAATTATGTTGCTATTTTGTTTCATTCGCATACTTTCAATAAAAAAATATTTTAACTTTTAGCGATCACTAGTACCTACATGGGAAAAGCATCGATAATTGAGTTTATCGTTATTTAATTTTACCCCGTATATTCCTAGGTCAGATTATAACCACAAAACAAACAACAACCGTTACTTGAATAGGCAAACGGTAACTATTATAAGTATATTTAATCAAGAGCAGACGTCAACGTCATCACCCCAAAATATGGACAGAAAAACTGAGTCATAATTATTTTTTGATCCTTAGCTTTTGCAGCAGGTTTCGCAGTGGTTGCAGCTACAGCAGGTTTCTTAGTAGTTGCAGCTGGAACAGCTTTACCCGATTTCAGATTTGGTTTCATTATTATTTTATCGACTTTGTTTAGTTTACGCCTTATATGTCTAGCAATTTCGTACTGTTTGGATTTCAATTCACCGTATTGCATTCGCGTTTCACTTTTATCGATCCCAATTTTTCTAAAATTTTCTTTATCGTACAAACCAGACCAATAATGCCTAAATCCATTTTTGTCCAGAAATACTTTCTTGGTGGGAAAATCTTCGTTCTCCCTCCTTTGCATAAAGTCTTTAAAGTGATCTCTCACTGCATGTGTAGTTTCTTTCAAAATGTTGTACTTTTCGCCTCTGTAAAAAACTTCGCCTAATTTTTGAAAGTCCGTGTGCTCTGGAAATTGTGACGACGCCCTCTGAAACTAATGAAAAAGCAAGTCATCAATGTACAAGATTTTGCGGCGGTCTGCGTGGAAGTCGTTGCAGCTATGCCTTTAGATTTTTTTCAAACTACGTCACTCTGTATCAATTTACTTCAATCGGTTAAGACTTTTTACCATGACAACGGAATAAACAAATAAACACCGTTTACCTATTGCTACGGACCGACCGACGGATGACAGGGAATCTATGTAAGTACCTAAAACGGGCCCTACAGACTAATTATTATTAATTACTACTATATGCATTTCAATGAGAAATACATATTTAAGTACTCCTTGTTTTGACTGACTGTTAGTCTATGGCGTCTATCAAAACCTCTAATGTCGTATTACTTACTTGAAAAAAACAAATAGCCAAAAGTAGTCGCATTTTAAGGTTTGACAAGAAAACGACGTAAATGAATCTTAGATGAATTTAATTAAAAATACTATTACAAAAGTTTGCCACGCTGTATTCAACCATGACTGTTATTGAATAACCGAATGAAACTAATAACATAGCTTTAACTATAAAATTGATTAAAAAGCGTTTCATACGAACGATTGATTTAACTATTATTAATTAAAATAACGTCAGCACATTGCGAATTTGACCATTTGTTAGAGGAGAGCGTCAATGTATTTAAAGTGAAATAAAATATATCGGTCAGTCAAAGTGTAGTAGGCTTTTGGTTAAATATATCGTGGGACGCCGACTTCAGTCTGACTGACCTGTTACCATTTTAAATGAAGTTTAACTTTTATTTTATTTTATACTTTTTAGTGACCAAAATAATATTATCGTCGGTGATACTGCAAAACTGCGTAACTAACAAATTTATGATAGAGCAAAATAAACCTTACCGTATTATTAAAAGGTGCATTTTGCTCCTTATTTAAAATGTTACTTGCGCGGTTTTGGAGTTTCACCGACGATATGCTATTATGTAGTCTCACTTCTCAGCTAATAGCTTCTAAACTACCTCGTGTTTTCATAAGATTTGAGACAAACTTTTACTTTAAAAAATAAAACATAATACTGGCAGCTGTCTAATTATTTTTTCAATTTTGAATTTGGAATGTTTGTGTTCTATTTGTTTTTTATTATTCGGTACCTGGTGAGCTTGGCTCGGTATTTTTTGTTTGGTAAGTTTACTAAAAATGAAACCCAGCTAGATCGATATATCGCCCGCAAAACCCCCTGCATACTAAATTTCATGAAAATCGTTGAAGCCGTTTCCGAGATTCAGATTATGTATGATTCGCACTGCTAGCGCTTTTAGCGCTGCTTTCGGTTTCAGTAGGTTTTCGGGTTCAAAAAGACGTTTTCCCAAGTATGTTATTATATACAACAACATATTTTGATTATTTAGTTATTGTATAGTCGGCCAAGTAATTCCTTTACAGCTTTTCGACTGTATTTGTAGCGTATTAATGTCCAAAAGTGGTAAAGCAGTTACATGGTCAGTTATACAATTAAAACGTGTTGCTTACCCAGGGATTTGTTGTTTTTTTTTATGGCATAGGATGGCAAACGAGCACACAGGCCACCTGATGGTAAGAGTGGACACTGTAACCGATAGACATTCGCATTCATAAGACTGCAAATGCACTGCCAACCCTGAGGACTAAGATGGAATGCCTCTATGCTAGTCATTTCACCGGCTGTCTTATCCCCAAACCGGAACACAACAATGCGAACACTGCTGCTTGGCGGTAGGTTAATGGATAAGATGGTGGTACCAACCCGGACGGACCCTGCACAAGGTCCTCCCACAAGTAGTGTGTAGTAGTAGTGTTTACATGTTCATGAAAAATTAAAACAAGGAGATAATTTTACTGAATTATAATATATTTGCAACATATCCTTACTAAAGCGTAAACCAATACAGCCTCTCGAGCAACCCAGTCTCGTCGCTAAATGTTATTCGAAATATAAAACTAATTCCCAATTACACGGTAAACAATGTACAGAGCCACCGGACGCTTAACGCATTGAAATAAAAAAAAAACGAAACGGATCAATTTTTAAAAACTACGTAAAGGGCCTCCTTGCATGCAGTTGCAACACATCTACACTAATCGTTCGCCATTCTAAATTTGAAATTTGACATAAATTCCATAATAGTTTTGTACACAACTGCATGTCAGAGGTCATTTACTCAAGTTTGTCACCTATATAACTGTCAAAATACATTACAGAAGAATTGACACTATATTTAAGGGCAAAGTAAAAGTACAAGAAGTGTTATGTATGTTATTAACTTTCTCATCAGTGCCTCCGATTCAATAAACTATTCTTTGTACACTATTTTTTTCAAGTTTGTAAGGCTTTTAAGTATTAAGAAAAACTAAATGGATTTTCTTTAAAACATTGCGTGATTTTATTACACAGATAAACAGTGAATTCTATGACCCGGTGGATTGAAATATCTTCTTTCACTGGTAACTTAGTGAACCACGTATTTTTGGCAAAAATGTCATTCTGATTTGGATAGCTTATTTCACTTGTAGGTAAGTACTGATAATTAATCTATTGATTAGAAAATATAGATTATTCCGGGCTGTGGTGTAAGTGTTTATATATTTAAGATATACTAAAATGTACAAAGAATAGTTGATTGACCCTATCTCTTTATTCAAAACTAGTAAGAGCCGATAGCTTCGTAGGGTCACTGCCTGCATAAAGAGCAACTTGTGCATTTTATGCAACTTCGTACTAAAACACACATGTCACGTATTTCAGCCTCTTTAACAGATATTTTGCTGTTACACTGATTTGTTAATCCATACAAAGTTAACTTTGCTATTAAATAAAGTAGTGTCAAATTCTTCTAAAAACATTTATTATAATACGCCATTCTATACGCCGTTTCAACACCAGTTACAAAGGGTAATAAGTGTGTACGATTGTATATTGAGGTATCAATATTTTAAAAAGTGTTCATATACAACTAATTATGTAATTTGTTGGAAATTGCATCATGCCACATGACAATGTGTATCTCTGTCACTCATCTACTGAAAGTATCAAGAGAGAAGAAGCAGTTGAGGATCTCATATGCCAACAGTTTTCCTCGTCCACTATTTGTGAAATACCACAGTATATCTAGAATACATTATATCGCACCTTCGGTAGGACAAGGGCACAATTGCCCCTATAATCATATAGTACATTGTGCCCTTGTTCTACCGAAGGTGTGATATGACAACATCATTGTCTTCTAACAAGTATTTATTTGTAATGTCAATATCCAGGGACAATATCATATTTATTGACAAAGAAATGTTAGGTAATTTCGTTAGGATCACGGAAAACGCAGTGTAGATCATAATAAGTTTTATTTTCGTTCTTTTATGACAAGGGTGCGTGTATACACATATGATTTCATTTGATCTGTCTACAATTAAGCAGGGTAATCGATTTTGTTTCTAAGCGTTAGTGCATACACAGCCTAAGACTATAAGATACCATTAAATCTTGGGACAAAAACATACGACAATAACATTCTATGTGGCACAATAAAGTAATAAACACGAGTTTTGCGAATCGCGATCGCTTTGATAGGAATAGGATCTCACCATATTAGTGTAATAGTGCTCTAAAGAATCTCTGCGACTATCTTCAACATTACAATGTACCAAAAGTACACAATAGAATGCTTCGTTATACATTTTTGTCCAAGCCTATAATTTGACTAGCAAATTGGTGGATATGTATTTATTCATAAATATCTTACGGTCCTGATTCTACAAACTATTATTACAATGGTAATATTAAATTACGAGGTTACATTACAATGGAGTGGATTAACTATTATTATGGGTAATTTATAAAGTGTAGAATTAGGTGTACAATAACTTAAAACTCAGTCGGGTTATAACGTTATAAGCGCAGTAAGCACGTAGGTATAGGTTTTAATCTGCACAACTGCGAAAAAATCGACTGTATAATTCTAACTTTTAGAAAAGAAGATTTTTACATATAAAAAGGCATTTTTAATTGATTAAAAAGACAGTAGAAAATACAAGACGATTTCATAAAAAAAGTTGGTGCAGTTATAAGCTCATACAAATATTGAACTAAAATTATTCTACTTGGTATCTTAATTATTTATTAAAGGAAGATGTTCGCCTCTCGAGGAGCTTAAATATTAAAAATCTATTTACATAACAATATTTTGAATAAGAGTAGTTATGCTAAATATTAATATTGCAAGTGTCTAGATGTCAAAACTTGTTTTTACCATACCATTTTACATACACCTTTTTAAAAAATATAATCTATATGAACGACTATTAAGTAATTTCAAGACATTCCTAAGCATTCTTCATATGAAAATATAAGTAATATTCAATGTACAAATATTTACAAAGCTACTTATTGAAATTAGTTAATTAGTTAAAAAGTTATGAGTAACCTGAATACTGATCAGAAAGAAACACTGGAATCAAAAATTGACTATTATACACTTACAGGTCAAGCTAAATAAATACATCATCACTTATATAAAATGTGCTTTATAACCTATTGTTCTCAGATTGTCAATAAGCCTATAATACTATCACACGTTTTAAAATTCAATCATTATCTGGTCATACTTCAATCTGGGCCTGTAAAAACGATATCATAATTAACCTGTTATGGTATCATGACGTCAGCCGCCATTACTGTCAAGTAAATAAGAGCTATCGAAACCGTGACAAAACGATAACAGCTCAAACACGATATGGTTTTTACCGTGATGAGTAGAGGCCGTAATCTGACATGACAGGATTTTAATATGGGACTCTTAGCCAGATCGAAAAGGCATACAAAAAAACTATATACAAATGTTTAATACAAAAACACCTAGATTTTAGTACCTATGACAAGTTTTAGTTTCAATTATAATGATGATTTAATTATTCTAAATAATGACCCTTAATTACACTGATTGCACTTTAGCTTGGTGCGAATGACATTTGACACAACGTTTCGTTATACTGAGAGAGTTGCTGCGGTCTATACATTTGGTGTTTTATTTAAATCGCAGACCAAATATGTCTGGATTGAAATATTTATACTTAAAGAAAACTGTGTTATACGAATAAAATTTGTCCTACTTATTTTTTATTATCAATAAAAAAAACAAAGTACGTCAAAGTAAAAAAACGTAATATGCATGTAACGAAACATTAGAAACTAGTTTAGTGATGCGACACCACTATACCACGTGTTTATCGATACTTATTAATTTGTAAGTAACGAAAACATGTAAAGTCGCATTTCTTCATGTGGGACCTATGTGTTTTCATGTCTGATTTATCTATTAAGTCGCAAGATTCGTCATCGGATTTTGACATCTTGATTCGTCATATGATTTAAGAGTACCTAATAATAGAAAATAAAGGTGAATTATGATGACGGCATAAATAATTAAAACTATGATTGATTGGAGTTTTAATCACTCCACTTCACTAGCATCACATGTCATTTGCACCATGCTATCTTTTATTTATTGTTTTTGAGCACTATTTGTAAGAAATGCCTGCTACTAGAAAACGTTTTATTAGTGTATTCCCCTACAGAAAACATAATGCTTATGTTATTTATTATGCAATACGCGGTGTAGTACAGTCAGCTGCAGAGAAAAGGACACCCCCCTCCTGGTAAGGATTGTTTTTTTTTCGAAAACCTGTGGTTAGATTTAAATGATTTTGAGTTTATGTGTAGACAATAGTAAAATCTTCAATTCACCGAAAAATCATATAATAATAATAATAATAAATATCAGAGGACAATGTCACACCAATTGACCTAGTCCCAATTTAAGTTCTAGGCTTGTATTATGGGTACTAGACAACGATATAAATACTTATATAGAGAAATATAAATACTTAAATACATAGTAAACATCTATGACTCAGGAACAAATATTCGCGCTCATCACACAATTATCTGCCCTTACCGGAATTTGAACCCAGGACCGCTAGCTTCGTAGGCAGGGTCACTACCAACTAAGCCAGCGCACAAACACAGGTTCTTGAAAAAAATCGATCCTTACCAGGAGGGCGTATCCTTTTCTCTGGAGCTGACTGTACATTGGTATCACAGTTTTTCCTGTTTGTTGGATGTTTTTTGAACATCTATTTATTTTGTAACGCATGTCGTCGGTGATAGTGCAAAACGTCGTAATTAACAAATGCAATATGTAGCCTTACCTTACTGACTTACAAAGTAAGGTGTATTAAGCTCCTTATCAAATTTGTTAGTAGTACAGTTTAGCACTATCACCGGTGATACAAGAACTTATTAACAGACTCGTTAGATTACTTCCAAAAACTTTTTTGATGGGAATTTTCTACTCGAATTATTCCCATTTTAATTTTCAGTTGTATTTTTCCCATTCCAAATTTCTCCTAATCGCAATTATTTCCTATTTTTAATAAGGTAGTAAGTAACAAGGCTGTGCCGGGCCGATAATAATTAAAAAGAAAGCAGAAAAAACAATGCTTCACTTTAATATTTGTTACGTGTGAAGGAATAGTAATATCAGCATACTGCCGTCCTACCAAAGAAGGCGTCTAAGTGCACAGTAGTAGTATTAGCATTTAAAAGGTAATGTGGTTACCAATAGAGTTTAAAATGGTTCGACTACTACATTGCAGTTAGCCGCCATATTTGGTAGGACGGCTGCATTGTTTTATTGCTTTCAACATTATCAATACTCAGAAACGTCATGGTTGTGCAATGTATCAGCATTGACCTTTTATCGCCCGTTATAAAATACCTAGAATAGGAGCTCCGCCAAAACGGAGCTCCAGTGACGCTATGAAATTGATTTTGTAAAAAGGAGACATTACGCAGGAGAAACCGCGTCCGGGGAAAACACAACTGAAAACTTAAACCGGAATAATGTTAATGGAAATTCTGCTACCAAGAAATAACGATCCGTAAGAATATAGTGTCCACATTGTTTCTGAAAGACCACTACCGCCTCTTGTGTACAGCTTTAGGTAGACTATTTCATTTTTAATCAATATGAATTTCAATTCAAAATCTTGAGTTCTAATTTCCTATTAAGTCAATTAATTTTTATACACACATTTTACGCGATCGTTCATCGTCAAATAAGGCGAATGGTCTTTACTGAATCGTCGTCGTGAATCGAAATCAAAACTCTTTTAAGAAATCTAATCGTTTGGCTATTAATTAATTTATTCGTATGAAATTTTACAAGGAATATGACGTGTTAAAACTATTTTAAAAGTGAAGATTAGGAACACTTTATTGCTTTCGGAGTATTGTATATGAACTATGAATAGTTGTATACACTTATTCTAGGTGTGTTAATGACACTATCACAAAATGTTCATCGATATATGCAACTTATAAGACCCAATTTACAAAAAAATATCCAAAAAAAAACTTTGATTCATAAATAATGTGCTTGTAGATTCACTCATATAAGTTGGAATCATCAGTTTCATGAATTTAAAATAAATAAAGCTGTTACATTATGAGCAAATGCGAACTAAAACTAAAAACTGGTAGTCTAATGAGATGAAATAAATCTAGGTCCGGAAATCGTTCGAACATGCTTCTTAAATGAAATTACAGATGAAATAAACAAGACGACATTGTATTTTGTCTAACACGTTCAGGATAAGTTCTCATTTATCTTGATTTCTCAGTAAGCCTTATGGTCTTGGCTGAGATGTCCATCACAAGATTTTTTAGTTTTATGGCATTGAGATGTCGATCAAGCACACAGGCCACCTTGAGGTAAGTGTACTATAAAGCTCACGTGCAATCTCAAGATTGCAATATAACAACAAATCTCAAGACTGCAAATCACTGTCAATTTATGAAGTTACACTTTTCTATTAGGGTGACCCTAATAGCCAGCCCAGACCAATCGACGCCGAATCGGCTTGAGCAGGTAAGAAAAAGTTTTATGTCCATGCAATAAAGCGAAAACGACGTCGTTCCGTTCGCAACGCCGAATCGAGCCGAGCCGAGCTGAGCGTCGTCGTTTTCGCTCTTATTGCATGGACATAAAACTTTTTCTTACCGGCTCAAGCCGATTCGGAGTCGATAGGTCTGGGGAGATCCTTACTTAGCGTTATTGATCAAGTAGCCCTCAGAGAGGCAGATAACGTCGAACTTATCTCTTACTTAATAAATCTACTTAAGAGGATATTGAAGCGGCTCTAAAATCGCGTAATTGGTAAAAAAAAACATACAAATTTAGCTTCGAGCGATAACGTATCTCACCCCATAAATCCAGTCCGATTTCCACGATTTTTTAATATGTTGTAGTTATTATATTTTTATTTATTTCATTCAACATTTTCTTGGAAAGGAAAACTTACAGACATACTTTTCATGATATCTACAACATATTCAAAAATCGTAAAAATCGGACTAGATTTAAGGGGAGAGAAACGTTATCGCATTTTTATAGAAGTTTTTATCTTCAAAATCCTCTTAACCTTGTTATTTTATATGATATTGTTGACAAAGTTTTGGAAGTCAATGTAAAAACTAGATTATGCTAGTTTGGGCGAGTTTTTAAACATTATTTGGCTGTCAGGATGGTACCTACAGGCGAATATTATTATTTCTAAAACGTTACTGTAAGTCCAACCTTTTCAGAGACATTGACAGTATATCCGCACCGTTAAAAAAACAACGATGGATATGACCTTTCTGTGTTACTTTCAGACTTTTCAGTCGAAATCGATTAGGTATTTATATTTGACGTTAAATTGAAAAGGTTAAACCACATCATATTTGTACTTGATTGATCACTCACAATGTTGCTAGCGTTAATAAACTTAGCATTCAAACAATATTCCGAACGCTCCACTCCAATTTTATTATTTAATCTGTAAAGGGAACACATTATTATAACTATCTAACGACTTCCAAACCTAATACAGCGAAACTAAGCTATGACTAATTACTAAAATTTTAACACTTATTTGATACCTTCGATCCAAATTCGTGGAGAATATCGCAGGCCATCTCTAGATCGTTTCTCGTTATGCCCAATGCTCGCACTACAATGTCTTTGGGATAACCCTCGCCTACTAACCGCGCAATGTAATCTAAGTTTATATTTTCATACGATACGTTATCACCGTATTTCCGCCCGTGCTTGTCGTGGGTGAGGGGGTTAAATTTCTTTGCTGGAAAAGAAAGGGATGAAATATTACAATCCGTCACTTGCTGTTTTCATTGTGCATGGCATATGCTGGCTGGGTACTTAAAGCTGGTCGTTTGGATTTGTGATATTTTTAATTAAAATTTACAAAAAAAGTTAATCATACAAAGAAATACTCACAAGGAACGGCCAACTCGTTCTTCTCCGATGCTACATTCTCGTACGGAGGATCCTTAATATCTTCTGAAGGGAATTTGGGCATGGTGGTCGATTTGGTCGGCTGGTGGTCGCCACCGCTCGTCGACGATGGCAACGACCGTTGCCGCGGTGGTGCTCGACTTTCAACCCTTTCAAAACGCTCAGGTATCCTGTCCGGTTTCTCTGGCAACCTTTCAGGCGGGTGTCGGAAATCTAAATGTCTATTATCTAAAGGCACTCTATCATTTACTTTGTCTCTATTATCTTGTACGTGGTTATGTCTATCTGGTACAGGTACATGGTTATTTTGTCTTTCACTCGGTCTTTCTGGAACTCTGTCCCTATCACTTGGTCTTTCTGGTACTCTATGTTCTCTATCTGGTACTGGTACCCTATTGTCTCTCTCTAAAACTCTTTCAGGAACGCGATGTTCCCTTTCTAAAGGCTTATCTGGCAACCTATGTTCCTTATCAACAATAGGTCTTTCTGGTACTCTATGCTCTCTCTCAGAGGGTCTATCTTCTACCCGATGCTCTCTTTCCACGAGTCTTTCTGGAACCCTATGTTCCCTTTCTGAAGGTCTTTCTGGCACTCTATGTTCTTTTTCAACAAGTCTTTCTGGCACTCTATGTTCTCTTTCAACAGGTCTTTCTGGCACTCTATGTTCCTTTTCTACCGGTTTTTCTGGTACCCTATTATCTTTTTCTAATACTTTATTTTCTATTGGTCGTTCAGGTGCTCTGCTTTCTCTTTCAATGGGCCTGTCTCCCGAATTGTCTCTATCGACTGGCCATTCTCTATCTGTGTTTCGTTCTGATCTGTCAACGGATCTTTCTTGTCTATCTCTGACTTGCACATCATCAGGCTGGGAGGGGGGCGGCGCGGGAAGGGGGCGACTGTTAGACTGCGGGGTGCAAGCGCGTCTAGGCTTCTCAAAAGCTCGTGGATCAGGTGGTACCTGTAAAGAAAAGCTTTTATAAATTATCAGCCGCATTGTTTTAGTAAAATTCATTCCCGTCAGTTCGTCTGTTGAAATTGTATTCAATGCTATTAGAACTCACACTATTTTTCTGGTTTAACCAGAAAAATAGTGTGAGTTCTAATAGCATTGAATACAATTTCAACAGACGTATAACTTATACCAAACAATTTAAAATACGAAATAATTTAATCTAATAATTTTACATAAGTGCTGCAAATTGAAACAACTGTTCCAATATTTATTCTTGCTTGGTTGATATAACTAGGTCACAAGTCAAACGAACTATTTGCCAACGTCTTTAGAGATCGCTATTTAGCGATTATACCGCCTGTTGACTCACTATGAAATCTTTATTTTATTTTCTTGTATATCCGTTACTTGGTGTATATGGTGCTCAATAAAGTGTTTTTGAATGGTATTGTTAGTAATAAATATAATGGCATAAACGAGCACACCGGGCACCTTAGGGATAAGTGAGGTCTGGAACCAATAGATATTTGCATTTTAAAAACTATAAACTAAAGACTGCGATCCTAAGACCACAAATACTCTTAGGACTAAGATGGAATGCCCACACTGGAAAGCAATAATGCGAACACTGCTGCTCGGCGGTAGGTTGAAGGATAAGATGGTGGTGGTGATCCGGACGGACCTTGCAAAAGCCTTCCACCACAAATATACTTGCAATGTCTTACGTCGAATACAAAGTGTGACACTCACATGGCAAATATGTTTGCTATTCTAGGCGAAATACACCTTATTGATACGAAACAAAGTCTCCTTTATTCTGGAACTTGTTACGGCTGTAGCCGTCGTGGCGTCGGTGACACGACTTTTCAGTTGACGGCCAGAGCCGTCTGTGGCGATAATAACGTAAATGAGAAGACGTCATCAGTCATTCCATCGTCATGGGATAGTCTTACCTCATGCCTCGTGTCAATAATTCCAGTAATGGTTTCAGTGGAGCCGGTGATGATGGAAGTCAAGCGGTGCCTCGAGTCTGGTTCTGGTTCCAGGGACGACCTTCTTCTAGGTTCTGCGGATAGCGATACTAAAAGCCCGGTTATTTTATAGACATTAAACACAATTATTCAGAACTTAAAATTAGGGTTAGTATTTGGCGCGATCGCGCGCTCCGTGCGTAAGCACGCATAAACATTGCTGATGACTTGAGATTATGCCGAGCGTCCAATGGCGCCCTTATTACTGTTATGATGTTTTGCAATAAACTGAAGTATTGTCTTGAAATTTAAGGATAGTTTGTTGTTGCACAAAATAGTTCAGCGTGAGGCATTTCGTTGGTGATACTACAAAACCGTGTAACAAACAAGTTTATGATTGAGCCAAATGAACCTTACTGACTTATTGAAAAGGTGCATTTTGCACCTTATTTAAAATGTTACTTACGCGGTTTTGCAGTTTCATTGACGATTTGTCCCACCGCCGACGATGAGCGGGAAGCGAGTATAGCAAGCTATTAACTATTAATATATGTGTCTCTTTTATTGATACGGGATCTATATCTTTTATTTTGATTAACTAATGGAAAAAGTTCTCGCTGGTCATTTGCCAGCCTGCCGGCATTGTGTGATAGTTTTAATTAAGAACAATAGAACACGGCAGCCGAGTCTTCGGTATGCGGTTATGAAATATTTAGCTAGATAGTATAGAATGAACTCGGTAGCCCTGTTCTTGATCGTAAAAGTGTTAATCGACTAACAGAAATAAATAAAAACAAACTAACACCGACGTTCGATGTTAATTAATTAAAGCCAGTATCTGTTCATAATATTATTAAAATTTCAACCTTTTGAACATCGAATACAAAATGTCACTCACGCGCCCAACATGTTAACTATGCTTTGCAAATTAATTGATACGAAACAAGTCATCTTGAACTTGTGACGAACTAGTAACCGTCGTGGTGTCAGTGACTTGACTATCAGTTGACGGCTAGAGCCGTCTGTGGTCAAAAGGCTGATCGTCGGTGAAACTGCAAAACCGCGTAACATTTTTAATAAGGAGCAAAATGCATCTTTTTAATAACAGCGTAAGGTTTATTTTTCTCTATCATAAATTTGTTGACGTGATGTAAGTTAAAAAAACCGTTTGGATAATTACCTTGAGCGCTAGCGGTCGCGATATCCTGGACGCTGCACGCGCAGGCTATGGTGGGCTCGGCGGGCGACAGGCTCTTGCGCGGCGGCAGCGGCGGCGCGCGCAGCTCCCCGTACGCGTTCTCGTGCGGCGCGGGCGCGCGGCGCGCGGCGCGCGGGCTGTGGCGCGGGGACGCCGCGGGCGAGCGCACCGAGGGCCGCAGCGCGTCTATGGTCGACGCCGCAGCGTTGAATTCTGCCCAATCCTGACCGATTTTTGACGTTTTAACATACATACGTTCCCGCCTTCATTCCCAGAGCGGGGTAGGCCGAGCTCCAGAATTACCAACAACTCTAAAAACTTGTTGACAACTCTAACCACAATTTGCACAATGAGGCTGAGATGTTTAACAGTGTATATTAGTGACAGGTGGCAAGCCGATCGCCTGACAGTCCTCCCAGCCTTTATTCCCTCAGTCGCCTCTTACGACTTCCACGGGAAGACATTGAGTGGCACAATTCTAAGCCGGAGACCACACGGCAAGCTTGCCAAATTGGCGTATTACATCCAGAAAGTATTAAGCAGCGTTCATAAAGGCCGAGCGATCGGGTGCGAGCGCGTAGACGTGCACGTGTGCGTTCCAGTGCGTTGTATACTATGAATCGTCATACAATGTCACACCGCTTGCGTGACGTACGCGTGCACATGCCGCACAAACGGTGTGAAATATGGTATGAGGATTCATACTATACAATGGAGTGGAACGCGCACGCAGCCACACGGCTCGGCGTAAAGATGCGGCACTGTCTATCATGAGTGGTAAATGCTGGCACACAAATCTCAATTTTCCGGGCGCTAGCAACACTCGATATAGTTTGAAAAACTAAGAGTCTTTTCTTTTCTTAGAGAGAGTGAAATTGGCAACACCACCCAATTTCTACCGTAATGTTAAAGCTGTTAAATTTGACAGTTGCCACTTGAGTGTTGTCGTTTTAACTAGCTAGCTACTTGGTTGATACTTGGTCAAGGGTTCGTAACAAAATGTACTGCCCGTAGTGACAGGGGGGAGGGGACTTCTAGTATATGGATAAATGTTTTCAGTGAATCTGTGTTTCCGGATATAAACATTAGCAACGTTGAAAAACTTAATTTTATTATTTCTTATAAAGAATGCCAAGTTTTGAAAAATCTGTTGAACTGTTTCAGAGATATATTAGCTCTTAAGGTGATTGCCATTAAATCGGGGGTTTTTACCTTTTAAATAGATATTATGAAATATTATTTATTATTTTTCTTGGGTTTAATATATCAATGTTGAGAGTTTAAGTTTAAAAAGTCATCTATAAAGCGGAGCAAGCATTTTCAATTGGCAATAAGAGCCAATCCAGATGATGTTTAACGATTGGCAAAATGAAAAACCACTAATTGCCAAATACTAACTTTAAGTCCCCCATGGAAATAAAATTATGAAAGACAAAACTAAAATGATGGTGAGATGGTGACGTTTAAAAATGAAACAAAATTGCAAAACAAACTTACTTTATATTGCAAGCACACACATGCCAACAGCATGCTACATCACAATCACACATAAGCACAAAAACATTCCACGTTTTAATATCAAACATATTCAAAACAATATACATTACGTAAAATACAATACAGGTATAGAAAATAAGATTAAAAAAAACACAAAAAGCACATCACCAAGCGTATAATGTCAACGACAAAACTTACAAATAAATAAAATCGATTTATAATAACATAAATAACCATGATCAAAGTATGATAATATTTACAGCGGCCTTTTCGAAAACCACCGATTTTATATAAAGCAGAATTTGACACGAAGTCAATAAATGTACTTTCAAAATTGTTTGAAACGCTTGAGTACAGTCACCAGCTATTCTGGGGTAATAGTGAAAAAAAGTGCAAGTCGACTTAACTCGTAATAAAAAAGGGTATATACATGAACGGAGTATACTAGACTTAAACCCTTTTTCACTTGATCGTTAGAAGACTTATTCCCTTTTTCACTAGGACCCCAGAATTATACAATCTGACGTGTCTATTATACTAGAAGCATGAGAGCTTGTCAGATAGCTTTGAGCGATTTATAGGATAATATATTATTGCTAGTGACTTCTTTATCTTTTTGACGCCGTGTTCAATGCAAAAATCATCACATCAAACATACAATAATTGCCAAAATCAGGTTAAAAATCTTGATAAAGTACCTCATTTTCAACGTTTTGGGATTCCAGTATGAGGATCTGGTATTAATTCTGATATTTTGGGAATGAGCGAAACATAAGCCATTGGCAACTGAAAATTAGTGCAATTTTAGAGCAACGTAAATGAAGGCAAATTTTTCGCTACCCGCCGCGACGGACTTATTCGTCTTCGGCAGTAAACTTGGAATGTTAACGTATCCGTTGATGGTATTTCAAGGGTTATTTTTAATGAATTCTGACGGCTAGTTCTTTCATTATGTTATTAAGGAGAGTATACATTTGTCAGAACTGTCAGAATTTATATTGTCTCGTTTTTAGTGAATACATTATACTAAAAACAAGTATTTTACAGAAAAAACATGCTTATTTCGGGGCCACTGCAAAAAAAACTAATTACCAGCGGCAAGAAATGAGCCAAATTGTTGTTTTTTAGCTAACTTAAAATAACAATGGAGAACTAATCAAAAATGTGCCACAATTTGCTTGGTTATAATTTGCAATTATAAGTTAATTATAAGTCAGCTACGGATCAAAAAATCCACCTAAAGTCAATCTTGACATCTATCATCGTATAACCAGACCGGAAAATCCAGTAGGTTAGCAATACTTAACAGTATTCTTTCGTTCAGGGTGATACATTGTGCCAGGATTGACAATCTTAAATGTGGCTGTAGTTCAAATCAAAAGTTCTTATAGTGGCGTTTATGCTCTTTCGATTTATTGTTGCTATGTCATTCGTATGGTAGAAATAACAAGAATAGCGTTAACGCCAGCAGGGATGAGATTCTAGGCGGTGAATACCATATCGTTTTTGACCTGGTAATGTATTGTCTACGATTAGGGTTGCCAACTATTTCTTGGGCAAATATAGTATTTTCAAGCCCAAAGTAAAAAAAATATAGTACACTGAAAGAAAATATAGTATTTTGAAGTTTTTCCATGTACAAAGTGTGTAAATTAGTACTTTATTAAAATGCACAATATTTAGGTTCTACTTATTCTGCCTGCTATTGGCGACTATCAGAGCTGACAAATGCTGTTTCTCCACTCAAAATACATTGGTGCTTGAAATCTGGTTGAAACGGCCAACCCAAACTGCATTATGTAGTATAAGGAATGACCGAAATATAGTATTTTTGCGTACTATATATTTCTTTGACAGTCAAGTCCACAGATCACAGAAACAAGGGAGATATGTCATGAACGCCAATTCGTACAAGACCCGGTGTCGCCACTTTTAAACATGTGTGCGTCTTACGCTTACGCTCTATTAACTACTACAAAAACAACCTCCTCATAATTGGTTACAGCTTACGAACTAAAAACGCCGTAACATAGTTTTGATAGTAGCAGAAAATTAAGCTTTATACTAAGTTCTCAAGGTTGAAAAATGCTGAAAGATCGTTTTTTTTCCATCGTAGTTCAGTCACTGAACGTAAGGTAGCGCTTACTCGTCACTTAGCTGCCATCTATGCGACGAGTAATTAATTAGTTCCTCAGAGCTAGATGGCGCCAAGATAGTAGTCCCTATGTTCAGCAGGTTTAGGACTACCCACACACAGCGACATCTAGTTATACTTTTTTTAAGAGGTGTGCGTTTCTCTCCTGTCGTCCACTTAGGGATGCCACAAGGAATGTTTCAAAATATATCGATAAACAATTCAAACTTGTTTGCAACGTTAATATAGGTACTATTCAATTTACAGGCAATAAGTACTATTTTTATTATTTTACTACTAGGTTAATACAATTACATCATTTAAACTTAATATATTATTGTTAGAATAGAATAATATTTTATTAGCAAGAATACGGTTTGCGTAAAATTGATACATAAGATTTTAAATTTGGAACGATACCTATATTAGAACGTAAGAAAAAAATGGCCGAATTTCTTTGGTTAAATTTTCTGGAGCTGTTTAAGATTTTCGTTTTGATTAGTACATAAAAGTCTAAATTGTAAACTTGGACTTTATGATGTTAATACAAATATACTAATAAAATGGGTTCGGTTGAGTGTCACGTCACAAGATCTCAGTTTGGGACAAACCAGTAGTTTACCGACTTGATTATGTAAACTTTATTTCATAAATGGTACAAATTACTTAAAACAGAAAGATAGACTTAATACTTGGGGCAATCTCTACCATCCAACCTTTAGGCTTGAATCCTTTTAAGAGTGAGTCGGCGCGAGCTGTCAATCAGCGCTGTGTGCAAACACAGCTCAATATTGAGCCAGAGCCCTTTGCATTTGTGGTTGGTTAATTTATTTTTATCTTAATTGTATGATTTGCCTGCTTATATTTGAATTGCTAGAGTCCTTCGTCGTTCGTTAATATTGTAAAGAAAATTAAATTTTGTATAACGTGAAAATTTGTTAAAATTATTTTTCTTCTGTTTTAAGCGTGTCGTGGTAGTGATAAATAACTAGAATTATTAACACATTGAATTATATTGATAGCTGTAGAATAAGCCATTTATCGATAGTCGATAGAAATCACGTCAACACAACTTTCACAACCTTACGCTCTGAAATCCATTCAAATATAAAATATTCATTTAAAAATATAAATAATGCTTAACACGTTCATGGACGCGGATGCTATAGCAGTCGTGTATCATACCGGCTATAGCATGGGCGTCATAAATACGGGGGTCAAATTAAAATGGTTTTTTATTACTGTCCGTGAACGTGTTAAAAACAAAATTTACCGGTGGTAAGTTATGCCCTTTGATTTTATATTAACGTTTGTATTTCGATTTTTGCACACTTTCACGCTACATACAGTCATTTTATCATTTAAAATTTAAGGAGCTTCTATACTGACAGCGTTCAGTGAGTGACTATGTCAACGCTTGACACGCCTCGTGCCGATATGGTCAATTTGACCATATCGAGGCGACACGAACCACGCCCCCATAACATATCTCCCTTGTTTCTGTGATCTGTGGTCAAGTCAGTCAAAATATAGTACGATTCTATATATTATAGTACGGTTGGCAACCCTATCTACGATTGACAGTAATGGCCGCCGAATTAAAAACAAAATCATAACGAGTCAAAGACGATATCGTTTTTACCGTCTAGAATAGAGGCCAAAGTTAGTCATCCCGGCCACATCTTCATGTTGCCCCTAGTATTAACACCATGCACTAAACTTAATATGTCAATTATAAATACGTACGTAAGTACAAATGCGTGTTTGAATCACAATTGATCAAATTGATGATGTAGAACTAAAAGCACATATCTGCACATCATTGTTGGTTAGAATAAAGGCCGTAAAGCGTCAATAATAGTCTCGTAACCAATGAAAAACAATTACTTTCAGTGAAGGACGTCGTAATGGTTTTAAAGTTTTCAGAATGTGTTTCTGACTTATTCATATTCGGACACATGAAATAGTTGGGAAACTACTTCGCACTTGCTATCGGTTCCCGTGTATGTATAGATGCCTATTTATGTATTGAACAATAGGTACAATAAAAAAAAATAGGAAGCGATTTAGAGTATTTAGTTCTACATCATCAGTGTATTTATTATTTAATATGCCTAAATATTTTTAGTTAGACATTTATCCATTTTTTATTATGAATCATACTGTACAGTACATAATCCATCACTGTAATATCAAAATTGATTTATATAATAAATTAATCACTGGAATAATAAAAGCTAAATTCATTAAATAACTAATACTATTGCATTAAACTGCTCTATTATCGCATTACTAAAAATAAAGCTTAGTAAATTAAGTCCATTTTATCAATAACAAGGCTTAAAATGACTTGAAATAAAAACTACAACAATGGCACAACACAAAAAAGAACTATTTATCCTAAGCCTGCAGGTAACATGTTGTTTAGACGTCGGAAGAAATTCACAACAAATAATTTAAAAAAAGACCTAGAGACATGAACAAACAGGGACCCATTTTATATTACAGTATTGAAACAAGACGGATTTTTAGGTATTTTTTTTATTATTGATGACTACTCTAAATAAGCACAATTAAATAACAAAGAGGAAACATTGTTTGTATGATTGTTTGTCGGAGATAATAATTCATAAACTAGACAAATTACAGCTGTCAGGTGTCAATTCGTTGTTCATTGCGCAGTTTATAATAAAACCCGGTAATGTGAGAACTTATTAGCAGAGATCGGAATATGGGTGTCATTACTCTCAATAATGCGGACATGACGCCGAAGATTTTAATTAAACAAATTAAATTACATTAATTGATTAATGATTACTTACCCTAAAAAAGATTTTGATCCTTTGAAAGACAGTAATAAATAAATAATACAAACTATTGTAGATTTAGCAAATCAACAGTAATTTTCATATTTTTTCCGTGGCTAGTTTATTCCTTTTCACGGTTGAAATAAACTTACGAGGTGAAAAGCTTCTTTCGCAATCCACGGATGCCAATGGAGCAAACTTAAGTAGAGTAATATAAATGGCCACTCCTCACGCCTTTGTATTCTTTATTTATTGCCATGCAAAATAACCAAGATTAGGTTTCAGGTAAGAAATCAAATAATGTAATTTAATTAAAATCTTTGGAGTCATGTCCACATAATGGCGAGTAATGACACCCATTTGTCCGATCTCTGCTTATTAGCTTCGTAATATATAAACTGAAATTTCACTATTCTACTCTCACTGTAAGGTTTAAGAAAAAAGGGAGTGAGATAATTATTGGGTTCCAAATTTTTTTTTAACGATATCAACAACATCTAAGTTAAGAAAACGCTTTGGAGTTACCTCCAAACAACTTTACAAGGATTTAAGAGGACAAAATTAAATGCTCAGTAACAACGCACTAAGTTTTAGGACTGTTTTTTAATTACGGGTACACACTTCTGACGCAATATTAAATTCGTCATTATTGCAATGGGCGGGGCGCGCGAAAGAGAACCGAAGTCTACGTTTGTCCCTCCCCAGCCCAAATTCGTAGGTTTTTTGATTGAGTCAGAAAAATAACATGCTTTTTTAAGTCATTTTAAGTATTAAAATAATTTTACTATGATTTTGAATTGAGTCACTTTCGTTCTCACCATGCGATATAATTTCAACTCTCTATACTTCATTCGAGTTTTGAATATTAAAGGTAGATAAATATTATTTCATTTGATCATTTTGAGTTGTGCCACGTTCTAAAACGAAGTATTATAATATTTATCAGTACATTTTTCATAAATTAACGAGACTAAATTAATTGATAATGAATAATGCAAGTCGTAACATGTATTTACAGAAGAAATACTTATCATATAAATATAAAACTTGTGCATGATTTTAAAATACAATTCAAATAAGTCAATCTTTATAAAACTCATGTTACAACCTATTTCGCACAGTGTGGTTTAAACGTCAAAAAATGTTACATCATTATATTATTAAAAAATGTGATTACGACACAAAATACCGTTTTTAATATTTTTACTAATTTTGTCTAAGTACATACAATACATGTATTTACAGTCACAACACTGAACCGTTGAGCCACTGTACCTACTTATTTTTGCGGTGTAATGCAAAACATATTTGAGCATTTCTAAAAAAGTTTGTACATTTCATTTACGACTTCGATTTGCAAAAAAAATTGCAGGTTGGTAGGGTGAATGAAGCTGAGCCTAAATAACATAGTCTCCCAAAATGTCCTCATACATTTGTATGAAATTTTCCTTTTTTGTTACTAACTTTCTTTGGTTCATGGTAACAAAAAAGGAAAGTTTCATACAAATGTATGAGGACATTTTGGGAGACTATGTTATTTAGGCTCAGCTTCATTCACTCTACCAACCTGCAATTTTTTTTGCAAATTGAAGTCGTGAATGAAATGTACAAACTTTTTTAGAAATGCTCATTTAGTCGGTTATACTCGTATATCAAGTAAGTATTACTCGGCAAAACTATGAAGAACCTAGGGCTTTATATGATCCAGGTCAATTTGTGCGAGATTGTCCCTTTAACACACGAAAATTACCGAGACGCTTTATTTTTGACATAACCACAGTGTAACGTCCGCAAACAAATGAATGGAATGTAAGGTTAAACTAAAGCCTCGCCACACGTTTAGGTAAAATCACATGCTTAAAATGAATCTATATCGATCTCACTTTAACGCATAGCGCCACTCTAACATGTGACAAGGTCAACAAATCAAAAGTCACAGCAAGGCAAACGGAACGTGCAAACACTAAGCATGCGGTGATTTTCTCTCGTGTCTCTGTGAAACAAACAACATTTATTTTTAAAACCATGCTAATGATCATGAATTTAAATTTAAAGATAAATATGTTTTGGAAATTACTAATGCAGATACTATAAACAGAATTATGTTTTCGGTACTTTTTAAAACAATAAACCAAGAACTTTTCACGGACTGATAAAAAAATACCCATTTATATAATTTTTTCGTGGAAATTTTTAAAATGTCTTGACAAGTATGTCGATAAGAAAGTCTACGGATGATATTAAATCAGTTTCAAAAAAACGGAAGTATAAAATAATTTACAATGGTGTTAATGAATTTCCCACCATGGACATAAACTTGCAACAAAAAATGAAATTTACATCCAAAACTTTTCAAAATCCAATAGTCTCAGCAAGTTTGTACATCCAGCGAAAAAAAAACGCATAAAAGCAAATGATTCCCCTTCGGCAGCCCAACGACAAAATTCTCATTCAAACACAGATAATCAAAATGCTACATGCTTAATATTAAAATATGAAAGTAACATATTATTTGAACAACTATAAATAGATAATGAGGCCAATTCTAAAGTGATAAGATAACGCTTATTTTAAATTTGTCAAATTACGAAACATACTCGATTCAAGTCGAACGAGAATAGAGTTTGACGTTTATAAAATTTATGTGACGAACGACTTATTCTTGAGTGGAGACCGCGGCTCGGCAAACGTAGTGTAGGACGCCCTCCGGCAAGATGATTTGCTTTTTGAAATGGTGGACATTAGGGGAGGCACTGCTGGACATAGGCTTCTCCCATGGCACGCCACTGAGCTCGGTCCTGAGTTTTTTGTTTCCAACCACTGCCAGCCACTTTTTTTTATGTCATCGCTCCACCTAGCTGGAGGGCGTCCCACACTACGCTTGCCAAGCTGTGGTCTCCACTCAAGAACACGTCTTCCCCAACGATTGTCGCTTCTGCGACAGATGTGACCGGCCCACTGCCATTTCAGCTTGCTAATCGTTTGGGCTATATCGACAACCTTGGTTCTACATAGATATTCTCGAGAAACGCAACGGTGATTGATATCCAACTATCAAGATGGTGTTAAAGAAATGATACCCTAGGCAAGATGCTTAACGCTGACATAATCAATTTTCGAAAACTGGGAAATTGCGTGTGTCTGATTTACGTGACTCCGACACATTCGTCATCATACGTCAATCGTACTGCACACGGGGCGAAACTCATGGTTACTCCGCTCGCAACGCAGACAAACTCCTATCGCTCGCTCCCTGGGAGACTGACAGACATACTCGCGTGCTGGGCCCGCGCATAAATGCTTGCTTGAGACGATTGAAACGGCACCTAGTAACGCAATCTTACAAAAAAGATTTAAAAACTGGTTGACCGAGCGTGCATTTCAGTCTTGACGTATTTATGACTTTCAAATGATGTTATAACGTAAATGTATCAATTTTCAAGTTAATTTATACAATATTATAATATAATGTAAACTTAATTAGACGTGTAATTTCACTGTCAATAAAGAATAGCTAAACTGAAGTGGCAGTGGGCGGGGCACATCTGTCGCTGGACTGATGGCCGATGGGGTTAGAAGGTTCTTGAGTGGCGTCCGTGGACCGGGAGACGAGCTGCAGGTAGGCCTCCAACAAGATGGATTGACGACCTTGTGAGGATCGCGGGAACAAGGTGGACGCGAAAAGTACAAGACCCGTCTGAGTGGTGAGCCTTGGGAGAGGCCTATATCCAGCAGTGGACGTCTTTCGGCTGACATGATGATGATGAATAAAGAAGTATGTGAGTATATTTTCCATAACGAATTAATCTTCTCCATGGCCAGTAATCCGAATTGGCCCCAATAATCAATTTATAAACCAAGTTGTTCAATAATATACTAGGAAATTATAGTTTTAAGTTACCTCTGCATCATCGTCGTCTGTGAGCCCGTTGAAAGCCGTGTTTTTCGATGTCCACCCGTTTGCATTGCCTGCTATTGTAACGTCGATAACTGAAAATCGAAGAGAACATTTAATATGCGTCACTCTAAAATCGATAGGCACAGTCCTATGATAGTCAACCAACAACAAAAAAACATAATTTGAAAGAGTTCATGCTCAAGCTATTGTTTGAAAGGTTTGTCTGTCTGTAGTATCTTAGTAGTAGTGCCCATCAGAATGCACAATTAAGATATACTTTGTATTCAATTAAGTTCATCTAACATGTTGTGAAATAAAATATTGATATGCAATGAACATTTGAGTATTGAGTATAGTTTAATAGTTGTATGTATGTTAAGCCGTTATGTATTTGTAAATATGGGTCTCGTTACCTGAAGAAAATAAAAACAAAAAACATAATTTCACATACTTAAAAAGTTTTTTCGGAAATTTCAGGAAAAGTGAAAGCAAGATCTTTGATTTTCGTTCAGATGATAAGAAACAGCTTTTAAAGGGTAAACTTTTAACCAATCAAAAGCTGGATGCAAGTGCATAAGGACCAATTACAACCTGTATGCAAATCAAACTAAACTCTCTAATAATCAATTCGGAAAAAAAACCATTTCAAAAACAAAACCCTTTAAAAATTATACCATAATTTATTTACATTCTGCGACACGAAGTTATAAATGTATGGTCACAGAAATGGATATGAGAAAAAAAAGGTTCGCGAACCAAAAAGAACGACTACATTAATGAATAACATCAATTATCAGTAAATACTTTAAACTGAATGTACAATGAATTTTATATAAAAGTAAAATATGGACCATAGTCATAGGGACCATGCCGCGAGCGGACCTGCTAGAGGGGGTGTTCTTTTTATAGTAGTGATTATTATTTACATCTTTAATATTTGAGTAGCTTAGTTTCATTTTAATTTTAATAAGTTTAGTTTTAACTTTTAATTGTTAAGATCAATAAATATGTATTTACTTTGTGTATTGCAATAAAGAATAAATCCTAAATGCAAAAAATAAATGAATATAAAAGTAATAATAACATCATAAAATTACAAGGAAGGACTAGCACGGATGATACTTGTTAACCAGGGAAATTTACTAAATCCTCAGTTAAAATTAAAAGCCAGTCCTACAAGAACTAAGCCTAGTTGTATACAATTCAAACAAGCCAAAAAATATATCTAGACCGTGTTCTGTGTACTAACTTGATCCATTGCACCCTGAAGATCCAGACGAACCCGAAGAATTTGATGATACTTGTTTTACAGCCATCTTTGTGTGTCTGTAATTAAAAAAAACAATCTATTAAATAGATACAAACCTTCGATTTTTACGGACGGACCAAATTTCATGAGTCCTAGCTGTGAACCAGCCCATCTAACGTAGCTTTTAAATATAAACCTCGTCCAAATCGGTCCTTTAGCAGCAGAGCTACGACGCTGCAGAGAGACACATAGATACACAGATATACATATCTTAGCCTGATTGTACAAAATGTGGTTACAGAATTATCAACATGTTTTGAGACTTGTTGGTATTTCTTTAAATTCGTATACCAAATTTCAAGGAGATATCCGAGTTTGAAGTAAAGCTACTCGCTTTATACCGAAACACCTTTCCAACGAACGTATCTATACGCAGAATTTTCATTTAGTTGTAAGTAATTTCTCACCACACGAGTAATTTTTTTTTGGCTTGGCCTTTGACTTGTTTAAGATATCCTGAAAACATCATGGTTTCAGTAGAAAATAGCGTTCTATGAAGTGAAATTTGACAAAATGATGGGTTTGGGAAGGTTCTAGAACAACACTATACTTACAATATTTAAGACAAGTATTTGATGGTATGACTTACTTTTCCCCAGAACTGTTAGGAGGTCGTGGCGGCACAAAGGCATCCACGACCACTTGTTCCGTGCCCTTGATCTCTGCCCTGCAGAACGGACAACCCTGGCCCTCAGAGTCCTGGAAATAAGAACACATCTGTTATCCTTCAGAAGAGCTATCATCAATACGCAAATGTTAAGGAAATATTTTATGTTATTGCCACAACAAAACCAATAACACGTCAAATATTTGGGTGGATCAACTTTTTTTTGTTGTTATTATGTCCCGTAAGCCAGGAGACAACAGTGATAGAGATTCTTAGAAAAAATGTTATAATATATACTTCCAGCACAGCACACTCAGGAGAAAGGCCATAAAAGAATGGGTGTGTAATAGGGAATATGCATGGATTTTAAAAATCGCATTTCTCATCAAAATATGAAAATACCGTAAAAGAGATCACCAAAACGGAAATTAAAATTAAAATCGGTCAAGAAATACGGAAGTTATAAGCATTTCAAACTTCTAATTAGACAGAGAGATCCGATGTGCACCGTGACGTCATTGTGCACTGCGGCCATATAAACTCCATGTAAAATTCCGTTTTTCTAGAAAGAGATAGGAACAAATCTTTGTTGGCTTATATCTTGGTTATTTTTATAGTTATTCAAAAAATGATTTTTGTGATCTGTTTGTTACATGAATCAGCTTCAATTGAAGCTGTAAAAAAAAAACATGCATATTCCCTATTGCCAATAAAACAGTTTTTTAGTGGACTTATATCCTTTGAAATCATAGTTTTAAAGGGTGACCCAGGAGACGTCACCATGGCAACGAGCTACAAAGAAAAGTTGATTGACCCATTTATTGCTTGTCAAGGAATATCATAAAAAAGTACGGCGGAAAAGACAGATTTAGTAAGTATTTAATTCACGGTAGCAGTAAGAGAGGAAGTTATTAAACTTTTGAATGCCACAAACGCCAGCCGACGGAGCTCGTCAGCCGGAGTTCAGAACCTGTAACGGTCTGTTCCGAGGTGGCTGTCCTTACGGTCAAATATAAATTAATTGAAAGGAAACACTTACGATTTGCCAAGCGGTGAGACACGGCGTACAGAGCAAATGTCCGCACGGCTCTATCCTAATGTCCTTGTCGTTCTCAGCACAGATCTTGCACAGTTGAAACGTGCTTCCTGCAATATAAAAATGAGCTATTTAAAAACAGATCTCTGTGAAAGGATACGTTGGAAGAGGACGACTAAGATTAAACCTGAATAGAACAAGTAAATGTATCACTGAAGAGGATTGTGTAGCTTCCTGAGGATTGTGTAAAATTTCCATACAAACTGAGTTTTTTGACAGCTACGCGATTTTAGCGGCTCTTTACAATGTAACAAAGCTTCTTAATTATTTTTTATTCTGGAATTCTATATTTAACTGCCTTAATTTTGTTATAAATAGAAATTGAAGATAATTACATTATTCACAATCTCACATCATGAAGTAATTGGAATACTTTACTTATTAGAATAAGTACATTAAGTACCAATATATCATATTCGCACTGCCAGATCCAAAGTGTAGTAACTCAAAATAAAAGTATATTTTAAAATAAACTTTAATACAACGTCCATGAGCTTGAAACAAAACCAACCATGATTTTTTGAGTTGATGTTGTCTTGTTCTAGCAGTGCGAATAAGTAACAAAACCTCCCAGCTTCTTAATAGCTTTCGTCTAGCTATTGCTATCACACTGCACTCGCAACTGACAGTATATTGTTCTCTCGCTTTTCAAAGAAAAACGAAGATCAGCGATCGCTATTAAGTTTTTTTTTGTACTGTATATAAATCGTAATCGAAATTTAATCAAAATCTTATCCACCCCAAGGCATCGACACCGAATTGCATCCGTCATTCTGACTTTACTTATTTATTATAAGCCAACGAATGAGATACTGACCCATCTCACAATACAACTCGTACTGTTCTTGTGTGACAGTGATGTGGTCCTCAGCAGGAGATATTATAGCGCTGCTCAGATCAGGGTTCACGTCTCTCCCATCAGGATACAAATAGCTGGAAATGTTAACGATATTTTAAGAACTTTAGAAGAAAAATGCTTTTCAAATTAGCTACAAGTGTTTTACCAAAGCATAATAAGAAAAGGAAAAAACGCAAAACCGCGTAGGTAACTAACAAATTTATGATAGAGCAAAATAAACCTTAAAGTCTTATTAAAAAGATGCATTTTGCTTCTTATTTAAAATGTTACTTACGCGGTTTTGCAGTTTCACCGACGAATTGTATTGATAACGCGTCTAATTTCATGATTTAATAGCTCTAATGGGTCTAAGCAGGATGGACTATTTTTTTAAGAACTAATTACAATCTATTAATCTCCATTCCTTTATTACATCCGCGCGTTTCTCGAACGCCTTATGAAATTAACGACTAAAGAAGCTTAAAAGCTACGAAATCCACCCTCGTGGGAAGGACGCGAAAGTCTTTGACCAAACAAGTCTAACGAAAAGCAGACCTTAAAAACCCGACGGCAACATCAATCAAGAATGAGAAGTCCGAACTTGATTAAACGGGAAAGTCTTTGCTAGAATCATCACCCGTGTGGTTGCCGGGTTAGAATAGTGCCACTCCGTGTCTTCCTTTGGTGTGGGCTACCTATAGATGTTTCGAAAAATCTTTGTCCGAAATTTTCATTTATCCTTAAATCATTTTTATTTGAAACCGTTTAACTTTCCTGGATTGTTATAGAACTAACCTAACGTAACCTACAGGCTCTGTAGGTACTTATATCTCATAAATATTTTGAAAAGTTAATGGGTTCAGAGAAAAATGGTCGGACATTTCGGACGAACGAAACAGCGGACAAAAGTTTTTCGAAACATCGATAGGTTACCGTTCCCTTGGATGTCGTAAGAGACAACCAAGGGAATAAAGACCAAATAGTACTGTTAGTTGTTGTTAATGCGGTAGCTAGCCCACTCTGGGAATAAAGGCGTGAGTTTAAGTATGTATGTATGTAGTCTTTGCTAGATACCTTAGTAAGGCCTCTGCAGTATCAAAATTTGAAGTTTAATATAATTGCCTCATACGATACGGTTCATTAGACATAATTTCTGCAAATATGTTTATGAAGGAGCGCAACTATATAATAAATTACCAAAGGATGTGAAAGATGCAAAGTCAATTATAGTTTTTAAAAAATCATTAAAACAACATATATTATCGACTCTTAAAAATACTCCTGTATAATATACACATTGTAATAATTATAATCTTAATTTAAACTTAAGTAAACGTTTAAGTTATCTCTAGTTAGATATATCGGGTTGACCTGCATATATTATGTTATGAGTTATGTTATGAGTAACCGATGGTTAACTAGTTTTATTATAAAATGTTTGGTTTAACTGGCCCCTAGTTCCAACTTAGTTGAAAAAATTGTCGCATTACTTGTTCTCGCCGCCACCACCTACCCTATTTATTTTTGTAACATGCATGCTACCCTCTCTTACCTATATTTAAGACAAAAATGTATTCTCAGTAAGTGATTTTGTAAATCTTTTGAGAAAATAAAATATCTTAAACCATAAATTTCGAGCCTAGGTTTAACGGTTTACACTTACAGGTGGGCAGTCACGGAACTCTTAAATAATCGATAAAGATTTTTCATTCATATTAAGTTAAGATTTGAATCTCAATTCGTTCTAAATATTACATGAAATAATATGCCATTTAATTTGAGATCAAAGTACTATAAAATATATAGCAGTACTTATTCAAGGATTGTCAATAAAAGAGAGATTACATTGAAACCAATTTACACAATAGAACAAAGAGCCCTCAAAATAGGACACAGCTATAGTTCAAATACCGCGATGGCGTCATAGTAATTGAGATGAATTCTCAATTTACACGTATTTCTAGCAGTTTTCCTTATTCTTAATACATTGTCGTCAGTCATTTGTTCGATATGTTCTCTCCTACACACAAGGTTAAAAATAAATATCCACACAAACTTGCAAAAATATGTACACAGACCTTATTGCGATATGTGACAGTGACAGATAAGGACAAAACATTGTATAGCTATACCACCACTATACAACCATTATTAGTAAGGGGGAAAGTAAACAAGAATACTCACAATCCCTCCCTGTACCCGTCGAGTAATGCTTGCACCAGGCTCTTGTTCTGCGGTATCGTCTGCAGAATCTCCCCGTCCACCGTCACGTACCCTATAGCCCATTGCCCCAGTCTTGTGCACGATAATCTGCAAGATAATCACCATTTAGATTCCTCGGTGACATAATGACCTAGTTTTTTCAATGGTGGAAAAAATATTTGAAAATTATTGTGGACTGTCCTGTCACTGAAATGTTCCTTTGAACAGAGAATTAGAAGCATATTTATATTTATAAATTAGGCGACGTGTTTATATCTGTTCTGCCCTCCTAAGCTAATACGCAGTATGTCAGATAAAATTCCTGTACCAATATCAACCTTATTAGCTTATTTATTACTAAGAGAAGAGAACTAAAACTGCTTTGGTTATTGATTTTGGGATACTAGTTATTGCTTAGGAGGGCAGTGTTATGAGCGGGAGTATTTGTTCCTGAGTCTTAGATGTTTTGTATGTATTTAATTATTTATTTCTCTATATAAGTATGTTTGTCGTTGTCTAGTATAAGCCTAGAGTTTAGTTAGTGACTAGGTCGATTTGCGAGATATTTGTGTCGACTGATATTTATTATATACATATTAAAATTGGCGCTCATTCGGCAATCAATACAAACACAACAGATACAGAACGGTGCCGAAAAGTGCTAACGGATTAACCCGTCGAGTGTCCTAAATAATACGTTAGTACATACATACATAAACTCACGCCTTCATTCCCAGAGTGGGGTAGGCAGAGCTACAGAATTACCAACCACTCTAAAAATTTGTTGATAATTCTATAACCACATTTTGCACAATTAGGCTAAGATGTTTACCAGTGTATTAGTGACAGGTTGCAAGCCCATCGCCTAACAGTACTGCAAGCCTTTATTCCCTTAGTCGCCTCTTACGACATCCACGGGAAGACATGGATCGGTACTATTCTAACCCGGCTACCACACGGGATAAAGATAATAATACGTTAGTATTTAAGGATTATTTGAATTTGGAATTTATTATTTCCGACCTAAGATTGATATTTTATTACTTTTTTTTATGGAATGGGAAGGCAAACGACCATACAGGCCACCTGATGGTAAGTGGAAACTGTGACCCATAGACATTCGCATTCACAAGACTGCAAATGCGAGGACTAAAATGGAATGCCTCCATGCTAGTAATTTCACCGGCTGTCTTAAAGTGTCTTATCCCCAAACCGGAACACAATAATGCGAACACTCATGCTTGGCGGTAGGTTAATGGATAAGATGGTGGTAGCGATCCAGACGGAGCCTGCACAAGGTCCTCCCACGAGTAGGTACGTGACGTATTGTAACGTTGCGTTTTTATCATGACTTGAACAAACCCAAACTCAGAACTAGCAACAAACTCGAGTAATTTTAGAGGCTGGTAACTGCATTGACGTTTGGTGTCTAATTTTGAATTAGGGTTGTCAGCCTTAGATTTTCTACTCGATTGTTGGGAAATAAAGTAAACATCAAAGTTTATTACTTTATTTCATTTTACATAAATGTATGAAAGTATTTGCTGAACCAAAGTTTTGTAAGAATTTAGGATTCAGGAAGAACAGTAAATGGTTGCTTTCTCAATCAACGGTTTTATTGTTTTACAAATCAGTAATACCAAAGTTAGAAAGTAAGTCGTTTCAGGGTAAATTCTGGGGTAAATATTGTGGGAGAATTTCTTCATTTGAGGGTGCTCCAGGGTGCTCCCGTGGTTGTGTCCTTGAGCCATCTTGGCTAGATCGTGCATATCCATTGCCGTGTGGTGTCGGTAGAGTAGAATAGCACCACCCCATATCCTACCGTGGGTATCGTAGAAGGCGATTAAGGTATCTTTCAATTGGAAATATCTCCTCAAATTCCGTACAAGGTGCTTGGAGATGTGCCTCAAAGAATCTCCTGCATCCCTTGCATCCCGCCAGTCGTACCGGCTAACCGGTCCACTGGCTCCAGGATGCCTGGGACGAGAGAGTGGGCTTGCACCTGCGCAACTGCTAGCCCACTATAATATATTCACGCGCAGATGACTCCTGCATGTTCACTGGTCTACGAGTGAAAGTCCTACGGCGATGGAGAGCCGGTGGTGGGGGGAGGGTCGGGTGTACCCAAACCGTAGTTGGTATCTGCACGTAGGCGGTTCTCTGGTGATGGTCGCTCGAGGTCCTGATTGAGACAGGGGGCCAGGGTGGCAGCTCAGATTACGACAAAGCAGCCCTATTTAGGGAGCGCTCTGCTTTCCCCAATCCGGGGAGGGGCCTAGAAAAGGTGGCCTAAACATAGTCTGTCTCGACTCAACACAGGTGGCTAACCGCGGTCATTCTGTTCACCATCATAGCGGTCGATATAAGAAATATAAACAAACCTTTAAAAACCTAGTTATAGGAACATGGAATGTTCGCACTCTTTTAGATAACGTATCTAACGTATGTCCAGAGAGGAAAACAGCCCTAATTGCCCGTGAGTTGGGCTTGTACAATATAGATATTGCTGCAATCAGCGAAACCCACCTTTGCGATACTGGTCAACTCTGTGAACAGCTTGGAGGCTACACATATTACTGGAGCGGGAAACCGATTTCTGAAAAGGCGGCTAGTGGTGTTGGTTTTGCTGTGAAGAATGAGCTCGCAAGGTCACTGCAAGAATTGCCGAAGGGTTTCAGTGACAGAATTATTACACTGAAGCTTCCCCTATCAACTAGGAAGTACATCCATCTAATCAGTGTATATGCCCCCACTTTACCTTCTTCAGACGAAGAAAAAGCTAAATTTTATTATGAGCTCCGTCAAGTCCTCTTAGGAATTCCTACTTCAGACAGGATACTGTTGCTGGGTGATTTCAACGCCCGAGTCGGTAATGACTACGATGCTTGGGATCAAGTCCTTGGGCGTCATGGAGTGGGAAAATGCAACTCCAATGGCTTGGATCTACTGACTCTTTGTGCTGAATTTGGATTATGCATCACAAATACCTATTTCCGAATGCCCGATAAATTCAAGACCACGTGGATGCACCCAAGATCCAAGCACTGGCACCTCTTAGACTACGTAATCGTACGCAAGCGCAATCTCAGTGAAGTTATTATCACTCGAGCAATGAGAGGTGCTCAGGGCTGGACCGACCATCGACTCGTTCGATCGAAAGTACGGTTGCAACTGAAGATCCCACGACGTGCTGCACACAAGATCCCAGCAAAGCTGCACTATAGCCAATTAATCAATAACAGGGACTTAGCAAAGGAGCTGGATGACGCCTTTTGTGTCACTATGCCAGAACTTTCGCAGGATGTGTCTGTGGAGGAAGGGTGGCGTCTGTACTCTGATAGTCTTCACAGCTGCGCCTCACAGTTAATTGGCAAACCACAAAAGAAAAACCAAGATTGGTTCGACGACTCTGACGTGGAAATCAAGAAACTTGTTGAGGTTCACAGACGCGCTCTTCGTTCTCTGGATGTTTCCGAGCGGAGAAAGGCACATCATAACCTTAAGATCCAAGTGCGTGCATTGAAGGATAAGTGGTGGGAGAACAAGGCCATGGAGATTCAACAATACGCTGACAGTAACCAGTCTGGTAGATTTTTCGAGTGCCTGCATACTATTTTTGGCCCAAAAACTAAGAAGATAGCTCCAATCTTTAACAGAGACAAAACTCAACGCCTGACTGAACGAACTGAAGTATTAGCACGTTGGGCGGAGCACTTTAATGACGTTCTAAATCCGAGTAGCCAGACTACTGATTTGCCATATGTCAACTCACTTGAAAGTTTACCGATTGCTGAAGACCTAGCAGACCCTCCCACTTTCAATGCTTTTCGCGCAGCACTAACGAAAATGAAGAATGCCAAGGTACCCGGGATAGACAGCTTGCCGTCTGAAATCTACAAATACTGTGGACCAAACGTCGGAAGCAGGCTTTTTGACCTTATTCTGAAAGTATGGGAGTGTGAAACTGTACCACAGGACTGGAAAGATGCTACCATCTGTAAACTTTATAAAGGTAAAGGTGATATCTCAGATTGTAGTTCTTACAGAGGTATCTCTCTTCTCTCCGCTGCTGGGAAGGTCTTAGCTCACATCATTAACACCCGTCTATCCCGCTACGCGGAAACAATTCTCCCTGAAAGTCAATGTGGTTTTCGACCTGGTAGAGGTACGGCTGATGCCATATTTGTAGTCAAGCAAATCCAAGAAAAGAGCCTAGAACAATACCGACCTCTATACATGTGTTTCGTAGACCTGGAGAAAGCCTTCGACAGAGTTCCTCGTGACGCCCTGTGGATCGTGTTAAAGAAAGCTGGCTGTCCTGAGAAATTATTAAACCTGATACGCCAATTTCACGATAATATGATGGTTAGGGTTCGACATGAAAATGATTTCTCAGACCAAATCCAAGTTACCAGTGGTGTGAAACAGGGCTGCGTTTTGGCCCCAACTTTGTTTTCGCTATACTTTGCTGTTGTGATGCGAGAGGCAATGAGGGCCTGTAATGATCTGATTGAGGTTAACTCTAGAGCAGATAAAAGCATTTTTGATCTTTCTCGCTTAAGAGCTAATTCGAGAGTAAACCGAATCCCCATCTCTGACATGCTCTACGCTGATGATGTCTGTTTGATGGCTGATTCAGCTGAATCACTACAACAATACGTAGACTGCCTGCATGTCTCATGTCGTAAACTTGGTCTAGTTATAAGCACCAGCAAGACCCAAGTCCTGAAACAACCTCCCAGAGGGTGTCAAGCGAACAACGCGACCGTTTGCTTGGCTGGCAGCCAACTAAAGGAAGTGTCACATTTCAGGTACTTGGGCACTCGATTAAGGAACGATAACACCTTGGCATCAGAGATTCCAGCTCGAATAGCGGGAGCTGCAGCGGCCTTTGGCAAACTGAAATCACGTGTTTGGGATTCTCACGACCTTAAACTGCAAACCAAACTTCTAGTGTACAAAGCGATAGTGCTGCCAACGTTACTATAAGTTGCTACTACAGAGCAGACGTCAAACGACTGGAATCCTTCCACCTAAAATGCCTGAGATCCATTTTGCGTATTAAGTGGCAAGATCGCATCCCAAACACCGAAGTCCTCCGCCGCGCTGAGATCACCGGAGTGGAAGCGCTTATAATAAAGCACCAACTGAGATGGTGTGGTCATGTGTTGCGTATGGACGACAGTAGGCTGCCAAAGGCGGTGTTTTACTCCGAACTCTCGTGCGGGAGACGTAGGCAAGGCGGACAATACCTGCGGTACAAGGACGTCTTAAAACGCAACCTTGCAGCTGTAGATCTCGCTAGTGATAGATGGGAGGAGTTTGCAAGTCACAGACCGGAATGGCGTCGAAACATTCACACAAAGGTGAACACATTTGAACAAAAGCGTCTTGAAGTCCTTGATGCAAAGCGCCATATACGGAAGACTCAACCTAAGCCCTCCTATAACTACACATATGACTCGGCTGGCCAACTCTTCTGCCTACCCTGTAACCGCACTTTTAAAACGAAATTCGGTTTTGCCAGCCACATTAGAGCACATCACCCGGACTAGACCAGTTGCAGGATTCGCCGTTACCGGACACGGTATGGAGGACATGATATGATAACAGGCATCCCAAGATGTGTGGACAAAAGAAGCTTGATTCATCTTGTGCAGGACGGAGGTCCTTATTTTGATAGAAGTCTCCTGTGGCTTATGTGGCAAAGTAGCAGCAGATTCAAAAGTTATTTTGTGGCAGTAACAAAATCGTGAGTATTTATTTTGTTGGAATAATACATGTGCACCATGTAACCAAGTTTCTTAACCTCGTGGTTAACTTTCAGTTGTTCAAACCCTAAGAGAGGGTTATTTATGCCGGGACGGAGGGAAAGTCAGCGTTTGAGATAATCTCTATTGGATGGTCTCCGGTAAGCATCTCTTGATCTGTTTTACTCTGCTCTCCGCTTAATTTCTGCCATGTGCATAACCTAATCAAAGCAATTTGGTTCTTTCCAGCTGGATGGGAAATTAAGAAATTTAGAAATTTAGGGAAATTTAGAAATTTAGAAAATACATATTTAGAAATTTAGGAATAAATTTAGGAAGACAATTTAGATAATACAAATTTAGAAATTTAGCAAATATGAAATTTAGGAAGAAATTTAGACAATTGAAATTTAGAACAGTCAAATTTAGATAATTCAGATTTAGAAAGTATACAAAGATATTTCAGAATGCAGATAATTTAGATTTAGATTTCATACAGTTTGTGTGCTGATAGTAATTTTGATATCATCACATCTGTTAAGTTTGTGTTTGCTTTTCTTTTCTTCAGAACTTTGAAAGCACATGTTTAGTAAATTTCACTTTGCACAAGAGATTTAGTCTGTGGATGAAAAAGCTAAGGCTTGCTAATTTTGTGTAATTTAGTAGTGCGGGCTAGGACATTTTACCAGCCGCCTTTTGTTTGTGTAGCAAGACCTTTACTATTTTCTTCTTTATCCTTCTGCAACAAACTGCTTAGAGCTCTTCAATGTTAGGGGATCTTACTGCTTGCGCCGCCTGAACCTTATATCTTTGCGCGCTTACTGTGCGGCTTGCACTAAGGAGTCTGCATAGAGTCAACGCCCAGAGCATCGCGTTGCAACTCACACTGCCCTGATCCTGTCTGCAGCCAGACAGCCCTTTGCAGTAAGGTTACTTCAGATTGAGGTCTGTGAATTAATTATTTAAACTTTAGGGAATTAGGATATAAAAGTAAAATTGGATATTGGAATTGATGGCATTAGGTTCCTTAGGGACTAACCAACTTTAGCATAGATAATTGTGAACCTATCATAAGAACCATAGTAATTAATTAAGCACGACCCATGCTTTTGCTGAGCTTTTAATGTTTAAAATGTCTGGTCGCTTCAAACCCAAAGGTTTACAATTAAATTCAGTATATCTATAATGTTACAGAAAGAGTAGTAATAAAGATTGTATTCAACTTACTAATTCGTTTCCTTTAGCTCCATGATATAAACCCACTCTTTGTCCAAAGGTCACGCCGGACATTATTATTATTTTAAGTTTGGTTTAAGATTTAGTACATTTCGTTTACGACGTGTTCCTTCTATTGGCCGGGCCAGGAAGGCATGTCGCAGTATCTATATGACGTGACGTTCCACAGTAGGGTGGTCCATCAATGTATGGAGAAAAAAAAAGTATCTTCAATCTTACCTCCACAAAGCTTAATTTTGTCCACTACCAAGTAGTAATATTTGTGCCAAGTTTCAGCTCATTAGGTGGCCATTTACTGGTCGCCCAAAAAGTTTAGTTTTTATTTTGTCATGTTTTAGGTAAGTCAATACTATGTCCACTAGATCTGCACCAAGTAACTGGCTTCTTGGAAAGTCAATTTCAAGTTTTTCGACCGCAAGACTTCCGCGTAGATTAGATGTGCTCCGGGTAGTTCAATTTCACCATTTAGATGAGGGCAATACTTTGCCAGTTAGTTATAAACGTACTTGTGACGCGGTTCTATCGGTTTGGCAACGTGCGAGGATTCCTACCCAGCGTTTAGATTCATGTGTGAGAAAACTGTCAAAACTTTATGAACAATATTTAGCTCTCAAGAAACATCGTACCCGTGAAGGTGATAATGATATTGTGCGTAGGGATATGTTCAAAAACGAACTTGAAGAATTATTTGATATAGCTACAAAAGACGCTTTGGTTACGATGAAAAGTGACGAAGATAAAGTATTTCTTCAAAACCAAAGGGAAGATGTATTCTCAAGTAGCATGGGTAGTGTTGACCTTGTAACGACTTCAAAAGAGAATAGAAAGAGGCAACGAGAGCAAAAAGTAAAAAAGTTCGAGAAGAAATATGCCAAGAGGGAGAACAATAAGACTCATGAATTTCATGATACTCCGCAATTGTCGTCAAGTTCGTCACAAAGCTCTGAAAACGAAGACGATTTTCAACCTACAGGGTCATCGCATTTAACTTTAGAAGAACCTACTTCTACTTCGAATCTGTGCAACAATATTTTTAAGTCTCCAGACGTTGTTCAAGCTTTAGATCGCGTAAATCTTCCCGATAGAGGAGCTGTCTTTGTAGCTGGAGCCGTTGTTAAAGCTTTAGGACATGATATTTCTGATACAACGCTGTCTCGAAGCTCTATTAGGCGGAACAGAAGAGCAGAAAGACAGAGAGCTGCAGACGCAGAACAAGCAGCGTCAGGAATAGAAGGTCCCTTACTTCTGCACTGGGATGGGAAACTTTTGCCAGATATTGATGGAAAAAAAGTGGATCGTATCGCTATACTTGTCACTGGGAATGGGCAAGAAAAGCTTTTGGCAATTCCTACGATAAATAAAGGAACAGGAAAAGCCCAAGCACAAGCATGCGTTGAAACGGTTAGAAAATGGAACGTAGAATCTTCCATTAAGGGACTGGTATTTGACACGACTGCAAGTAATACCGGTCTTCATGTAGGAGCTTGCACTGAGATTGAGAAAGCCCTCGAATGTGAACTTGTTTGGATTGCGTGCCGGCATCATATTATGGAGATTATGCTTTCAGCAGCTTTCACGTGTTTATTCGGCTCTTCCGGATCTCCGGAAGTAGCATTGTTCAATCGTTTCCAGAAAATATGGCCGACTATTGATCACACTGATTATTGTGCAGCTGATAGTACTATGTTTGATAATCCTGTTCTTATTAATCTGCGAGACGAATTACTAGAGTATTTACCGAATGCTTTAGAAAAACAGCAACCAAGAGATGACTATAAGGAGTTTTTGAATTTGTCTCTTTTGTTTCTTGGTGGAGGTAGTAATGAAGCAAGATTTCGAGCTCCTGGCCCTACGCATCACGCTCGTTGGATGGGAAAAGCTATATATGCTATTAAGATATATATCTCTTCCGAAAGCAATTTCATTTGAATGCCCGAGAGACCAAAAATATAGAACAGCTCGCTTTGTTTGTGGCTTTGGTTTATGTGCGATATTGGAATGAAGCTCCTCTAGGAATCAGAGCACCATTTAATGACATTCAGCTTTTAGAAACCCTAAAATCGTACCCTAATAAGACCATCTTTGAAAAAACTTATACTGCGTTTACAAGGCATCTTTGGTTCATATCTGAACATTTAGTTGCTTTTGCATTCTTTGATGACAGAGTGTCTACTCAAACCAAAGAAAAAATGGTGAAAAATCTATACCGTCCAAAAAAGACAAATTGTCCGCGTCGCATTGATGTAGCCAAAGAAAACGACCTTAATTTAGAAAGTTTTGTTACTGAAAGAACTGGTTTCTTTTTTGATGCCCTTATTCCTGATGGAAAAAGCAGGAGTCAACAATTTTTGAAACTATCACCCGCGAAATGGATAAGCGATCCTGTTTACTTAGAGTTACGTGACAAGTGCAGTAAAATGAGAGTTGTTAATGACACAGCCGAAAGGGGTATCAGTCTAATCCAAAAATACAACCAATCACTAACCAAAGATGAAGAACAGAAGCAGTATATCCTTCGTCTCGTCGCAAATCACAGAAAACGGTTTCCTGAGCCAACCAAAGCATCTCTAGTTTGATTATATTTGATTAATACTTTTTATTACATACATTTTCTTAATACACAATTGTTTAATTCTGGGCGACCTCTAAATGCTATTTGATTGCTCTAAAAATTCGCATACACCTTTTTTATATGTCCTGGACAAAAAATAACCTTGTGGAGAGATGATATTTAGAACTTTTTTTTTTTGGACCACCCTATTCCACAGGTTAAGACAAAGAAATAAATATCCCATATGAACAAACCTTACGAAATATTATAATTAACTAGATACCTGTGTTGCTTTAGAATACAGTAGCAACCAAGTAAGTATTGAATAAACGTTTTCTTCAGAACGCAAAAGCAAGACGAAACGAGAATGCAGGCAGATAGTAACGTGTTTAAATATACAGGTTGCAAGATATATTCGTAACAGATTTCAGAATTATGTAGACTCAATAATGTACGATTTCGTCGTACCCTGGTATTTATGCAATACAAAATTCCGAACGCGTTACAGCAAGTCTTTCGCCGTCAACAAGTCAGGAATATCTAAATATTTAGTTTGCAAAGGTAAAATGCGAGAGTGCTTTTTACATAATTTAAGACGTCGTGAATGTTTGATACCAAATAATGGCTTTTGAGAGAAACATTAAGACATTTGTGATGACTGTAGACATCACAACTACAACATAGTAAAATAATAACTGTTCAATTTCACCACCTCAAAGTACCTATAGCAAAGTGGTTGTTGCCCGAGACTACATCCGCGTAGAAGTCGTTTATTTCCATGGAAATTTTAATTCCCAGAATAAAAGTAGGTACCTCTGCATCCTTCCCCAGGGTAAGTTCTCATTAAAAACGGTGCAGCGGTTTAGCTGTGAAATCTAAAAAAAAACCTTTGATCGCGAAAAATATAATAGTACCTGACCTCAGGGAATAGCAATAACCGAGTTTTACGCTGACGAAGTCGCGGACAACAGCTAGTATTTATATGACAGCTTCTTATGTGCTTCGTGTTTGTACTTGTCTCTCACTCGCACTAATACGCTCTTATTAAGAGCAAGTAAGAGAGAATTACAAACTAACCCCACTAAATTTAAAGTGCTTATACTATTACCATGCAGTTACTGCCTTCTTTGGTATAACGACAGCTGTTGAGTACTACTGCAAAGCATAGGGGCATTCCATCCTATTACTCAAGGTTGGCAACACATTTGCAGTCTTGGTTTTGCTGTCTTGAGATTACAAATGTCTATAGACCTCAGTGCCCACTTAACATCAGAGTGACCTGTGTGCTTGTTTACATTCTCCGGGTGAAAAAAAACTCACCTAAATACATAACTGCCAGCCTTGTGAATATACTTCTGCAGCCGCGCTTTGACCTCGTCGTAGGTGAGGAACGCGACGTATCCTGGGTGCGTCACGGCCAGCAGTTGCCAGTTCCTCAGCAGCGTACTCCAAGGCTGGAATAACCTGGAATGAGAAAAGTATTTGGTTAATATGGGTAACCAACTTGAAGAACGAAGGTAGTTTTGATTAAGGACACAAATTGAGTAAGTATACAGAATATTTGAACCACACATTCATTACATTACTGCAGAGACCGGGAAAATGGCTGTTGCGGGACGAGTAGAGTTAGCGTAGGCGAGGCGCAGTTGAAGTTAACATTTCCATGCATATTAGAGAAGAAGAAAAAAACTATAGGTATGAAACAGAAGCAACTGAAAGATGATCAACGATTTAACCTTTATACCTGCGGGCCTTATTTTATAGTGATTATCGATTTGGATAAAACAACCGTCACTTTCTGGTAAGTGTGAGAGTGACGGATACTTTATCAACCGCGATAAAGGCGACTAATAATACGGGCCCTGACACATGCGATGCTCGTCTCAAGATGCGTCAAAAATGATAGTTTTCTATGGCTTGACGTTTACTTTGACGTATCTTGTGACGGGCATCTCAGCCAAAATGAGTTTATAAATACAGCCCCAAGTTTTCTTCTGCAGACTACCAACTATCATATCAGACTACAATATTCGTACATAAAATGTTCCCGATTCATCTTCATTTCTAAGGCTTACGTGCTGCACGCGTTGCAGATAGTGGGCGTTTTTACGAGTCGCAGCATACTCGTAGAATATATAGTAAACCATTTAGTTAAGTGCTTGACAATACAACCAGGGCCGAGGTTCTAGGCGGTAGAAGCCGTAATTGTTATTGTACTTTTATAGTATTGAGTAACGTTTGATAGCTCTTATTTACTTGGCAGTAATGGCGGAGTTAAAAACATTACCATAACACGTCAAAGACTCGGTTGAACGTTTATACCGCCTAGTACAAAGGAGTGCTTCCCATTTGTTCCATGGTACTGTGACGTCATGGTACAAAACAGAAAAAATTGTCCCAAACTGTTCTATAGAACTACGTACTAGCGTTTCACCCGAGCTTACTTGTCAGTGACGCAATAGAACAAAATAAGATACACCTTTCCCATTTTGTTCCATCATGAAAAACTGCTTAGAATTATGTGTTTACGATTCTACTACTAGAATTGGAACTAAAGGCTAAGCCTGACGCAGTCTAAATGTAAACTGACTCTCGTTTTTAGCTTTAAACTGGACAAGGACATCAATCTACTAATGGAAAATAAAACAAACATTCGTGGCATCAACAACCTCAAACTAAATACGGAAAAAAAACTGTGTTTAATTTAAGCTGACTCTATTTATATTCTATGTATTTTACTATAATATTTACAATCGGCCACCAAAATAACTCAAATTTTCCCAAGGGAATTCTCATCAACAACAATAGTTGTAATTGCGATGGTTGTGATGATGTTAAACAGGAACAAACTCCTTTGTTTCCTGTAAAAAATGTTTTTTCATCACACTTGCACGTAAACAGTATCTAAACATACAGGTTAACTTGGCCGCAATGCCCCATATAAAACCCTCGACCTTTCTTTTTACCATGAAACCCAAGGTCGGTAAGTAATTTTTTTTTAATTTATAGCACAGCACACAGGTCATGCAAGTTCAAGCAAAGAGTTTACACGCAATTGAAAAATTGTCTTAAAATGTTATTTAAACAGGAATTTCATTGCAATCTCGCTACATGTTACTTAAATACTCAATTAATGTTCTTAATAATCGATTTTAATAGTTTTCTGTATCAAAACGTCGTTTTTTTTACACTCCTTCAGGGCTGTATGTATACCTACGTAAGTATTTGCCCTTAACGTTTCTGAACGAAACATTTGTATAATCTGTGGAGTCCGCCCGTCATCCGCTTAAAAAAAGTTCAAGTAATTCGTAATAATAGTTGTGCTGACTTGTGTAAGTATTATAAGTGTTTTCTGTCCTATAATTTTATTTATTTACTCGCAAATGTGATGAAAAACATTGTATGTTTCACGGTCGGTACAGGAATTACGAACCTCGACTCAGAAAGCCCTCAGTCTTCGACTTCGGGCTTCTACTAGAGCCTCGATCGTAATTCCTTACTTACCGACCTTAATACACAATGTACTATACTTATACTGTCATTTGTACAGACTACACTTTAATGAAGAAGATATCTATTCATTATCAGTGTTGGCTTTTTAGTTGTAAATGACATTTCTATGGAACAAATAAAAAAATACTATTCCCATATATTCTATAGAACAACATGCGAATCTGCCTTATCATTTTGTTCCAGGGCATATCAGTTCCATAGAACTAATGATAAACTTGAAGCCTAAATGTTCCATGAAACAATTAGCACATTAATTTCTCATTCTGTTCTACGACGTCACAGTACCATGGAACAAATGGGAAGCACTCGTACAAAGGCGCTGTAAAAGCGTGATTTTATCTGATTCTAAAGCCACTTCTATAATATTATCTTACTAATATTATAAATGTGAAAGTTTGTATGTTTGGTATTCAATGACGCCAGAACGGTTGAACGGATCGGGATGAAATTTGGTGCAGAGATAGATTATGGTCTGGAAAAGCACGTAGGCTACACGGCATACTTTTTATCCCCGAAATAAAAACGCTTCCCCTGAAGAGCGACAAACGACGTAGCAGGAAACAGCAATAACAAAGAGGTAAAATTGTGTTTTCACTTCTCATGCTCGTAAAGTCCTTCTTTATGCTGGGTATAGGCTGCATAAAATCGCATTTTATGCTCTAGTGCATAAAGTAATTTCTTCTTTTAAGACTAAGGCAATAAGGCCTTACAGCCACATACACAATACACCTTCATTTTAATTGATATATTTTTATGAGATTTAGGTTATATCTTATTTTAATTACGACATATGTAATACTATCTAAATACTTTAAGATTAATAAGGGCGTGCATTTACGTAAAAAAAATATAAGTAACGCAAATATTTATAATAACTTGGCATTAAGGCTCAAACTTAGTGTCCATAGTCTAACGTCACATAGTTGAAAATTAAAAAAAAAAATAAGAAAAATTGTGTAGCGGGAAGCTAATTATTCGTCAAACAAAATTAAAAACTAACTAAATTTGTTGTGTTGCGGTTGAAAATTCAATAAATTATTCGTAAGTAATTGAACATTGTCTTCAAGTAGTGATAGTGACGATCAAAAAATGATTTCGCCTGAGACTTTAATGTACAGAAGTGCGAAAAATGTAATTGAGCAGATATTGCCGCCTAAATCGAAGAAAATCTATCTCAGCACATACGAAAGTTTTATGATTTGGAGGAACCAAAAAAGCGTAAACACGTTTGCCGAGTGTTTTTTTAAGCTAATTTGACGAACTGTCGATGAAATTACATTTTATGCGTGATAGAACATATTAATTACATTATAAAAATTAATTATTTTTTCTTGTAGGTATATGCTTAATCGTTGTTTTATTTCCTTGCGATCGAAGTGAAAAGCAGAGTGTAAAACTCGAGCATAAAACCCATTTTACCCTCGACGTGACCATCCACCCTCGCCGTACCGGCTCGGGGGGCTATATGCACGTCTCGGGTAAAATGGTACGTTTTATGCACTTGTTGTAAAATCAATGTTGTTTGTTTCTTGGGGCTCTCTGCCACTACTGAAACGATTTTAAAAATGATTTCACTATTTAGCTAGACTGGGAAGGCAAATCCCTGTCACCTTTTTTATTTTTATTTTGTTTACCTAGTTATTAAAAAATAATATTTATTAATAATCATTGTTGCTTTATATTTGCACAGACGTTCGTCTAATTAATAACTAACGCCGAAGATAAGATAAATAACGCCGGGTGTGCAATTCAAAACAAACGCTTGTTCTAGTCTGTTTGGCAGACTTTGGCACCATCGAGTCGAGGTTATATTTATTCACTGTAACAGATAATTCAATACTTCTGTTAAAGGCCATTTAGAATGCAAAAGTCGTAATCTATAAATATAAAAGGAACTGGCTGGCGTATCGATCGACTCACAGCCGAAACCGCTGGACTAACGGACTTGAACATTGAAGGGACTATTCCTTGTATATCCTAGGGGTGCAAAGAAGGGATTTTTGGAAATTCGTCTCTTAAGGGGTTAAAATAGGGAGTGTACCGGGAAACTCATTCTACGCGTACGAAGTCGAGGCCGTCCTTAAGTGTAATACCTATAGAAGCTAAAAGGGCGTCCTAAAATAACTTGAAATATGTAAGAAAAGTCACTATTTACACAGTACTTATCTCATTAAGGAACTTCTGTTTGATCGTAAGGCTAGATAGCTTGGGGCAGACCCTTGCAGGTTCTGAACTCCTGGTGATAGAGTCACTAAACACCCTCATCTAAATGATTGTCAAATTAGAGCAGCTCCAGTAACTGGATTAGGAAAGGACGGACGGACCGAGGCAGTCATTTTTAACACATTTTGGGTAAGGAAACCTAAAAAAAGATTCGTATAACCTCCTGAGGTTCCTTGTACTAATATTAGTACATACGACCATTGAAATAAAGATCTAGTGCAAAGGAAGTAAGGTGGTATTTCTTTTGTTTCAATGATTAATGATCAATTCAGAAAATTTACTTTATGATCATCCATAAAAGATTCATATTCCATTGACAAATTTCATTGTATGGTGGGTCTTAGGAGGTTAAAAAAGTTCCAACTCACCTAGTAAAGACATCAAACTCGAAATTAGAAATGAAGTCGTTGCAAGTGAGATCTATCGTCGTTTTGAGGGCCATCGTCTCCAATCCTGACGATATTGGGTGCACGTTGTTCAGCTCCTCACGGAACATCTTCCAAGGCACCAGCGTGCTGTGGACAAGGAAAACATTAGAATAAACAATAGTCAATAGTTAGTAATAGTATGTACATACATACATAAACTCACGCCTTCATTCCCAGAGTGGGGTAGGCAGAGCTACAGAATTACCAAGCACTCTTAAATAAGTTGTTGATAATTCTGTAACCACGTTTTGCATAATCAGACTAAGATGTTTACCAGTGTATTAGTGACAGGTTGCAAGCCCATCGCCTAAGAGTACTAGAAGCCTTTATTATTCCCTTAGTCGCCTCTTACGACACCCACGAGAAGACATGGGGAGTGGCACAATTCTAACCCGGTGACCACATAGGTAACAATAGTCAATGACCAAAACAGAGAAATACCGCATGCCAAGAACTTCCTTTTTAGCTTGAAAATTATTTTAAGCATTTCACGTGAGTTCAAGGGGATTTAAATGGATTATCAGGCTTCCTACTAAAAACCAGCAGTAGCTCGGCACGGTTCACAGAATTACGGTCGAATCCTACTGCCTCACCAGTTCGCCCGCTTATTTACGCCGCGGTGCATTTAAAGGATGTCTAAAACTACGATAGGCATGCAGAGGACTTGTGCCACAGTATTAATATAAACAGTGGGTAGTCTTCAAACGAAGGTATACCGCGCTGCTTGCATGTGTGCGTGCCTCAACCGTAACCATCGCAAGCCACCACTACAATACCACAAATTTTCTTAAATTTAGATTGGGTAATGTCTAGTGCTAATTATTCCGAGTCTCTAAGTAACAAACAGGCGCTCTCCTGACCATTGTTGTGCACAAAAAACCTGTCAAATAAAGATCTTCTGGAGAAATTTAAATATAAGCAAAACATATACCTCGCTGTGTAATATATGACCCCTAAAACGACTACTTTTGACTACTTTTGAAATAACTATTGATGAAAAACTTCTCCATCTTGTACGCCGATTAGTGGATCAGCAACGTATTCCCAGAGTATTGAAGCGTAAAGGTAATTTTATCCAAATCGCTTCCCAGGGCAAACCGCTTGATTGGCACGGCCGGGTATCGAAAACATCAAACATTAGCACCCAAATAGATTAGAAGGGTCGCAAACTACAATTTCGCATGTTCAAGCCGTGGAAAGGGATCAAATGCGACCCATAACGATAATTGCCTGGCAACAGGAGGAAAATTCAACAACTTATTGTCGCGAAGATCTTAAGGAGCGATTTGGCAGCTGTCACCGCGGTACAAGATGTGTTTGAGGTTATATTTTGTACTGCGTTGATAGCTTTCAAATCGAGCCTCTTACAACGGTGCGACTTATAACTTTATAAGCCTTGGGTAACACATAGATACATACATACATACCTTCACGCCTGTAATCCCGGAGTGGGGTAGGCAGAGCTACAGAATTACCTACAACTTTAAAAACTTGTTGATAACTCTGTAACCACAATTTGCACAACAGACATGTTCTTATGACAGGGGTTCGAAAATGTAGTTCTTATTAACCTAAACTTGACACACCATTCATGCGTGAGTGAGATGGGAATACGTTATTGAATGAAGATGCATCAAGTGTAGGTAAATAAGCGCTACCTGTTCTGACCTCTGCTAATGACGCTGTATACAGGGCGAACGACATGAAGTGCTACCAAATTCACAAAATTGAGCCTGGTGTCAAAGTAAATGCGACTTACTATCGGGAAAATGTTTTGGAAGCTGCGTTGGAGCCTTGGGCACGCAAACATTTCGGTAGTAGACCGTGGACATTACAACAAGACTCGGCCCCGGCTCATAAAGCTCGTGTGAACCAAGAATGGCTGAACAACGCGTGCCACAATTTATTTCGTCCACACAATGTCTTTCGAATTCCCCAAACGCGAACCCGATGGACTTCTATTATCTGGTCCATTGTGGAGAGCAAGGTGAGGAGAAGAAAACATGCCAGTATGGATGCATTGAAGAAAGCGATCGTACGTAATTGCCATTGCATACCGCAGGATCACATTCGTGCAGCGTGCCACTCATTTTTCTACCGTCTGAAGGCCATAGACAGCAGAAGGTGGTCATATCGAGTTAAAATAAAGTAATCTTAAAAATTTGATATCTTTTTCTCATTTTTTTTCTTAATAATGAATAATTTAAGACAACAAAAAAAAAATCGTAGCCTTTTGAATTTGGTAACACTTCATATCGTTCGCCCTGTACAAAACGAAGTATAAAATATAGTCCAAGTATTAAGTCATAATTTTATTATTAACTAAAATTCTTAGAAGCTTAGAAGAAGATTATAACTATACGCAGTTAAAACACAATAGAGGCAAACACGTAGAACTTGCACGAAGATGCAAAGTAACGACTAAATGAAATTTTGAAATTGCGTAATATAATTATGATCCACAAACGCACAATATGCTTTGTTCTTATCTGTCATTGTGACATTTCCATTCGACAGCAAGGGACAACACATCGTTTTACTAAAATAGGTTTATAGTAAGTTTATGAATCAAATCACCATGTCAGCCGAAAGACGTCCACTGCTGGACAAAGGCCTCCCCCAACCCAAGGCTCTCAACTCAGGCCGGTCTTGCGTTTTTTGCATCCACCGCGTTTATGAATAAGGAGGTAAATATTCTAAAGTTTAATTTGAAGCCATGTCACCAGCAAACATTACAACTCTTTTAAAATAAAAGCCTGATTATTTAACTGGATTTTCCTCCTACCCCGTACTTAATCAAGCTCGAACATTCATAAATAAATCAACGTTAATTTCAGGCAAGCCAAAAACCGATTAATGGCGCGGGTTAAAAACCGTCGTCAATGGCTGTCGGCGTTGATAAGTGCATATTGCAAATGGCACGTCCGAACCGACGACCCAAATCGGTCAGTTGGGTGGGACGACGCGTAGAATATGGAACAAAAGAGATATTCGGGGTTTATGCAATGTTTTACCGATTCTGTTCGTTGGCATATATACTTTCAGAGGCAAAGTGAGGTTTCTACGCTGGAAACTGCATAATTAAGAAACATTTATACAACTCTACTTGCAAAATCTGACAAATTAGCAGCTTAGCCTCTCATTTTAACATAAATTATTAGCCAAGACTCGTGTTAGCAAAGGGCACTAAATGTGATGTCATAATGTGCATAAGTTATTGTAAATATTCAATCATTGTAAGTATTCAATCATCAATAATTCTTAGTGCCTGTTTCACAATCGACGAGTAAATTTATCTGACTTTTAAAGTTGGCTCTGTCCTTGTCTATTTTCTAATGTTAACATTAAAGTATTACATTTTGTTACAGTATCGGTTATCGATGTTATTGCATCTTAATGTTCACTTTATAGTATCATTGACCGATACTTTAATGTAAAAATTTAGATACAGGGCAACTACAGATACAGGTTTCTCACAAATTGTAGAAAACTTATGATATGCACGTAGATAAAGTTATGCATGCGACTGCAAATACTCGCGTGATCTTATTATGAAACTCGTCTTTCGGCTCGTTTCATAAAACCAGACGAGACCGCCTCTAATTATGCACCAGTCACATAAATAACTAATTAAAGTATCGAGAAACTTAAACAATTCTGCAAACAATACTCTTCAACAGTTAATTTTATGCGATCTTAATTCCAAACAAAGTTTAATTGCAGAGCGTTACGAAAAGCCAATTACCATAGTTATTATGGTAAGCCAGTCCATCAACGCGGTTCGGCGAGTGCATAAAATTACAGACTAATAATATTACGAACGTATCAATTTTTATTTAATAACTTTATGATTAAACTGACTGTAGGTAATAGATACTGATTATACAATAAATAACACGTTAGTACTTTATAAAAAAGAGCGATGAATAATGTTATAGAGCTCATTAAAATTTAATAGAAGCAGAAGGGTTACTCCGGATGTGGGGTATTCCATAAAAAAGGGGCAGTAAAAAGGGGTTCGGTCCTGAATTAGGTGCGTAAGGACACTTATTGTATTTGCTAACGGAAGCCTAGAAAAACCAATTTACATATAAGGACATCCTCTTTCTAAACGGGGTATTCTAGAAATATTGCTTAAACCTGACAGAATGTCTATTTTAGGACAATCAACCTCTGATCTTACAGTGTTCTGATTATGAGAATATTTTGTTTAAAAATGGGATAGTAATAGTTGCTACAAAAACGTACTACTAATAAATGGATCTTACCAAACTTCGACACCACAATCAGTTCTTAACAATCACGACTACGAGACATACGACTGAAACCAGTTCTTAACAAGATTTACGCTGTACTACTGAAAGACAGATGACAGCGTTGCCAACCATCTACGTTACTCATCATCATCATTCCCCTGCCCTTATCCCAACTTATTTGGGGTTGGCGCAACGTGTATTTCTCTTCTATACTTCTCTATAAGTCGTCATCTCGTTAGTCACTCCCTTTCTAGCCATACCATATTTCACACAGTCCATCCATCGTTTCTTTGTTCTTCTCCTACTCGTATAGCCATCCACATTCATACTCAAAACTTTCCTGACGATATTTCCTTCATTCCTCCGCATCACAAGCCCATACCGTGACAACCGATTTCCAGAAAACTTTTCAGTCACCGGTGTTAGTGTTGTATATAAAATTAGTTCCATTTGGATCCTATACGTGTCTTTCACTCGCTGTCGCTCGCTCTTTAACTGTCTATTACATTAACTGCCGTGCCGTGTGGTTGCCGGGTTAAAATAGTGCCACTCCATGTCTTCCCGTGGATGTCGTAAGAGGCGACTAAGGGAATAAAGGCTTGTAGTACTGTTAGGCGATGGGCTTGCCACCTGTCACTAATACACTGGGTAACATCTTAGCCTACTTGTGCAAAATGTGGTTACAGAATTATCAAGAAGTTTTAAGACTTGTTGGTAAATCTTTAGCTCTTCCTACCACACTCTGGGAATGAAGGCGTGAGTTTATGTATGTACATTAACTAACAGTTACATTTCCATGAGCAATTCAGGTTTCGTCATGTACACCCAATCACTTTATATCCTAATTCTCCACCCAATATTTTCCCTTTGCAAGTGACAAATATAATTTTCATATGCGTACCGTTATTGATTACTCGGTGCGATGCCGTGCAATTGACAGCCGAAGGAAAAAAAGTGGAAAATAAGAGAGGAAGGCTTTCACGGGTATATAAATGCGCAACGACCGAACCGAAACGAATTAATCATCTAAAATTCGTTGTTACGTTTTTCGCAAAGGAAATAGCTATACAATATTAATACAGCTTTCTCCTTCCATTGTGATACAGTGTGTGTGTGATACAAATCACAAGACAAATTGTAGGAATTTTGACGACTAGTATCATTTGGACACTTTTGCAAATTGAAAGATTTCTTTGATCATCTTATTAGAATATCTAATATTTGAATTTCTTAAACATATCTAGTACCTTACATTAAATTTCAATTGATAATGTACAGTTTAATCGGCAATGTCATCGCACAATTTCAAAACTTTAATAGCACTGACCACACACAACTTATAGCAAGCGGAAGCCATCGACGAGGGTCGTGATAAATCGATCGAACCAAACGGCACAAGCGACGGAAACGATGCAGTTGCAGACTAACCAGATTTTCCACTTAGCTAAGTGCCTATACGAGGTTAATGATGTAACGGTTTCAGGCAGGAGGAAAAATTGAAGGGACATTTTTTACACACAGAAAAGAAAAATAATAAAGTCAGAATACGTTAGCCACACGGTTGCTATGACTACAACAACAATCGATTGCAACAATAATTCGATATTGATGATGGAAACATGTGGCGAACACTAAAACAATGGTATCCCTTTGCCATGCATTAGATAACTCTATTTTACGTCTAAAACATTTTCTCATTGACATTACGCCACACATTTTCTGTACACGTGACCTTTTTTAGGTACCTACTATTTTTTTAATGTACTCGTAGAAGTATACAAGCGACACCTTTATCAGGTTGCAACCTCAATCTAGATCTTGCCACGAATAAACCGGGAACCCGAGACGATTACTCTTCCGTTCTGGCTCTACTAACGATGCAGCGCATGATTAAATATGAGAACAGCTACGAACGCCGCAATGAACATTAACTTAAAGTGTTATACGAAACCTGGGAGAATTCTTTATAAAAATATTATTGTTTTCTTGTGATGTAACTCATAAATCTCAGAACGAGATCAACCTGGTGCCCGATGATCGGACCATGTGAGACTAGACCCGATATTCTAAGCGCTAAAAACAATATCGTCTTTGATCTGTAATCGTATTGTCAACGTTTTGATAGCTCTTATTTACTTGACAGTAATGGCGGCTAACGTGAAAACAATACCATAACAGGTCAAAGACGATATCGTTATAACCACCGAGAATAGAGGCCTAGAATACAAATAGGGGAAATTAGAAGAAGCTTTAAAAAGGCAACCCAACATGCGGTGGTGTTCTAAATATACTACTGAAGAAGATTCCGATGGAGTTGCTAACTCACTGACACTGAAAACCGATTTTGGCGAAAAGATTCGTAGTAACAGTTTTGAATCAAATATACGGTAACGTCAAAAATATCAACAGCAAGATCAGTTTAATGTCTGCTAACAAGAAACAACAACAGCAGTTAACAACTATCTTTCGGTTTGAAGATCTTTGAAAATGTTGTTCTAGATCTAGAACAAAACAGTACACCAAACAACTTCGAACTATGTTAATTTTAGTATAAACACAAAGTGCATCTAAAGCAGTTGAATCAAATTTAACGAATAACAAATTCAATCTCGTTGCGCAACTACGACACATTTCCACCGCAAAAGGCGCGAACTTCATTAAAAATCTCCGCGTGCGAGAACCAATCCCGGTAACCATGAATCACGGTTTAGCGCAGACCTTTGTAATCCAATATTACAAGCCGACGTCCAATTTGCAGGCATTGTATTACAAGCGCGACCAAGACAAATGTGTTGGCCACTCGTCTCAAGATTTTCGGGACTGTCCCACTTTACCCAGTCATCATGGATACTCGACACGAAATGTAAGAACCCCTTTTTAGATCTTTATATGTTTTTTTGCCTTCGAATGTATTCCGCAGTTTTTGTGCGACATAATAAATAAAGTATTGCGTGACTCAGGAGAAATCCTCATCGGAGGAAATCTTTTAGGTGCTTCGGAACTCGAGCTTATTTATGTTGTAAATCATGCCAACTGTTATTTTGTTTGCCCAACACAGACAAACAAAATAACAATTCGCATGATTGGCATCAAAGCATGTCTCTTTTCAAACAGTGGACCAATTTTACGTGTAAAAACCGGCCAACTGTGAGGCAGACGAAAACCTAAAATTATCCAAGAACTATATATAGCGCTTAGATAAGATACTTTTGATTGATTGATTGATTCTGATTTTAAAATTAACATTGACTTGGAACTATTTTGTATGTAGCGGTGAAGAGTCAAAAAAATCCATATAAATTTAACTCCGGCCGTTAACGTTTCTCACCCCCTAAATCAAGTCCGATTTCCACGATTTTTGAATATGTTGTTGTTAATAAAAATAACTAGATCTGTACGTTCCTGATTTTTGTATTTTCGTGGATACGAAAACGTAAAGAACAGTTTCTCATGATATCTACAACATATAAAAAAATCGTAAAAATCGGACTAGGTTTAAGGGTAGAGAAACGTTTTCGCATTTTGTATAGAAATTCGCAATCCTTCAGAATCCTCTTAAAACGGTAGCAGATTCGCAGAGATGGAGCTTTGAAGAACGCCAAAGCAGAGCCAAGGCTGAATTCTGGCGCCGCCAGGCCTAATCAGGAAGAAGATCCTGGGAAACCAATTTTGGGAGGACACATTTCACTAACGTGTGCCGCATCCACTGAATGCAACAGTAAGCACAGCATATACCTACGTATACACTTGAGATTAAAAGTTGAGTCCGAGAAGGAACCTAAAGGAAATATTTTTATTACAATAACGACATGCTTGTATCTCGTGTTCCTGCGCTACTGCAGAGATTGAATTATAGTTTAGTTTAAACGAAACAAATTGGCCAGCAGTCGGTATTTTTCAAATATGATAATGAGGATAACGTACTAAGCTATGATTAGCAAGAATATAGAACCATCAGCAATTAATGATGTTACAAACGGTTCATCATTCAAATTACGATCACGCGCTGATCATGTTTATGTATTAAATGTTAATAATCCTACTAGGGATGTATGTCAAGAACAACAATAGGCAAGGCGAAGTGGAAACCTAGGTCGCTGAAAACTGTAATTGCGTTTCAGAATCAAGTGGAGTAAGTTACAATCAAAAGTCAAGAGTTAATAAGGTTATGTGTTTAAAAGCGTTCAGCAAATACATAAGTTAAGGCAGTTATTTTAATAATAGATAACTTCAGATAGTTCCGTATACAGAACCTACATACTTCCGCTTTTGGAGATGTCGCTTGGTCTGTCTATTATATTAACAATTCTTCCTACTCTTCTGTAAAAACGTCTAAATGGTAAAGCAAAAACGGGGAAGGGAGCTAGCAAGACATCCTTGATCAAGGAACCATGAGCGGACATGCATTTGTTTGTTAATTTTACATATATTTTGCCTCATACGGTCAAGCTGTGGAACCATCTCCTTTCGGCAGTATTCCCAGCCAGCAACGGACCGACCACTGTACATGAGTGGCCGGTGTTCACGCATGCTCGATTGCCTCCCTGACTTTTAAACAGGCATAACGCATAGATGTACAATAAATAGCCAAGAATCGTGAGATTTTTTGCCATAAATAAGGAATTTAATAACATCTCTTTTTCAAATATAAAATACGATTTTACAACACATTCAGTGCGGCAAGCTTCATATCGAGACTGAAAAAAAATAATATCGTTCATTTAAACTGCTGCTGCTGTTTCATATTATGTTTGTACTGTCACCGGAGGCCACTTTTTCTGAATCCGTTAAATAAATCATCAACGCTTTTAATATTTAGCGCTCAAAATGGAAAGGAAGATCAAAGCGAATTATAGCTACTGAGGATTTTAAATGAAGTCTTGAAGTTTCTTTTGAAACGGCATCACTAGTAAGCTCTCTCGGAGCTGCTAATTCGATCAGCAGACTATTTCTCAAAGCCGATGCAAGGTGACAGATTTCGATTCGGTATACATTGCCAAGTCGATGAGTTCCCACATTACTGCGATTCATCTAAACTACGCATGGTACGCTGAATTGTCACCGTTAGCTTTTTAAAATAAAGGCCGGTAAGCCGTCTGCTTGTTTTCCAGTCTTAGGCATAATCTTTATTTTTTTTTGTGAATTTTGAACAGTGAACTCAGGAATTACGTGCCATTTTAGCCACCGGACTTAGGCCCGTATTAATAAACTGATATCGGCTGTAATGCTCGTCTCAAGATGCGTCAATAATTACAGTTCTCTATGGGTTGACGTTTATTTTGACGTATCTTGTGACAGGCATCTCAGGCCTCAGCCAAGATGAGTTTATTAATACGGCCCTTACAGTGGCAGAAACGCTTGAGTGTTTCTCATACAATTACCTACAAATGGGGCTTATCAATTTTGACAACCAAACAAAAAGTTCTTGGCCAATTTTGTGCTTTTATTTAGTAAGCATTTCAAAAAAGACTTCATACTTTCATACATAGTTTCAATATTTTGAATGAACGCGTGGATATTTAAATTCCTATAAATAAAAGGTTCGTTTTCAACAGTAGTTCACTGTATTGTTTATACCTTAGTTATTTTTAAAGTAAATTATTGGTCCAACACTTTTTGATAGGCAATCAAATTCTATCAGCCATACAATTGTATGAAAAAACCGCGGGCGTTCCTGATTACATGGCCACCGCTGTATAATCGACAAAGGAGCTTTCATTAACGCAAGCGTGTAAGGTGACAGGTGGTGTAATTCCCTGCGTTTCGAGCCGTACTAAACCCGCTTCCTTCGTCCTTTCTTCTCGCTACGTTCTAGGAATTGTTTTCCTACACTTCGTCCAAAGGAAACTATTAGGTACCTACTTGGTAAACGTACTAAATTAGACTTTTATCAAACATATCACTATTACAATTATTCATTCAAAGATTTGAAGAATGTTCATGTGTCAACTGTAGGGATTGCAAATCCGGATTTATTTTGTATGAAAATCCGGATTTAATCCAGATTTCCCCATACAAAACGAATCCGGATTGCACTCCCTAGTCAACTGTAAATGTGAGACTTTTCTCCCGATCATTATTTTTGTTGCGGTGCAGGTCAGTACTTACAGGTTCATCAGGGCCTCTATTCAACACGGTAAAAACTAAATCGTTTGTGTATTGTCAACGTTTTGATAGCTCTTATTTACTAGACAGTAATGGCGGTCTAATTAAAAACAATGCCATAACATGTCAAACAGGGTGTCAGGGTGTATCATGGAGAGTGTGCCCAAGAACGGCATAACCTCATCCCACCCTCCACTTTCTCACATCGGTCTTCTAGAGGCCGGGAGGGCTTCCATCCACATGTAGTACAATACCCAATGGTTCGCACGCAGCGGTTTGCTGCGTCGTTTCTTATTCGCACTGCTAGGGAGTGGAACGCTCTCCCTGCGTCTGTATTCCCGGAATCATATAACCTTGGTGTTTTCAAGGCAAGAGTGAATACGAATTTTCTGGGTAAGCTTGTACCACCTTCGACCTCGTCGTCACTTAACATCAGGTGAGACTTAGGTCAAACGCAAACCCATTATGGATTTAAAAAAAAACACGATTTGGATTTTACCGACTAGAATAGAGGCGCAGGGCTTGATGTTAGAGTTTGATCATGTTTGTTGTATAGTGTTTTTGTTGAATAATGTGAGTTTGACTCCTATCACGTTACGAATAATGCCTAAAATGAACTACCGCACTGAAACGGAAAGGAGATATTATTACTACTAAAACCGTGGGACGGTTTAAGGGGGCGTCATACTGATAGATAGTATTTATTGATTCGTTTGATTTTATATAGAAAATATACGCTATGAAATGAAGTTCAAGCTCCACACGTAGGTACGGCGAACAACTTAAATTATTTAGACGTAGAAAAACAACGGTTAAAGTAGTTTTTTTTCACACATCACGGTGGCTCAAATATATGTTAGTACACAAACCTTATAGTCAGATGAATAGAGGTACATATTTTGACGTCTTGGGCACGTAAAAATATTAATGACTTTGACAGTACTACTTAAAACAAGGATGTTATTAACACGGTTGCAGTGATTATTACACAATTATATAGTTAACACAAACAGCGTATACGTTTATAATCAGTAGTTGCACGCTGAATGTACTCATCAAGGCGAGAGTAATTATAGTTGCTGCATTTCAGAATTTACTCGACATACGTGTGTTATCTCTGGAGAAAGCTTGCATACGAAATTTTAATGAAAAGCATATTGGTGTAGTGTTATAAAGCTTCATTCGCAATCATAATAGAGGAGCCGTATACATTTTAATTGATGAAGTGTATTGCGTTGTAAGACGAAACTATTATGATCTGTTGAAAATATTTTACACGCACCGTCTTTAAAAGGTTTTTAAGACCGAATTCGATGTACTTGGCTTATTCGCAGATGTTCCATTAGCAGGAACTTTTAGAGTGAAAATATTTGTCACATTACCTTCAAAAGGTACTGCGAAAAATTCCTCTTTTGGTTTGGACGGGTATTGTATGGAGAAAAGTGAAGAGTTCTTTGCAAAAAGCCATAGGTCTTTTTTTTGGAGACCGAGTAGTTCAGAAAGTTTTAGGTAGTCATGAGTAATTTAGAAAAGTGTTTTGCAATCCTAAAACGGAACTGTGTTATGCGGTAGGTACCTGAGACATTGTTCTGTGCCAATGAGTCAGTAGCCCAAAAAGGAGCGTACGTTTCGAGCAGTGCATGGCAAGCACATAACAAGTAGGTTGCTTATCCTTAACCTATTCTAGATTTATGTTTCATGGACAGGTGATTACTAACTCTTCTTCTTCTTCAAAATAATGGCTTTCACAACCTATCAGAAAGGTGTATTTCGCCAATGAGTCATAGATATTCCCCATGGAATTATTACAGAAATAGGTCTAATGACGTCTATGGATACCACACGCAAGGACAGATTGTCTTCCTTGTGACTTGACAGAAACACGCGGGATTAGGTCAGGCGTTTATGTCAAGTTCCATACAAACTCTTTCATCGCCAAAAATATTTCGTTACCAATTCAGTGCCCCGCCAATGTCTGACTGCTGTCAACTCATACATAGTCAGAAACTTCACGGTCGTACTACCTAGTACTGTAGGTATATTTGTCTTGATTATAAGACAACCTTAGACTCAGAGGAAATGAGCAGAATTAGATGATTCTCTTGAATAATTATTTTGAACAATGCACGTTCATTAAAGGTTGTACGCAGTTGATGGATAAAGGTCGGCGGTTTTGAAACTTTAATTTTAAATAGTTTCAGCAATGTCTGTTACGAAGCGAGAAATACGCGTTGCGGTGGAAAAAAAAAAAATTGTCCGCTGGGGCTCTACTGGATAAAACCATACTGCTTATGCGCCATCTACTTTCTTCAAACCGAATAATAACAATTTGCAACTATTCAATCCTAGTTAAGTGTTTTTAATTAACAACGTCGTGGCTCACCACATTAATTGGCTTTGCGCGGTTACTACAGCTCCTACGTAAATCAGTAAATGGGGATGGATTGAAAATAATACCTAGAAGGCAGTCTTTTGTTTCTTCTGTTATAGAAAGTACAGGAGTAGTCATGAGAGGATATTATACAAGCATTTAATATTATATAGAGAGCAGAGTGGGCGACAGTCGACACCCGTTCACTGAGATAGCACAATTAAGTTGTGGGTTGATTCTAGGCAGAGGCGGTTTATTCTCGTGTAAATATTATTAAATTTACTTTTAAAGGGAGGTAAAATCAAGCAATATTTCACGTAGGTGGCTAACTTGCATTTCAAACTCTGTTAAATGTAAAAAAAACAGTAATTCCGCGTCATTATCATTAAACAGCATCATGCGAGCATACAGGCGTATGTTGAGAATAAGCTGGACGGAAAAAAAGTCACAAATGTGGAGGAACTTTTGTCTGTCATTAAGAGGCGAAAAACTGCATATCTCGGTCACGTGCTTAGGCATGATAGATATGACCTTTTGCAACTTATAATGATGGGCAAGGTTGCCGGTAAACGGCGAGTTGGTCGGAGAAAGAAGTCGTGGCTCCGCAACATCCGAGAGTGGACTCGCTAAGGACAGACAACAATTCCAGAAGTTAGTAGCCAACCTTCACTAGTTGGAGAGGCACTTGAAGAAGAAGATGCATTAAATGTTTTACAACAATATCTTTACAGAATCAATGTAAAACCATCGCTATCAAATTCACGTATTGGCAAACGAATAGTAAAACGCTGCATTTGTCAATGAAACCATTCATTCATAAAACCGTTCAATGGAAATAGATCGATGGTTATATATAAATTCAAGGTGAGAGCGAAACTTGGCAAGCCATTCAGGTAAAGCCGGGGGGAAATAAACAGGATGTATTCATTCATTATATTTAAAGCTACTTATAGGTAGATACGTTTCATTCGTCTGCTATTTAAGATTTTTACAGATTCTTAATGGGTGGCAGACGTTGATATATAAAAACCATCCAAGCGCAAGTCAGAATAGTGCTAAAAAACCTTTTTTGTCGTATTATATAAATATGACAATGTCACATCAATTGACCTAGTCCCAAACGAAGTTCTAGGCTTGTACTTTGGGTACTAGACAACGCTGAAAATATACTTAATGCATAGAAAACGTCCATGACTCAGGAACAAATATTCACGCTAATCACACAAATAGTTAAAATTGTCAATAGTAAAACGTAATTATATTTAGAAACTGTAAGTAGCGTGACAACGGACAATAGATATTCCATAAGTTCATTCACATTTCACTCCGTCTATAGAACGAAACAAATTCAATTTCATTCACTCAGTATATTTAGACGCCTACGTCGTCTACATAGGCATACAGGGTATGAAAGCTAGATCAAAGAGTTCCCAGGTTTGAAAAGGAAATATCATTTTATACTCGCAAAAGCGGGTCGCTTCTACCACAGCGCATTTTTTCTGATAACAAAATAAAAACGAGAAACACATTTTCATGGTTTGTTTATACAATCTTTTCTTACGTTATCTTACCCCTTTAGGATATTTTGTACAATTACCCTCTTACACACACCCGTAAGAGCATCGAAGTAATCTACTTAAGTTAGAAAACCTCATTGGTACATACATGGTGTCCGCGGGGGTTCGAACTCGGTACCTTACGATCTCGAGTCGACCCCATGAGCCACAAGGCCACCGATGCTTTGACACTGATTTACCTATTATTATTATGTGAGCCACTTCGACCATTGCTGATCTTTTGTAGCAGGCGTAGCCTATGGGACCTGATGGTCCACGCTTTTTAAAAAATCCAGATTCTACGCAATATACTGGAGGCAGTCAAATTAAGGTATTGTTGATTTTTTCTGCTACAGGGACATCCCGGAAATATCAATAAATACCTTCTACGTGTACGTAGCCGAGATAAAATTCATTATAAAAAACGACTCTATATTAGTTTATGGCCCTAGACTTATAAGAGCTATCGTAAAAATAGCACAAGCAGCTTTCCTCTTAAAGGGATCGATTTCTTGGAAACGCGTGCACGGTATCAAGGAGCCATATTAAATACCTCGGTACCCTTACCATGAGCTACTTACAATAATCATACTCGATAGCGAATCAAATGCTCGAGTGATTCCCATCTCCCAACCTAGCCACCCAACCCAGGTTGGATATTGTGAAATCATGGTGCCATCTTCCAACCTGCATCAAGTTGGATAGTGGGAATATAATGTACCTATTATTAATTTTTCTTTATTTTTTATGTCTGTTTGCAACGATGGCTTAATATTTTTTTATATATATAATAAATTTTATCTCCAATCAAAAATAGATGCTAGAAAAGTAAATTTATGAAAAAAAGACGTGATTGTGACTTACGATAATTATGACACAGACTAAAAATAGTTATGGCAGACAATATAAACCACCCATTTTAATAAAAAAATAAAAAAAACTTTGAAGGGAATAAACATGTTACTTGTAACAATCCGAACACTTTTTCAATGTTTTGGTCAGTGACCGAACACTTTTTCAATGTTTTGGTCAGTGACTGTACAACATTATGGGTACGTTGGAAGACAGAAGAAAAATAAATTATATTCCCAGATTCCCTCTATCCAATCTAAGGCAGGTTGGAAGTTGGCACTATGATTCCCCAATATCCAACCTGAATTAAGAATGCACGCACTGAAAGGTGTTATGTACAGTAAAGGACATCATAGTGACGTAATCATCATAGAGACTTCTTCTGATTTTATTTACAGTGTCACTTTGACATAGTCCAAAATGGTATATGAATCAATTTCCTTGACTGTACGTTCTGACGGGATTACTTAAACTTGCCAGTTAATATAAGCCGCGTCGAGTGAACGAGTAATGCGCTAATAATGGTGCGTTCCTACATTCAAAACCGTCGGTAGAGTTGTGACGTCTCGTTAAAATTTGACACATTTTGTATGTAGAAAATGTCATAACGGTACTGCCCGTAAGGAAAACGATTCGTTTCTTGAATATAGGACCGGGCATAAGAGCATCACACCCCTGGATTGGATGACAAGGTTGGAAGATGGGAATTACTCGATTGCTCTGTCCCTCCCACTCTATAACAATATTATACTGCAAGGGACAGAGCATTCGACTCGCTAGCGAGTACGGTAATGGTAAATCATGGTAAGAGCACAGGTGAAAGGGCAACCTGTAACTTTCCCTTATAGGGTTTCAGGAGAAGCATACGTGCGTACGTAGGTCAATTCCTAAATAAATTAAATACATTTTCGGTCCGGTTTATCGATACCTACTAAACTAATATTTGTTTGTTTGTTACGCTTTCACAGCGGAGATATTCTCCGTACCAAAATTTATTTAAACTCGTTTTGCAATTTAATTTTAAAATATGACAAAAAGGTCAAAATCAAAGTGGTGGTAGGTATTATAATAATCAGGAAACCGCGACTCCATGGATCCTAAAACCACCAAAAGTCCTAACCCTACACACACATCACATTAGCTTTACGCGCTTATGTCAAGTCCATTTCACACTTATTAGACAATGACACGTACAGTTTTTATTTTTCATGATTTCAGTTTCATTTCACGTGTTTTGATTCGAAAGGTTATCTGATTTAGGACGTATATATTTTTCATTGGCTCTGTTCTACTTGGTTAAACCATATTGTTTTTAAAATATTATCGTATTGTCACCGCGGGTTCACTTATTATTTGATTGGTATTTTGTTTAAGAATAAATTAAATATTTAAAAGGAACACATCGCACCTGCAGAACCATACTGACCTAATTCAGAAATTATAATTTTCGAATTAGGTCTCTATAATAATAAATTTATGACTTGAAATTTGAAAGCTCAGGTCACTATTGTTCTGAGCGTGCGACATATAGAACCTATTGTATATTATTTCTTTCATCAGAACAAAAGCCTTCAAAGACCTTACTTGTGGGAGGACCTTGTGCAGGGTCCGTCCGGGTTGGTACCACCATCTTATTCATTAACCTATCGCCAAGCAACAGTGTTCGCATCGTTGTGTTCCGGTTTGGGGATAAGACAGCCGGTGAAATGACTAGCATAGAGGCATTCCATCTTAGTCCTCAGGGTTGGCAACGCATTTGCAGTCTTGTGAATGCGAATGTCTATGGGTCACAGTTTCCACTTACCATCAGGTGGCCTGTGTGCTCGTTTGCCTTCCTATGCTATAAAAAAAAAAAAAAACATATATTTCCACGCGACTGAAAAATTACAGCAAATATTTGATAAGGGTTCGGAAACCTTTCAACATATTTATTGTTCTCTGTTAGCCAAGTAGGCTATTTGTAAGTATTTTTATTTAATTTCTACAAATTTTATTTATCTTTACCTACGCACGGTTTCTTTGTTTGTCGACGTGCAAGATCTGAAACTTGCACGTGAATTTTATTTTAGTGTTTACCATTATTTGAATGGGCTGCGGATTCACTTGCGGAATCAAAGAAATCTAAACCATACTGAAATATGAAAATATTATGTCTTCAATTTTATAACCCACGGATTACTAATAGACTTCTATCAGATGTTGAGGAACTCCTACGGCCTCCTTCCTTATCTATCATCCATCATACAAGCTAGTCGTTCTTCGTTATTATATTTTAATTGAAACCGGAGACTGAAAAATGAATAGTCAATCCGATGATTATAAGTAGGTTAAAATCAAACAAGATTTGGCTTACATACTTCGTCACAAATGAATCTAATAAAAGGGTGTAAAAGCCAAAACTAAACCATACTTGTGGTTCATATTTTATTTCTATCTTGATACGCTCAGTTTTAGAAGAAAACCCTGCCATTCTCTATGTTATAGCATCCCGATCGTGATTTGCTGCCGACAGCATCGAAACAAGCTAAAGCCTTTTAATTAATGTGGCCTCTAACTAGCTGGTTTTATTTTATACCGCTATAAAGACAAGGATCTATGGAGGGTGTTGGTGATTTTATAGGTCTATAACAGTAATCCTTACAGACTGATATTGGCAAAGATACACTTTTATTAGAACGCAGAAGTGTTCATTTCAGTGTATTCTTGCCTGGTTGACAGGAGAATTTTAGGAAAATGGTAGGCAAATTCAATGTTTGCAGATTGATTAGATATGATGATACGAGACGCGGAGAAAGACCTAAACGGTGATGAGTAGGTTCCATTCCGACTTTAATTTATATACCACGTTTCCAATAAGTCCATCTCTTTGTGATTGAGTAGAAGTAGAAGAAGTCAGTTAAATTTCGGGTAATTTATGACTAAAACAACTTGAGATTTAGTCATTAAGGATTAGGGCACTTTCAAATTCGGTCGTTATGATACCTACTGGATGACCTGCCCGTCATTTCACGGGTGACAATTCGGTATCCATCGCAAAACCAACGAGTTCCGACACCAAACCAAACGGCTTATTTCAAAATTAAAATTAAAATTCTTTCGGACCACAAGTTATCCAATGAGTTATGCTACGTTAGTAAGGCTTATTTTCAAAGTTTTGGGTTTACAATTTGGGCGACGCCCTTGATTTGTCACTTTTTAAATAAATAAATATCCGGGGACGATATCACACCAATTGACCTAGTCCCAAACTAAAACTTATAGAGAAATATATACTTAAATACATAGAAAACATCCATTACTCAGAAACAAATATTCGCGCTCATCACACAAATATCTGCCCTTACCGGGATTTGAATCCAGCACCGCTAGCTTCGTAGGCAGGGTCACTACCAACTAGGCCAGCGCATCATCACAACCACGTTTTTGACCAGAACATACTTGTAAGTTCGAGAGTGACAGATGCTTTATCCACCCCAGGAAGGATAGCATAGCACGTATTGTCTGCAGCTAGTTTGTCGCTCGGATGTCCCTTTCTAGTCAGTCACGATAGAAACGGATTGAGCGACATGCGAGAAAATACAACTTGTGCTACCCGTGTGTGTGTAAAGGAGACAGGAAGTGTTCGCGAGGGATTGATGGGAGCCCGCTCTACACAGGGACATTGGGCTGAACGAGGAGAGGACTTTGTCCAGCTGCCATGCCATGTTTTACTGCAATTTGTGGCCGGTAACTAGTGCTGTCCTACTCTTACTTCATATGTCAGAGCAAGATGCGTATAGTTGCCGGCCACACATTGCCGTGAAAATGTTGCTCGTTTAGAAGCCCCCTTACACATACACAGGCAACAGAAAACACAATAGATGAGTATTGTGAGTCTGAACTATTTCGAAATTCAAATAGAAATTAATCGATTAAGGTTAAAGAGTTATCATTTAACTTTGTAGACGTCGAGACATACATAAAAGGTTAAAATATTTTAAGGCACCTCATAAATTTTCATTTTAAAATAGATAAAAAAACTGGGTAGTATTACTTACGTAAAATGTAAAAACTCGCAGAATGAGGCTGATTATAATTTTAATCAAAAAGTTTCGCAAGCTGGCGAAAGATAAAGGCTTTAAATTGATTAAGACACGCTGTCTTAAGCGTCTTTTCCGCGAAACTGTAACACTTTTTATAACTAACTGCGGTATCAAAGGATAAATTTACACAATAATTAAACACGGGAAAGGTCTTAAGACGAAAATGAGAGCAATTGTTGAACTTAACAAAAACAAGCGACTCAAATTAATCCTATATACATACACGCGCCTGGTTATACTGAGGAAATTATTTTAATATATAGACAGGTAGAGAACGTTTCCATAATGGAGACTTTATTTTACCTTCAAAATTAAGCAATAGGTACTACATTCATTAGAAGTGGCAGTGGGAAGGTTCTTGAGTGGCGTCTGCGGACCGGGAGACGAGCTGTAGGTAGGCCTCCAACAAGATGGAGTGACGACTTTGTAAGGATCGCGGGAACGCGGTGGATGCGAAAAGCACAAGACCGGTCTGAGTGGAGAGCCTTGGGGGAGGCCTATGTCCAGCAGTGGACGTCTTTCGGCTGGCATGATGATGATGATGTGACTGCATTCATAGATTTAAAAAGTTGATTGCCTTGTTTTAAAAATAAGTCTCCATAAATCCAATTTCCCTATCCACAATATTTAAAGCAGTTTCGGTGTGGCAATCACAGAACTAGCAGACAAACAAGTGTTGAAACACAGTTTGAGGCACAAAACTCCAAAATGACAGGAAACCACCCAATTAAATTCCTACGTAACAAGTTTACAGGCGACGTTTTATATTTTGCATAAGTAACGGAAGAGCTAGTGCTTCAAAATGATAAGAGTGAATCTACAAGATTTGCATCGCTAAAGTGCAGCACTGAATCCGTAACGTTATTCTGAAAATAAACTAGGAAGTGCATTGACGAAAGATTTACTTTGCTTTAATAAAATAACTTCAACCTAATCTAACTTAATTTAAATAATGAGAGAAATACTGTTGCTTGATGAAAAAAACAGATTGTGCCTCGCTTACGGTTTTACATGAAGCTTACTTGATCAATATCCAACCCTTTACTAAAATTGCTTACACATTACAATAATCATTTTCAAGCTCGTTTCAAACCAATTGACCAAGTGTCAAAAAAAGCCTTAGGCACTAACCGAAGATAATCATACTAGTTCAGATAAATAATTACTTAGACACTATTTGATATTTCACTTCTCTATCTCTATCTTAGGCGATGGGCTTGCAACTAGGGAATGTAAAAACCGGTGAAAATCAAAAACCGGTTAATAACCGCCTCGACGGATTCAAAACCGGTTAACCAGTTTTTAGCCGGTTTTTTGCAAACTATTTGAAATCGAAGTATTAGACGATAGTTTTACTATTTTTGGTTACTATTGGTGATTTTTTGAGCTGTATGCCATTTCTAAATATCGCCCTCTAGTTCCGCCACTTTCATGCAGTTGCCATCTCGATCTGTCACGATCATCACGTTAGGACACAACTGTTGTTGCAGGACTTCCATATGGGTCTTTTCTGCTTCAAGTTTCGTCAATGATTTATGTTTCAACTCTTCTCTTAATAAATCTTTCGCAGACATAGAAATTCCGGATAAACCAGATGTAGACGGAACAGGTTCAATATTTTCTGAACTTTGCGACGTTTCTGGTGAGGGGTCAAGGGCTGCTACTGTAATAGCAGTATGTATAGTTGGTACTTTTGCCCAATAACGACACTAAAATAGAAACTAGGTATGTCATCCTTGTCATCATGTCGCACCTTCAGAACAATAGTGACATAATTCTAAAATTCTGAATTTTGAGTTGGGACTCTATTATAATAAATTTATGACTTCAAGTTTGAAAGCTGAAATTTTGAATTAGGTCACTATCGTTCTGAAGATGCGATTGTGGCTCGTGTATTGTATTGTATCGTTCAGCACGTTCATGAAGAAATTTAATAAATAAAACTTCTTGCTATTCGCTACACGAAAAAATCGGGTATGTATTCTTATTTTTTACAAAATAAAAATACGTTTCCCAGCTATATTTGTCATTTAATAGTCTGAACAATATTCTGGGGTATCAATTTAAGGCAATTTACAGTCTTTTAAGGAAAAGTTCCAATTCGGTTAATAACCGGCGAAAGTTATAAAAAACCGGTTTTTAACCGAGATCAAAAAGTTTCGGTTAATCGGTTAACCGGTTAACCGGTTTACATTCCCTACTTGCAACCTGTCACTAATACGCTGGTAAACATCTTAGCCTAATTGTGCGTGCAAATTGTAGTTACAGAATTATCAACAAGTTTTAAAAGTTGTTGGTAATTCTTTAGCTCTGCCTACCCCACTTTGGGAATGAAGGCGTGAGTTTATGTATGTATCTCTACTACCTGACCATATCTGTCCCTGATCTTTCAAACTACACAACGGATTTTAATGCTGTTTTCATCAAGAGATAGAGTGATTCAAGACCGAAGCAAAGCGAGGGCGTGTCGCTAGTTTGTTTCAAATGCTCATCAAGTTACGCTCATATTTTTTTTTGCTACAACACAAGTAAAGGCAAGCCAGGTGCAGGCAGAACAGGTGCAATAACCAGTGAAAGGGAAACGGTTACTTTCGCAGTATCATTATCCACCTTACCGTGTGTAGTTCAATAACTTTGGGGATGTATGTGTGCGTGGGCACAAATTGACATTCCGTCTTAAAGTACATCGATGTTGACCACGTCGCGGTCACTTGCGTTGGTCGGCGCTCCATTTCGATTCAAACTAAATTGTGTCAACATTGGAATCATGCCTTTTCTTAGGATTATGTGTAACATTAGAAATAAGTATACCCCTATGAACAGTACTAGGAATGTTACGAAGGAGGTTTAATTTCAGATTACGAAAAGGCGGCAGTTCTTATCGTATTACACCATTTACACCACCTCCTATTGCGACTTCGGCTCCGACTCTTTTAACCTTTTGAACGCCTTACGTCGTATAGTTACAAGATGTGTCACTCACACGCCAAACATTTTTGCTATGCCATGCAAATTACACTTTATTGATACGAAATAAAGTCTCTTTCTATCTTGAACTTGTGACGGCTGTAGCTGTCGTTGCGTCAGTGGCACGACTTTACGTTGACGGCCAGAGCCGTCGTTGGCGTTCAAAAGAGATCGAAGTCACAGCGTAAAAACCAGTTTTTGCTTGTCGCGTGAGTTATCCTCTTCATTTGGTTTCTGTCAATTACTCTTTCATTAGCTTCGCATCTGGGATCAGGTCACATGTTTTCTTTTTTGCGTACAATTAACAGAAACACAAACAGCTCTCACTTTTGTTCTGCCTTCTCTGACTCTGATTCCCGTTCCAACTCCAACAAAACGAATTGGAAAAACTCTTATTCCGACTTTGATTTCAATAAAACCACCTTCGTAACTACATCGCACTACATAAATTTATGTAAATATCTGTCCTCAGTACGCTTTAAATGCAGAAGCAGAATATGGCCGCGACCTACTTCCGTAACTCATCGAGTGACACTCTTCACGGAGAGCCTTTTGTTTGAGTACCCCTTCGAGAGTCAACTTTAAAGTTTGCATCGGAGTTTCGATGAATATTGTACCAGATTGCCATAAATTTGGAATATATCTTATCTGAATTTAACTTTCCCCGTGTGGTTGCCGGGTTAGAATAGTACCACTCCATTTCTTCCCGTGGATGTCGTAAGAGGCGACTAAGGGAATAAAGGTTTGTTGTACTGTTAGGCGATGGGCTTGCAACCTGTCACTAATACGCAGGTAAACATCTTAGCCTAATTGTGCAAAGTGTGGTTATCAACAAGTTTTAAAAGTTGTTGGTAATTCTTTAGCTCTGCCTACCCCACTTTGACAATGAAGGCGTGAGTTTATGTATGTGTATGTATGAATTTAACTTTTTAAATAGGATCATCGGCAAGTCAATATCGGGTAAATTACTACAAGCATTGAAAATAAAAAATACCATATGTCCAAGTGAAAAGGACCTGGCAAATGAATCCATTACCAAAGAATTAACGCCAAATAATATTGACGCCCGCCTTTAATGTTGTCGAACGAATACCACATCAGCATTCATAACCACAAACAAACAAACCAATGAGCATAAACAACAGCTATCATCCATTAATCGTGTGAGAGAAGCAGGTCAAGTAAACTAATCTATAGCTGCTAATAGAAACTGCGGGAGAGAGGGTGGCGATAGACGATAGTTCATGATTACGGCGCTTGCGATTTTCTAACCATTCAAAAGCATGTTGGGATGGTTGTCTTGCTTGATACTACAAACACTACTCGTTCTTGTGCATGGTATAAATATCATGTGTACGAAATTTACAAAATGGGTAAATGAGTAGACGAATAACTATAGTTTAGCTTAGTTTAACTATTGAGCCCTAAAAATGAAACGGTTTATGGAAGAAACGAGGATTAAGAATAAATGTTTTGCGTTTTGCTTCGAATTTTAAAATCAAGTACTTAAGTTGATTTTTTAATGTCTGGGGGAAATTACAGTGACGTGCATCATACGACAGAGAACAACAAAAAACATGAAACTGTTGAATCACGTAATACAGCCAAAGCATAATTTAAACTGGAGTGTTTTGTATGAAATCAATGATATATTGATTTTAAATAATATAGATCCAATCAAATTTATAAATAATCAGAAAGTTCAAAGACTGCTTGCACCAAACAGCCAATGATAGAACAATGACATTACCAAACATAAAAGCGATTACACGCATAATATTAAACATAAACAAATTATCCATAAGCGGCTCATTTTGCAACAAGCTACGATGCGTTTCGCATTATGAAACTGGTGGTAATAATTTGAAAGGTATAACGTCCTTAGGAGTCAAATTAATTATAATGCCTACGTTTGACGTCAGATCATTTACATTGTATAAACGATATTAATATTTAAAGGGAATAAAGGCTTGTAGTACTGTTAGGCGATGGGCTTGCCACCTGTCACTAATACACTGGGAAACATATTAGCCTACTTGTGCAAAATGTGGTTACAGAATTATCCAGAAGTGTTAAGACTTGTTGGTAATTCTTTAGCTCTGCTTACCCCACTCTGGGAATGAAGGCGTGAGTTTATGTATGTATGTATGTATGTATGTATATTAATATTTATAAAATGATCGTTGTGCCTTTTTTACTTTACGTCTGTCTAAATAATCATTAAATTTAGTATCAATAAAAAAAACAAGTAGTAACATTGGACACAACTCGGAATTTTGGAGTAAAACAAAACAATATGTAACAAATAATATTCATGATCGGATTGAAAACCCTACGACACACCGAATATCGATAAATTCGTATCAGTTAATATCAAACGAAATATGTCACACAGGACTCAATTCAGCGAAAAATCGAATAAAGCCGTAGTCAAATTGTCTCACTCGGTAGGAAGGTATGCTAAATTCGTCGTGTGACTATATCGATAGAAGCCGCCCTTCCCTAGTCCCGAGGGATAGACATCTAACACGACAACGGAGGGTAAATGAGTGCTCTTTCCTTTCACTAATATATCGAAACAGTCTCTCTTCTGTGTTTGCGTAACAGGATTATTTTTACGGCGGTGGTTAGGACCGAAATATTAATTTAATTAAGAGAATAAAGTTCGTCGCGGACAGGAAAATATACACCAAAGAAAAATGGAAACGAGATTAATTTTGAACGGTCTATCTTTTCTCTTTTCTATTTATTACCGCTACGTAAATTACTCTACACTGTTTAGCAAAAAGGGCGCATCTGCTACAGAAATCTTATTTAAGTATGCGACCTTATGAATAAAAGTAGAGAGTGTAATATACTTTGGATATGACATTTCAGGTATGCTTTTATTAATTACATTGACAGTACAGTCTACATAAACTCCACGCCTCGTCTTGAATTAAAATACAAATTAAACCAATACCTTTCTAAACCATAAAGATAAAACCCACTTTTGTGTTTAATTATCTAAACACTATCATCATTGTTACGCAGTAACATTTATAAAGGGCGTGATCAATTTTGAAATTTACGAATTGAACATTGAACAAGATAAAATTGCGGATGAAGCAAAAAACGAGAAAATCAACGAACAGTAACGCTCCATTGATCTGGGACAAAGCAAAGTAAAGGCTAATTGTAATGAGACCTCAGGGACCCACAGGGCTCTAATCGACAAAATCGGATTTATTACTCAACCGTCTCTGAAAATTGGAGATCGATCGTCTTAGGGTACCGCTGCTGTCGAATCGCCTGGTTGAGTAATAGTATATTTATTTGCCGAACCGACTATACCGTTCACCGTTTATTTTCCGACTCGGCTGGGCAGCGTTCGGGAAGCTTCGCAGCACCTTTTCGTCCAAATGTTTGAAGCAGTGTTTGAAGTCAAGTCTTTGAACAGTGTGTGTTGCCATTGATGACTTACGGATCTGAGACGTGGGCGTCAAAAGGAAGCTGAAAGTCTGACAGAGGGCTATGGAGAGGGCTATGCTCGGGGTTTCTCTGCGTGATAGAATCAGAAATGATGATATCCGCAGTAGAACTAAGGTTACCGACATAGCCCGAAGAATAGCTAAACTTAAGTGGCAGTGGGCGGGGCACATCGCTCGCAGGACTGATGGCAGATGGGGTCAGAAGGTTCTTGAGCGGCGTCCGCGGACCGGGAGACGAGCTATGGGTAGGCCTCCAAAAAGATGGAGTGACCACCTTGTGAAGATCGCGGGAACGCGGTGAATGCGAAAAGCACAAGACCGGTCTGAGTGGAGAGCCTTGGGGGAGGCCTATGTCCAGCAGTGGACCTCTTTCGGCTGACATGATGATGATGATATTTATTTGAGTAAAACTAAACAATATATTATAATTATATGTAGGTACCGACAGTATTTTTACTGTTGTATCAACTTGATAACGAATACGATTATAAACTTCGTTCCGCTTATATTGCGCGTAAAGTTTTACTGGGTCATGAAGGATTTTTGAAACCTAGCACTTAAAGGGTCGAAACTTTGAATAGGTTACCGTGTCATCATCAAGCGATTAATAGCCAAGTAAGGGATACCGGATAAAGTCAATGCCGTAGTGTAAAAGGAAATCAAAAGATTATCAAATAATGGATTAAGTGGCAATTACCACTGACAACATATAGTAAACATGTTACACGAATTTAGAGAAAATTGCGTACGTTTTGTGTGAAATCCCGTCAATGTTTAGCTAGAGTTAACTCACTAAATCGCATGTTGACAGAGGATCTAAGTAAACAAGACTTATAGACGGGACTGATTAAACATGTGCTAAAGTATGATGACAACAGTAATCAACTGTGTGATCATAGAGGGAGCGAAATATTTGATGCTGGTTAAGAATTAGAAAAGAGTGAATGTTAATATTTAACCCTTAACTTAGTTTTAGATTGCTTCGGAATTGCCACAGATAACATATAAAATGGAGCCAAATCCGTATAATACGGCTCGTTAGCTCAAAAATATATAAATATCGGTCCCATCTGGCAGAAAGCATGAAACTTGGCATGCATGTAGCTTTAATAATATAAATGTGCTACAATATTAAAGTAGGAACACGTCAGAAAACTTAGTTTCCCCTCCCTCCCTCCGCAGCCACCACATAGCCAGAAACATGTTTAATTTTATTGAAAACGGCTAAAACAAGGAGAAAACCGTCAAGGGATAAAATGTTATTTATAAAATTATCTACAAATCATTCTTTAGATGTACGTTGATAAGACCTATAGTGTTCAAAATATGCTTACAATCCTTTCGTAATAAGAAAAGGGCCACGACGATAATTATGTTATCTGAACATTAAAACAAGTGACGAAGAGGACATCAACCAAGCGAGAAAATTGTGCATTGAAAGCAAAGGAAGCCAGATAAGGTTAAGCTTAATCATTGGGGATGTTCCTATATCGTTATTTGTAGCTGAGGAACTAACACAACAATCACACAGAACAACCTTGACGCTCACGTCTCGGTATTTGCAGAAGACGAAATATCAGTTGCAGTAGACTTTCAACCTTATACACATATGCAAATGAATCCCAAGAGAAATTCAGAATATTATCTCAGCGAGTTAAAGCAGCACGACTAAAATGGCACCAGACCAGATTGCAGAAAATTGATTGTCCAAACAAGACATATCCTTAAATAAACCATTTGCTAATTCAGTGCATTGCTATTCGTGATTTGAATATCAATAATGACCATATGATGTCATTACTTGTGATACTGCAGTTTATGTGCATTTAAGTGTTTGGCGTGGGGCCAGAGAGGAAAAAACGAATGACGGTCGTCCCCTTTTATTTTACAAGTATAAACTGTATCAAAGAATTTTTGATATGATGATTTTACGTACGAGTATGGTGGGTTGTGAATTTATTGAGTATTATGTAGATATTGGCATGGATACAATTTCAGATGGTCCGAATGCAGGTAAGGAATGTATTTTGTAATAATGAAGCCCAAAGAATGCTTTATATCCAGCAGTATTTTGGCTGATATGATGAAGATGATGTTGATAGCAAATAACACAATACAGGACACATTAACATGAGGCAACATAAGAGAATTTCTAAAATATCTCGTTTATAGAAATTTAGAACCATCATGGTTTCCGTCTCCGAGGCATGACTTGTTAATAAGTAAATAAAATTAAATCGTAACTGCTATACCGATAAAAATATTTACCTAGCGAATGTGATATGTTGCAAAGAAGCAACGAGTCACCATATTTTAATAACGATTATAAATACGTAATGCTTGTTTGATTAGCCTTTTCTTTTAAACGCGTTTATAACAAAAGCAATCAAACGAGACGAAAACTAATAATTAAATCAAGAAAAAAGTCCCAACACATAAAAGATCTCTCATTAACAGGCTAGCTTTCGTTATTCGAAAATATAGAGCCGATGTTTTTAATGGACATTGTAATTACAAGGGGCCCAATTTCACAAGAACTCATACACTGCCCGGAAACTGCGTAGCCTGTGGGCAGAGACAAACAAGAGTAGGCAGTTCGGCTTAATTCCTTTAACGACCGCACCTTTCTGGAAAATACCTTTTCCCCCAATAAAATGAATTAGGCACGTGTTGACATCACAACGTTCTAATAGGTCGTTAGAGCTAGAAGAATAATGGAAACCCCGTGTAAACTGATTCCGTGAAAAATACGGTACGGCTTTTGAAGAAAATAACTTACCTTTCCAGAAAAACCCAGTGAAACAAACATAAATTACCAAGAGAACATCAAAAGATAAATTTAACTTTAGCCACATTTAAAATAAAAGTACATTTTCACTAAACGTACGAATTCGGTGTAGGTATACGGGGTATCCAGTGGGTCCACGTTGATTACAACATTTACAACGGAGATCCTGTTGCCACCTTTCGACTCCATCATCAGATACTTTTCTAGATAATACCGTGCCATAATTCTGGCGTCATAGTAAACATGGGTAGTCTCCTGAAGATCAAGTGAAAGAGGGTTTAGTATACTCCGTTTGTGTATAAACCTTTTTTATTACGAGTTAAGTCGACTGCTGTCGCCCTCGGCTTTACTTTATTCTAAATGGGTCTATATCGTCTGCCATAATTATGTCTATGTCACATTTATCGCAAGTCATAACGCATTTTAAACAACTGGTACCTTTCAGGTTCTTAATACTTCAAACCTAACCTAACCTAGTCTTGTCTACGCGTTAGATATCTAAGAAATTCTGAAATATTTCAGTTCCAGTGATATAAAAATTATGAATATCAAGAATTATGCCAAAACAACAACAACAAAACAAAAAACATGGGAAACAACGGGCTCTAATTCTAAATTTTATCTTATAACGACGATGGGGTGGTTCTAAACTCACTTGCAAGACAAACCAGAATGCCAGACAAATCGAAGCAAATTAAATACATACATAGGTCAATCAACTTTTCTTTGTAGCTCGTTGCCATGGTGACGTCTCCTGGGTCACTCTTTAAAACCATGATTTCAAAGGATATAAGTCCACTAAAAAACTGTTTTATTGGCAATTACACACCCATTCTTTTATGGCCTTTCTCCTGAGTGTGCTGGAAGTATATATTATAACATTTTTTCTAAGAAACTCTATCACTGTTGTCTCCTGACTTACGGGACAGAATAACAACAACAAAAAGTTGATCCACCCACATACATACATAAACTCACGCCTTCATTCCCAGAGAGGGTTAGGCAGAGCTACAGAATTTACAACAACTTGTTTATAATTCTGTAACCACGTTTTGCACAATCAGGCTAATATGTTTGCCAGTGTATTAGTGACAGGTTGCAAGCCCAGCGCCTGACAGTACTACGAGCCTATATTCCCTTAGTCGCCTCTTACGACATCCACGGGAAGACATGGAGTGGCACTATTCTAACCCGGCAACCACACGGGACGCAAATTAAATAAAAGCTTGTAAAAACAACGTTGGCACTAAACGCTCAAAACTCAGAAGTGCTGTCCCCGGTCTGTCACGTATTACTCATTATACCGTGCGTAGGATTCGCGTAGGATACGTTACCCATTATATCACATACCTCGTGGCAAGCCCACGGATTGTCTACGCCCATATAAAATCTGACACAGTTGTGACTTTTTTCCTTGACTTTCCCTAACAATGGTCGACAGTGTTTTATTTAACACGTGATGTGATTTACAAAAACCTTAAGAATAAGTTTCACAAAGGCGTCTCAAGCATGCTACGTCGGATTTCACCAAATATTACTCGATGGAATTAAGTTTTGTTGGGTTTCTCTAGGGTCGTATTAATAAACTGATCTTGGCTGTGATTCTAGTCTCAATAAACGTCAAACTGAACGTCAAATCATATAATACTGTAATTTTTGACGTTTCTTGATCGAGATGGGCATCGCAGCAAAGATTAATTTATTTAGTATCCTCGACTGATATTTCAAACTGTTTATTTCTATCTCACGCTTCCATCCAAGACAGAGATTACGGGACACCTCAGTTCAGGCTATAATATTCATTTACAACTCGAATCTAGGTCATTATATTAATTCGCGAGAGGTGGCTCGCGGAGATAAGCTTGGGCTTAGGAACTTAAACCCACTCCTAAGTACACATACGTGTGTTGGTAAACTGATGCCTAATGAGTTTCAAATTCCAAACGTCATATCTTAGAGAAGTATTATCAAAATGTTATCACAGTTTTGGTTTGTAAAGGTTAAATGAATACCGTAAAACGGGGTGAGTTGGGATTAAGGGGCGAGTTTTTTTTATGGCATAGGTAGGGAAACGAGCACACAGGCCACCTAATGGAAAGTGGAAACTGTGACCCATTGACATTCGCATTCACAAGACTGCAAATGCTCTGCCAACCCTGAGGACTAAAATGGAATGCCTCTGTGCTAGTCATTTCACCGGCTGTCCCCAAACCGGAACACAACACAACAATGCCAACACTGCTGCTTGGCGGTAGGTTAATGGATAAGATGGTGGTACTGACCCGGACGGACCCTGCACGAGGTCCTCCCACAAGTAACCTAAAATGAAGCATATGTGTACTAATTATAAGACTGAAATTATTTCCAACAGACGTAACATTATTGTCAATTTAATTCTTGTTCTTATTTGAAACAAGTTACTTGTTTTATGACTTATTTTATGTTGTGTCCCTACTCACCCTTTAATACCTACTTCGTAATTTTAAAACACACTATATACCCACAATTTGGTTTTTGTTTCCTCGTGGAGTTGGATGGCGTGGTGACTTAAAACGGTGGTGGGCGGTGTGAACAAAAGCGAGCGAAATTAGGTAACTGTTATTTCGAGCAGGAACAGTTTTATTTTACTCTTTGATCAGAACCGAAATAAAATCGATTCTGTTCGAGCGGAATCGAAATGAAAATGTTCTATTCGAAATGTATGGCGGTTCTAACGAGGTGGTTCAAAAAATTAACCAGGAGCCCTGGCGTAGACCCAGTGGTTTGGGCTGTGCCTTGATATGACAGACAGTCACTGAGTTAGTTTCTTCTTTTATATTCTTAGATATGAAGTTGATGATCCACAATTTAAAAAATTCCGAAAATGTATCACCTCTGGTTTGATTTCTACTTGATTATTGTGTCGATTATTTCATGACAACATCATTATATGTTTTTACTTAGAAGTGTTTTTGTTTAATTAACTTTTTTTTACAAACTGACTCCATCCATCCTACGCTTTAATAAATTACTTACAGAATAGTGCATCCTGGAATTTCCTTGGAGAGTTCTTTATTTTCCTTAACAACGCCAGTTTGTACAAATATTGCAGATGACTTGTCATATTTGTCAGGATGGGTTGTATTATGTGCGTTTTCAAATCCAGTTACATATTTCCTTTACGATTTTCCTTAAATAGGGTTTTTATAATGTCAATTTAGTATGTTTCCTGTATTCACATAAAAATCACTAAGTATTTCATAAAAACACTTATTTATATCTTACTATTATCTTTGACCTTTCACAAATAAAAACGATGCGGCAACGTTGAGTAATTGAAATGATTTATCACCTCTTGTTATATGCCTTGCAATACCCAGCGAACATAACGCTCGCGAATCGATTCTGCTCCAAGCGAGCGTTTACGAAAGACCTGGTTGAGAACCACAATTAAACGGTATTTTTCGACCCGTTTCCAAGCGCTGGTCTAGAGAACCCAAATTTGGCACGTAGATTCCTCACGAGTTTAGAAGGGAATTTTGGAAATTCGACCCCTACCTAAGGATTTAAAATAGTGGGAAACTAATTCTTCTCGTACTAAGTCGCGGGCGTTCTCTAGTTAAGATCAAGACAAGCCCATACTTTAGTAAAATTCCATGCAAAACCACTAATACTATTTATCTTGTAATTTATAATGCAATCGGCCCCTGATAACTTAGGTAGTAAGCATTCGTACATCCTTATCATAAAAGATACAGAAGTAAAACATGACGACAGGTCCCATCGTAAAAACGAGGAAGGACGTATTTCATTCGTTCGTAAAAAAGGACAGCATTAATTTCAATAAGGCTACCTACTTGTATGTTCTGCACAAAATGAGGTCCTGCCTTTATATTATGTAGATAAGTCAAAAGTATGCAAATCATGGGCAATTGGGCACATGCTCGTAAAAGTAAGATACATATTCACTTTAAGTTGATTCGGTGTCTATTTTGTTTGGAACTTTTGGAAGGTAACAAGTGAAGAGATGACAAATTAATTAAAAAGGATGACGCTGCTGGAATAAATCTAAGTGATATTATATTAGCATACACACAATAAGGTGTGATTATATTACGATGCGCAAGATAAGACAAAGTAGTATTTTTCAATTTAATTTTAACTCACTTTTGTAGATCTTTCTTCAATATTAAAAAAGTAAGGCGTCAAGTATAAGTATATCCCACCAAAAACATAAATGTAAAAAAGGAGAGCCAAGTTCAATACAAAAAATATTCTCTGCTGTGGGCTTCGCCGCAAAAAGAATGGAGATCTGAGATTGAGTGCCAAGTTCTATGCAAAATCCAAATATGTAGTCTAAGGGCTGACTTGGCTGGTTTTTCCATACGAATTATTATTAAGTACCTACTTTTACACAGTCATGGGAGAGCCTTATGTTCGATGGGTAGTTTCTACCAGCAAGCCAAATTTTCGGAATAATAAAATAAGAACCGAAAGGTAACAGGTTTAGAACATGCGAAGGCTATATAATTAGTATGGGAAAACCAGCCAAGTGAGCCCTTAGACTACATATTTGGATTTTGCATAGAACTTGGCACTCAATCTCAGATCTCCATTCTTTTTGCGGCGAAGCCCACAGCAGAGAATAATTTTTGTATTGAACTTGGCTCTCCTTTTTTACATTTATGTTTTTGGTGGGATATCATTACTTTTTGTAGGTAAGTACATATCCTCGTAACGCCGTGGGTCCTTTTAAAAGGACAAATTCAAAACTAAAAGTAGACTTTATAAATATAAAACAATTGCATTGCCAAGCCCACAGCAGAGAATAATTTTTGTATTGAACTTGGCTCTCCTTTTTTACATTTATGTTTTTGGTGGGTACCTACCTACGTAATAAAAAGATAAAACTATTTGCTACTATCAACAAGTTCTCAAACTCAGAGTTAAGTAGGTATATACACCTACTTACTTTTAACTATACTTAACTTACCTACTTACTAAAAAATACAATTATTATTTATTTAAACTATTGCCTATACTATACTAAACCTACGTACCCACTTATTATAGGAATTGTAATAATAATAAGTATATACACCTCCCTACTTATAACTATAAAATTATTATTTATTTAAACTATAGCCTATACTATAATACTATACGTACGTAGGTACCAACTTATTAAAGAAATTGTAATAATAATATTACTACAAATTATAAGTTTTCCTTAAGAAAACTTAGCAATTTCGCAGCATAAATTGCAACCTTATAGGTCAGATATCGAGAGACAACCGGACGGACAGCAAGCCGGCGCTCGCGCTTGTGAGCGCGGCTGCCGCTCGCTCGGCCACGTTCGCGTCAACGGTTCGATTCGATCGTCACAGCGCCCGCGCCGCTCCGGCGTCACTCGGCGCGCGCGCGTCGTGTATATACCGAAAATCTAAATGCCTATTATTTTATCATTATTTATGAGTAGGTAATGATTTTACACTATTGATGTGCGCTAAATATAAAAATAATAATTAATCCCAGTTAATAACGTAGGTAACCTAAGTAATATTAGGTATTTATGTTAAGCGTTCATAATAGAATCTAATTATTTAAAAATTGACAGTTTTTTATTTATTCCTTTGTATTCATCTAATTACCTATCTGCATACCAAATTTTAACTCTCTAGGTCATCTGGAACTGGGTTAGAGTTTTGGTCTATAGGTCAGTCAATGATAAAAATGAGGAATTTTGGACATTAATATCTAAATAACCGTTTGAGATAAGCTTATGAAATTTAGAACACATATGTATCTCGCAAGTCTCAATATATGAGCAAAATTTGATACGTTTATGTAAAATAGTTTTTGATTTATGAGGGGGTCAAAAGTGGCTCCAAATGGTTCGTGTAATATTACACACGGTGCGCCTCGCCAGTTCTGTTTCTTGAACTTGGCTTGACACGCTCCCGCGTGTCTAGATCAAATTCTCACAATCTACCTACCGAATAATCCGTCAGTTTTAGCTGTGTAGTCACAAGAGTGGTATGGTATTAATACGTCAATTTCATCTCCACATGATGCTACCCAAAGGTAGGTAAGGTAGGTAGGTACACGATTGAATTTCCTTGATAGTAATTCTAACATAAATCCAGCCAGATTTAGCTCGAATTTCATGGATTAAATTTCTGCGAACAGATATTTATAGTAACAAGTAACCCAATTTCCGAAGCAAATTTTGTATTGCCTAGAAAAGGAAAATAAATTAAAAACAACGTTTACTTTTTTTATTAAAAAATACAAAACAAGAAAATAACACGACACGGAAGTGGGTTTTTGAACAACAATCGCTGTAAAAACCAATAATAGCGAATACAATAACAAAATAGCAAAAACAAACGAATAGAGGTTTTCCGATGTCAAAGAAAGCTTTGAAAAACCCGACTGTTACAAACCAACTTTACATCGTTTTAAATCCTTGATGATCATTGAAAATTAAAAATGATGAAAGAAACCTAATTTGAGTTGATTTTTAAGTACCTATTCAACTTGTAGTAGTACATTGGCTTTATTTTTTTCTTTTTTATAACAACGCGTCTGGTTACGGACATATTTAATTTTGATTACTGTCATATCTTCAGTGACACTCACAAGATGAAGACAAATCGATTGACATAACAATCATAAAAGTCGGTCCACGCGCTTAGTTTCTGGAGCACTACAAAAGAACAAACGTACATATATATATAGGCTCATAAACACATTACCCTCCGGCAGTCGGGTAAAAATCTATCTGTAAAGCTGACATCTTTGGAAAATTAGTTTTCAACCCGGGCTCGCAAATTTACTTTAGCCCTATTGAGCAAAAGTTATCATCACGTAGATACACACGCCGATCGTCATTTGAAACCCGTGTTTGAAACTCATTTTGAACTGGAACAAACTTCACAAGTCGTGACACTCGTGATTCTAGCTTCACATTCAATTAAAGACACGTGTATGTTATTCAATATGGCAATACACTTAAAGGAACTACATCCGACAACAATAGACTGCTATGCAGACTTAAATACTTATAAATGTCTGCGTGTTGGAATCTTTCTTCGTAAATTCTTCAATATTACAAGCCCTTTGAATAAGTAATGAAAAGCCGATTACCCAATAAGCGATGAGATATCCATCATTCTCGATTTATTATTAAAAACCTCAGACTTTTTACGAAGGAACGAATATTGATCGAAAATCAATTTGACATTTAATGAGTTACTCGAAACTTGGGACAATTAATTAACAGAACGGATAAGAGATTTAAGTAACACTTTACTAACTTGGGGAAGGGCTTATCACAACTTTGGCTGATATCTCATAGTCATAGGTAAACGTCGTACACAATCGTTCATAATTACACGGGTTTCCAAACGCTTTCCTGCTTTGATATTAGTTTTAGTTCCCTATTGGAGGATGAGAAGTTGATGTTATGTAAATAATATGTATTATTAGTTGAATCGTTTTGTAAGGAGAGGTACTTTGAAGTACAACAGTGAATTCAGATGAGTAAGGACCACAAAGTTGGACCGTAGTTAAGCGTAGTTAACCATACAAACAACGAAGTCGAAAAAAGTTACGTTGTGCGACGAAAAGTATCCCTACAATTGTATGGATAATTATCGTGTCAAAACGGATAAAAAGAATAGAAAATTTAATTGAGTGAGTTAGCGTGGCCAACTTTTTAGTACTTACCAAGATATAACCGTGTATCTAAGATGTGGTAGAGATCAGAGATTTAAACAAATGCAAGAAGGAAACGAAGGTATTTGAGGGATGCTCAAGTCCATGTCCAGAGGCAGTGTTTCTGTTCAAGCTCTTGTCAAATGTGTCGCTTGCCAACTCGCCATTCTGTGACCCTGTTTTTGACACGATTGTGACTGTATTGCAATGTCTGTACTTAGCACAACAAAAAAGGTGTTAAGTGCGCATCAGTGGACTCAATAAAAAGCCCTCACCTCACTCGAAAAGTAATCTTCGCAGAACCTATTGCCCTTGCTACCAGCATTTCACGTTCACGAGATGAATAATTAAGGTTCTCGCTCCTATACCGCCAATCGATCTGAAAATAAACTGCCTACGTACCTACAGAATCATTATTGCAAGCATGAATTTACATATAAAAGGCTGGCAATGCTATTGGCGGGCCAATGTTGCGAATATTGGGCTAACTTGGAATACTAAAATTGGGTTTGGAGTTACGCGGAAAATTGTGGCGGGTGATTTTGCAAATTAAGCTATTTTCTGTAAAATAAAAGCTGACCTTACTTACTGGGAATTACTTTTGTTTTCCTGGCCGCGAATTTTAATTTTACATAATATTGAATTTTCTTAGTTGAATATTTTCCTCTCTTACTGTGTATTATCGATTTTCCTATTTTACGCAAGCCTAAAGCTCCGTTGACTAGGATAAAATGCGACATAATTAAACATGAAGTTTGAAAACTGTTCCTACCATTCAATTACCAATAGGATACCTGACTCTTAACAAAGTTCGCATACCTATAACCACAAATAAAATAGAAGGAACAATTACGGAACTATCTCTACGTGACTTCCAGAACCCATAACGACGTTGTGGGTTGGGTAGTAGACTTCTCTATCGCGACCAATTTCAGAAAAATACTGGACCAAACTAAAATATGCCGACAAAGGTTTGTCCAAAATTAAGTTGTTTACGGGAAACTGTTTGCGCCAGTTCAGCTTGTTTGACTTTTTGTTTTCCCGGGTGTGACAAACTAAACAAACAGTCGAGGTAAGCCTTTTTCCGCCTCGATGGACACGCCTCGCGTTGGGGACAAAATAGTTATGCTAATATGCTTCACGTCAAATGGAATATGGATAGAAATAATATTTATGCTAAAGCGAACACGAATAAAAATAGAGGTTCTATATTTCCAGCTCCAATTTAACAGTGTTAGCTTTTCGTGCATAGTATTATTTGTCAATGCATTACAGTCAAGGAAAAACTTCACAAATATGTACATATCAAATCAACTTAATCGCCCTTTACAAATTGTGGTGTTTACGTATTGGTGCCTGACTGTATTATATTATATTTATATTCTGATACCGTTAAACGAAGGAAAAATAGAAAATACCTTAGAGCTTACAGAAACAAACGATGCTGACGCAATTCAAAAAGATAATATTAACTTACCTACGTAACGATCAAATGAAGTTATCATTCAACTCTCTATTTATGACCCAGTGTTGTTAATTGAGGAATGTTGTAGTTTTATTCATTACCTGAAACAAGAAAAAAAAACATTAATTACAGAAGTGTTATTCACTTTACCGGCATGCTTTTCATTTTCTGTGCATTTTCAACATTTTAGTTCGTGTGGACAACTAAAGCGGTAACTGCCTCTGCTTATCGTGCCTACGAGGGCGCCGCCGGGAAACTTAAGTTTGCCGGCTATAACTTCGTTGACACATAAAAACGCGAGTCGTCGACGCCGAAAATAATTGACGCTTTAAAGTATACGAGCAGTCTCGTCAGGGAAGGAAAGGCAACTCAATTTGCAAATTTAATTTCGTGAGTGTATACTCCAGTTCGCGAAGAAGTCCCGCAGCGAGCTAACATACATCAAAGAGGTTGTCAGATAAAATGGATTACTTAAGAAAAGTTCTATAAATATTAAGAAATTAAGAGGATTGCGGAGCTGCGCTAAAATCGCGTTGCTGTCAAAAAATTCCATACAAATTTAGCTCCTGTCGTTAACATTTCTAACCCCCTGAATCAAGTCCGATTTCCACGATTTTTGAATATGTTGTAGTTGTTATAAGGAACTAGGTCCTTCTGTTTTTTGTTTGTTTGTTTCATTCTAAGCAGTATTTTCGTGAAAAGGAAAACGTACAGACATACTTTTTCATGATATCTAAATCATATCCAAAAATCGTAAAAATCGGACTTGGTTTAAGGATAGAGAAACGTTTTCGCATTTTGTATGGATTTTTAGCTTCACAATCCTCTTAACCAGCGTGACAAAGTGTACATAAGGCATCCGTCACCTTCTGACACGTACGAGTACGAGAGTGACGGAAGCTATATCCACATTTGACACGCGATATAGACGCAACCATACTAGGCCCTCTGGACGATATTGAATGGTATGGTTGCAAACAATGTCAAATAGTTCAATTTGATCACGTATCATAGTTTAAAAAGAGTACAAAAACCAGGAAACACGCCCTCGAGGGTTCCCGTTTCCTAACATAAGGACAAAACAATCTTCTCACAAAAACTTGAGTTAAGTTCAGTACAATATTCAATCTGTCTAAAGTAAACATTGTAACCCAGAGCTTAATATTTATATCTATCAATAATCATTATTTATGTAAATATTGTAAATACAACAATCTGATATAATACTTACTAATAAAATAACGTTGTCTGTGGGCAAACACAATATCTTGCCGTCAGCAGAAACAGAATGAAACTTTCGCGATATTAGAAACAAATTCGACGCATGAAAAAGGGAAAAATAATTTTCCGCGGCGTCAAATCAAATATAGCCAAATATGTATTTCGTTTCGGAATATTAAAGTAGGGGAGATAATATGCAACTGCCTTTCATGCTGATGCGAAATGTACTCCGTACAGTATTGAGTCGAGATTCGTTTGGAGCTTTAAAACAATGAAGTAGTGGAGGGGGGAGTTGACTTAGTTTTGTGGGTTTATGTAGAGGACGGTCGAGATAATTATTCATTAGGGCAAAGCTTTGATTTTGCCGCTCCTATGAAAAGTATTTTGCGGAGTCAGTGATTTCATGGGCAGAATCTTTTACACAATTTATGGTGGATGCGAAAAGCACAAGACCGGTCTGAGTGGAGAGCCTTCGGGGAGGTCTATATCCAGCAGTGGACGTCTTTCGGCTGACATGATGATGATGATGATGTTTGAAAGGGCATGCGTCGAATTCTGAGACTTAACAACAAGGAGAATGTTTGACGAATATGTTTATTTTAGTGAAGTTTGATCTACCAGTTTTATAAGAACGAAACTAAAAGGAAACCTTTCATTGAGATTAACTAATTTCTCATTATCCCAACATTCCCAACCAAATATTTCCCAAGTTCATAAGTAACCGCCCCAAGTTATTTGCGGTTCTTTTGAGCAACCAGCATAATATATTACGCGAAATTCTTAATGTATTAACTCGCGTTAATTTAAGCTCCTTTAAAGGGCTTAATAAGATGTAAACAGTTACTGGCCACAAATTAAAGCCTTTCAAGGAGTACTTAGACAAGAAAATCAAGTAGTATTTAATATCCATGTATTACCAGTAACGACGCTAATTGCCTGTTGGGTAACTAGATTCCGATACTCTTGAGGCAAGAAATATACACGGAGCGATACAATACAGGGTTTCGTTGCTAGTCGCTCAATCTTGGTTAACCTTAATCATCTCAGAATATTTATGGAAGACTTTTACCAAAATATCTTTAAAAACATTTCGAACTGTAGGGCTTTTGGACAAAAAAATACAATGAGTTACGATACAATTTAAACCTTGTTATGCATGTGCATTTTAATGAAAATTCCTTTGTTAATAACTGACAAATGAGCGATGGACTGAAACCTTAAATCAGTCAAAAAATATGAACAGCTTACAGAAAAAGAACTTATTTTATATCAGACATTTTAATGCAATCTGGCAAGCGTATTTCCCCAATGTTTTCGACCAACCATACATGGTTAAAGTACGGTGTTTCCCAATCACACGTGGTTCTTAACAAATATGGCGTAGCAAAGTGCACAACTCTAGAATCCGTGCCAACGGAATCCCAAATGCAACCTGCTCCGTTAGAAAGTTCCCACAGTATTTGCCAAGACAAGCAATGTATTCGCTATTGAGTTACAAACTCCGATATGGCTGTTTTCAATCTTGCACAGTACAAAATGCCGTTAAACGTCGGCACCGTTTAGCCGTATCAATTAATAGTGCGAACCGTTAGGCGCACGCGCATCGCGATGATCCTGCTTTCTTGGTGATTAAGTATTAAGGGCGTGCTTCATATGTTCTATGAAACGGTAGAATTTATACTTGCCATTTTTTTGCCTTGATACGGCAAATGAGTACTCAAGCCACCTGATGGTAGAACGTAATAGGTACCTTTGATTTCTGCGATCCTAAGACTGTAAATGCATGCCAACACAGTCTTAAACTAAAATTTAATGCCATGTCAATAATTTCACCTGTTGTTTTATCCTGAAACCGGAACACAACGATGCTAACATTGCTGCTTAGTAGTAGGTTAAAAATTCCTTCGGACCTTCGACAAGTTCTGCAATAAGGTCGCCAATGTACAAATTCAGGCAAAGTATGAATGAAATAAAAATATAAAGGATAACGTCAAGGGCATTACATGTCTATTAGGTTGTGATATTTTTCCAGTAAACATTAACCTTACAAACAAGCAGTTTTAATAATATGAAATGTTCCAAGCAAAATTTAGCCGCTTCGTTCAAGAAGCAAAGGCGATTGTTTACAATTCCCAAAACCTTTTAGTAGGTATTAGTCGAAGTTTTCTCATTATATGAGGAGAGCGTACATGCAAAGACGAACGTCCAGAAAGTTTGGAGCACAACAGCTGTTTCGAAACGAATTATACTAGGTAAAATTAAATTAACTTGCTTCTTTCAGAACTCCGCCCGGCGTCGAACATGAATGGGCCGTTAATTTACTTTCAAGAATACCGCGGTAACCTGATCAAGGAAAGGACACGAGAGATGCTTTTAGTTTTAGCCCAATTATAGCACACAACATTGAACTTAAAGAAAATAATGAAGAGAAGTGTAACGACATCGGTGATAAAGAAATCAAAAGAACTGTTAAAGATGTGATAATAAAGATTAACACAGACATTACAGAAACAATCAATTACAATTAGAATAATTTCCACGGCAATAAAGCTAACGTGAATGTAAAGCCAGGCATAATCCGAAATAGCTCAATAGAAAGACCATTAAGAGCAAAATTTAACAGTTACTGTAAAATTGCTATAAAAGCACTTTAGTAAATAAGATTTCGTTACGTAAAAGATCGTAAAAGTAACTATAAAACGTGCGTAGAGCGGAACCTAAACGATAACGGTTCGGATTCAAATTTCCATGTTCATGTTCTGCCGGAAAAGGTATAATTTGATGGCTTATGAAGGCCGTTTTAAATTTCATACTGTTTACATTAACTTACAAGGTTGAATAGGACGAAGTATTTAAGACGACTTTCATCAACACTGTCGCATCTTACGAGCATTTAGAGGAAAAGTTAAGACGTAACTTTTACGATTAACCTAGTAAGCAAATTGACGCAAAGATAAAAGTTATGGGACTGTTTACAGATGCAAGCGGCGGAGGACGGGTCCTTGTGGCAAACCTTTAGGGCAGCCTATGTCCAGTAGTGGACGTCTTTGAGCTGAAATGTTGATGATGAATGAATTCTGACAGTGCAAACGGTTCATTCTAATTGGCTTCTATAATTAAATGCCAAACAAGCACACGTATCCTAAAAAACGAGTTTTAACATAAAACCCGCTTAGCAATTATCTAAAGTGTTACTTCTAACCTCAAATGCCACCGTAACCCAGAAGGTCAACATTCTAGGTTAAGCTTTACAAGCAGAAAGAAGCAGAAAAAAACTGTACTCGCAGCATGAAGCCACAAAACGCGCCAGGCAAATTACTATCATAAAGTGACGGCAGTAAAAGTCATATCGCTTCTTGAGGTAACGGGGCTTGGGATGACACAGTTAGACGAGACCGTTCCTACGACGGTGTTTATTAGTTTTTAACAATGAAGATTAATAAACTTTGCCATATTGCATAAGTAACGTAACAAGTTATTTAGATATCCTTAATACCTAACGCACGGGAACACCTTAAGATTCCGAATTACTTTTTTCCGTATATTCATTTTTCCGAAAGCCATGTAAAGCTGGAGCTATTTTAAGAATAAATGCATAATTTAACTGTCATACGTATGTAATAAAGGCGTGAAGGTGTGTATGTATGTATGTATGTATGTAAGGTTAGGTTTGATTGAAAACTACTATGGTAAAAATGAATTACTACTCTTCAGAATTATGTGGTGTACCTACCCGTAGTGCCCAGAATGCTTTTAGGGAAATAACAATTTCACGAATTTATTCATCGAAGGCTTTTGAAATGTTAAAAACATATAATAATTGCATTAATTAAAAGAGAATAAATATATGTCTTTAGAATAAACTAAACACAATTGTAGATTCAAAGATTTTAATGCAACTTGATCTGTCCGTCTTAAAATTCGATCAAAAATACTTCAGCGGAACACCTGTCAATTCAGCAAAGCCACAACGCTAAAAGAATAGCTACCCAACCCGTCTCCTGACCACAACTGCCCCGATCATGATACTTTTACACTTCTCTTAACCGCAGAAGAACGTAGGCATAAACTATATCTATAGCATGTATGCTCTTATTGTCAAGTTAACAAGGGACTGCAGTGCAGGGCCGGTATTCTGGGCGGTAAAAACGATATCGTGGTTAACCTGTTATGGTATTGTTATGATGACGTCAGCCGCCATTACTGTCAAGTAAATAAGAGCTATCGAAACGGTGACAATACGATAACAGCTCAAACACGATATGGTTAACAGTGTTGAATAGAGACCCTGGTGTATTGATACATTCCTATCTTTGCTTTTAACGACATTGTTTTGCAGACTTTGCTTACACTAGTCTATGTAATGTAAAAAATGCAGATCATATTTTAATGGCGTCATTTTTAGAGGTTTCACTGATTGACTTAAATCAGCGTCGTCGTCGACTACAAATTTCGAAAAGTAATAATTCCAAACTCATAAAAAACCGAATTTTCATAATTCCGAAAGCAATATTAAGAGATAAAACTATTTTTCGATATCGCTTATAAATCAAACCTAACCTAAACTACGTACCTATAGCAATTACCTTATGCATTGAATCTAAAAAAACTCCAGCATAACATAGCTTTCGTAAATAATTCAAATTTGGGCAAATAAATATTCGGAAAAAATATCAGAATTTTACGGTGTTCTCGTCGTCGACAGAAGTAAAAATTTTCATGGAGTGTGTTTTAATTGACAAACCGAAAATAAACAATAACAAACGAATGATTAAACATTAAAATGTAGACCAACATCATCATATTTTTTGACCTGAGGGGTTATTATGACATTACTATGCAGTTCAGTTTACACTGAGAGAAAAGGACAGAGCTATATAACTGCTATAGCTCTGTCCTTTACACTCGCCGTAAAATGAACTGCTTAGCTATGTCATAATAACCCCCTGGGGGGTTATTCATAGCAATGATGTTTACGCTGAGAGAAAAGGACAGAGCTATATAACTGCTATAGCTCAGTCCTTTACGCTCAAAGTAAAATGACCTGCATAGCTAGGTATGTCATAATAACCACTCTGTTGCGCCTTCGGTTAATATGAAACTTAATTATGAAAATGATTCAAAAGATGTCAAATATTAACTAACGGATTTGATTAAACTTTTGTACACGGGTTTTTCTGATCAATAGAATAAGGGAGCGTCATTAAAAGATGCTAATTTTAAAGAAATTAAACAACCTATCGTGTGGGAAGCATAAAATAAAACATACAGATTTCAATTGTTAACGTCATTCAAGCTATCCCAAGCGCTGATTTGAATCGTTATAGTGTTGGCCTTGCAGTGTTATCCCTAAAGTGATACCTATAGCGCACTTCAGCTTTATTGGGCTCACTTACCAACGTCAACACATTATGTTATGTTCACATATCACGCACCAGGGAACATATTAGATATTTTATCACATGTTGTTCATAAATTGCTGGGGCTTCACTTGTAAGGGTATTGTATAAATCACAGATACGAAAACAGGTCGGGTTATTGTTACAAAATGGGCTGTAGAAAGTTAACAATAAATTGACGGTGACATACATAAGCTATTAAGCAGAGTGGTTCATTTTTCGCAAACCCCTTCGCTAATGCCCCGAAGGGGTTAAAACCCTTCGCGAAATTTCGCTTGGCACTGACATTGTCTTTGTAAATTATTTTCCGAGAAGGGAAATTAAAAAATAATTCACGAACTTTGTCTCACGACGGACAGGTTGACATCTCAGTCTTGTTTTAATTAGGTATTAAGTTTAAAAAATAAATACAACGTTTATGTTACAAAGTTTTGCTACTTCAATTGTTTGTTTTTTAATGTAGGTTTTCTTTAGTGTACGCGACTACCATTATAATATAACTCTGTCGTAACTTTTAAATTTCTTTGGCCGGCAATACCTTTTTAACTCTTCAGGCTGTTTAAAAGTGATCAGGCCAAATTAAAAGCTCATTCATAAGCATATTTTCAAATTACTTTTAATCAAATAAATTTAAAAAGCGTATCAAAATTAGCATCACAGTAATTAATTTTCAGATGCGTATTCGACTATATTCAAAGCTAATTCTAAAAAGTATTTCGCCACTTACAGATAAGACAGAATGTTCTTCAAACACCACAATCAAACCTATACAAGTAATACATTATATAACTTTTTCTTTCTTTTACCGACGTCAGAAGGTCAGACCAAATTGCTATTGGGACTTAAATCGGTTTCAATTCCCAAACCAATACACGCATTTATTATAGCGTTTAGGAATAACAAAAACGTTTTCGATTTGAACAATTCTATATGAGTTCTTTTGTTCTTTTTTCCTTACGACATCAGAATTTGAAAAATGGGAATTTCTCAATTATTTATACAGGGTGCCTCTGACCTTGGGGCTTTAAATGCATAGATCAATTCTACTCCTGAAACTAAACTTCTTTTGTTCTGTAAGTTGTTAAAAATATGTTCAGTTTAAATTTATTTTTTATCATACAAGTTAAATCTAATTTTCAATGTACGCGATCCAATTCTCCATTTTCCTTTAGCCCTCGTACCAAGGTAATGTCGCCCCCGTACCATGAGATAGTGATTACATGGCCAGTATGTAATACACTGATTTTACAATTAGACTTTAACATCAATTAGTTATCTAACTTTAAGTTATTTTTTCATGTTGCAGAACAAAAGTAGTTCAGTTTAGCGAGTAGAATCGATCGTTGAAATTAAAGCCCCAAGGTCAGAGACACACTGTATATTTCATCAAACAACTCTGATCTTTATAATGCATCACCAATGATGACAAAAGCATGATTGACATGTTCGAAAGACAAAACCACTTTACGTAATTACATGACTGGCGGGTAAGAATAATACTCTCCTTTAAGGAAGGTGCGTTATGGTTTAACAATAACACTCCGATTGCATTCACAGTTCTTTTTAAACATACCGTGGCAGTAGACAAGATGATGATTCTACGAACGTTATCGTTGTTGTCGAAAATGTGTACGATTAGGATAAGGCGTCGACAGCCGCTTCAAGCGTTTATTGAAATTCCATACATTTTATGTTTTCGAAAATCGCTAACGTCAGCTTTATGCATCTTATCTTGGCTTTCTAATGTGCTCAAGGACTTTTAACCTCATAGTAACATTTGAACCTAATAAGACGTGCTTCAAAAGCGGTTAGTCTGGTATTGCTAGAGGTAGAGCTTTGGATGTATCTAAGAATGTATTCCCTCGTATTTCATAATAATCTTCGTTTTGGAACTAGATCAATTTGCGTAAGACAACCTATTTTTTTTTTATTAGAAAGTCAACGAAAAGGTTGGTTTGTGATCTTTCTATTTTTTTACTAAGTGTTGAATTGTTTAAAAAATTCACAAAGTGCCAGTCGCTTACTGCTGCTATATAGTTATCGGAAAATATGATCTCGTCCCTTTTGTAACTACGCTTGGGGCCGATTTCTTTGATCGCGACATTCTCGATTTTCCGTCTCTTCGTATTTATTTCGGATACTTAAAGCCCCTTCATTTTGCACACATTTACCCATTCGGTAAAGCTAACATTTTCTAAATGTGAATGCTCCCATATCTTGTATTTCGTATCCTTTAATCGATCCAAGGAAAATGGATAATCTTTATGAAATACAAACAAAACCAGGATTACTTGACAAGTGTCTGCTGAATGTTTCAGTGATGCTTAATACTTATATAAATTGAATTTGCATATAAATTGATATTTTTGTCCATAGTTTAAAAAAACATTGATTTTCAAAGTTCTAGGTAGTAGTGGGTATTTGTTTACCTTCAAGACCAGGCAAGGTTTGGTTTAAGCAAAAGATGCCTAATTTCAAATGCGTCTTTTACAAAATATTAAATATGTAACGCGCTACTAATTAAAATGAACGTGCTTTGATTAAAAACATAATCAGGCACACTGATCAATATAATTAACAACGTTCAATTAATAAGCAAAATACAGGCTATATGTAGCGCAGGTATAACTTAAAGACAGGTTCAACCACATATTGTGATCAAGAAAATAAAATGAACGACAGCTGCTTAATACACTTCACTGCCACCAACTAGCTTTGTATGCAATATGAAAACACAAGGAGTGTCGCCGGTATTCAATACTGTATGTATTAAGGATGAAGCATTCTAGATATACCTTATAAGTAACGTGAAGCCATTGCTAGAGACCAGTCTTCAAATACATGAGCGACTATGCCTATTACGATTGTATTCCTTTGTGGCGTCCTTCACAAAATTTACACCCTTAGGTTAGCGGATGCCTTTGAATTTTAAGTGACTACGTTTTCATGTTATGTTACCTACCTACGGTTTGTTCTATCCTATTTGTAAAATATTATCCACTTTCCTATTCAAATTTTTATAGTTCTTGATTTCTTGTGGTCGCATCCCAATCGCAAATCAATAAAGCTGTAGTGTTGCAGCTGGCCGAAAACCAAACAGAAGTAGCTGCTCCGTCAACGCTGTCAAATTGATTTATGGAATGAGAAAAATTGGACAGGAAAAAACGTCAGGGGAAAACTAGACTGTAAAAACTCAATTCACGAAACACCCGAATAGAAATTCCTCAACAAAGAAATGATGAAATCGAAAAAAATATTTAATTAATTCTACCTATGTGTACCACATAATTACCGTAAGGATAGAGAATTCACTGGCAGGCAACGACAAAGGCAATCTTGATATGGTAATATCCTGTGTGACTAATAATGAAAATTTATCCAAACACGGCTCGGATTAGGAGTTGATTTCTGACTCAGCTGTTGAAATTTAACTAATAGATGCAATTAACAAATTTGAAATGCAAATCGGTACCTAAGAAAAGACGCAGAAATTGCTAGGACGCCAAGTTATTGATTCGTAATCCGTTTATGTTAATCTTGACAGGTAGATAAGCTGTAGAATAGTATAGAAGTCAATAAAGTTCGTTCGTTTTAGAGAATTGGCAGAGACAAGCGACGGATACTTGACGACGCAATATCGGATCAAGTTTTATAATAATATTAATTAAAAACAAATGAAACTAGAACCGATAAAACATTATTAGATAAAGGTCTCGTCTTGTTATAATATTTGTATACTTTTGAATCTTCTAGTCTACCGTAGCACTCAAAAACGCAAATTGTTCCCACAAGTATGACATCTTCAGTCAAATCGCGACTTTGAACACTGCGACGAACACCATAAAATTCTAAACGACATTTTACGGCAAGCCAGGACGGCAGCCATCAATTTAATTATTTCTTAAACGGAGACGTACGGTTATTTTACTACCCATCTTAACTGCACTAATAAACAATTGAAACTACACTCGATTTTTAGACAGTGATTGGACAAAGCTACCAAAATAAGACTAATCTTATAGTACAAACGATCAATTTTGGAGAGAAAGGAAATATATAATCGGGCTAGTCCAACGAGAAACAATTCGCACCAGCGCAGCCGACGGTCTAAAGATTCCATTGACAGAAATACCAATACGATATTGGAAGCATTGTCGGGGTGAGACTGGGCGGGATAAAAGGAATGAGCGACTGATCGAATTGCAGATGAATGAGTTTCACTCTACCAAGGCGTTTGTATAGATAGAACGGCCAAACATTCTTAGGCTTAAGAAATCTAATTAGTTCTACACTGGAACATTAACGATAACATTCTAGCACCAATTCATGCAACATGAGTTGCACACGTGCGATTCATTTGAAAAGTCGAAAATTTATACAAATATTAGAAAAGAAGAACTTAATGCGTAGAGAATGTATGCGAAGCTTGACTATGGCAGAAGACTTTATGCTGAAAGATATTATGCAATACATAATAATAATAAACAGTTATGCAAAATAAATGGGAATCCACAGAAACATGACATTCAGTAACGAGACCAATAAGGAAAATGTACAGCTGAAAACCAATTATAGCGAAAGCAATAATTCATTTAGTCGTCTGGGTTTATTTCATTATTATACCACCGACAATTTCGACGAACAATTTCCACCGCAATTAACACAAATATTTGTTTTCCCTTGAGTTTGCCTACAGGGATATTTAGATATTTCAGAGAGTGGCAGATCAGGTTTTTGTCGCACAAGCGCAAACGCTTAGTAAGGACTATTTATAAAGTTTTATAAAAACAGTCCTTAAAATAGACCTAAATGAAAGTCACCTAAAGGTTCTATAGACTATTCTGTCTGAAACTAACTAATTTTGACGACAATACACAGTCTGAAGTCTAATTAAATTTCTTATAAGTAAACATGTTTTTGAAATAAAATGAAGCACCACAAAGGAGCTCTCGGTGATAAAATTTTAACATGTTGTAACAGATTTTAATTAGAGTATAAAATGAATGGTTTGGTGTCAACACGATGCAACAATCGACAGTAGCCAATGAAAAGGGAATGAGGGCAAACGCTCGCGAATTCTATAATTACCCACATTTCGTAGGTGCACTGCACTAATAGGTGATCACTAATCACACATTGCACAAGACCGCATTGTTCAATTGGTGATGCAACTGCGGTCTATGCACTTCTTTTGAATTCAATTCAGCAAACAATGGGGGAATTTCTTCAGTTGAAAGAATACTTATGATAAAACAAAGTCCCCCGTCGTAACTCTATTTCTATATGTATGTTTGAGTTTTATATGGTTGGAATGTACTTTATTTTGGCGTTTAGAGAATCGTTAATCATTTGACTGGTTTGAAAATATCCTATTAAGTCCTGAGTAGGATGTTTCGTAAGTACTCAGCTATTATTATTTTCAAAACTGTTCCCATTTAAGATTCCAGTTTATTTATTTCTAAAAGAACACGAACACAGTTCCCCAAAATAACTTAATCTCGTGTTACGAGCATTATTCTCAGAAACGACATGCGATGTATTGTCGGCAAAACGTTCCCAATTAGAACTCCTATAATTCTTAAACACAAGCCAACAAAGAAGTTGTCTTTCAAGATCCTGCCCATTAATAGCACGCGATTCTCATGGTTAACAAAATGTTTAAAATAAAAGCGAAATTGCTATTTTCCAAAGCATTCACATCGTTATTTGTCGATGTAGTGACTGAAGAAGGTAGGAGGCTAAATGCAGCGTGGAGTTGACTTAATGAGGCAATAATGAATCGTTAAGATCCCTAAGCAGTACTTCGATTGATTGATTGGAGATTAAATTATAACTCTTAAACTGGGTAATACTATATGGAATATTTTAATAGATTAAAAGCCAACTAGTTAATATTGAGTGCATTTATAAGTTATAAGGATTCCATGGCATCTAGCAGACCTAACATTGTTTACAAGATTAGAGAACTTCACCAGTATCCTAAGTTCCTAACTAACTTTATACAAACTGTACAAGTCATGTATTTTTAAGCAGGTATCCAACCTTGGTCTAAGTTTGTAGGTTCTTTAAAAATACATCACGGACTTGTAGAAATTTACGATGTACGTTGTCCGGAACCCTAAATAAATGCGCGCTCCACACGCATTTGGCCACTTTAACTTTTTCTCTGAAGTTTTATATATTTCTGGAAGACTTACAGGAATATATTTTTCAATCTTTTAGACTTGAGGTGTAATTTTTAAAAGACGCATTCTTACAGGGTATACGGGCTTAACAAATAATAGGATTTATGGACGCATTTAAGAACACCTGCTTCTGTTGAAAAATCACTCTTAAAATGAGCCTCAGTATTATCTTTCCGTAAACTTGATTAACTAAGTCACTTTACAACCCGACGAACGAATTACTAACTGGCTAGTTTAAGAGGTCAACATTTTCAATTAGCTAAAATCTTCCTCGTACGAGTTCGCTCGCTCCATCGACCGTTCGATTACATTTTTTCTTGTTCACTTCTTCCCAAAGTTTTCTGACTCTGAGTTAACTGGGTTAAACGGAAGCTTCATAGAAACCAGAATTGCACGGGGACCCTATATCAAGTTTACACTACTAAATTGTTAATACAATGTCCGCAATAAATCCAAGATGGCCGAAACGGAAACTGTAACGGATCCGCTCAGAGCGCAGATGACGCTCGATCATTACCGGTCGCCTTTTTGCTCTTTTGTCGGTAAACGCAGCAAACTCATACTGTATAGAGAGTGCATACATTGAATACACTGACTTTAGTACACACATGATTGGCTTTAAGTATGACGCAGGTGCAACAAAGAAAATGGTTCTTAAACCGGCAATTTGGGTATTAATATAGACGTCCTTGCAAATACGTGAGCTTAAAAGTGTAGCCAAAAGCGTCCGACTGCACGACAGTGTAAGAATAACATAAAGAAGCTTGGAGATACGATGAAAATTGTTTGTTGTCATAATATATCAGACGTTTGACCACAAATGAGTGGAGAACAAACATGAGCAAGACATTTCACATGTTGACACAGTGTCAACAATGCGCAAAAGGAAGGAAAACAAAATGCAATGTGACTGACCGCGTGAGATTCGACTTTAGAGGGGACCCGACGCTTTAAATTTAGTATTTAAGCATTACTCATGTTTTAATCTGAGTTATCGACCTTTCCCATCCTTTTTGTCATCGGCTGACGTGAGAATAAATAAAAATGTCAATGCACTTAATACAAAAGTTAACGGACGAGATTCTAAACCAAGTTGTTCTCTTTCACAAATCTGCGAGCCAATCATTTAGGTTTGTTGTTTATATTTTTATATTAACAGGTCTTAATTTTATCTTGCTTCGTAAAAGATTAAGATTTAGCTTCCAGCAGAACAGGTTCATGAATAAATATTTTTTGCATTTAGAACTGTTAAAGAACCGTTAAGATGGATGCAACCGTTGCAAGGCAATGGCCAAGGACATCAATCAACCGCCCGTATCCGCGTTCCGAGTTGAAATTCTCCTTATTTGGAATTAAATTCAACTGGGCAGGTCTTGCGATTTCTAAGTTACACCGAAACGTGGAGCAACAAAGAAACTTGGAATGTTCATAAAACTTTATACAAAGAATAATGAAGCCAAAGTATTAATAACGTGAGAGAAAACTTCAAGAGGAAAATTATTTTTTATCATATAAGCACGCGATCAAGTATGGAAATTGCGAATCTTGTTATGTCTATTATTCTAGTCCAGAAACAGAAAATCGTACAAAGCGGTGTGCGAATGATAAAATAAACAACACAAATAGGTAAATCGATTCCAATAAAAGCAGTGGCATTAGACAATACAGATTATTATTCATTATTTATACCGCATGACCCAGTAAGTATTAGGAGTACGAAAATACTTTTTTATAAAAGAAGTTTAGATACTCTCTCCGAATTCACGAAAATAGTACTTCCTTGCTTGTATTTCTGGACACACAATCTTCTACTTTTTCCTATTACGAGTATCTACCTGGTTATAGATATAATTTGTATTCGTTTAATGACCTACTGGTCTAAAATAGTACCGACAACCTATTGGCAGACACGAGCAAGGTTAAATATATATGCATATAATAAATATACATTCCCCTGGCATAGGGCCATATGTACAGGACTCTCAGACGGTGGGGGAATTTGGACGGCGTTAAGACAACCGTTAGACATTTGGCATGATCGAAAAACAAGAATTTACAGCATCTTAAACACTAAAGAAACATCAATCATGTTAAGAATGTACAAGGACAAATAATATACAGATCGAAAGTAAGTGGAAGGGTCGCAAGAGGCCGCCCTAGGCGAATCAAATCGGAGAAATACTGGAAAGGGGCCGAATCTTAAGTACCCGAAACCGACGTGCGTGCATGACTCGATGTATGAATGTTGAAGAAGCGAAAGAAATTTGTCAAGATCGTAGCAAGTGGAAAGAAGTGGTCTCTGCCTACCCCTCTGGGAAACAGGCGTGATTTAATGTATGTATGTAAGGACAAATAAAATCTCCAAAATCCACTTATCTTTCCATCGCGACACAAGAGCAATAATAGTCGTCAACGTAACTTGGTTTACAACTGATAATATTTACACCGATCACAGTGGCCAAAATCGTGTTTACGTAGGACTTGCTCAATGAAATAATTGGTTCGCCATTCATTTCGACTTTCAGCTATATAATTTATGCATTCGCCGAAGGATAAACATTCGGGGGAAGGACGTAAACAATCGTCTCCCACGCTTGTACGCCGCGTGCCTTCATCAGTAGCAACATCCTGGGCACCATAATCGCATTTGTGAATGAATTCAAAACATCCGAAGTTACGTGGAAGTGGTAGATTAAAATTGTATTTACTACAATTAGCTTGATTAAACACGTGGGTCATTAACATTTGTGATAATTGTTCGCCAGCGATATTCGAGTAGACTCATTGATCATGATTCAATTATATTATATTTGATCATCGTCATCACTAACTTTCTCTAACCTGACATGTACATTAACCAAACCAAATACCATTATATGTTCATGTTAAAAAACTTACATTTTGCATTTCCTAATACTTAATGGAACTTATAAAATACTGTTATAAAATATAATGGGTTTTACCGCAACAGACTTTACAAATTGATTAAATTTACCAAGTCATTCTGTTTTGCCTATTATCACAGCGTGACCTTCAACTCTGAAATATTCTTGTTTACCAGCCACCATTTTGTTTACCAGATGTAGTTTATTGGGTTGTTCTTAGAAAACAACCGGCAGATTGAATCTTGTGCCGAGCTCTTTGGGGGAAAACAAACGTTACCATTACTATTTAAGAGCAACACAATTTGATCAATAGATTCAATCACAAACAATTAAGTTGGAATTCTGGAAAATGTTTTTCCCGTTTGGTGTTTATCAAGGGCAATTTATTAAAAAACCGACTGAGAGCGGGATAGACTCGACCTCGCTCACGCAGGGATCTGTACAACACCGAAAAAAAAAGTAACTTGTATGGGGACCCCCCCCAAAATTTTAGGCATTTTTTTAGTATTTGTTGTTGTGGCAACTATAGTAATACACACTATGTGAAATTCAAAAATCTAATTATTACGGTTCACAAGACACAGCCCGCTGACAGGCAGACGGACAGTACAGTGAATACCAATCCAACAATAAACCGCACTTTAACGTCCGTGAAGGCGTTCAACCTACAGAAGATCACAACAACAAATATCCTCTTCTTTATCGAATGCAGAAAATATTTAACTATATCGGTCCTCGGAACAGTCAAAAATATTGAAACCGGAGAAAATAAACACAACGCTGTTATGATTAACCTTCAACAACACAAAACAGAGCACAGACAGGATTTATTTACGAAACACAATCCAATTGATAAGGAGCGTGACATTCGAACTATCGCACCCCACACAACCATAGAGCACACGTTCCTCAATGGAGACGTCCAGTACAAAGTATTAATACATCGGTCACGCCCATTCACGCCGTATCAATGAGACTGCGTCCCATTCATACGATACGTCTACTGTACTTGAGCACACAAACAGATTCGTATCATAGCGTGACGAAAGAAGTACTTATGCTTCCGGTGCAACATCCGAAGCATCTCGATAAGATTTCAGCGTCGATATTTGTCGTATTGAGAACGAGCAAATATATTTCGGAAATATTTTTCATTTGGTCGAGGAATTTTCATCGAATAAAGATGGAATGAATCAAGGATATTGACAGAAATAAGGGGAAAAATCAGTTAAGGGAAGGCCCCTGGCTCAGAGCCACGATGTAATAAGGCATTCATTTTCTCTTTTTATAGTCGCCCGACTGAAATTGGCGACGGGAAATTTCATTCACAAAACGAGGGAACGTTCTGATTTAGAGATTATCGCTATGAATAAGGATTGCGATAACGCTGGGGTTACAGACATCATCAATAACGAAGTAGATCCACGTGATAACAATACCAATGGCTCAATTCCGATGTGAACGTTTTATTCAAGCCGCCGTCCGAATGTAAAAATAGTCCATTCAGGAAAAGTAAGGTGGCAAATAAGAATCAATTGATGCCGGCGCCGCAAAACTCTTCAAAGCGAATTCCAACCCAATTCCACAAAGCCCATAACGTCCAAAATGCTGTGAGGTTTTAGTAAAGATTTTCAAAGGAATAGAGGCGTAAGTGCGGCCATACTTTCACACTGAAACAAGACGTAGTGGAGACTGTTAAAGGCCAGATGAGAGTGGCGAGGGGAACTTAGCGTGGAATGGATCGTTACAATTTTGCTAGGGGTCAAGTTTGTAGAGACGAGGTTGAATGCTTTATAGACGAAAATCACGTTTCGGGCTACGGACAGGCAACAACTAAATTCTAAATATCGTAACCTTCTCTGCTATTGATTTAATATGAGTCGTAAGTACGTCCGATTACTTAAATGCCGCGTCATATAAGACAAGTCTATAAAAATGTCACGTCTAACTGTTTTACGACGTCGTATATCTGGATAATCAAGACCATGGTAAAATAAATTTGAAGTTGTTCAAATGATATTATAATTTCGAAGATGTAAATTAAAAATGTATAAATATGTGCATTTACATCCGTCAATGGCCTAGCAAATCCAGTTAGGTACATGTTATTCCAGAAACTGCTTTTTATCGATTGAATCAAGGCTTAAATGTTGAAGTATCAATAATATCAAAAGGCCTTGCTTATTTCTCAGAAATGAAAGATTTCCTTTTAACCAACTTTGAACCGTTGAGAATCATTAAAAACATCATGTCAACTTTACCGTCGAGTTTAAATAAATGTCTTCCTTTGGGATTACAATTTTACTGTAGGGTTGTCGTTCCACGAAATGAGGAAACAAAGGGTTTAACCCGTTAATTAGTAAGTAACAAGCCCTGTAATTCCAGGTTTATCCTTCTAAAAGCTGTACAATTTTCTTTGCCCTTTGTCGTCAACATAAAAGGAAAAGGGTTCCAGCTTTTATCATACATTCGTATAAAGGTCCGAATATTATTATAGGAGCCCGTATCCATTTCAGGCTTGGCTAAGCCAGCCTTTGTTTCCATGCGAATGGACCACCCTATCAAATGTCAGTAAGTAACTTGACATTTGCCTGATCACGAAGTTGTCGGTATTTTGGTGCAGAGCTCTAACTGGTTTAATATTGGTGCGAATCGAAATTTCTAAAGGTTACCGTGGCGGTAGTTGGATTCAGATAAACATCCTGTTTCTTAGCAAGTAGAATGACTAAAGGCATAATAAAGATATCTGGCAATCAATCTATTCTGGGGAAAACTGTCTTTGACGTGTTTTCAATGTTACGATAGCTCTTGTGGCGATATTAATGCCGTCCGAGTTAATAACTATAACAATACGATAACATGTGAGAGGCAATTTGGTCTTACCTAGTATAATAGAGACTAAGGTTCGCTTTGTAATTGTATTACATTTCTTATTTATTTCATTCATTACTTTTAACTTTTGTTTAGTTACTATTGTTTAGTTACATAAGCCAAAAAAAATAGAGCGAACAGCGCCGAAATTTTTAAGAGTTTTTTTATTCTTAAACCTAAAAAAAAAGTGAACAACGTTTTTAGGGTTTTGTGCTCCAGAAAAACCAAACGTAATGGCAACTTTAGATATTAACTTATTGGATATTGTTACATAACGTCTCGTCCTCACTGAATTATATGCAACAAGCAAAACCACTAATTATTACTTACTTGTATAAGTATTTCAATGTTAATTTCGTATATTATTTAACTATAGTCATAACAAGGAAGTTTCCTCAACATATTGACACAGATAACGTCGCACAATGTTATTATATATGCTTTTGTTTTATTTATAACGTCCCGTCCACCCATCAATTTTTTTTTGGGTCTGGCTTTTAAGGGTCTGTACAACGGACACCAATTAGACACTATTACTAAGCCTTAACTGTCCGTCTGTCTGTCAGCGAGCTCTCTCATGAACCGTAGAATAGGTAGACAGGTGAAATTTACAGAGTGTGCTTGTATGCTGTAACTACAAATATAATAAACCATTTAAGGGGCTGCCATACAATAGTGGTACGGAATCCTTCGTGTGCGAATTCGTCTCACACTTGGCCGACCTTTGAGATTAGTGACATTTTTTATTACCATAATTACGGTATATCGTTTCGTACGACATTTAATTTTGTCGATACAATATGAATCTATCGTGAATGAATTAAATTCAATTTTCTAATTCGATCATTGGTCATAAAAACACAAGAAATTCCACTTTACTTCCTTTGCACTACACTGATTGTACTTTAGCGTGGTGCCAATGACATTTGACACAACGTTTCGTTATACTCAAAGAGAGTTGCTGCGGTCTTTACTTTTGGTGTTTTATTTAAATTGTAGACCAAATTATGTCTGTATTGAAATATTTAAATTTAAAGAAAACTGTTATACGAATAAAATTTACCCTACTTATTTTCTATTATCAATAAAAAAAAACAAAGTACGTCAAAGTAACAAAACGTAATATGCATGTAACGAAACATTGGAGACTAGTTTAGTGTTGCGCCACCACTATACCACGTGTTTATCGATACTTATTAATTTGTAACGAAAACGTGTAAAGTCGCATTTCATCCTGTGAATTCCTGTGGGACCTGTGTGTTTTATTTTCTTACTTATAAATTTTTACGTAACAATTGAGTTATGTCTAAGTCTGATTCATCTATTAAGTCACTCGATTCGTCATCTGGTTTTGACATCTTAATTCGATTTTAGAGTAATAATAGAAATACATATGAATTACGACGGCATTAATGATTTAAAATAATAGTTTTATCGATTCGAGTTTTAAACACTCCAACTCACTAGCCTCAGGTGTAATTTGCACCTTGCTATGTTTTATTCGCTGTAGATCTTTATTTCAATGGCCGTGTTGTGAACTATTTTTAGTACACGGAGGCTTAAGGCTATATACATAGGAATCTATTTCATGATATTATTTTGGGTACAGATGTATATTTCCCGGACATCGTTTAAGACCCATTTCCGGGTAGAAATCAGCTGTTAACTGACCGGATCATGGCTCGTTTATATCGAGCGAGAACTAAGGTAACGTTAATCCTATTTTCTAGACAACGGAAACGGTAGCGGAAACGAGGCTGGATGGCGGTGTAGTGGGCGTGTAAAGGTGGTAGCTGTTGTAACATCACATGACACGTATGTGTACAGTAAAGCGAACTGAAAGATGTTCCTTTTTAGGTCTTATTCCCATTATGACAAGAGCGAATAAGGATTTCCTTGAGTGTAGGACTGTAGGTACATATAACATGCTATTCCGTATACATGAATAGACGATTCTCTGTAAGCCGGTCATCTTTGGAGACGTTTTCGTCCTAACTAACAGTGAATGGCATTTTTTTTATCGGTTAATGATTTCATTTAAGTATTATGTTGGAGCAAACTTAATATGCACAAGAAATAAAAATAGAAATGAAGGTCAAGTGTATGAAAAGTTATTGAGTTAGTTTTAAATTTGTGTAAAACTGGAGGATCACATTAATATTACTATTTTTTAACCCCCTGAAGCAAAAAGAGGGATTCCATTCTAAGTTTGACGTGTGTATCTGCCTGCGGCATCGTAGGTAGCTCCTAAACGGGTAAAATGATTTGAATGCGGTTTTTTATTTGCAAGCAGGTTTTCTAGGAGTGGTTCTTAGCTAGATGTCATGAAAAACGGTTGGGCGGTTGAGATATCAGCTCTGCAAGAAGGGGTCGCCAATATATGGGGGTTATCTTTCTAATTTAGGTATACTTTTTTACTAAAAAATAAATTCCTCTTATACTGTCAGTAACCAAATTTATTTCCCTAAATAAAAAAAGTCCACTTTATAACGCAATATGCAACATACTTGAAGGCTCAATTTAAAATGAGGAAGAAAATTATCCTGCCAATCCCAAACCTACACTTTTAGTACTTCGCTAATTAACAAAAACCCTGACCTTTACCCTTTAGATAGGCAAGACAGACGCACAAGCGGAGTCTAAAAACGGATTCCTCCCGGAATACCATTGGGAGCGCACCATCCGCTCAAAACATCCGGCAGTCTTAACGATCCCATTCAGCGAGTGACGTCACACCGCCGCTACTCTAAAGCTTTGATTTAGCTGAATGTATGAGTATGCTTCTTATTCTAGAAGCTGAGGATGAACTGAAAAACGGTCTGCAAGTGATTTCAAACAACCTTGAATTAGTCTTGTGCTTATTTGCTTAGTACCGTAAGGAAACATGTGCCGCCAAACGCACAGAGTAACACCAATATTGAAATGTATCTATTTTTCAAAAGTTTTTCAGACCGCATTTCTTGTAAAACGTCATGTCCTGGACGTTGGAGTTCGCTTAGATCAAAAACTTAGGAAGATGTAGGTAAAATTCAAAACAAACTAGACAAAAGATGTGTATGAATTTGTGTGATTATGGTTCAATTAGTCTACATCAGGGGTTCCCAAACTTTTTTTTCTCATAGACCACTTTCAAATGTGGACTAGTTCTGGTAGACCCCCTACACCACATTTCTACCATATTCCCAAAACTCGGCAAAAATGTGAATATTGATCGCTTGTCGATCAGCTCGCTCGCGATTTGTTGCAGACTTGCAGTCGACAAGTTTTGGAGGCAAATGGTGTAATTTTTATAAAATGTCAGTTTAATTTTTCGAAATTTTAATCGAGGAGTAGCGCAATAAAGCTATCTTGTATTTATCAGTCATCCAGGCTATAAAAATAGCACTAAAAATAGTATCTGTTTTCGTTCTTTACTATCGAAACCAGATACATTTTCGTGGACCCCCACTTACGACTTGTGAACCCCCATTTTTTTGTCACGCCTACGTAGACCCCCGTCGAGTCTCCTGTGGACCCCTAGGGGTCCACCTGGACCACTTTGGGAACCCCTGGTCTACATTATGCGAAGGATTGTCTTTTATACCGATCGAGTCAAGTCAAGACAAATGGAATTTCTACATATAATCTATTTTTACCACAACCAACGCAAAACACCTACTTAAAACCTACAATAAAAGCAATCCACACATAATTTGGTTTACTAGGAAAGTATAAATACTTTCATTCCATTTTTAGAAATCAATTTATTCAAAGACCATCGTTTCAATTTGACTTCTAAGAGAAAAGGAAGAGAAATTAATTTGTTTCATTGAGATAAATCAGTGAGCCATGCGTTTAAATTGCAATTAAAATCCTCAATAGCAGAAAGCCATTTAAATTAATAAACGCGACACAAATAGGAGGCTCTGTATTTAAAACAAAAGAGGGAGAAACAGAGATATGAATAGGGCCTTTATTCCATATTGTATTAGGATATTAGCTTATTTTGCTTTGAATTTGCAATTGTACTTGTCGTTACTGTAATGTAAATCAGAGCTATCATAACGTGAACAATATGATAACATTATCGAAGCAAAATGGACTAATGCAATGTGAAATAAGTCAGATGTTATATAAACTCTAAACGAGGTGAAAACTCATTTTAAAAATAAACCCTACAAAATATGGTATACAAATAATTATGTAGGTATCCATAGAACAGTGTTGTAATTCATCGATAATGCAACAAAATATAAACATTTCGGCGTGAAGTGACACGTAACCGAAACTACAAAGAACAGAGCAGAAGAAGAAAGTAGCCACGAAATGGTCCCGAGTCAGCATAAAGCTGGCATTAAAGTCAGCGCTGGTCTTCCGTTGGAGTTTGAACCATTCGTTTCAGATATCAGAGGTTTTAGTGAGGACTTTTAAAAAAAAAAACTCCTACCTACCTTCTACCTCAAACTTCTTTAAGGTATGAAGAAACATAGCCGTTGTATTAACACCGAATCAGTTCAAAGAACTGCACCAAATCAGGTCGAAATATACATCGACCTACATCAACTACCACCGATCAATCTCTTACACAATTTACATATTAAATAAGAACAGAAATATGAAAATCATGCACAGCAAAATTTCCAACGAGAAGATCTAAGCAGAATTCACGAAATTCCTTAAATAAGTAATGTTTAAACATTCATACTTAATGTTATATCAGCCGCTAGTCAAATTGCATTACTTCCATGCGAATGAACCGTTTGCAAACGGCGCAGTGCCTTTAGGTATATATTAACGAGGATTGACAAAAGGGTGCGAATATCACTTCCTGCAGCTGTCACGACATGTTTCAACACGTTAACTGCACAGGTAACATGAGTCGTCACTTAAGGACAATGCATCGTTAAAAATACTCGATACTGCAGTGCACACCTAACAATCGATTGTTCAAACGCGGAGTACCTACCCTGAAGGCATTTGGTGCATTATATCAAATTTAAAACACTTTAAGATAACAAGGAGTCATTTTTTTTAGGACGGCCACTTATCACTAAATCTGGGATCTTAGTCCCTTGACTCCTGAAGATCAGGTGAAAAAGGGTTTAAGTCTAGTATCATCCGTTGACGTATACAACCTTTTCCACTAAATCCCCAGATATGTACCTACTTGGAGCTTTGATATGAAAGTGTTTAAACTGTTTGATAGACCTTTCGTCTTTTTTTTGAGAACTATTGTACTTAATTGTATCTATGTGTCTAAATATTGTAGGGTTAATTTAGATAGATATAATATTACAATTGTTTAACTTTTTATAAATAACACATTTATACTAACTTTGTTCGGTCATTTAAATGATATGATAAATCACCTCTTTCTATTTGCCTATCCTTTCGAATACTTATGGTCGGCATTATTAGTTGCACACTTTAGTGCTTTGTCACAGTAACGTCATGTTTGAACTGCACTGATCAACGGCGTCAAAGCGACCAGCTACAAACATGCGCAAATACTTATAAACCAACTTTACCCAATTTAAATTACGAATTTCTGCTGTGACCTTCCTACATTGGCTGAAAAACATTGAGTATTAGCTCATACCTACCTAGTAATTATAAAATAGAGCACCAACTTCAGTTTGAAACAAATAGTTCGTTGAACAAATGACACATGAGCCTTCTATCTGTTGTAAGTTATGCCAGTGTCCATTAGGCTAAGCGCGCACCACGATTTTTTGCGGTGAGATAATTTTGTCGCAGAAATGCAACGTATGGGTTTATAACTGTATATGTCAATGCGCGCATATACGAGAAAAAAATCGCAGGGAGTTTAAAATTGTAATTTATCACATTTTGCCGCGGCATCTCGCGACACCATTATCGCAAAAGTGAATTGCATCATACGGAATAGGGAATATGGTTCACTAATGTTTGACCAAAAAATTATTGACAAATGGTCATTTGACAAACAACGTTTCACCAAATGATCATTTGGCAAACGAGACATTTGACAAAAGTATCATCTTACAAAAACTCACTTAGCAATTGATCATTTAGCAATTAGTTTACCTATTTCTGGGCAGAAAAAAAACAACCTCGAAGGCCAAGGCGGGAGCCAAGCTCCCGCCTTTGCCTTCTAACCTAACCTATCCGAGTCGGTCATGCCCTGATTCGTCTTCCTCGTAAAATGTAAATTTAACTGTTGATCATTTGGAAAAGTAAGTCATTTGTAAAATGACTAGTAGTAAAATGATCAATTGACTTAACATTTTTTTGCAAATCGTTGTTTGTCAAGTGTAATTTTGCCAAATGACTTTTGGTCAAACGGCAGGACACCAGGGAATATGCATGGATTTTAAAAATCGCATTTCTCATCAAAATATGAAAATACCGTAAAAGAGATCACCAAAACGGAAATTAAAATTAAAATCGGTCAAGAAATACGGAAGTTATAAGCATTTCAAACTTCTAATTAGACAGAGAGATCCGATGTGCACCGTGACGTCATTGTGCACTGCGGCCATATAAACTCCATGTAAAAAACCGTTTTTCTAGAAAGAGATAGGAACAAATCTTTGTTGGCTTATATCTTGGTTATTTTTATAGTTATTCAAAAAATGATTTTTGTGATCTGTTTGTTACATGAATCAGCTTCAATTGAAGCTGTAAAAAAAAAACATGCATATTCCCTATTGTATGGCCCCGCGCGCACTGCGATTATAAAATCGCACCCCGGGCGCTGTCAAGAGGTCCAAGCATTTTCAGTAATTTTTCAAATGTTTGAATCTTCATTCCATAATAACCAAAGAATTTCTTGGGATATAGTCGAATATCATTGTATTTCGGATAAAAAAAAACCTTGGATATATCTTTGAGCTGTTATAGGATGTGTTGTGTCCAATATTTATGATTTCTTTTTTTCTTCCTTCTACTTCTCCGGAGGAGGGCAAGACAAGCTACTTGTACGAAATCCATGTTGAGAATTAACAATCCATCGACTTTTTAATAGCAGTGCACGCAATGAATTTTTTACGATATTTTACAGCACGATTCTAAAATCGTGTCGCAAACACTAAAATCGTGGTGCGCGCTTAGCCTTAGATAGGAAATGCGGTCGCAGCCGGTTGGGTTACAACAAATTACACTGACCGATTTCCGTTTTATAATGTTACGTATTTCATTAATGCTATTACTGGGCGTCTGCGTTAAAGCAATACGATTAGCGTCAGGGCTCGGAACCGGTTCAAAAAATACCGTTTAAAACCATTTTATGTCGGTTTTGCTCCGTACTTTTCTAGGGAACGTGAACGTTCTGAGAACTTTATTTTAAAATTAATTAACCGGTTTCCACGAGCGGCGAGTCGGGGCACCGACGCGTTCGTTGCAACTTGTTTTTTTGACTTGTGATGTGATGACGCGCTCGGTATGCGTCTGGATTAACCGGTTTTTTTTAGTTGGAAACCGGTTATTTCGAAAAATGCTTCCTCCAAAAACCGGTTTTTATATGCAAACGAAACCGAAATGAACAGGTTTTGCGTCAAGAACATAATAAAGGTTTTAAAATTTAACCCGTATCCGAGCCCTGATAAGCATCGTATAATTGATCGCGACCTTTTCTTTCAGAGCTGATTGCTTTTAAACGGTGTAACCGATTAGCTTATAATCTAGATAAAAACCATCCTGATTAAACTGGCATTCTTTAAAATTTGCAATGTATATTATCTTGCAATCTATAATAGCACTACTGCACTTTTTATGGGTACCGTAGCACAAAAGGAAGAGGAACTCTTATAGTCCAAACGCAAACCCATTATGGATTAAAAAAGTCGGTCTGTCTATCTGTAAAGTTTTTTTTTACCTACAGGAATGCGTGGAGGTATAAAGTGGAAAGTCATACCAAATATTCAAGTCTGCAATTTCTTGGGAGCTGTAAAAATATGAATCTTCTAAGTCAAAGCAATCAAAAGATACGGTCATTTATGTCGCATATTTTGAGATTCGCAAGGGAATAAAGCCTACAAGGTACTGCTTCGTTTATCATTTAATTTTACATTTTAATTTACAGGCCATGTAAAGGGAAAAATCCGAATACCGTTAATATGTGCGCGAGTCCGGTTTTTTTAAACCGGAAACAATTATCGTCACATTTCTTATCGTAGAAATCAACAGTATTGTAATAAAAGAAGGAAATTAGTGATTGCTTGAGTAAAATCACTAATTTCCTTCATGAATGAATCATTTCCTCCGGCTAATCAGTGATAAGATAAACACAGGAAATGATATAGGCTTATTGTTAGTTCGTTATCTATGTGATGTCGGTGATAAAATAAAAGAATTTGTCAAACAAAGTCAGATGATTTCACCGTAACTTTGTATGATACCTAAAAAAACTAAGTCGCTTAGATCTTTCAAACTACGCAGTAGATTTTAAAATGCTGTTCTCGTCAATAGATACAGTGGTTCAAGAGGAAATTTTATGTATAATAAATTCTGGTATATACACACCGGTGTCACAAGGACCTCGCATAAACCGAAACCAAACGAGGGCGGATCGCTAGTACATATAACACAGTATAAAATATTTCAGTAATCGCTCCCACAGACCTTCGCGAGATCGCCAGCTTTATCCCTTTTACCCTTCAGTTATAGCGTAATCGGGAGAACGTAACTTCGAATTTCTCGGGTCCCGGGTCCCGAATTAGGCATGTTTAAGCATAAGTAAAGTCGACCGCAATCAGGTGCACTTAGGACACCCGCAGAAGGTGTTCTAAGCTTTAACGGATAATTTCGTATTCTGAATATGTGGCGAGGAATCTATGTAACAATCGTCGATGTAATCAGGTCATTTGATATTGTTTTTTTTCCGCGTATTTTTATTGTATTGCATCCTGAATAATCTAAGGCCCTAGAGATGCATTCGGCGTTCGTTATCGTTATCAAAAATCTATAGGATTGACGTAAGCCGTCATTCGGTCGCGTCAATTCCATACATTTTCGTCAGTTTTCGAAAATTGTTAACGTTAGTGCTAAGCGACTTCTCTAGCCTCACTGGACAGTAGAGAGCAACGGCGGTGCCTTAAAAACGTTTGGTTCTGGGTAGCCACAGCCAAGGATTTTCATTCTTACTCCGGAGAGGGCATCACATTCCCAGTTTTATTCTTACTGGAAAAGGTGGAGGCGGCTTTGGACTAAGAACTGAACCTGAACGTCCATAGAGGGTACATTTGAGTTCGTGGGTGTAGGTATTTAGGTCTTAACTATGTCTTAACTAGGCGTACTTTTTCGAATCAAATCGGAGAAATACTGGAAAAGGGCCGAATCTTAAGTACCCGAAACCGACGTGCGTGCATGACTCGATGTATGAATGTTGAAGAAGCGAAGGAAATTTGTCAGGATCGTAGCAAGTGGAAAGAAGTGGTCTCTGCCTACCCCACTGGGAAACAGGCGTGATTTAATGTATGTATGTATGTATGTAACTATGTAATGCTAATGACCATCTTACACCATTCACAGGGGAAATAAAATCTAGAAAAGTCATGACAACATCCCTAGCCAAAAGCAAACTCAACCTCATCATGACTATAGACGCACGAATACATTGGACTAATTAACAATTAGCGACTATCAAAGAAGCCATTCCTAATCTAGTTGCGGAACGCATAAGAATAAAAATGGAAATTAAATTGATATAAACCCCAGATATAGTGGCGACTTTCGGGGATATCAGATCACTTGAACGGTCCAAGCGATCTCTATAAAACCTAGCTAGGAACCATCGCAATAAAAATAACTTCCTTTATATTGGTTCATACGTGTGGTTACCCATCAGGAATACAATACCACGCACTAAAACTCAAATAACTGATGTAGCACAAGCAGTCGCCAAGCTCAAATGAGAATGGGTTGAGCTTGAATTGTGGGCTTAAGTGGATACCAAATGGTCCCACGGGATAGAATTCGGCGTCACGGCAGACCAAGGTGATGTTGGCGAGATGAGATTCATGCCTTCAATCGGGACTGGTGGGAGACTGCCCAAGATAGGGCTACGTGGAAAGAAGGGAGGAAGGCTTTCGCCCAGCAGTGGGACATTATAGGGTTTTATTTTAAATAAGTAAGTATGTCTTCCCGTCGATGTCGTACGAGGCGACTAAGGGAATAAGGGCTTATAGTACTGTTAGGCGATGGGCTTGCAACCTGTCACTAAAGCGCTGTTAAACATCTTAGCCTAAATGTGCAAATTGTGGTTACATAGTTATGAACAAGTTTTTGGAGTTGTTGGTAATTCTGTACCTCTGCCTACCCCACTCTGGGAATGAAGGCGTGACGGTATGTATGTATATAAGTAAATAAATAATTCGTAACTACGATGCCACAGCAGATAAACTAATCAAATTAACAACGGAAGCAAGAATAATCGGTTAAAATATCCACCAGTACTAGTAGTGTCCTCGTTCTACAAGTATGAATATGACCTATAATTTAAATCCAATGTCGTTCGGAGGGAGTTCAAATGACTGCGTTCAGTGCAAACTCCATTTATATCATAGACATCACAGAAAGGAAATTGTAAAGATAATATTCGATAAGATCCAGTCAACAAATAGCTATCGTGTTATACGTTATCACTGTTATCAGCGAGCAATAAACGTTTGTAATCTTTCCATTCATAAAACAGCTGTCAACGATATTCAACATGTTATGAATGAAAGCTTTAGAATACTCTTTTTGCGTCGGGAAACGTGAATTGAAATGAGAGTAATATTTACGTTTGGCGTAAATGGAGTGATGATCGGGCGTGAATGTTTTTTAAAACGTTTCTCGTTATTGGAATTAATTGTAAGGTCACGACACGAGCGGTAATTTGGGACCCATTTCAAGAAAAATATGGAAGTCGTCAATGTCATTAGAGATTTCAAGTCATTTGTAACTGTTAGGAAACTCAACATTATTGTAGTAGGATGTCAGATTGACTTTGGACCTAAGGTGGGTACCAAATTTAACCTCGTGGCTGTACGGTCACCAGCAATAATACATTATCCAACATTGAGCGAAAAAAAATCTGACACGCTCTTATACCACTAGTATTTTTTTTTTATAGCGTTGGAAGGCAGCCACCTGATGGTAAGTAGAAACTGAGACCCATAGACATTCGCATTCACAAGACCGCAATCCTAAGACTGCAAATGCGTTGCCAACCCTGAGGACTAAGATGGAATGCCTCTATGCTAGTTATTTCCCCGGCTGTCTTATCCCCAAACCGGAACTCAACAATGCAAACACTGCTGCTTGGCGGTAGGTTAATGGATAAGATGGTGGTACCAACCCGGACGGACCCTGCACAAGGTTCTCCCACAAGTACGCATCATATGTTTTTGCGTACTATGCAGCAAAATAACATTTATTTTGTGTTAGAACTGTTAATGATACTATACTTACAAGTTATTGCACAGATTATATAATTACAAGTTACTTCGTCACAGATACGACACTTGCCGCCGCCTACCGTTATAATTACCTACCGGCCGGTGTATCCCCGGGGATACAAATATCAGTTGAGTGTCAAAATTTGCACGTAGCATACGTGCGTCTTAGTATCTGTAATGTTGTAATTTAGTTGCCAACCCTCGCTTAGGATCGAGTTTAATGACGTTATGCGACGGACCAACAAATTCCTAATTATGTGTGTACTTTATGCGTGCGTGCATAGGTGCATTTTGGCTCGTCGTATGCGGGTAAAAGTTGTGGAAGGGGAAGTAAAGAAGGACGTTAGTGGTGACATAAACAGCTGAGAATCAGCTGGTAAACATACGACTTCGTTGTGTTTTTGTGATGTGTGTTCGTATACGTGTTGCGTTCTCAATTAGCTTATTCAATAAGCGAACTGAAAAAGAAAATATGCTGTCGTTAATCATACGACATACATATGTAATTTAAACGACACGACATAAAAAAAAAAAGAATATACAAAGGCTATGTCAATCTGCACTGCGAACCTTGCTTTCAGACCTGCCAAGTGCCATCTCCAAAGCTCTTGGAGATCGAAACTACAAGTGTTATCCCCGAGTCATCACTTAAATTCGTAAAACAGCAAAAAAACTCGTGTTCTATTTCGAGAGTACTAGCCCAGATTAGGTATATCTACTGCTTTTCACGAATAGGTAGGTACATCTTGAATTGAGCGATTTTGAAAGGATTATTTTGATTATTTTATCGTAGCAAGTGGAAAGAAGTGGTCTCTGCCTACCGCTCTGGGAAACAGGCGTGATTTAATGTATGTATGTATGTATTTTGATTAAGTCTAATCGAATGTAGGTATCTACCGAACACAAAAAGAAACCTCGCGCGTAATTTTGTTAGCTGATATACTTATTTGTATTTTTATTTGTAGAAGGGAAAACTTCTAATAAAAAAATACTAGTATTAATTAATTATAAGTTAACTAAAAAGTCTTTTAAAATTAATTTAATATTCTAATGCAATTTAAGAGGAGGAAATAATACATTATTAATTATTAATATGTTTATCTTAACCAAACAAGGCTAAAACATTACAAAATTAATAACAGAACCAAAGAATAACAACATTGAAGTATTCTACTATTTATGATCATGTTAGTCAATCCATAGACAATTTAGAACTTTTTCCGTCCTTTCCCATGAGAATTCAATAACCTCCTAATGCATGTGAGAAATGACATTGTCTCTGCCATTGCATTGACTGCAGAATGCCAGCTAAATCATGAGTAAAAGTGGTAATTGCACATGGATTTTCTTATAAGTAATAGAAGTGATTAATTTCAATCATTATTATGGAAGAAATTGTATGAATTCCATACAACAAAGGTGTTCTCACACCTTTTTTAACCCAAATGTACTTATTTTATTTGTACTGCCACCGATACAAGGTTTATTTTTCTGTGAAGTAATATTCACAGAGGAAGTTACAGCATAAAGGAAATGACATAAACCAGCAACTGGAATGTTATAACAAGGAATAAAGTGGATTTGGTATATCCATGACTCCTTATGTATATTCAGTATTATATTCATCAATTTAAGTAGGAAGTAAATACTTTTTGTCTTAACGCATTGGTGGTCAAAACTTCAGTAGTTGCACCATACTATACCATACACTTGAACCTACCATCCAACCGGTGGTAACAGACTTTGAGGCCTATGGACATTTAACCAGAGTGCAGTTGGTGTCCTAACCTTGACAATTAAATGTCGAGTTCCCTTTTAAACATAGCAATACTCGAAAATATTATTCCTGTAAGGGCTATGATTTATGAAATTATTTTTAGCAGCTTTCTCTTAACTTTTCAAACACAAAGGAAGCAATTCCTATCAGCTTGTGACCATCCTCCTTCAACCAAATATCCTAGATCTGCCCCTGACTCAAGTGATATCTAGAGATTGTATTAAATAAATATCTTGTTTGTTGTATACTGAGGTCAAGCAGTCTGGCAATGAATCACTACTTTAAACAATTACAGTAATATGTGTTACGATTGAGATTATATTTACATCAAAACAGCTAATAATTTCCATACAAAATGCGATAACACCTCCTCTTAAACGTAGTCTGATCTAAGAAAATAATTTTTACTGTTACGCAATTAAAGCATTGGTTCATAATCCTCTTAAATAACATTTCATTTGTAGACAGATGCTTAGTGCTGAGGAGAGGACCTCAAATAACTACCCAAACGTGTTTGAATAATTGTAGAGATGGCAACCCCATTAACAAAAAAGTTATTCTCAGAAGACGTATGCAGACATTCTTACTCCTGTTTGCATTTGTTTTCAACTGCAGTGTATCTCAAAATAAGACACTTGAACAATTAACAAAGTACTGTGGAATGTCATTGGCAAACAAACTGTTAACATAAGACACCTGTGTACACAAATTACACCTGGTCATATTTGTTTGTCCTTTAAACACGAATATTTAATATTTTGAAGCAGCATGGCTGTATGAATACAGATCTATTCAATAAAAGTATTGAAACATTGTTTATAATGAAGTTATTAAAAACAAAAGAAATAATGTCATTACAATATGACGAATGTGTAAAACTTCTTTAAACCAAGCTTATAGCGCTTTTTGTAGTTCAACATACAAGTTTGACCACTCAAAATGCACAAATGTTGCCTCCGTACCGGAAGTTCTCTACATATTGATGTTTAAAATGTTTATAGCTTGGAATACCAAAATAACCTAGACGCATTAATTATAATTTAATTATTAGTGATATATAAGTTTTTATTTTTAAATTATCTGAAATTTCTATGATATCAGACCATGCAAGTTATGTTGATGCCGTACCGTTTTCAACATTCTTGTTATAATTAAACTTTGTTTCTAACTAATTACCTGAAACGAGACAAATTTTGGATTATAATACATATTACAGTTAAGATTGCAAGATGTACATACCTGTTACCGAAGTTAGTTTTCCAGAAGTCTGCAGCATCGCTCTTCGTAATGCGGAACTGGTCACCTGCAAAAGTCCCATTTGGAAACATGGCCTTCAGCTCACTCAGCATGTGACTAAACACTAAACTAAGCTTCGTCAGATTACGTCTGTAGTGGGAAGTCTCGTCAAACATCTTGTCTTTGCCCTCCTTAAACAACTTGATAGCTTGCTTGCATTTCCTTATCAAATTTACTATAAATATATTAAAATGTTCATTGCTGTTCAGTGTCTGCATATTATCCTCGTATTTAGAATAAATAATACGCAACCGTTGATATGTATCAGGCAAAATATCTAAAATGAACGGCGGGCTGTTTTTCAAGTTCATTTTGTGGTGCTGACATAGTTTCACAACTTTATCCATCAACTCCCAGGTTTTGTTCAGGGTTCTCTTGTCGGTCGCCAGCTTGGAAGGACACACGGCGCCAGAAAAAGCACCGTGCAACTTAGATAATATCGAGGAGATGTTTTTCTGCTGTGATTTCTGACGGGGGGCCGCCATATTGTGAAGCCCGATGACATACAAATGAAAACAATTACAACGAGACACTGAACTTAAAACGCATTCATCACTTTATAAGTAAGCAGGGTTCGGCATGGGTCTTCTCATTATAACATGAACACACCACATTTACGACACAAATATATACACGGCAACGATCGCCCACTGACACATCTCCGACGCGTATGACAAATTGACAAATTTATGAATTAACTCTAGTTTCTTGTCTACAACGGTAACGCAAGAGCGTGTACAGTATAAGCCAATCGTAGAGAGGACCGCTTCGATAACCGGGCACTGTGATTGGCTGAGCAACGTTTGCATTAACTTGTCGCTCCCCAAGGAAAACATACTACAATTATGAGGTGACTCCGGTGTTGCAATGCGTATGATTATATTTTCCCATAACCCATGGACCGTAATACTATCACAAAATTAAATGTAACTTTTATACCATCGCTCTTCTTTTTTTTACTAGAATAAGTTTCATCTTCGTAAGACCCAAGTCAAATTTCGTCAGTTCGAAAAACATCCTTGTATCAGTCGACTACAGTCAAAAGTCTGACAAATGTCCTAAATTTAGGACGTTGGGCCTTACGAGGCTATTAAAACAATCCTTGAGCAATAATGAAATGACAAGACTTAAAAAGAAAATAAAAGTAGGTATTCTGTCAACAAAACCCATTTCACTCCATCAACAATTACATGGATTTACTTAGAAGTACCTGAATGTATATTAGAGCTATATATGCTATGATATAAATGCATGTTACTTTACCCTTAATTTGGCAAAAATAAAAAAAGTCGGGAATTCAAACCCTATTTGATTTTGAATCAGCAAAAAAATAAAAACATAATCCAATCAAAAAAAGGGTACGTTATATTGTGTACAGTATTCTGGACTGTGCCAGATTAAGGAAAATAATTATCTATGTACCAAATCTGACTTGCTAAATGTAATGTATGCTTACTTGGCCAATAAATATTATTATTATTATATTACTCCTTCACGCTGCAACAGCTGGACAATATGGCTTGTAAATCGGAATAGAGATAGCATACCTATATTATAAGCTCCAAGGAAATACGATGATCGAAATGTATGCGCTAGGCTACCTCGCCCAAATAAAGTATTAGAGGCAGCAGCTCCACTGGGCTTCTAAATTGCACCATTGAAGATTCCAGCCTATGAACTACTTTAAACTGCTGTTGAGACCGGTCTTCTCTCCTCACATGTGGGTTTTCTAACTGCCAAGAAGCCTCCAGGAGCTGGAGGTAAAGATAACAATCCTTTCTACATGATGCCTCGTCACGCCACAGTAATTAACTTAAAAGTCGGGGCTTTCCCTTTTTGTTTTACAACATTAAGTTGTACGCGTTTGGCGTAATTACTCCTAAGGAGAGTAGGCAATCTGAAACAATTTGAAGGTGATACGTGCCGTTTTTAAATGCATTGAGCAGATAATTTGGGTGTGCCAGTCCGTCATTCTTGAGAACCTCGAGATTCAGGGATACCGTCCTCTTTGTAGGCAGAATCCAATAATTAATTGAATCAACAGATGTGTCGGTGGAAAAATGGCCTGTTTACTATTCCGCGTACAATTTTGCAGCCGATCGCGCCTCTCCAATTGAAACACGCTGGTGTTCTTCATAAATTAAGGAGATATTTAAGTGAAAAATAAATATTTATAACACGTATCTTGAAAAAATGGCAAGCAAATATGACAAAATCACCATTCGTATTGAATTGCCGTAGACTTATTTTATTGAGATTGTCTGACGCATTTTTTGCTATTTAATTTTTCGCAAAACTCATATTACCACATAATAAGTTTTGGTTTTAAAACTGGTAACATCGGTATAGTTGCGTTTAGGTTTTGCTTAATAAGACAACTTTATTATTATTTTATTTAAAGTAACGATCCAATACGAATTAATTCAGTCAGAAGTAAACAATGAAAACCGTTTTTTTTCTTTCTATTAAGATAATAAAATATTGTATATTTTCAAAACATTAACGTAATAGTCGTTTTGTGCTGCCATCTAGTTATAACAATAGGTACAAACCATTCTCCTGCATGACAAAAGCTACAACACTTCGTTGAGAGCTTTAGTTTTTACCTAACGCGATAGATGGCGCTTAACGCTATTATGCCCAGTACAAGAAATAATTAAAAATAATGTTTGGGGTTCGTTCATTTGATCAAAACTATGTTTGAAAAACGTATCATTTTATAAACTTTCACTTCGCAAAAAGCTGTTTGCGTTTAAATCATTCAATATTATTAATTATTATTGTGATGTGATATTATGTAAGCAGAAATAAATAAATATACTTATGTTCTATTTCTATTTCTATTATTACGAGTACATAGGTTACATCGGCTTATTCAATAGGTAAGCTACTTACACGTTACCTACGTTAGACTTTTGACCACAAAATGATGCACCTGAAATATAATGCAACGAGATACCTACCTTTGCGAAATTAAAGTTTGTAAAATGATATAATTTGCCAGATGATGATTTGGTAAGATATTAGTGAACCAATATTTTTATAGTTAAGTAAACAAACTGTTTATTTGGCATATAGGTACGAAAGCCAACAAAAAGTTTAAAAAAAGAATTAAAATAAAAAACAACGTTATTAAAAAAAAACCTAACTTGAAATTGAATCTGAATTACCTACCTACACACTGCTCACAATGACTTAAGTACATTATGATGTTAACTACTACCAACTTTACTATTAACTATAGACTGGTGTAGTACCTACTATGGATTGAGAAACTGGAAATTATAACAACAAAGTGAAAACTGTGTATTTCCTTACATCTGTGGTGTAAACAAACACTTCGGCAACACTTCAATACTGCTAGCTACAGTACGATTATTTCCACTGTACTTATATAAAACCGTAGAACTTACTCACATGAAACATTTAAACATATTTAGTATACTTACTGTATAATTCATAGTAAAACTTCACTCAACCAGCATGCCAGCTGCTGGTGAAATGTGTGAGACTATTAATTTTGAGACATCTTATGTACCTACCACATTTTAAGCAAAATAAAGTTATTCTTATTCTTATTACCTAAGTATAGAAACTTCAATAATGTTCTAAATATTCTAATAGACTATAATCATCTTTTTATGACATACTTATGTGTGGTCATGTCTTTAGTGATAGTTTTTGATAATCGGCTTCTAAGCGGACGGAGTCGCGGGCGAAAGCTAGTGTCTCTATAAATTCAGACAGTGGGAGTGATTGAACGTGTATGGTCTCATTATTAATCATACAATTAGTACTAATTTTATTGTAAATAAAGCTTTTAATGAAGTAAATGCCCGTACCTACCAATTTTATAGGTATTTGTGTTTTTAGTAAAACGCTAACTAGGGAATGTAAAAACCGGCGAAAATCAAAAACCGGTTAATAACCGCCTCGACGGATTCAAAACCGGTTAACCGGTTTTTAGCCGGTTTTTTGCAAACTATTTGAAATCGAAGTATTAGACGATAGTTTTACTATTCTTGGTTACTATTGGTGATTTTTTGAGCTGTATGCCATTTCTAAATATCGCCCTCTGGTTCCGCCACTTTCATGCAGTGCTATCTAGATCTGTCACGATCATCACGTTAGGACACAACTGTTGTTGCAGGACTTCCATATGGGTCTTTTCTGCTTCACGTCTCGTCAATGATTTCTGTTTCAACTCTTCTCTTAATAAATCTTTCGCAGACATAGAACTTCCGGATAAACCAGATGTAGACGGAACAGGTTCAATATTTTCTGAACTTTGCGACGTTTCTGGTGAGGGGTCAAGGGCTGTTACTGTAATAGCAGTATAGTTGGTACTTTTGCCCAATAACGACACTAAAATATAAACTAGGTATGTCATCCTTGTCATCATGTGGCTCGTGTATTGTATTGTATCGTTCAGCACGTTCATGAAGAAATTTAATTAATAAAACTTCTTGCTATTCGCTACACGAAAAATTCGAGTATGTATTCTTATTTTTTACAAAATAAAAATACGTTTCCCCGCTATATTTGTCATTTTATAGTCTGAACAATATTCTGGGGTATCTATTTAAGGCAATTTACAGTATTTTAAGGAAAAGTTCCAATTCGGTTAATAACCGGCGAAAGTTATAAAAAACCGGTTTTTAACCGAGATCTAAAAGTTTCGGTTAATCGGTTTTTCGGTTAACCGGTTAGCCGGTTTACATTCTCTAACGCTAACGCTAAAGTAACGCTTTAATAATTAAATCAAGCCACATCTGTGTTATTCACAGGTCTACTGTAAAAATATGACATTATGGCAGGTGATCTACATTACTGTTTTAGACTGTTTAGTGCACACAATGATATTATGAATATGCAGCAATGTGTCTCGTGTCATTGCACTTCCGATCTCTCCCGATGAATGACGAGAATTGTCGAGTGTCAAAGTCCATTTAATCGAAACTTCAAGAGCGCAATAAGAGAGGATTTTTGGAAAATGGACCCCCAACGGGAATAAATAGGTGGAGTAGTGGGAAACTAATTCTTCACGTATAAAGTCGTTAGCGTCCTCTAGTAATATACAGGGTTATTGGTAAGTCGACCTATTCCCCCCTAGGGGTTATAAGAGAGGTCCTTTGCAATCATTTATGCAAAATTGAACCATTTATGAGATAGTTCAAATTTAAGTTTTTTGCTAAACAAGTCAGGAACGCATCTTCAAAAATTTAAAAAAAAAATTAGCCCTTTAAATCTTTTTTTTTTAGCTTTTGTACAAGGTAAAATTGCTGTTCCTATGCAATATTAAAAGTAGAATTATCTGTACACGTTTAAGAATGCGAGAGCAAAAAGTAAAAAAGAAAAGTATTTTTTTATCAGTTTATCCAACATAAAAATGACACGAAATCAGAAAAATTTACTAACTTTTGCGTAGGGTATTATGGGACCAAAATTATTGCAAATAATCTCCCCCATAACCCCTAGAGGGGAATAGGTCGACTTACTAATAACCCTGTATATACCGAATGAAAGGATGAATAAAAAAAACATTTTTGGTTACAAATATAATCAAAAATATTACTACTAATATAACTACATTGCATTATTTAAGTACCTATCTGATATCCAGTTGCACTAACGTACATTAGCACGTATGTCTCTTTCTAATTCGCCAAGGAAGAAAGCGACAGCACGCGATTTAAGGCTTGTCCTCCCATTCACCAGAGGGTTTTGATTGATCTATAGCAAATTGAACAATAAATTTCGAAAATTGAACCGAATCATAACTAATTCTGGAGCTACACTGTTTATTTTTATCTGCGACAAAATTGTTACAACTGCAGAAAATAGGGGGAACTAATAGTTTTCTTACTCAGGTCTTTTTCGAAAAAAAGAGGAAACCCAAGTGAATTCTTATTTCTTCTAGATGACACAGTATCTTTTTTATAAAAAAAATAAGTATCCATTTTATAAACGGTTTGAAAATTAATGAGGTTCTCAGTTCGCCGTTCGTTCGTTTTACGAGGTTTGACGTTTGGAGAAGCCTTAAGGCGATATTAAATACCTATTAATGAGTGTTTGTGCAACTGGGCATAAGGGGGTTGGTTAACTTGTTATTCTTCTTCCTCCTCATTCGCTTCAGTGGTCGAGGTGGTATGCCTCTTCGTCTTGCGTCGTTTGCTGTGACGTTTGCCTTTCTTACCACTTCTGTTGAAAAAAAACATTTTTGTTTTTAATTCTCCATTTTGCTTTGCAAGTTGGATAAAAACATAATTAATCATCTGGATCTTTATTTGTGAATTCTGTTTTCCCAGCAAAATAAATTTGCTATGTAACTGCTAGGGAACTGTAAATAAATTTGGGACCACAAGCCTTCTAGCTTCTAAATAAGGTCATGAACTATCTATTTGCCGAATTCCATTCAAATATGTTCAGCATTCATCCGTGATAGATTATAAGGCAAACATTCAGCGCCTGTATTCTAGGCGGTAAGATCCAAATCATATTAGACCCGTTGTGGTACAAGTGCATAATTGTTTTCCTTCGTATTTTCTCGGCAACGTTCGTATTTGTCATGCTGCTTCAGTCAACCTCAGTACTTTTTGTACTGTGACCGACTGAAATAGCAATACACGTTCGTACGTTTCCGTGAAAATACGAAGGAAAACCATTATTCACTACATCTGTACCTATTGTTTTAAACTCAGCCGCCATTACTGTCCAGTAAATAAGAGCTATCAAAATGGTGACAATGCGATACCAGCTCAAGAACAATTTGGTTTTTACCGAAGTGAATAGAGCCTCAGAAATATCTTAATTATATGTATATACATATCTAAGAAGTTAAAATAAATATTAGCTAGAATATTCATATCAAGAGTTAGTCTCAACGCTATGGCTCAGCTTAAAAAACCTCTCAATTAAAAAGTGACATTATATGGTGATGATGATAAGTGGGGACGCCCAGCCGTTCATTCTGACATTATATGGTAGTATGTATGTCTGTCTGTAACGTTATGGTGTTGTAGAGCTGATTTGATTGTGAAGTTGGAAGGTGGCACTTAAGGGGTTACCATGCCCATAACAGACGTTTTTGATGAAGTTCAAGTTCTTATAACTCAGTCAAATGTGAATGTAAATTTATGAAAAAATATTTTAAATAAAATCCATATATTCCATCTTTGATTCTGTCAAACAAAATTTAAAAATAACCCGTGGTTATTTCTTTAAATATTTTTTAAATCATGACTATAAAAACACAAAATTGGATATAACTTTTTCATCTTGGCGTCAATTGATAAAGAAACTTCATCTTAATATTCTTCATGAATATATCTAATTAATCATCGAAGGTTCATTTCTAAAGTGAAAAATATGGAAATAAAGGCCAAAGAACTACTTTTTTGGTGTAAAAATGTCAAACTTTGATAGCATAAATCTCGATATCAGTGACTTGTAAGAGAAAAAAGATGGCAGCTAGTTAAGAACAGCAGTGTTAATACAAATAAGCTTTAAGAACAACTGAAAGTTTAGAGCTTCAGATCGAAAGTCATCTGCCCATGGTAGGCCTTTAAGTATCCACTGTACTTAATGTAAGTTAATATTATAAAAAATGGTTAGCCCGTTCAATTGCTCTTTCTTTAAGGTATCTTAAATATTGAAATGTATTTGTTTAATATGTATTGTTAGCAGAGTTAATCACAACATACCCTAACTAATTAACGTACTCAGAGCACGGCGAATTCTCCATGGAATTGAACTTCAAAATGGATCCCTTCACACCAATAATGACATTATCAGATGCATCTAGTCCAAATGTATTCACGCCACTAACTCCAAACGAGCCCAAGCTCTTCGCACTCGCATTGTTAGCGTCTACCAGGTACATGTTACTATTTTCGTCCATAGCGAATATTTCATCAGACCTGCTAAGGAAAGTACCGGTCATCTTATCACTTGGTAGTCCTTTAATTTTAATAGGAATCGAGCTGCCTGGCTTTAGAATATACGACGTTTTTGATGCCACGAAGTAAATGTTGTTTCTCGTATCAACTGTCAACCCATGTCCGTTAGGGATTGCTGAGAACGACTCCTGTTTCTGGCCATCATTGGTGATCATATGCACTCTATTTTGCGGCCATGTAGCTATGTACAGCTTGGTTCCGTCCGTAGTCACAGCTACATACATAACATCTTCACCTAAGCCCGTATACAGCTCTATAGAGCCGTCATACTTGTATTTATATACACCGTTATCAGTAGCTAAGAATATTATGTCATTTAGGTTATCTACAGCTGTTGATTGGCCTAACCCTGCTACTTTAATGGTCTCAATTTCTCCACTTGTATGTAGCAGTTGAAGACTCATCTTCATTTCTTCGTTTATGATCGTGTAGAAGATGTTACCCGTTTTCCAATGGATGCTCATGTCTGCTGGGATTCCTGTAACGTTTCTGGTCTCCTCTAGGGAAAAGTATGCGTTGTTTACTCGTAGTACATTCTCGCACCGTGTCACTTTTGACATTTGGTCGAGGAGTCCTTGCCTTGTCATGACTGGGGCTGCCTGCGTATACACTGTCAGTGACAGGAACAGGAGTAATAAATGCATCTGTAATTTTAATCATAGTGTAATTTGCAGTTTTTGTTGCTTTTAAGCCACGAATATCTAAAGATTTAATAATATTAGAATAATGATCATTTTTCACTACAATGTAAACCTTATGTACAAATTGGAATACGATATCAATTCGATTGCAGAGTATCTAAGAGCTAGTTCCATAATAAAGTCGGAAGGTAGCTCCAGGATTTCTGCGATAGTTAACGTTGGCCCAACGAATTTGTACTTTGGTCTTAAACGTAGATGATAGTTGAGACTACATGAGACAAACAATAGTACAATCGGAAACAAAGGCTATTCCCAAGAACACTTTTTTGTAATTTGTTGATAGCAGAACATACAATTTTACCCTTTTATGATGTGAAAATGTTAATATTACAAGAAAAAATTGATTGATGTTAATTCCTTTAAATATTTGAAATATGTTCAGGGTCCACTACACTGTATATCTAAATCTTTCAAAATTGCTTTCTTAAAAGAACACAAAAATAACACTGAATTGAAAAAAAACTTACTATTACCTTTATAATAATTTTCAAATACACTTTCTAGTTATATTAAAAACTCAAGCACATCCCAGCACTGTTGCCAGTGATTCGATACTAACATTGTTATCGCGAACACGTTATATATATCCGATGGCTCGACTCAGATCGTAGCTATTATGTTTACTAATATAATATAATCATGTTTGGATAATAAAATAATTGTGAGTTTGTGTTTATGTTTGTATTGTTATTTATTTACATGCCAATGTGCTCGTGTTTCTTACTATCTTTCATTACTCTTTCCAGTTCATCCCGTGCCTACATCCTTCCTTTGGAAAGGACATAAGAAAACTAAGTCATTAAAATATATTCCATAGACAGTACACGTGGTAGGCACGAGTTAAGGTATTTTATATTTCGTTTGATCGTAATAATTTTGAGAATTAGCTTACGGTGTGAAACTACTCGAATATTACGGATTATCTTGAAATTTGGTTTGAATAAATTTTAGAATTATTGAAACTTTTATTGCTGCTATAAAAACAAATAATATGATTTTTTCAATTCAAAGGATCCTTCAAATAACTATGGTGCGGAGCCCTTCCTATGAGGCTGAAAATGTTGGAACCTTTCTCTCTTAGATGTCATTATATTTTTATAATTGATTAGTTACCTAAGTTATTATTTATGCTATGCAAATGAAAAAATTACATTAAAACTAAGTAATAGATCGTCTACAAAAAATAATTATTAGCCTACTAATATTATAAATGCGATTTTTCTTGTGTGAGAGAGAAACCCCAGATGGTATCATTAGTTTTTTTTTTTTTTTTATAAAAGAGGGAGGCAAACGAGCAGGCGGCTTACCTGATAAGTTTACTTGAAAAAGAAAATATTCAGAATCCGGTGCTGTAAAGGTAAAAGGAGAACATTCATCCTTCATACATTTTTGTGTGTGTCTGTGTTAGTTTGTTACTCAATCGCGCTGCAACGGCTGGACGGATTTGGTTAAAATTTGGTATCGAGATAGCTTATACACTGGATTAACACATAGGCTACTTTTTACTCGAGAAAATTTCATAGTTTCCGAGGGAATAACGATGTTCGAAATCGTTCCCAATGGTCGTGTTTCAGATTCAAAATCATAGGTATCTGTAAGAATAAAAATGCATGTTCGAAGGTTCCGTCAAAGATTTGAATCAGCATTACTATGAGAACCACAGAAGGCCCAATGGAACTGACATTGCCCTCATAATATACCTGTTAAGAAAGAAAGAAATGAAGATTAGCCTGAGATAGTGTAATCGACTAACGGCAGTGGTTTTCGATTCATGAAAATTGCTCTTATATACAAATAAGGACAAGAAGGGCTTGAACAAACCAGAGCAGGACAGAACAGGCCAGGAAGGAGTGAAGTATAAACTCCAAAAAAAGTGACAACTCGCTACAAATCCAAAAAAAATGGATAAAATCGAGTGATTTCCATCTTCCAACCTACTCATCCACCCAGGTTGGATATTGGGAAATCTTAGTGCCATCTTCCATCCTGTCTCAGGTTGGATAGTGGGAATAAAATGTATCATTTATTTTTCTTCCCATTATCCAACCTGTACGGAATAGGGTACAGTAGCGTAGAATATCCCGGCAACGCTGTACTTTACCTGGCGAAGCGAAGGTATTAGTTACAGTCATGACGATCGTGTATTTAGATGGTTACTTATAATTTAGTTTGCACGTTGGCTTAATATTTTTTTATATAAAATGTATTTTATCTATTAGCTCAATCAAAAAGTAAACCTAGAAATAATAGTTTCTGAAAAACCATGCGTTGTGATTGTGACTTACGATAATTATGACCTAAAACACATTATGACTAAAAATAATTTTGGCACACAATATAAACCCATATTTATAAAAAAAACATTGATGTACTTTGAAGGGAATACACATATTTATAAACAATGAACATTTAATTGTTTTCTTTTTTTATTATTGACTGTACACAAGTATAGGTTGGATGATGAGAAGAAAAAAAAAACATTTTATTTCCATTATCCAACCTGAGGCAGGATGGAAGGTGCCACTACGATTTCCCAATATCCAACCTGGGTGGGATGGCTAGGTGGGAAGATGGGAATCACTCTTAAAATTCGTTATTTTGCTGGTGATTTGGGAACTTCTTGTCAAATGTCATGATTCTACACCAACGGGAAGTAATTATAGGTTTTTTTTTATGACATAGGAAGGCAAACGAGCACACAGGCATGATGGTAAGTGGAAACTGTGACCCATAGACATTCGCATTCACAAGACTGCTAATGCATTGCCAACCCTGAGGACTAAGATGGAATGCCTCTATGCTGGTCATTTCACCGGCTGTCTTATCCCCAAACCGGAACACAACAATGCAAACACTGCTGCTTGGCGGTAGGTTAATGGATAAGATGGTGGTACCAACCCGGACGGACCCTGCACAAGGTCCTCCCACAAGTTTCGATAAGTTCAAAAATTTGCTGAAGAAATGAATAGTGTTTACTTTCTCAAATAACCAAACAGCATTGAGCCGTTTATAGTTATTACGAATAACTTATAATAATAATAAATATCAGGGGACACTGTCACACCAATTGACCTACTTCCAAACTACTAGCCTAGAGCTTGTACTATGGGTACAGACATAATTTAAATACTTATATACCTGGAAAAATATATTCTTAAACACACAGAAAACACCCATGACTCAGAACCAAACATTCGCGCTCATCACAGAAATATCCGGCCCTACCGGGATTTGAAGCCAGCACCGCTAGCTTCGTAGGCAGGGTCACTACCAACTAGGTCAGCGCGTCGTCAAATATTTGTGTGTCTATGTGACTTTAACCATCGTACAAAGAAATATATTCTGGCTCAATAGAATCTCGTACTTTTGGACATCGCGTGAGGTATATTTAATCATGTACACGCTTAATTGTTACGTTTACATTCTGTTTAAGATTAAATAACTATTAAGTATACGTTTTTTCAAATCAAAACTCGTTTGCAGAAATATTGAGGTTAGGTATGTGTCAACCAGTACTATTTTTTTTACATCTTTTATCATTTATATTGACTCGTTCATTTTCAAACTTTTGTATATTAAATCGACACTAAGAAACGACTTGATTGTTATTAACTAACTCTTAGTGCGACTGTTTATTCATGACCTTACCTAAACTACGTGAACCATATTTAAGATAACCTGAAATCGACATGGGTTTAGCAGAAAATAGCTTTCTATGAAACGAAAATTCTGTGAAGTGATACGTTCTATGAAATGATTGTTGGTGAATCAAGGGGAGAACCTAAAAGGAAACCTTGGGGTTGCGGGTGGTAAAAAAAGTTGGGACACGACGTCACGGTCGGTGGAGTCCTCAGGCAAACGGACCCATCAACAAGCATAGAGCCACAGGGTTAATTTTAAGTCCTTTGCGGTGATAGTACCAACCAAAGATTTGTTGATCTTTTTAAACGAGGAATTCTGGCCGAGGAGTGTCATATTCCGTCGAATTCCTGGCGGCCAGTGTATTAGTTGTGACATTAATGTTAAGTTACGCATTGTTATGTATGTTGTCTGTAATGTATTTCTAAATATAGCCTTTTGCTGCCTGAAATTAAGTTATTCTATTATATTCTATAGAAGCTGGCCACAGGTTGTTTTACTTGGTAAGAATCCAACATTTCCCGGAGTTTTCCCAAAATGCTGGCAAAAATATCCACTCGGTCGGCAAAAAAGGTACGCGTGCAACTTTTGTAATCTTAAGACTGCCTTATGACCAACTAGCTTGTGCCCGCGACTTAGTCCGCGTAGATTTCGATTATTGTTATACCCTCGAGAACTTTTTAATTTTTCGGGATAAAAATGAAGTCTATGTGTTAATCCAGGGTATAAGTTAAATAAAAAAAAAAAAAAAAAACATTTATTCTGTAAGTAGGCCCTGTAGGCACTTTTACAAGTCTGAATCTACCATCTACCAGCGCTTCAAGAGACTATTGTTGAGAAGAAGCACCGCAAGAAACTCAACAGTAAGCCATTTTTTTAAATAAAGAACTTATTACAATACTAAACATAAGCTATCTAATTTAAATGTCACAGGGATGTACAGGTCCCAGTAGTAATAATAATTAAATTAATAAAAATGTCAGGTTAAAATAATAATACAATTCCGGAGATGTAAAGAGTCTCCAAATGTCAAATTAAAATTAAATATAGGTAAGTAGGTAATTAAACAAAAAAACAAAACAACAAACACAAACATGGGAGATGTAGAAAGTCTCCACGGTCAATTTTGGAGATGTAAAGAGTCTCCAGATGTCAAATTAAAATAATAAGCATACAAGGAGATGTATATAGTCTCCACGGTCATTAATAATTGTAATACAAATAATTCAGTCCCAAGCATTGTCATCATTTATATAATCTTTAATACTATAATACGCTTTAGAAATTAGTTGACGTTTAACGTAACTCTTAAATTTATTTACTGATAAATGAGTAACACTACTTGGGAGCTTATTATAGAACCTTATACAATTACCCATGAAAGAGTTTTTTATTTTGTGAAGCCGTGTAAAGGGCACTGCGAGCTTATGTTTATTCCTGGTATTAACATTATGTATGTCACAGTTCTTTCTAAAACTACCGATGTGTTTATGAACATGCATAATATTTTCATAAATATATTGACTGTATACGGTTAATATATTCGTTTCTTTGAACTTATCTCTAAGCGAGTCTCTATGACCCATCTTGTAAACAGCACGAATAGCCCTCTTCTGTAGAACAAAGATGCTGTTTACGTCAGCACCACTACCCCATAGTAAAATACCATATGACATAATACTATGGAAGTAACTAAAATAAACTAATCGAGCGGTTTTCAAGTCTATTATATTCCGAATTTTATTAACTGCAAAAACTGCAGAACTTAGTCTATTCGCTAATTTAGCCAGATGAGGACCCCATTGGAGTTTGGAGTCTAACGTTATTCCAAGAAATACTGTATCATTAACTAGGTCTAATCTATCATTTTTTATAGTTACAGTAGTTTGTCTATTTTTCACATTTGTAGTCATAAATTTAATACATTTAGTCTTTTTCTCATTCAGTAATAAATTATTAACACTGAACCAATCTACTACTTTTGATATAGCATTGTTTACATCGATATTAAACTCCTGTTGTCGTTTGACTTTAAATACGAGTGAGGTATCATCAGCAAACAATACTATATCATGTTTGTCCTTTATAAGGTATGGTAAATCATTTATGTAAATGAGGAATAAAAAAGGACCCAAAATTGAGCCCTGTGGTACGCCCATTTTGACCAAAGACCCAGGTGATCGTTTTCCATTCACGTCTACCCTTATCGTCTAAGTTATCTCGATTCCAAATTTTAACCAAATCCGTCCAGAAGTTGCAGCGTGAAGGAGTAACAAACACACACACAAACTTTCATATTTATAATATTAGTAGGATATAGTTAGATCCCATTTACCATGAAGTGGTTTATATGCTCTTTTGACTTCTCCATCCCATTAAAATTATGCAGATAAAGCCGTAGGAGAACCCTAGTATAATGTAATTCTAGGAACCAAATAAATGTATTACAGTGTAAATTGGCAAAGCAAACTGCTGTAGTAATAATACCGATAACCTATCGAACTATTTCTACTTAGTGATAAAATTATTCTCAAGATATTTCTTGTTGATAAAACATCATCGCATTTCTTCAGAATTTTGTATACATGCGGCTCATACTTATGCAGAAAAAGAATTGCGCAGTGAGTTAATTAAAACAATATGAATTGTCGCAAAGGCTGAGCCTGAGCCTTTGGCCACCTCAGGGTTTGTGTGTGTGTATTTTAGTATATGTTCATACATACATACATTAAATCACGCCTGTTTCCCAGAGGGGTAGGCAGATACCACTTCTTTCCACTTGCTACGATCTTGATTATTGTTCAGTTCACTACAAAGTGATGTATCCACTTTTGAACCTTTTTACAACATATACAACAGATACATATCTTTGTAGTCACTCTACTTCTGCTTTGTATTGTTTTTGTTTTCAATATTTGGATTGTCTTATTGTGATGGGTGGATGGTGGATGTGAAATGCCTGTATGGCGTAATTTAGTTTTGACACCATACCCTCCTAAGTACACATGGTACTTATTAACTTTGTCATTCAGACCCAGCTCCTTCGACAGTTGTGTAGCCATAGCGTACCACGGTCCTACCAGTAGGACTAAACAGAAAACCCGCCATTTTGTATTTTAAGTACTTGGGTCTGAATGAGTATAAAACAATAGTACTACTACTGGTAGGCCCACGGGCCGTAGTGACTACATGCTGAATTTTTCCTTAGGCCTTAGGAGGAAATGCTCGAAATTACCCAATTATATATCATGCAAACCTCACCTAAAGTAAGTCATAGCCATCGGCTAACCAGCAGGTTGTAACGAGATTCAGTACCATATTATGACCCGGCGGGTTGTAATATGGTTCTGAATCTCATCTCATTATAACCCGCTGGTTGATAATGAGATTTGAATTAGTATGAAAAATTGTTCCATAGAAACCTACAACAAAAAGAACTTATTTGAAAATCGAGAAAGTGAGATATGGTGAGTATTCTCCTTTGGGATAAAGCTGCTTTCGCATTGGGCGAACTTGAATCCCTCGGTGCACTCAGGACTCGTTTTATTTCCCTCGCTTCGCTCAGGAATTAGAACCTGGATATATCGCGCCCGTGTCATAAAACAGTGCTTTATCCCCTCGGAGTATAATCTACTATTATTATTGTGTGTCTTTAAAACTGTAATATTACGTAAATGTAACTATATTGTTATGTTATGTTGCTTGACATCTCATTAACTTGTAAGTAGACATATTCAAATATACTTTATTGAAAGTATTTGCTGCTGTTGAAAGTTAAGTACTTCCTATAGATTTCGTCTCATAATATGACACCTTCTATGTTAATTTCAAAGGCCTAACCAACAATACCTCATTAAATGAAATACTAGTAGTTATACTCGAATAGTTTATATTTGGAAGTTCAAAAGATTCTTCTTTTTTTTTCAATATTGCACAAAAAATTAGTTTACCCTTCTAATTTCATCTTGCAAGGAAATTACATATCGTCGGTGATAGTGCGAAACCGCGTACCTAACAAATTTAAGATAGAGCAAAATAAACCTTACTAACTTATTAAAAAGGTGCATTTTGCCCTTTATTTAAAATGTCACTTACGCGGTTATGCAGTTTCACCGACGATATAAGTCAAAGCATCTCAGACAAAGCCAAATAGCAGCATCTCCGATAAAACTCCTGTAGCGAGCAATCACCACCTGATAACTAAGAGGAGATTGAATCTACTATATTAAGAGGGCAGAGTAATACTCCTAACCAGTTCCAAAGCAAGCAAACCCAGCCAATCTCCCTAGTCACCTGAGATGTAAAACAACCCAGCATGAAAAATGACTGACTGTCACCCAGTTCCATCAATCATCGCCTTAATCACGCATTTTGTCACCGCGATCGTTTCGGCAATATGAAACTCGGATATTAAAGGTTTAATGGAAATTCTGCCTAGTTCGAGTATTATTACTCGACTTAAGTCAGAAAGATATTGGGCTTAAGTCCCATGTAAGTACTCGTACAAAGTAAATAGGTGATAAGTTGTTGGGATTATCGAAGACATCGGTATGTAGACTTTCTTAACTAAAATTAAATAACCTAAATGTGTCTCTTAAATATTTAGTAACTGTCCTCTATATTAAAATAGTTTAGTATTGTTTTTTTTTATCTCAAAAGCATCCTGTGTTTTAATTATTTAGTGATACAAAAATGTTATCAGTACGCTAGCTACGCCCACTTTAAATTAGTGGTCCGACTGACATTTTGTTTTTAACTGCGTTTTATCTTTTCAAGTCTAGCACTAGCTGTGAATGCCTTAGAAAATACTATGTGGCGTTTAAGTTCTTTAGCCGTTAGCAGAAGTTTTTATTTTTTCACTGTAATTGTACTGAAAAAAAGTAGTACACTTTTGAGATATAAAATAATTATTTTAATACCCTTTGTCTATAATAGGAAAACTCATAGGTACTCGTAAGTAAGTACCTGTTTAAAAAAAAACGATGGCATCACATCGCAAAACTTGAAAACATGTATCGCTTTTCCAAAATGTTTGCGGTAAAATTACCTATTCCATACAATGAAAGGCACTCGCGATGTCTTGACCTGCCTGGAGACCAAAACTCAAGTTTCCACAATTTCAAAGGACGTCCACTTAACATTGGCCTGCCTCTACACCCGCCCTTAAAAACGAATAGGCGATTCAGGGGAAAATAATTAACCTATCGGAGCTCAAGTATCATTAGTCGTTCTGTTCCAACAAATTTATACATGCCATTATATACAGCAAATTCGGCTCTTATAGTCGTTTAAATAAGGGTGTATATTCTGTTAGCGACCTGTAAAGATATGTTGGCAATTGTAAAGGTTTCATTCATTACCTAGTTGACGCGGGGTAGTGAAAAATGATGTCTTTTTCGAACCGTGCTCAAGAGCCAAAAGAAGGGCATAATGCACTGCTAAGTAATGGAAGGATTATGCGAAGATGTAGGCTAGTTGGGTTTTCTTTTCAGGATAGTCAGATTATGAATAAAAGATCTTACCTGATTATTTGAGTGATGTGTAAAAGTTTATTTTGTGGACTCAATTTTGAAATTATTTTGGCATGATAATTTATTATTTACTTTACAACAATATCTTTTTTTATGTTTTTCCGATGAAATATGTCAACATATCCAAACTTTGCAAAATATTTACTAGACAACAGAAAGCATAGTAAAAAATATTATTTTTATGTCTACAGATTACAAATGGCCTGATTACTTTCAGCCCTCTCTGTCACCATCCTGACAATGACAGGTGACAGGTGACAATTCAGTGTACGTGGCGCAGCTAAAATGAATCCCACTGATGCGAAAGCTTGTTAACTTTGAAATGTACCCGTCGCTTATCTTATCATTTGTCAAAATGTTGAAATCTTCCTATAATAATATTTAATAGGTATTATTGATCATATTATATTGTAAACATATAGTAACATATTCTTTAATTTAGTAAAGCAAGTATACTAAATAGAGTGCGATAACTCTTCGACCGTGTTTCGGGTTTGTACTTTTCTCTCACTCGCTCTCATACCGTCTTATTAAGAGCGAGTGAGAGAAGTACAATGCCCAAGCACCTTCTTAGTGCTCCCAGACTGTATAATCGAGTTCATAAATAAGTAAGTGTACACTTTAGTACTTTATCACTTTAATCGCTGTGACAATTCATATATGGCAGTTTAAACATGACATTTAAAAGACAAGGTACTGAAGTGTACACATTATGAACTCAACTGTACAATACGACCAACCCTAGCTGTTTCTAAATGTACAAATCTCAACTAAGTCCATCCAAGATAGACCTCCATCTATCCATGGAGCAGGATGCACATGCATTTTTAAAACGTACATTACAGCGTAGTGCTGGCTACAAATAACGAAATAAATCTCTAAAGTTATAGAGCGTTGGTCGAGTTAGTGGGAGGTAGAGAAGCCTGCCTTAAAACGCTGTGCGCGGCGTTTAGCGTCAGCGTAACGCGGCTAGCGGCCATCTTGTGACCAAATCGGCTTCGCGAGACAATATAAAATGTATACTTGAGAGTGAGTTTACATTATTTTGCTATGTTGTTTGTGACAGTATGATAAAAGATAAATGATAAAAGATTTTTATTCAGTAAGTAGGCCGCACGGGCACCTTTACACGTCAAAAATCTACCAGCGCTTCGCAAGAGACCACTGCTGAGAAGAAACATACATACATACATAACTTCACGCCTGTCTCCCAATGGGGTAGGCAGAGACTATGGAACGCCAGGTGCACCGATCTAAACATACAACTTTCGCTTCCTCTATATTACGTCGGGTTCAGGTGCTGCGTTTCTTCTCAGATACGTATCGTATCGTATCTGAGAAGAAACACCGCAAGAAACTCAAGAAACGCCGCAAGAAAATCATGTTAAGATTTTTTTATACAAAAAACAGGGCATGAGCTTGTCTGAACATGCTCAGTGTAGGTTCCGAAGCTGTTATTTCACAAAAACTTAAAAAACAACAAGTATTTACTAATTCTCTATTTAAAAGTTAGGAGATTTTAGTAGTTACAAACACTTTAGTCGCCCGAATCTCAGGAACCAATCATGTCTACTTAGCCGTGATAGTTTTCCTTTAAAATTCGTTATATGCGCTTTCATTGAAATAATTTTCTGATTTTTAGTATTTATAGTTTTTACTGTAGTTACACTTGACTCTATCAACAATTAGCGCTTCAAAGCTCAATTTTTCATAAACGGAGCCCTATATTTTTGAAAGACCTATCCAACGACACCCTATACAATGGGGTAGAGGAGAAAAAAATACATCCCCACGTTACGTTTAGGGGAGGAAGGAAAAAAAATTTTTTTTCATGATTTTATTTTACCACTTTGTTGGCGTGACTAATACGTATACCAAATTACAATTTCCTAGTACTAAAAGTACGGACGGACGGATATGGCGAAACTATAAGTGTTCCTAGTTAGACTACGGGACCCTAAAAAGGGGGGTAAATAAAAGTTTCATTGCTTTTATTTCTTATATTGCTTATACCCCGGGAAAGTTACATTTCTTTGTGTAGAGACAACAATATCCGTATCAGTAATTTTACTTTGGCATCAATTACCTAGATCGTAGCACACAAAGAAGTGGTCTCTGCCTACCCCTCTGGGAAACAGGCGTGATTTGATGTATGTATGTATGTATAAATTAGATTAGCAAGTGTTGACTATATTCTCTATTAATCCACCTAAATTTTTGGCCGCAACAGTAAAACGAATAAATGTTTTTCTTTCTTTCCTTAAGTGAACATTCCCTGATCAGACTCTATAAGCAGTTTACCACTACTGTAGTTTTGCTCTTGAATATAATATAGGCGTTTTTCGTCGACAAGCTCATAAATCTGTGGTCCTAGTGAAAAAGGGTATAAGTCTTCTGAAGGTCAAGTGAAAAAGGGTTTATGTCTAGTACTGTCCGTTCATGTATATACCCTTTTTTATTCCGAGTTATGTCGACTTGTACCCTTTTTCACTAAGACCACAGAAATTATGTGGGATCCGTCTGTTTGGGACTTGTTTGGCATAATTTTGGCTGTTCGTATTTGGCATGACATAAATACATACATACAGTCACGCCTTCATTCCCGGAATGGGGATGGCAGAACCACAGACAGAGTTACCAAAAATTCTAAAAACTTGTTTATTTTCATATCATAGGTACTTATAATCATTTGGCATAATAACCTTACCATAATAGTTTTTCGACTAATATTTAAATTGCATAAAACGTATTTGGTATAATTGACCACTACCCGAATACCTTGTTAATTCGATTTTTAAATAACAAAGGTATTATGACAAGAATTTCATGACGAATGCCTAATTAAGTTTGGCATAATGCTCATGATTCCATTATAGGTATAATAAGCATAGCTTAAATAAGCGCGTAATTAATAGAAATGGAAGAAAACCAAAATAAATGTACATAAAGACACTATTTGGGTGATTACACAGGCGTTTCCACCGTCGTCAGTCCCTAGTCATAAATATTGAAGTTATGACTTTCACCAAGCAGCAGACTTCATACTTGTCACAATTGATTGAATTTTTACCATACCATTTCTTGTCACAATTGATTGAATTGAATTTTTGATTGATTGATTGAATTGAATTTTCAAATTGATTGATTGAATTTTTACCATATTATGGCAGATTTCTTTAATATGCTAATACTAAGGACTGTTTCTGCACGAAACCTTTTAATAAAATAAACCACTCATTTACATGTCACTTAAATGATGTCTAACTTGTATGTGTTTGATGTTAATCGACAGTTTCATACGATGACAAAACTGTAGGATGAATGAATAGAATCTATGTGAAGCTTGACTATGCAACGAGAGTTTATGGTTATAGTCATATATGCTTTGTTGTTATGCAATTTCTTTACAATTATTATAAAAAAAGTTGTTCAGGTAACCTTCAACTCATAAGCAACCCGTTAACCTTAAAAAACCTTCTTCTATAGTACATTGTTGCAGAGGATAGAAAGTACGAGATTTTTGGACGAGTCATATAGAGGGCCGAAACATAGTTGAGGCCCTCTAGTGTACGAGTCCATAAATTGCACTTTCTACCGAGGCAGACATAGTGCTTTTCACAACTACTGAGAGAAAATAAAATAAAATTGTATGTATTATCGCCAATTTTACCAAAGATAACTTTTTTTTAAATCTGGACCCCTATTCTCGTGGCTTTCGAGATTAATAAACTAACATTCGAGATGAAGATGTCAACTCCATATAAAATTGTATTTGTTTCGCCTTATCTCCCATGTAATTTTATCTCTAGTGGTTCGAGATTCGGGGCCAAGTTTGAATTACATAAAAAAAAAGCAGTGACATAGTTTTTAGTCTGTGTATCTTTTAGCAAAAATACAACTAATATTTTACGACACAAAATGGTGTGTTATGATTGGTCGATTCCAATTTTTCATTTTAAGGAGCTATGACACAAAAATTTATTGATTGATTTTCATTGGTTATTAAAGTTGGACAACAATGTTCTCGACCAATCAGCAAATGCCGACAAAAACATTCTTGGTCTGTCCTTATAAGTGACGTTTTGTGACCCCAAACAAGAGCATCTATGGCCATATTTCCGAGCAGTGTTGTGAAAAGCTTATTGCAGCTGTAATTCGGGACAGCTATGACTTAGGCACCTTCAAGAGACGAGCATACTCTTTTCACAAAAACCGGCAATGCATGAGCGCTCTCTTGGTGTGTGCGGTAGCGGTATAAGCGGTAGTTATCTCCTATCATCAGGTGACTGGCTGGCTACAGCCTCCTTTACAATAAAAAAATCGTTAGGCAATTGTTATTCATTTCAAAAAAAGAACAATATTCCTTTGTTAAATAAAGCCGAGAAAGGAAGCAGACTAACAAATCGCACACACATGTCAGTAAACTTTTCTCTCCCGAGTTGCTGCATTCAAAGTCTTGACAGCGACAAATCTAATATTGTAACAAAATATTGCACGGGACGTGCCCAAACAAAATTGTTTACAACATCTACATGGAAGAATAGGGTTGCCGATATGATAAATTTCGATATCATAAAGAAAATAATAAGAATAAATAGATACATACATACCTTCACGCCTGTAATCCCAGAGTGGGCTAGGCAGAGCTACAGAATTACAACTTTTAAAAGTTGTTAATAATTCAGTAACCACAATTTGCACAAATAGGCTAAGATGTTTACGAGCATATTAGTAACAGGTTGCAAGCCCATCGCCTAACAGTACTACAAGCCTATATTCCCTTAGTCGCCTCTTACGACATTCACGGGAAGGTATGGAGTGGCACTATTCTAACCCGGCAACCACACGGGTAAATAGATATCAGGTGAAAATCTCACATCAATTCACCTAATGAGGTCATTAGTTCAATTGGTCTATACTATCCGCAAAATTAAGTGGCGAGAAGGGCAATAAACGTCAGTTACCTTCCCCTTTGTGCCTACCATTACTTGCACTATAGTTGCACGGCTCGCTTTATGAGGTCTTGCAGGTGCGAAAGAGTTATCATGATTTAATTTTGCGGATAGTATAGTAGTCTCAAACTAAGCTTTAGGCCCAAGAAACCACTGACTGATGCGTGTTCTTTTGCCTTCTCTATGCAACATCAGTACAAGAGGTTCTAATATAGCAAGGGTGGCAAACTTGATTACAGTTTACCGACTAGATCTGTGCGATCGACTATCGATCACTCCTACGTATTTTTCTTATATTAATCAAATGTATTTTTTTTTTTTGCACGATCGACCGGTTGGGTACTCCTATAATATATCCAAAGGATTTTCATTCTTACTCCAGCGAAGGCATCACATTAACACAGTATGTGTTTAATTGCCTCATCTATGCCGCACAATCTACAATCTGTGTTGTCATAAAGGCCTATCTATCTAGCTAAAAGGTGTTTGAACTGTCCGGTGAACACTCCTATAATGCAGCAGAATTGTCATCTGTTGAGTTTAATAGTCCAGCTCTCGTCTACATACATCCGATTTATTTTACAAAAAAATACACCGCCATAAAATCGACAACCCTATTAAAGCATGCCGATAGATTTATCGACAAATACAGGCACGTCTCTTCAGATCTTAAGGGAAGTAAGTTCCCGGGGAAAGAATTAGCGGATATAGGATGTATTGAATTACGTGACAATATCCGTCGAATCAGCCTATATACCCGCTTTAGAAAGGGTGGGTATTTTCGAAAATTCAGGTAAGTAAATGAAATAGGTCAGAAGATTTATGAAACTATGAGAGATTGAGAAAAGATCGTCGATTTTTTGAGGAAAATTGCGTCAAGGGATAAGGGATGGTTGAAAAACTCTCGCGTTGAGATGCTTCAACTATTACTAAGAAGGTTTTCTTTGATATCATGGCAGTATTGTTGAGCTGCCTCATCGACGAAACCTGCAAATAAAATTAAAGGAACACGCACGACAGTGTTTAATTGGGATTGTTCATACTGTAACGATTACTCTATTTGAAAACCATTTTTAGGAAAAGGGGTTTAAACGCCGTTCTGCATTATAAGGTTTTTGATATATTACCCTTTTTCTGATATTTCAACAAAAGTATTAACCTTTGTTTGACTTTCGTTTTCGGCTTGAAGCTCTCCTAGGTGTATCATACGGATCAGGCGAAAACTGCTTAAAATAGTATGTTTTAATACACTATTACAATCACGATTTATCATTAGATATAATTTAATTGTTGTAATTTATTAGAAAATGCCTGCCCAAATTTAAAATAATCAGGTCATCCATAAAATGACTGTTAAATAAATAAAGATATTAAAATAAAACTATTGGGTCAAATACCAAATGAATGAGATTGGTCTCTTAAAATGATCTATTCTTTCGAACTAGAATGTAAAACCGTGAGTTCTTGTTTTTGATCTATCCCAATTATGCAGATGGAACCACTTTAAAAATAAAAATTGCTTATCGCGTCCGTCTGTCTCTCTGTCTGTTTATTCTCTAATTGACAACATTTAAAAAAAAAAGCATTATTGTTTTTTCGCGTTTATAATAGCTGGTTAAAAATTAGACTACCCGTATTTCTTGGTTTTTCTTTATTGAACTTAAATTCGTCGTTAATAATTAATTAAAGAAATAGTCATTAAAGAGACCGTATACATATACAAAGTTAGGAATACTGATGTCGTGATCTTAGCCTGATATAAAATAAAAAAGTAACTTTAAACAGTACCAGAACTGACTGTCATGCCATGTCACTCACTTGTCAATCATTCGCTGCCGTTCGTTCACAAATTTGTTATTTTGCGTAATTTAATTAATTACATAATTTGTAGACGCCATTAAAATAAATAAGTAATAAACTATCGCGCAGAATCGAAAGCGTGTCGTTAGAATCAAGTAATCCGTCAGACAGATAAAAAATGAACATGACAGTTGTATATTTTTTACCCGACTGCGACAGAAGGAGGGTTATGTTTTTCGAGCGTATGTATGTATGTATGTATGTATGTATGTATGTATGTATGTATGTATGTATGTATGTCTATTTCTGGGCACGCTCTGCAGCCTAAACGGCTTGACCGATTTTAACATACTAGGTGTCATTCGATTCGTCTTAATTGCCGAAGTGACATAGGGTATATAATATTTCAAAATGGCGTCTGCAAAAAAAAAAGAGGGGGTTTAAAAAAAAAAATGTTTATTATAGCAATATGGGTCTCAAATGAAAGCTAGTAAATAGCCCATTCCAAATATATATACATTATAATACTTTGATGCTACCATTTAGACAGGGAAATCAAAAAGGACGTTAAATGTTAAGTAATAAATATTTCTTGTTGAGCTGTAAACGCCTACAATATAAACCCTTAAGAAAGTAGTGTAATAATTAATAATTCACGAATACCTACTACGTACTTGATTAATGCACATTATTGCACATTGATGTTATAGTATAAATTGCTGCCTAATACCTACTAATACTAATACTTTGCTGGGCTGTAACTATCCATAAGCTACGAGGCACCACTCTCGATAGGGCCGTTGTGGACCTCCAGCTCACATGTTTTTGCAAAGGCTCAAACTTACGTTGCTCTCAGCCGAGTAAAAACACTAGCTGGGTTTGCTATCAGTGTCCTTGATCCCAAAAAGTTGTTAAATCGACCACATGATACCAATTCTTTAAAAGAGCTTCAACGTCTTCGAGATTTAAATACTATAAACTAAATGCAAAATATTACATTCGGCCTCCATCTAACCAAATGAACTAATCTTACGTTACTACTGGGGATCGATTTTTGAATGCACGATGCTTCTTTTGCTAAAAGGAGAGTTCCGCTTGTAATTTGTTACTTATAGCTTCGTGACATTAAAAAATCGAGCTCCAGAGCTCATTTAACGTTTGGTTATATTAATAAAACCACTATTTTATTAATAAAAACTAAAAAATGTGAAATAAACTAAATTATTTAAATAAAAACAAAAACCCGACTGCAGTAAAAAAAACAACTGAAAAGCGAGTAACAAGCTATATTATCTTTTTTGTTTGTATAATAAAGTCTTTACATTCAAACATACATAGGTAAATACTTACACCGAGGGGTCCCGGGCTATTTGTATGAAGCGACATTTTTGGAACTTTACAGGAGAGCGTATCAAGGTTTCATTTTTCGAAAAAAAAATCATAACAAAAAACGTATCAATATTTTTACAAAAAAGTGGCCTAGGTTATTTTCCTTATCTAAATCCGCACAATTTAGCCTAGTTGTCATTTTTTTAAAGTGGTTTTTACCAAAAATAAAGGTTGCTTGATACAAAATGACCTCGAATCACATTTATTTAGAAACAGGCTAATTGATTGAAGCGTCACAAACTGAACATTTTAGGTTCAGGAAAAAGGATTTAAGCGATACTAAGGTGTTGTGCTTGTGTAAAGCTAAATGTATTAACAACCATCGCGATATTAAAATAGAATCAGGATAGTCCGCTTAAGCACCTGAAGAATAATAAAGTAGATGCACTAAAAGTAAACTGTTTGAAGTGACAGTAAAACTGTGTGTATAATAAAGATTGGCGGCTAGAACAAAATTATTTTGCAGGATTTTAAAATCATTTGTCATTTTTTTAAAGTTGTTTTTACCAAAAATAAAGGTTGCTTGATACAAAATGACCTCGAATCACTTTTATTTAGAAACAGGCTAAATGTTTGAAGCGACATCAAGGACGGATTTCAGGATGCAGGCATAACGATTTAAACGCCCTATAATACGTAGTGTATGTCAGGAAAAACCGCTTAAGTCAAAATCATGAAATATCTTGTCGGTATGAAGTCCATCTTTTCTATAAATGAATAAAATTTGTGTCGCATCAATCACATCAGACTCAAACTAGACCTTAATTTACTCATGTTTCAAGCGACAAAAAAGTGCTCAGATCGCCACGAAACCGGGCTCAAACGACGCAGAAAAATCTGGCGATTCCAAATATGTATATAACTCAATATCGGCCAGAATGTCGCTTAATACAAATAGCCCGTGAACCCTCGATAATGTACCATGCAATGATTTTTTGTTGGATACCTCGTTAACAAGTAATGCAATTTATACCAATATACATACAACTTGAATAGTGGAAAAGGTATTGCAGGCGGGGACAAGCAATGAATTATAAAATGTAAGTATTTTCTTGAAACAAAAACACTTGGATTAATAGCTTGTCCCCGCCTGGAAAACCTTTTCCACTATTCAAGTTGTATGTATATTGGTATAAATTGCATTACTTGTTAACGAGGTATCAAACAAAAAATCATTGCATGGTACATTATAAGTATTTACCTATGTATGTTTGAATGTAAACACTTTATTATACAAACAAAAAAGATAATATAGCTTGTTACTCGCTTTTCAGTTGTTTTTTTTACTGCAGTCGGGTTTTTTTTGAATTCCTTTGGTAATAAATGGACTAAGGGCACTATGAGTGTATTCCTAACATTCACAATCCAACTTTTTTTACTGTTTTTCCTAAATATAAAAAAAACTACGGCATAAAAAAATCCAACGATATTTTTACTGTAATTAGCAGTGTAAAATCTAGAAACGGTATTTTATTTTACTACCTCAATTCCTCCTAAGCCACGCAACGGATTTTGATGCAGTTTCCACCATCATGTTATATATTTTTTCACAAATTACGTCTTTTAATAGTCGCGAATCTTTACTAACATAAATAAGAGGCTCGTGACACGAGACTATAAAAAAACAAAACAACATTCAAAAACATGTTCTAAGTATCACTTGACCGTTTTAAGGCGAGTCGACTCGTTACTTGACCGTCAAGTCATTGGCGGAGTGTTTAGTAAGTTTGGTACAAGTTACGAACTTTCCTTTGTGCTTCGGATAGATTAGGGGTATGATAGTGTGTGGAATACATAATAACTTTTGGGCTTTTGATAAGTTTTCGATATCGTATTTGGTTGGATAGGAGTTGTTATCAAAGTAACGTTGCGCTTCGTATATTAGGGCGTTTTGGTAAGAGTAACTTTTTAAAAAGGGTATCCCAAAATACTATACCAAGGGTTCCGTACCACCAAGGTACCACAGCACGTAGGTATTGTTATAAAATAAATGGTTAAATATCAGGGGACTATGTCACACCAATTGACCTACTCCCAAAGTAAGCTCTAGGCTTGTAGTATGGGTACTTGGCAACGATATAAATACTTATGTAGTGAAATATATACTTAAATACATAGAAAACATCCAACACTCACGAAAAAATATTCATGCTTATCTATCACGCAAATATCTGCCCTTACCTCTAGGCGCTGGCTTCATAGGCAGGTTCACTAAGATTTAGGCCAATAATAATAATAATTTATTCACGATCAACATGGGATCAATGGATTAATTACAATTTAAGAACTTTTACTAGTGTTAGTGGTTTCATGGCACATTCTCTATTTATTCCTGCGGACATGTAACATGCTACAGTTATTTACATACAGGCAGTCCACCCTGTTCGCGAGCATGTTCAAGATGCTGTTGGTCCGCACCCTGCGCACGAGGGCCTGAATTGAGGGAGGGAATTGCCAATTAAGTAGCTTTACCCCACGAGTGAGCCAGCTCCTATGACTTCGCTCGCTCCATCAACTGTTAGACATAAACCCGTTTTAAAGAAAGAATGACTTCTCAGCTGTGATGGTTAGACCAAGCTTTATACAACGGTGCCCATGATTTTTTTTTTCTTAAGAGAGGGAGGCTATCGAGCATGTGGGTTACCTGATGGGAAGTAATCACCACCGCCCATTCATTAGGGAAATGAAGGCTATTTTCTTGAAGGTACCCATGTCATAACTGCTTGAAAATACCTACGAAAGGAGTTCGTTCCACAGTTTCACTGTACGAGGCAAGAAGTGTCTAGTGATAATCCATCAAGGTGATGTTGATGGAACCTGGGGGTTTATTATGACCCAGCTATGCAGTTAATTTTACGGTGAGTGTAAAGGACAGAGGTATAGCATGTATGTAGCTGTCCCTTTTTCTCAGCGTAAACTGACCTGCATAGCTATGTCATAATAACCCCCCTGGCTTGACTTTGTACGTATAGTGTCCAGTTTTTTCATTGCCTTTAGCGTAGAGTCACTGATCGCCTCATCTTACACCGTGCACCACGCGCCGACCAGTCACTCGGTAACGGTGTCAGCGGCGCCTGCGCCGGCTCCGAGGCGCCACTCACGCGAAGCCCGACAGGATAACATGAGGATAAGACTTGGAGATTTGGGTATTTAAATATGATGAAAATGATGATGATAAAGTTGATGTTTTTTTTTATGGCTTAGCGAGGCAAACGAGCACACAGGCCACCTGATGGTAAGTGGAAACTGTTGAAACATCCTCAATCGGCAAACAGGCATGAGACTCTGAGAGGGTCAGAGGGTTCATAGGCCTGAGAGTAAGTCACCTCGAATTTAGTAAAAAGGCGCCCTGGGTAAACTTACTACAAACAGGGATGGTTTCTTGTTATAAGTAAAACAAAAGTGTAGTTCTCCTTAGTATATTTTTAAAGTTACACACACACCTGCATTTTACAGACCACTGTAGCAACCTTAGGTCATAGAAAATTATGGTAGCATTATCGACTACAGCAAAAGAAAGGTCACTTAACTAGAGCGAAGTATGCACGATGTCATGTATGTGTAAGGTGAAGTTAAGTGGCAAGCAAAGACCCAAAACACATGGAGAGCGAAGAGGAGGGCTACTGCCCCGAGCCTCTCTAGGTCGCAACACGTGGCACGGAGGTCACGCCCATGTGGTTGAGCACGAAGCGCCCTTCACGGTCAATCCGGTGGTTAGGACTATGCCTAACTTAATAATAAAACCCTGCAACAATAATTGCAGTTGTTAATACAAGAAACTTTGAAACTAATCTATCTGCCCTAGCCATGAGGTAACAATAAGTACTTACCACAAAGTGGGTTTTATGTAGCTATATAGCGTGAGGCTAGTTGAGACCGGCATACGCACGGTGCCTCCATATAACGCGGCACTGGCTGAAAGAAAACGTAGCTTATTATAATTAAGTTATGAGTGGTGCTTGCCGACATCAACGTGGCCTCTCCCGATACTCACCTTAATCAGGCACGTATATAGCCTGATGACCCTGTTTTACAAGGCAGGAGTCAGCGCTTGGGATAAGGTAGACTGCATTGAGCTATAACAAAATAGTTTACGTGAATCGACAAGTAAAGTAAAAATACACCTTTAACATGGTGAGACGCGAGAATTACTTACGGTTTATTCGTATAGTTATCGTCGTTTGTTGCCCATTTGTTTAACAGCATGCAGACATAAATAAGTACTGCCACGATGCATCAAATTGTCATCGTATAATTTGCCGCTAATTGTCCATTTGTAAAGGATATTAAAATAATACGACGAGGCAATGCTGCCTCTTCCTCAAGCCAAATCCGAATCAGAGAGCATAGAGCGAACATAGATGATGTGGCTAATCTTCTACGTCACTATGGACGCCAGACTCTTTTCACTTTTAAACGCTGGCAACGCTCGTACACTGTTTTAACAATTTAGAAATCAAAACCAATCTTAAACACTCCAAAGATTATTCTAAAGATATTCCATGAATCCTGAAACAATGTAACTTGACATGCCGAAAAGTATCGAAGGATCCGAGCCTTAGTCCATAGGTCGAAGCGCAGGCGCAGTGAAACGTAACGCACGCTCACGCTTGACCGAATTATTGAAAGGCTCCGTCTCACTCCATTCATAACCAAAGCGAGAGAAAAGGACAACACTAGGTGTATTCGTTCCTCGATTTTGGTGCAGAAGTCTACCAGCGGTAGTATTGCTATATGAAAAAGCTTATTTAAAAAAACGGGTGTTACAGTACCGGCTTAGTTGGGGAAATAATTTTATTTCAGAATTGCAAGCTTCTGAAATAAAATTATTCTACACCATCAAGAGAACGAAAGTAATATTCAAGGGAGGGGTCGCCTTCGCCCGCAGGGGAAGACGTCTGAAATTAAAAAAAACACAAAACATTCTACTAAAGAGAACGAATCTTACTCTACTACTTCCTAAAGTATGCTCGTAAACTACATACTTTCCAAGTGTTTGTTGGCTCTGCCTCCAACCAAACGCTCTAAACCTAAAACAGAGTTTGTTGGCTCTATTCCCAAACAAACGCCTTTTGAACGACTTAAGAAAAAAAAATCAAGGATGTACTAAACTTAGTGTCTGTTTAAGTACACAACAAGCCTTAACTTAGCGAAACATCCGCGAGATTACAGCTCTACACAAGAAACTACAAATACCATGAGGGGTGTGACACACTACCAACCTCTTAAGCGGCTTAAGTATAATGATTAAACTACCACTTATAAGAACTGTGGAAGTAACCTTATTAATTAAGTGAAACTATGTAGAAACAAGTGTTGAAGCTATAGCATACCAATTTCAACCTACATAGTGAGAAAATCTCAACTGAACCAGTTTATGAAATTCAAATAATGGAAAATAGGACGCACTCTGTACTCAGAATGTCCTTTTCACAAAAACTATACAAAGAAAAGATAAAACCTTTAAAATAGTTTTATCTCGAACCGATTGCACCTATGGCATAAACGGAAGAAATCCTACAACTAAATGGTAAATATTTTATTACCAATTTCCACATGCCTTACCCTACTACGGACACAACATGACAGCACAACTAAAATTAAATGGATGCGCATCCTTGGTTACTTAAAATTAAAACTTAGCCTACCTCACCCTACTTCATAATGCTTTCATTCCAGTAATCCAATCCTTTAAAAGAGCCAACAGTCAGGACAAGTCTTTTCCTTTCAATAAAACACCTGCAGTCCGGACGTAATATATCTAACAAACCAGTAAATCACACCTTAAAAGAGCCAACTGTCGGGACAAATATTCTACCAACGCCAAAAATCTCAGCAAGTCCAGACATAACTATGCGTTTCGTACATAGTAATAAACACATACTTAATAAATAAACACAGATTTCTTACACCTAACAACTATGCTTAACACAAGCATTAATATTGGAAATAGAGTCCACTAGCTCATGGAATCTGCCATGAACTCATCCTAACCTAACAATTCTATATTAATTTAAGGGTTATACCCCTGGAGGTTCAGAATCTCCTCGCTCTAGCAAATCCTTAATGTGAAACCGCCCTAAGGGTTTACCGTTAAGAGACTTTAACGAATAAACCAACGGTGAATGTTTTTTATCAATAAAACATTTTTCATATTTGGGAGATAGTTTAGCACTAAAATATTTAGAAGCGTTTGACAGAGGAAAACAACGCTTATAAATAATTTGGCCCTCCTCAAATTGAATTGCTCGCTTCCGTAAATTATAATACTTTACATTACGATTATAAGCCTTTTTTAAATGGCCTTGAACCGATTTATATATATCGTTCAGCTTAGGAAGTTTAGAAGAAAACGGTTCTACATTTATCTTAACCGTCGAGGGATCTAACGGCTCCTCGATATTATAAAGAGAACCATCTGTTATCATTTCTCTGCCGTGAGTCAAATAAAACGGCGTGAACTTTGTACCTTCGTGCACCGCGGTATTGAGAGCACATTGTATCTCAGGAATGTTCTGATCCCATTTTCGATGATCCGAACGCACGTAAGAAGCAATGGCTCGTACAATGTCGCGGTTGACACGCTCCGTTTGATTGGTCTGAGGATGATAACGAGGGTTATAGAAGATGTTAGGGACACCATAATTAGAGAGCATTTCCCTGAACTCCTTCGAGATAAACTGAGGACCGTTATCAACGTATATAAATTTACACACGCCATGTAGTAGGAAGACACCCTTTTCTAAACATTTAACTATGGCTTTCGCCGTTACACTACGCAGAGGAAACAAAAGAGCGTACTTACTAAAGTAATCAGAACATACAAAGAGATATTGATTCCTCGCATACGAAGGTGGAAACGGCCCCATAATGTCACAAGAAATGGCTTCCCATGGTCGCGTGACCACGCGTGGATTGCCCATCAGACCTGCCCTGGCAACGTTGCTAGGTTTATAACATTTGCAAACCTCGCAGGCACCGACGTATTTCTCAACGTCACGGTATAGGTTTGGCCAAAAGTATACAGCACTTATACGTTTATGAGTTTTAGCTACTCCAAAGTGTCCAGAGACCGGGTCGTCGTGGTACTTTGTTAAGATTTCATCGCGATGATCCGCAGGCACGACCAACTTCCATTCAAATTGGGACGTTAAATTGTATTTATTTTTAGATAAACGAAATAACTTGCCATCCTTTACCGTGAAGTTGGGAAATAAACGTGGATTATCGCTACAATCCTTTAAGAGCTTCTTATACCAAGGATCTTGGATTACCTGAGGGTCGAATGATATAGAGTCCACCTTGATTCTAGATAAAGTGTCCGGTAAAATGTGTTCCTTCCCCTTTCTATGTATAATTTCAAAATCGAACTGGCTTAAGCGACACGCCCACCGATTTAGCCTTCCCATCGGATTTTTTAATTTGTAGAACCACTGAAGCGACGCATGATCAGTAACTATATAGCACTTGGAACCTTCGACATAAGACCGGTATTGCTCGAGAGCGTAAATTACCGCTAAGAGCTCTCGCTCCGTCGCCGTATAGTTGACTTCTTGCGCGCTCAGGGTTCTGCTGCAGTACGCGATAGGATGGTCTACATCGGCTTCGCGCTGGGCCAAAACTCCACCAATAGCAAACGAGCTCGCGTCCGTATGAATATAGAAGGGTTTGCTGAAATCAGGACACTTTAAGATAGGTGCGGATATAAGAGCCGACTTTAAAGTGTTAAAAGACTCCGTAGCTTCATTCGACCACACGAAAGGAATCTTTTTACTCGTAAGGCGGGTTAATGGACGAGCCACCTGAGAAAAGTTTTCAATGAAACGTCGGTACCATCCAGCCATACCCAAGAAGCGTTTTAGTTCCTTCGGGTCTTTAGGAGTAGGAAAATTCATAATAACTTCAACCTTGGATGGGTCCGTTCTCAAACCGAAACGATCAACGACATAGCCTAAGTACTTCAACTCACTCCGACAGAACTGAGATTTCTTCATATTGATGGTTAGGCCAGCATGCTTTAACTTCTCAAAGACACGTTTGAGTATTTGTACGTGCTCGTCAAAAGAGGACGTACAGATGACGATGTCATCGATATAAGCAAAGATCTTATTATCGAACTCTGCCGAGAATAGGCTGTCCATCAATCGCTGCATAGTAGCAGACGCACCAACCAAACCGAAACACATAACATTATAATGAAAAAGTCCGCGACGCGGAACAGTAAAAGCTGTCTTTTCCTTCGAGTCTGGATGTAGAGGTATTTGATGGTAAGCAGCACTAAGATCCAAAGAAGTTAAATACTTAGCGTCGCGTAAATTATCAATGATGTAGTTTATGTAAGGGAGAGGATACGCGTCAGTTTTGGATACAGCGTTAAGGCGACGACTATCCAAACATAAGCGCATTTCACCATTCGACTTAGGTACCATGGTCACAGGAGAATTCCATGGAGATGAAGAAGGCTCAACCACATTATTTTTTAACATTTTATCTAATTCAGCATCAAGCAACTTTAACTTTTCCGGACTCAGACGATAGTACTTCTGCTTAATAGGGGCAGCGTCACCCGTGTGTATCTCGTGCTGGGTCAATGACGTACGACCCAACCCTACCTTATCGGTATTAATAGACTCGAAAAGTGACTTGACTTTGTCCATACTCTGCTTTTGTTTGGGACACAACGAGTCATAATGTCGAAGTCCCTCCTCGACAATATTTGAATGACCGTTTAGGACGGATGACACGTGACTAGGCAAACAAGCTAAAATGTCTGGTGCTAAATTAAAAGCTTTCCAAAAGTTGATACCAAAATGAATCGGTAATAATATTTCTGGTTGAATGTGAAACAAGACTAGCTTCACCTTATTCTTATATTGAATGGGAATGTTCATATAATATCGACACGCATAATCCTCCCCATTAGCAACCCTTAATCGGCGAGGCCGCTCAAATTCGTGCATTATTATATTTAAATTTAAAAACTTTAAATGAGCGTCATCACCCAAAATAGAACAAGACGCACCGCAGTCCAGCAAACCACAAACGTTAACATTAAACACCTGAACCGTTAAGTAAGGGCGGTGGTCATGGACAGGTGGCACAAAGTAAGTCTCAACGGGCGGGTTAGAAGTAGGCACCGAAGTAACCCGTGAGACTGGCCTAATTAGTTTTTTGACTCCGGAACAGTCTTTCCACATTTTGGGCAATTAGTACTTTTAAAGTCTTTTTCTCCACATTTGAAACAGACAATGTCACGCGATTTAGGACAACGACTAGTTCTGTGCGCTCCAGTACAACGGAAGCAACTAAATGAATTCAAAGTTTTAGGCTTAGCAGCCGCGGAGGCCACGTCCTCTTTGCGCATCGAACGGCTATTACTTTGTTGACACTGCATGTCCGGAGCTAAAGAGCTACGTGACGTAGACGGTTCGACAAAATCACCCGCGCGCGAATGGGCTAATTCAAGCTTCATGCATAACGCCTTAAGTTGCTGCGTTGACGTGACGTCTATTAACGCGAGCTCGCGACTATATTCAGGACGAATATTTCGGACAAGAATATCTAATTTTTCTGCCTCAGATATAGGCGAACTCAAACGAGAGATCAAACCACCCATAATTGACAGGTAGACCACTATCGATTCGTTTCGCGCTTGTGTACGAGACCTTATCTCGCGAAGCAACTTAAAGTCAAAATCAGGAATGTCAAAGTCTGCTTTCAAAGCCTCGAGTAGCTGAGAGTAAGATTTGAAACCATCTTTATTTGCTCGGTACCAAAATAATGCTGGACCCTCCACTATGTCCGGAAATCCGTTGAACACAACACGCTCTGGTATCTCTCGAGAGAGCCTAAGTTCCTCCAGTCGTGTTGTAAAAGCACGCACGCAAGTATCACCCTTATACTTTAGATTAAGACTCGACAAATTGTGTCGAGGTTCCGAATGACAGACCACTTTAGCAGCTGGTTCAGATGGAACCTGAAATACCTCATCTTCTGACTCCGAAGACTCTGACAACGGATTTAAAATTGACAGACAACTGACAAGGATCCCTTTAAGTTTGTTAACCTCAACATTAAAATCCGACACACGCGATAGACGGTCTAAATAGTAGTTACATCTGCCCACTAACCTGTCTTGCTCCGACTTGGAAAACTCACTGCCCTGCATAACCTCCGACTGCAGCTCATTCACCTTCACTCTGCATGCATCAACCTCCATTTGTGAATCTACTCCCATCTTATCAGACGCCGGCTTAAGACTGCCACGTCTTACAAGAGCACGAGTCTGTCGAAACAATTTTCGTAGAGTATCACAGCTGTGTTTAGTGTCAAAGGGTATGTGTAAAGCAGTCAGTTCATGTGCCAGTTCCTCCTTAGTGAGGTACTCAACCTTTACATTCAGGTCCATGGTCAATTTGTAAAACAGTACAATGGTCACAAATCAAGCCTTGCAATAGTGCAGTATGCTACGTGCTTATTAGCAATAAAAGATGCACACAACATACATTTAAAACAAAGTAACCGCTGTTTTGTTACACACTCAAAACAGTTAAAGGTTGTAAAAAGGTAAAAGTGTCTTGAAGGAGAACACAAGAAATACATACATGTGCTATCTTCTCATTGATACAGTCAGAACAAAAGAAGTTATGAAAAGGCAAGTCATTCCTTGTAATAAGGTATACAGGAATTTAATAACTATTATAACCCTATTAACCCTGTTAAGACAGATAAAAGTTATGAGAGAAAGCAGTACATTCCTATACAGAATACTTAAAACTAAGAAACCATTCCTTCAGGCCATACGTTGGGTACGCCAATGAAACATCCTCAATCGGCAAACAGGCATGAGACTCTGAGAGGGTCAGAGGGTTCATAGGCCTGAGAGTAAGTCACCTCGAATTTAGTAAAAAGGCGCCCTGGGTAAACTTACTACAAACAGGGATGGTTTCTTGTTATAAGTAAAACAAAAGTGTAGTTCTCCTTAGTATATTTTTAAAGTTACACACACACCTGCATTTTACAGACCACTGTAGCAACCTTAGGTCATAGAAAATTATGGTAGCATTATCGACTACAGCAAAAGAAAGGTCACTTAACTAGAGCGAAGTATGCACGATGTCATGTATGTGTAAGGTGAAGTTAAGTGGCAAGCAAAGACCCAAAACACATGGAGAGCGAAGAGGAGGGCTACTGCCCCGAGCCTCTCTAGGTCGCAACACGTGGCACGGAGGTCACGCCCATGTGGTTGAGCACGAAGCGCCCTTCACGGTCAATCCGGTGGTTAGGACTATGCCTAACTTAATAATAAAACCCTGCAACAATAATTGCAGTTGTTAATACAAGAAACTTTGAAACTAATCTATCTGCCCTAGCCATGAGGTAACAATAAGTACTTACCACAAAGTGGGTTTTATGTAGCTATATAGCGTGAGGCTAGTTGAGACCGGCATACGCACGGTGCCTCCATATAACGCGGCACTGGCTGAAAGAAAACGTAGCTTATTATAATTAAGTTATGAGTGGTGCTTGCCGACATCAACGTGGCCTCTCCCGATACTCACCTTAATCAGGCACGTATATAGCCTGATGACCCTGTTTTACAAGGCAGGAGTCAGCGCTTGGGATAAGGTAGACTGCATTGAGCTATAACAAAATAGTTTACGTGAATCGACAAGTAAAGTAAAAATACACCTTTAACATGGTGAGACGCGAGAATTACTTACGGTTTATTCGTATAGTTATCGTCGTTTGTTGCCCATTTGTTTAACAGCATGCAGACATAAATAAGTACTGCCACGATGCATCAAATTGTCATCGTATAATTTGCCGCTAATTGTCCATTTGTAAAGGATATTAAAATAATACGACGAGGCAATGCTGCCTCTTCCTCAAGCCAAATCCGAATCAGAGAGCATAGAGCGAACATAGATGATGTGGCTAATCTTCTACGTCACTATGGACGCCAGACTCTTTTCACTTTTAAACGCTGGCAACGCTCGTACACTGTTTTAACAATTTAGAAATCAAAACCAATCTTAAACACTCCAAAGATTATTCTAAAGATATTCCATGAATCCTGAAACAATGTAACTTGACATGCCGAAAAGTATCGAAGGATCCGAGCCTTAGTCCATAGGTCGAAGCGCAGGCGCAGTGAAACGTAACGCACGCTCACGCTTGACCGAATTATTGAAAGGCTCCGTCTCACTCCATTCATAACCAAAGCGAGAGAAAAGGACAACACTAGGTGTATTCGTTCCTCGATTTTGGTGCAGAAGTCTACCAGCGGTAGTATTGCTATATGAAAAAGCTTATTTAAAAAAACGGGTGTTACACTGTGACCCATAGACATTCGCATTCACAAGACTGCAAATGCACTGAAACCCTGAGGACTAAGATGGAATGCCTCTATGCTAGTCATTTCACGGACTGTGTTATCCCCAAACCGGAACACAACAATGCAAACACTGCTGCTTGGCGGTAGGTTAATGGATAAGATGGTGGTACCAACCCGGACGGACCCTGCACAAGGTCCTCCCACAAGTATGCAGCTGCAAAGCCACAGACATCCAGTTTAATTAATTAATTGTAGGTTAGGGTAAGATTTTGTATTTATTTTTAGCTAAGTTCTAATCAGTATTCTGCCGTGCTACAAAAGAAGGCGGCTAAGTGTATAGTAATAGTATTAGCATTTTAAATTTAATGTAGTTACCAATAGAGTTTAAAATGGTTTGACTACTACATTGCCTCAGTATTCTGCTGTCCTACCAAAGAAGGCGGCTTATTGTATAGTAGTAGTATTAGCATTTTAAATTGAATGTGTTTACCAATAGAGTTTAAAATGGTTTGACTACTACATTGCCTCAGTATTCTGCTGCCCTGCCAAAGAAGGCGGCTAAGTGTATAGTAATAGTATTAGCATTTTAAATTTAATGTGGTTACCAATAGAGTTTAAAATGGTTTGACTACTACATTGCCTCAGTATTCTGCTGCCCTACCAAAGAAGGCGGCTAAGTGTATAGTAATAGTATTAGCATTTTAAATTTAATATGGTTACCAATAGAGTTTAAAATGGTTTGACTACTACATTGCCTCAGTATTCTGCTGCCCTACCAAAGAAGGCGGCTAAGTGTATAGTAATAGTATTAGCATTTTAAATTTAATATGGTTACCAATAGGGTTTAAAATAGTTTGACTATATTGCAGTTAGCCGCCTTCTTTAGTAGAACGGCAGTATTTATGTTGACGATCTCAATGTTATTTATATTTTAATATAACATTGATGAATAATTAAAGTATGGGTATATCCACAATAATACCATCATCTAACAAAATCCATCTTAGAATTTGCGTAGGCGCACCAAACAAGGTCACTCGTTCTGTCCTCCTGAGATAAAAGGCCGTATATGTCACAAAACCATGAAAACATTCTCGACCTTATCACGGTACATTAAGTTTAAACAATCCTTTTAGTTACTTACGTTTGTTATTACTTCTTTTGATTTCTATTGTGACTTTCAACGCGAAACTTGAATTTAATTATTACTTTAGTGTTCTTTGCATCGTTAACACTGAGTTAATTATATATTGTTAGCGCGTCTGCGGTTATGTAAAGTTTGTCAGTGTCTATTATAAGATGAAAAGGTTTTATAAAGGTGGTGATGCTTTGATAAAGGTTTCGAAATAATTGATGCAAATTTAGTTTTTAGTTAGACCAATAAGAAAAATAAATGCCTCCTTAAAACTTATCCAGTTCGCCTCTGTACTTGTGTATAACTGTCAAATTTACTAGATGGTCGTTTTAAGTAAGTTATTGCTGTAAGTTTAGAAACAAAGCTATGTGCAAGACAGAGATGCAGATATTTACCATTCACTCTTTCCCATAATTGTGTCTTAAAGCAATAACTTGCAAGTGTAAACGCAACCTAAGAGAAAGACAATGCAAATCCAAAAGCAATTCCATACACGAAGCCAATAAAATGACAGCAGACAACTTACAGCCTGAACCACTGGACCTAGGGACTAATTTGGAGGAAATGTTCCATGCGTATCCTGGGAGTGCTAATAAGCAAGGGTTTTTTTGAAACTCACATCCCAACGTGAAGTAGTTGGAGAAGCTGGAAGTTAATTCAATTGAAGTCGCAGAGGTTCGCTAGTTAAAGAAAAATCTCACAGAAATTGGGATAGACCAAAATAAATAACTCACGGTTTTTACATTCTAATTCGAAAGAATAGGTAATTTTAAGAGACCTATTTCATTAATTTTGTATTTTAGCAGACATTTTATGGATGACATGATTATTTGAAATTTGGGTTGGAATTTTCTATAAAATTACAATAATGAAACGATATTAAATGATAAAAAATGATTGTAATAGTGTATTAAAACAGACTATTTCAAGCGGTTTTCGCCTTACCCGTAAGATTCACCTAGGAGGGCTTCAAGCCGAAAACTATAGTCAAATAAAGATTAAATATACTTTTTTCAAAATATCCGAAATAGATAAATATATTAAAAACTTAATAATGCAGTACGACTTTAAAACCCTATTCCTCGAAATGGTTTTCTAATTAGAGTAATTGTAAAAATATGACCTATCCCAATTGACCTAGCCCCAAACTAAGCTCAAGACTTGTACTTTGGGTACTAGACTACGATAAACATACTTATATGTATAGAGAAATACACACAACACACAGACTCATACATTGACATTATGTTCGCTCTTTTTAATTTAGTTATAACGACTAAAAATGTGTATCCCACAAAAGGCTGAGAGGCTGTACTGTATGTCATAAATAATAAGACCATGATGTAACCCGTTCAATGCAAATAAATTATTTCATTTCATTTCATTTCATTTCTGGCCAAGGAATCAAATCCGGGACCGCTGCTAGCGTCGTCAGCAGCGTCACTACCAACTAACTACACACATATATACATTAAATCCCGCCTGTTTCCCAGAGGGGTAGGCAGAGACCACTTCTTTCCACTTGCTACGATCTTGACAAATTTATTTCGCTTCTTCCACATTCATACATCGAGTCATGAACGCACGCCGGTTTCGGGTACTTAAGATACGGCCCTTTTCAGTATTTCTCCGATTTGATTCGAAAAAGTACGCTTATGGCGGCCCAACCAACCTACCAACTAACTATGTCGTCAAAAACCCTAAAGTAAATTTAAAAAAGTTTCAAGACAGTTATAGTTTATAACTTCTGCATCTAAAGCTATCTTGACTTGTATTTATTGTCATCTAAAGGGGGTTACCTTTTACCTACTAAAAACAAACAACATGATTGTAATTACTGTAGTATAAACGCATTACCCTACGATTAATATCAAATTAACGCTACACCGAAGGCATAATTAAAACCAGCACAAAAGGCGCCGCGGAAATTGAAAATAGATCACAAGGTTTAATTTGCGGGAACTAATAGAACAATGTTACGTAATTAAAAATACATTTTAATACTTAGAAGAAGGCATTCAATATATTATTTTGTAATCTTTTGGACGATGTTGTTTTGCTGACATAAGTTTATTTTTTAAAACTAGTTTCTTACCTTGAGTAACGTTATGTATAGGTATTGTTTTGTGTTGGTAAATAAAGATTTTCATTTATTATCCAGGGAGTCCCTTAGTTGTAAAAACCGGGCAAAAGCATGCCTGACCATGCCTGAGCATGGCCATGGTAGGGTTCCTAAGCCGTTACTACACAAAAATCTAAAAAATGACTAGTATGAACTAATTCTCTACTTATTTAAAGTTATTTGGTACTGTCTTAGGTTATTTTTAGTAGGTATAAACACTTTAGTCCCCTGTGTCTCAGGAATAAATCAAGCCTTCTTAGTAGAGTTACGGGGGAGGAGGACACTTGACTCTAACAATTAGCGCCTCAAAGCTTATTTCATAAACGAATCAAACCTTCTCAATCCCAAAAAAACTGCTACAAAATATATCAACCTGTATATAGTCGAAAATTGGTACGACTTTTGTTTATTTAGAATGGAAAATACTACTCGTATTTGAAAATGAGAAACAGGGTGTGCAAGTTTTTACTGGTTGACCTAAATCAGCAAATCAGTTCAAATGGCCTGCATGTAAAGTTGGTAACGAGACCGGCTCTAACATAAATCGCACCGTCTTGTAGGCTAAGAGCTAGTGTTCAATTCTAGTTGTATACATCTGTTCTCACTAATAGTACTGGGTACTACTGGGTACTAATTTTAGTACTTTTTTTATTTTTCGAAAAGGTTAGCTGGTTCAAATCCCTTAATAGAAGAAGATCTACTTTGTACTTGTTTCTGTTTAGTTATATTTCCTGTCTTTTGTAATTCTTTTTTATTCTTGTAAAATAAATAGTATACGTATAGGTACATTATAAATGCGAAAAAAAAAGCTACCGAGGGAATAACTATAATCAAAATCTACTCAGACGAAGGCGGGGGCTAAAGCTAGGGTTCTATAAATGTAAAACAAATTATTGACAGTAGAAATATTTACCACTAACAGGTTTTATCAAAGTTTATGTTAACTTTTCCGCAAAATCATTCGTCACAGTACAAATAGGTCAAGTTCAACAACAAGCTTTGTAGTATTATATAAATAAAACCTTTAAGAGAGATAGCGTCTCATGGTAAAGTTATGTAATGTAACATTTCTTAGTATGTACCTTCCTTAATTTTATTTTTACAAGTTACATGTTTTAGCGATACAAAGTTATTAGAATAAACCTTATTAATTTTTAAATGTGGTTTCCCCCGTGTGGTTGCCGGGTTAGAATAGTGCCACTCCATGTCTTCCCGTGGATGTCGTAAGAGGCGACTAAGGGAATAAAGGCTTGCGGTACTGTTAGGCGATGGGCTTGCCACCTGTCACTAATACACTGGGAAACATCTTAGCCTACTTGTGCAAAATGTGGTTACAGAATTATCAACAAGTTCGCTCTGCCTACCCCACTCTGTGAATGAAGGCGTGAGTTTATGTATGTATGTATGTAATTTTTAAATGAATCAATTTACTTACCATGTACTTAGGTGACAAACATTCCTATTATTTCCTTTGTTTTTGAACATTTTTTTTGACGACTATAAAACTTCGGAACGCACGACTCTTTGCGCAAACACGAGGCGAGGCCAATTCGCAACTTTCTGAGTTTTCGCCAGTTTTCGCCAACCGAGTTGCGAGTTTTCGCTTTGTCGGTCGACTTAGCGAACTCGAGTCGTTAATGTGCTCGCGAGAATTATTATACTTCATGAATGCACGTAATAAAAGGTGTACGGCTCTTTGTTTATGTTGAGTTTTAACTTGTCAACGATAAAATTTACATTTTCATTTTTGCCGTCACTCGCTACAACTCTATACGTAAAGCAAAAGTCTGCTTAGAATAATATTTTCCTTATCTGTTATTGTGATATTTGAATTTGAAGAAAAGAGACAAAGAATTCTTTGACTAATTTCGGCTATTATGCGTTTATGAATTAATATACCTATAAACAGCTGTTACATCAAAGGTTCACCACCACTATACTCGAAACTGTAATTAGATTCCAAAATCCTAACCTCAACCGACGCACATTCGCTGTGATTACTGCATTTTGGTTTAAGTGTAGGTATTTTTATCAATTAAACTGACCCTAATATTACTGGTTACACGAGTTCTCATTGATATGTTTATGAAATAATATTTTAATAAAGAAATAATCAAGATGGGAACTGTCAGATTTTGGAATCTAATTAGATTTTCGAGTATAGACTGATTATCATAAAAGCTAATTTCATTAGGCAAACCAACGTTTAATATACTTTTTATTTGCCGTAATATCATGACAGCTAAACTTATATGTCTTAATTGATTACTGGGCGTAAAACTAACTTTACTTGTACTTTAACATTATACTTATCGCACCTTCAGAACAATAATGACCTAATAAAAAAATTCAGCTTTCAAACTTCAAGTCATAAATTAATTATTATACAGGGTGCCTCTGACCTTGGGGCTTTAAATGCATAGATCAATTCTACTCCTGAAACTAAACTTCTTTTGTTCTGTAAGTTGTTAAAAATATGTTCAGTTTAAATTTATTTTTTATCATACAAGTTAAATCTAATTTTCAATGTACGCGATCCAATTCTCCATTTTCCTTTAGCCCTCGTACCAAGGTAATGTCGCCCCCGTACCATGAGATAGTGATTACATGGCCAGTATGTAATACACTGATTTTACAATTAGACTTTAACATCAATTAGTTATCTAAATTTAAGTTATTTTTTCATGTTGCAGAACAAAAGTAGTTCAGTTTAGCGAGTAGAATCGATCGTTGAATTTAAAGCCCCAAGGTCAGAGACACACTGTAGAGACGTAAATCGAAATTTATAATTTCTGAATTAGGTCACTATTATTCTTAAGGTGCGTTATGCTTTAATATGAAAATGTGGTTACAGTATTAACAACCAGTTTTTAGAGTGGTTGGTAATTCTGTAGCTCTACCTATTCCAGTCTTGGAATAAAGGCGTGAGTGTATGTATGTATCTATTACTAAAACGAATAATGAATATTTCTAATGATTAGTAGACCTAATAGTCAAAAGTTCTAATGACTTTGGTGTTCAGAGGAATGAAGAATTTGAACATAAAAAAATAGGTAGCGTATCTTCGGAATGCTAAAATAAAATATAATGAATAATTAGGAATATTTATATTTTGGGATTCAGATTTTAGGGCTAGTGAAATTACCCTGATCCACCAGAGAACTGTGTCACAGTGACGTTATGATGAAGTAGTAAAAAGTCTCAAACCAATTGTTTTATAATGTCACTTTGACATCGTTTTATGGTGGCTCAGGGTTCCATTGGGCTGATATTACATGCTTAACTGCATGTACTTTGTACTTAGTACTTCTCTCTCACTCGCTCTTAATAAGATCGTATGAGAGCGAGTGAGAGAGAAGTACTAAACCGAAGCCTCTTCTAAGTGCTCACAGACTGTACTAAGTTGCGCGCGTCCTCTAGTCATATATGTATGATTGTATGTATACTCTTTATTGTACAACAATTAAAAAAAAAACAAAACACGCATAAAAAATGGAGAACAAAGGCGAACTTATCCATTTAAGGTATTTCCTCCACCCTTGTTGATATCGAAAAATATACTAATAATAGAATCATAAATAACTAGATACAAACAAAATATCTAAGATACAAAAAGGAAGTGGAATCACAAATCGAAGATCGAACCCGCGACCGGTAACTTCGCAGGAAGTCACTTCCCCAACAAACGCATCGAATATTTTTTGTGAATTATTTTCTACCATTCATCCCATTTCACGTATTAATAACTCATATTATGAAACGGTATTATAATTAACAAAGCCTGTAATACTGCATTAATAAGCGAAATGCACTGAAATAATAAGCTTCAATTATGATTAAAATAAATGCTTGGTACGTTACGCTTTTGTTATGTTTTCGTTTCGCCGTTTACATTTTCCGTCTATTAGAAAGAAACAAAAGAATGATCCAGTTACCTTTTTTCAGTTTAATGTGGAAACAAACAATGTGTGCAGTATACGGTTAAAAAATAGTTTTTTTTTTTTTGAGCATACAGACCACCTTATGGTAAGTGAATCTGTGACCCATAGACATTCGCATTCACAAGACCGCAATCCTAAGACTGCAAATGCACTGCCAACCCTGAGGACTAAGATGGAATGCCTCTATGCTAGTCATTTCACCGGCTGTCTTATCCCCAAACCGGAACACAACAATGCGAACACTGCTGCTTGGCGATAGGTTAATGGATAAGATGGTGGTACCAACCCGGACGGACCCTGCACAAGGTCCTCCAAGGGTTTGTTAATAAACCCACATGATGGTCAGATGATGGTCATGATGGTGACCGGAGCAGAGGCAAACCAAAAAGGTGGCGAGATTGAACATGCAATCAGTAGGGAAGAATGGCAAAAAAAGAGGAGGCCCTGCAAAGGGACACTAACACAGGCTATAAAAAAGATTATATTATTTTAGTTTGTGTAACCGACGACCAACCTAGACTTCCTTAGAGCTGGTTGGATTGGTGGACTTGTTGGATTTAGGGCCCGGATTTTAAACGGATGTTCCAGTGGCAGAATATTTTATACGAATGCATTCAAACTTACCCGCCACCGATTTGAAATAAGTAAATATCAGGGGACCATGTCACACCAATTGACCTAGTCCCAAACTAAGCTCTAGGCTTGAACTATGGGTACTAGACAACGATATAAATACTTAAATAGAGAAATCTATACTTAAATACATAGAAAACATCCATGACTCGGGACAAAATATTTCCGCTCATCACACAAATATCTGCACTTACCGGGATTTGAAACCAGGACGGCTAGCTTCATAGGCAGGGTCACTACCACCAGGCCAGCGCGTCGTTTTGAATCGGTGCCTTGCTCTTGTCCGGAAAAAAAATTGTGTCGGGTCTCGCTAGTGTATGAGTAAGTATGACGTTGTTCACTTTGGTCGGGTGATGGGGGCGATCAGGGATGTCAACATCCGATTAAAATCCGGGCCCGACATCCGACAAGTGGGAACCTGCTCTAATTCTTGGTCAAAGTCAAAGTCAAAGTGTTTATTTGTAAACATAGGTAAAACTAAAATAGTGGTGGAAATTTTTTCCTGGTGGAACACTATGTTTTGCCAAATGGCGTACAAAAACATGAGAATTTCTCAAACATACTATAATATACTACAAGATAAAAATATTAAATCAAGAAAATAAAAAAAAATGAAAAAATTGATATACATTATTACCTACTCCTCGAAATTTTCGAGCAGAAAGTCTGAGATCGAATAAAAACATTTTTGTACAAGTAAGTTAAATAATTTAGTTTTCATTCTAATTGCTGGTAGGTTTCTTAATGTCAAGGGTAACTTATTATATATCTTCTACTTGCTAAACAGAATACACTTTTATGCATAAGTGCTGTATTGGAGAATGTTGTACACAGATTCTCACTAAAACGGCGGTTCTTACTTCTTCTTTCTTGAACAACAATGAATTAGTTTTTACAAAGACTGCCGTTTCAAATATAAAAAGACAAGGCACTGTGAGAATTTTAAAATTAATAAAGTGCGGCTTACAACTATCCGTCTGTTTTAGACCACACATTGCTCTGACGCATCTCTTTTGGACCTTAAATACATGGTGTTGGTGTTATTCGCGTAAGATATTTTATAGGCGTTGCAAAGCACTGTTACTGCTTTACGTGGGAAGTGGTGGGAGTATAGTATTAATAGGTATCACATACATACATAAACTCACGCCTTCATTCCCAGAGTGGGGTAGGCAGAGCTAAAGAATTACCAACAACTCAAAAAACTTGTTGTTAATTCTGTAACCTCATTTTGCACAATTAGGCTAAGATGTTTACCAGTGTTTTAGTGACAAGTTGCGAGCCCATCGCCTAACAGTACTACAAGCCTTTATAATTCCCTTAGTCGCCTCTTACGACATCCACTGGAAGACATGGTTAATAGGTATCGTTAGGTTTTTATATGAAGTGACTAGCTGACTCGGCAAACGTTGTTTTGCCATGTATGTAAAATTCAGGGGTGGACCACCCTTAACATTTAGGGGGATGAAAAATAGATGTTGTCAGTTTCGCAGACGTAACCTATATGCACACAAAATTTCACGAAAATCGGTAGAGCCATTTCGGAGGAGTTTAATTACAAACACCGTGACACGAGAATTTTATATATTAGACGAAGACAGAAGATAGATTGAGAGAAATGCGAAAATGATAATACTTAAAGATCAATTCGTTGATCTAATTAGAACCAAATCAACGTATACTTAAAAAGATCCACTTATAAACCTGTTTTTTTATGTTGATAACATTGTAAACATTGTTTATTTGCTATTTGTCAAAAGCATTTTACGTTATTTTGATATATTTAGCTATGCAGTTCATTTTACGGCGAATGTAAAGGAGAGAGCTATAGCAGTTATATAGCTCTGTCCTTTGCTCTCAGCGTAAACTGTCCAAAATATAAATTGCTAGTGCCAAAAAGACAATGCGCCAAAAGAACAAACCTTGTTGTATGCAGCTCATTCTGTATGACAATGGAAGCGGATGATATAATTAACTCCAGATTGGCCACGTATCACTGTGACGTGAACGAAGTGATGGAATCATTAATATTCCATGATTAGGATCACTCAATTGATTTCGATGTTATTGGGATAAAGCTTGGATTATAGGATTACATTCGTACCTGTGCGTAAACTTAATAGCTTATTTAATATGTATTTTAGGGTTTGGATGACGCTTACCAATAGAAGATCGATTGATGATTGATACTGCAGTGTTTGCAGTGTTGTGTTCCGGTTTGGGGATAAGACAGCCGGTGAAATGACTAGCATAGAGGCATTCCATCTTAGTCCTCAGGGTCGGCAGTGCATTTGCGATCTTGTGAATGCGAATGTCTATGGGTCACAGTTTCCGCTTACCATCAGGTGGCCTGTGTGCTCGTTTGGCTTCCTATGCCATAAAAAGAAAAAAAAAAGTATCGCTTGTACGCGTCGTATTCGTCGTATTCATGCTGTTTTAAGATTAAAACGAGTTGTTTTTTTTATACCTGCGTTTTCAGGTAGTACGTGATTTTATTGACCAAAATGATTAACAACTCGACGGATGAATGAGCGAGCGTAAGTTGTTCCGCCAAGCGTACAAACCACATTTCTGGGGCCCTAGTCTTCCGAAGATCAGATGAAAAAGGGTTTAAGTATACTCAGTTCATGTGCGGGTATATACTCTTTTTTCCCCCAGATTTTAGACGACCTTTCAAAACTAAGTAGCTCAAAACTCGCTCGATCGATCGTTCGACAAGACAAGCGAGTTTTTAGAAGGATAAGGGCAACTAATTTAATGTACGCTAGTTATAACTTGAAATTTTCAAGGAGCAAACAAATATTACGTAGAGAATAAATTGAGAGATCGGTGCGACCACTGAGGCTGAGAGTTAGGAAGATGAAACTTATTTTGGAGTAGGTATTGGAGTAAATGTATTGATTGATTGATTGATTGATGATAAAAATAATGTCTAATTCGAAGGTGTAGGCTTTTTTTGCAGCATTATGAGTGTTTAAGATATTGATTTTTTTAAATTTATGGCTTGGCGAAGACGAACCGGCAATCAGGCCACATTTGAAATCCGAAGACTGTCAGTCCCGAGGACTAAGACGTCACGCCTTTATGCTAAAGATAAAGATAAGATAAAGACATTTATTCAGTAAGTAGGCCGCACGGGCACTTTTACACGTCAAATCTACCAGCGCTTCACAAGAGGAGACCACTGCTGAGAAGAAACGCCGCAAGAAACTCAGCAGTCAGTCATTTTTTTAAATATATTTAATATTACAATTTTACTACTTAGTCTAGCATTATATAAATCTCTAAATAGCAAATTAAAAAATATTTCACATAACCTGCGTAGTCATATATCGCAACACAATAATGTGAACACTGCTGCAAATGCATCATATTTTCTTGTAAACTAGCTGTTAGTATCCGGTATTTATTTTCATACAAAACCTTGTTCTGACAATTTACGAAAACAACTTTTTTTAAATATATTGATCGAGCCATTTTAGAGTTTTTGCGATACTAACATACGGCAATTATTTTTATGTATGTATGTATATAGGTAGGTAGATAGATATATATATAGGGTAAAACACCTAATAACTGGCCTCTAAAATACCAGTTACTGGCACCTAGTGATTGTTGAATAATCGTCTTTATTACATTATTTTAAAGTTCATGGGGCCAGTAATTGGTAGGTGGCTAATAATAGGTCAGTTTACCCTAGGTTGTTCTTTTTAAATTATATGTTTGGAACTGATATTTTCTAATGAAAACGTTAAACTTAATCTATGATTAGAATTCAATAGTATACTTGTAAAAGTAACGCAACTATATATTTTTATACATTTATTCAAACGTCATAATAGTAGGTATTTATTATTTAAGAAGTCACATTAAGTAAAAATCCGAACAAACCCATCGCAAGGTTTTTTAGTGATGTCATATATAAAAAAAAATGTCAGCTCCAAAATGAGTACCTCCTCTAACCACGAACCCCGAATTCATGTGTAACCACCGGACGCACCCAGCAAACCTACCATTTTGAATGGTTAACTCGCGTTTTTTGTGCCTACTGTATTTGACCTGTGTGCTGTAGGTTCAGTTAGTGTGGAGAGAGACTTGTTAAAATTTCGAGTTAAATAGAAGTTGTTTATAAAGTGAAGGTATAAACACTTATTATTTTTGGACAGGTGTAAGAACTGCGACTAAAAGCTTACCTATTGAAAGTAAATATAAAGGATAAAATATTTAAAGCAGTTCTTAGCTAATGTGATGTTAATTAGCAAAAGATTGTAAAAACGCTGTTTTTATTTTAAAGATAAACATTTATTTTGAGCAATAATTGAATCATTTTTTTTAATTACATTTTGGTTACTTTTGTCACTCATGCCTTGTGTTTTTACTTGAAAACAATAACACTTTGAAATAATTATGGAAAGATGTAGTTCATTAACATTTTTAAAATTGACGGTCTGTGTCAGAAGGCAAACGACTACATAAGTCCGTCAGTCCGTCCCAACTTTACTAAAGAGCTGTTTTGAAGCGTAATAGGCAACGATTTATTTATTACGGCAGATTTAGAAAAAAAATTAAGTGAAATCGATCGTTGAAACGGTAACACATATAAGCGTTAAATTTGATATAGTTATAGGTATAAAACTAAAAAATGGTCCTGCGGGAGTTAGCCTTACACTGATTCCATAAAAACTCGGAATATAATAATACCTTCTGTGCGGCGATACGGAACCTTCAGGGCGCAAGTCCGACTCGCACTTGACCGGTTTTTATGGTTATAATATGTAATTTAAAAATAAAGTAGTCCTGTACTATGTTTGGAGTCATGAATTGCTCAGTTAAAATTTAATATCTGTAGTTTAAAATGCCGTCTCCATACTCCGCAACCATAGATCTCCCTAACGATTCAGATTCGGCATCCGGCGATTATCCGGCCGACTATATCATAACTGTACCGGATCGTATGTCGCGCGATAATGGAGGCTGTGTGCTTAAGAACTTTCACAGGGAAAAGTAGATGGACACGATTCCGTGCAGTTAATTATACTGATTATCTAGGTTATTTTTGTACCGTGACAAAAAAATACATAGTAATTATTATTTAAATCGGTATCAACTTTTATTACACACCTCATAGTGTATAAGGATCAAAAACATTCCTACATTGTGTATTTATAAATGTTTATAAGTACACTTAAAATTATAATTCTTTGTCCCATTTCACTGAACTGTTTTAATTTCTAATTGATAAGTGTTGTAATGTAAATTTATATTTCAAAAGTTTTTTAATTTAATGTGATTATCTCAGTTCCCGTTTTTTTAATAATGAATTTTTAAGTACCTAATCACATAAAGTTTGTTTCTCCATATCAAGTGAAAAACAAACACGTGAAAACCTAGTATGAATTGCATTTGCAGTCTTGTGAATGCGAATGTCTATGGGTCACAGTTTCCACTTACCATCAGGTGGCCTGTGTGCTCGTTTGCTTTCCCATGATATAAAAATAAAAAAAACAAACTTAGTGCAGTGTTCACCAACAATTAAACGGACGGTTACCGGTTTGACGGTTGTCAAATGTATTGACTAACGGTTGATTAAGACTTAACCGTCTGTTAAATTGGTTGGTGAACTCGGCCCTTAATGTAAATATAAATATAAAACTTCATTATTAAAAAAAAACGGCCAAATTCATTGAAAAACTACAACGCGCATCAAAACATTATATTAAGATTTTTTCAGGTATCGAACCTCCTGTCACCCTGTATTACCACTGCTGCATGTAGCTTGTGCAACGTTGCCTGCTATATCTCTAGCGTAAAGTGGCATATATCCAGTGCGAATTAAATTGGTATTTCAAACTAGGTACCTATTTCCATTCGCGGCACGGATCCGCACTTCGTTGAACATCAAAATATACGCTGGCCGTCTGCGCGGTACACCCTGGTCACATTACGCCACTGGATTGGATTAAGTTTTTTTTTTTTTTAAATATTGTTGCTCAGAATGTGGTACTTTTTGTTGCTGCATATTATTGTTTTTCCTTATTTTTACCCTTAATTGTTCAAATATCACTGTGGTTTTTCCAGACTAAGTGTTAAGTAAAATTGTCTCATTTTATTATTGTTTTTATTTAATTTCACTGTACTCTTTTCGCAAATGTATAAAAACCATCGTTAGATAACTCGTGTAGTGTAAAAAGACTTACTTTCTGCACTTGCATTAAAATGTACTGATAATTTATAAATGCTTAATTTCATCTAGGTAACTAAAATTAAAATTAATAAAAGTGGAAATAAAACATGATTTTTCTAGAACCAAGAGTCTCTGAGGAAAGCCACGGACGGACGGACATGGCAAAACTATAAGGGTTATTAGTTTGACTACAGAACCCTAAATAACAACAAAAAGCAAGCTTTAAAAAAAACAATATGGCGAATAATTGCCGCCATATTGAATTTTGATTACTGCCATAACGTTAGTGACACTTACTAGGTTAACACAAATTGATTTCAGATTTCAGATTTTATTACTCAATATACAGTATAAATTACATGTCATGTCAAATTATATGCAGATACATTGAGGTCGTCAGAAATATAATTAAATTATAATATTATAAGTCAACACAAATTAAAGTAAAAATTTAAAAGTCAATCTTATTTATATATAGGTCAAGTTCCATATACTCATTCACCGAATAGACTGGGTTATCCAACAAAAGATTCCTAAGCCGGCGCCTAAACATTTCGTCAGATGGTTCGCGTTTGAGTTCGGCGGGTAGATGCTCGTAGGAGGTGGGGCCGATGACGCGCGGGTTCTTACCTGCAAGCGCCATGCGACGAGGAACAGTTCTCAAACGCTCTGTGTGGCAGAGTTGTTTGCCGACGACGTTTTCTGTTGCAAACGAAGAAATATTTGATCGGACAAACATAATAATTTCGAATATGTAAAGTGAATAAATAGTGCGTCATATTGACATAATAATCAAAGAAATCGGTCTACGTTTCGTTCATAGAGCGCCACAAACAAACATACATATATAACCTGATAAACACATTACCCTCCTCCTTCGGCATGCAGGTAAAAAACCCAACGTGTTAAGGTATCCCAGTTCAAACATCGTTCAGACTACATTGCACGGCACGGGCAGTTAAAACGCTCGCTAGCAATTAAAGTGATACAGGATGATTGGTTACTCCCCAAGCTCTTTCGCCGTAAAAAAGTAAAATTAGAACTCATTTGCCGTAAAAGAGTTAATAACATGCCTGGTTCCAAAATGAGTTGTTTTTTAAAAAACTATATGCACTTAACTTGACGCAAAAACGACATTTCTATACAAGGTTGGCGTCCGCGGACAGGCCTCCAACAAGATGGAGTGACGACCTTGTAAGGATCGCGGGAAAGCGGTGGATGCGAAAAGCACAAGACCGGTCTGAGTGGAGAGCCTTGGGGGAGGCCTATGTCCAGCAGTGGACGTCTTTTTGCTGACATGATGAGACAAGGTTGGCAATCAGCTCCGTACACTCCTTTCTATTTCTCCCGAGGTGAAACAGTAGGAGAGCTTGTGACTTCATTTCAATCTTGGAAGATGATTCAAATAATTGTTTGTTTCAATTATACGAACACAAAAAAAACCGTGCCGCCCGATTTGTGGTTGCCGGTAATAGTGCCACTCCATGTCTTCCCGTGTCATATCAGGCGACTAAGGGAGTAAAGGCTAGGGTATTGTCAGGCGATGGGCTTGCTACCTACATACATACATACATATCTTCACGCCTTCATTCCCAGAGTGGGGTAGGCAGAGCTACAGAATTACCAACCACTCTACAAACTTGTTGATAACTCTGTAACCACAATTTGCACAATAAGGCTAAGATGTTTAACAGTGTATATTAGTGACAGGTGGCAAGCCCATCACCTAACAGTACTACAAGCCTTTATTCCCTTAGTCGCCTCTTACGACATCCGAGGGAAGACATGGAGTGGCACTATTCTAACCCGGCAACCACACGGCTTGCTACCTGTTACTAACAAACACTGGTAAATATCTTAGCCTGATTGTGCAAAATGCAGTCACAGAATTAACAACAAGTTTTTTTAGCCGGTGTCATAGGGACCATGCCGCGAGCGGACCTGCTAGAGGGGGTGTAAACTATATCATAAACAAGTCAAAGGTAATATGGGTTAGAGAGAATATAGAGGCTTTGTTTATTTGACTACGACCGCGTTGTATTACATGATAGCTCATATCCCCCGCCAAATCTAAATCGGTTTAGTCTGAACGCACGTGTAACCGTTCAATTATTATCTGTTAGCGATCGCTATTCAATTTGGGGGTTGATTTGACAACATATGGTTGTTGTAATACCAAAGAAGGCGGTTAACTGCTATGTAGTTGTCGAAGCATTGTATACTCTATTAGTAACTGCATACAATTTAAATTGCTTATATTATTACTATGCAGTTAGCGCTTGTTTGTTACGGCAGATGTTGGGTATGTTTATGCTCGTTCCTGTTCAGAACGCGCATAGATTTGGTTAAAATTAGACACATTTTCATATAGTGATAGGACTTAATACCAGGTCCGTCCGGATTACTGCCACCATCTTATCTTTTAACCCTTACCTTGCAGCATTCGCACTGTTGTGTTCCGGTGTGGGGATAAGACAACTGGAGAAACTACTAGCATAGTTTTAGAACCTTTCTATCTTAGTCCTCAGGAGTGGCAAGGCGTTTGCAGTCTTATGCTTTTAGTCTTAAGAATGCAAATGACTATGATCACACATCCCCTAACCATCAGATGGCATGTGTGTTCGTTTGTCTCCATCTGGTTAAAAACTAACTAATGGTAATGACTTGTGAGATTTTTCCCTAATTTTTTTTTCTTTTATTCGCAACAATACGAAATAACGTAACATAGATATAAAAAGAACCAGACAGAGAAATCGTTGCGAAATGGTCCCAACTCAGCATTCGCTAGCAGTAAAGCCAGCACTGGTCTTCCGTTGGAACCGCTAGGTGAAGAGATAGAAAACAGTGACACACTAAACACAAAACAACGATGAAAGATTTAACTACAACAACTATGTATAATAATGTAAATACGTAAACGGCTATTATTAAAAAAAAGTTTTTTTCGAAAAAAGGAGACGGAATAGCAAGCTGGTTTACTGATGGTAAGTAATCACCCCAACCTAAAAACTCCCTCATCACGCATTTTCAATAAAACCAAAGAATAAACATAATTATATTTTTTTATTGCCGTGTGGTTGCCGGCTTAGAATTGTGCCACTCCATGTCCTCCCGTGGAAGTCGTAAGAGGCGACTAAGGGAATAAAGGCTTGTAGTACTGTTAGGCTTGCAACCTGTCACTGATATACACTGTTAAATATCTTAGCCTAATTATGAAAATTGTGTTTACAGAGTTATCAATAAGTTTTTAGAGTTGTTGGAAATTCTGTAGCTCTGCCTCCCACTCTGGGAATGAAGGCGTGAAGGTATGTATGTATGTATGTATATTTTTTTAACTCACCAAATAGAACAAACCTTCCTTCTCTATTACATTTACAGCTGGAACGGCTAGAAAACGCAGCCGTCCCTCTCTAACCAGCATACGGCTCTGCGACGCCTATTTACCGATAGTCCCTTATCACTAAATTGAATTGCGCGGGACAAAAGGTCCGGGGCTGCCGAAATGGCCACTAGGGTTGTCGCTGGAAATTTATATTCAAACTTACTTGCTTAGAACTAGCTTATCGTTTTACCGGATTTTATTTTTACTTAACAATTTAATTAGGTATTTAAATCATTGAAAACACTTCTGTAAGATATCTCCGTGACAGATTTTATAATTGGCTTAGCAGTTTAGCTGTTAATTAAAGATGTAACAGACAAATAGACACGAAGAAACTAATATCAAAATTCAAAAACCAAGTTAGGTCTTTTCAAAAGCTAAAAGAGTTGTCTATTTTAAACACATATATGAACACAATCCCATCTTAACTTTCAGGAACTAAAAATGGGTAAGGACCAAAAAGTTGGACCATAGTTAAGCGTTGTTAACTATACAAAAAAGTTCCGTTGTGCGACGAAAAGTTTCCCTACAACTGTATGGCTAATTTTCGTGTCACAACGGAAGGGATTCATAGAGAATTTAATTGAGTGAGTTAGCGTGGCCAACTTTTTGTTCCGTACCCAAACATCGTTGGTCTTCTTTTTGGCCATTTCCTCATGCCTGAGGAACGTGACCATCATAAGTAGCTTTCTTAGATAGAACACTCCTCCAGGTTGCTCTTTGTGGACCCTGATGGAGTGCTGATTGGGTGTTTTATTCAAGAGCTTCCAGTAGGGGATCAGTCCAACGGGTTGGTGCCCTCCCTCTACTTCTTGTTCCCTGCACGCGGCGAACCAGTATAAGTTTACCCAGGTGGTTGCATTCCCGTCGCCCCACGTTGCCAAAGAATGAAAGAGCTCTCTGAATATATTACAACTCATGCATGGATGCTTGGATGGACACGATTGTGCGATGTTCAGTCCAAGAGATCCTCAGTCCTTTGCGCAAGCACCACATTTCAAAGGAGTCTATCCTCGCGCAAAGTCATGCCTTCAGCTTCCATGTTCAAGAGGCATAAAAAAAATGGAGAATCTAAGCTATTTGAAAATGTCCTAATTTTTTGTTTTGTTCTTAGTTTACTTTTATACTCATGCTTACTTGACATTGGCGAAATAACTACGGAACGCCATAAATAAAAAACTTTACAATCAAAAAACTTCACTTTATAAAAAAGCCCGACCCGACCAAGAAACTTGCTTCACAAATAACAAAACTTAGAACCCCGACTAAATCACACGCCTCCGGAAAAAACACAAACTACTACCAACATTAATTCACAATTTAAAAACTAATATTGCCGCGACAGCCCTGGTCTTATCTCGTGCATGATTAAACTCTTCAGTGTCTTGGAGAAAATACAGGAAATGCACCCACTTTTCTTGCTTGCTCCACTTTTTATTCCTCGGCAGTGTACGGTCAACATGGAAAGTACTTTTATTAACATTTTAATAAAAGTGTATCCGAAAAGGTTAAGTGCAAGACAAGATACGATAAGATAACGTATTTATTTGCATGAACTTAAGGTCTAAATACAAACTCTTTCTGCAATATGGGCCTCTTTTGTAGGCCTTCGAAACGAGTGGTTACTCGTATCTTAAAGTTTGTGTAAAACTTAAGTAAAATGACCCCTTGCATGTAGTTTTGTACAAAATTTATATGGAGTTAACATCAAATTTCAAATATAGAATGTCTACCGGTCTATACAGATGTGTTACAACTACATACGAGTGATCATTTAATTAAGTTTTTCACCCATAATAAAGATGATTTATCTTGATCTACCCTGATCAATCTGGTTTAAACCAGAGACCGTTGGCTAACGAGATCTTGCTGAAGAAATGGCGTTGGTTTCGTCATACACTGCGGCGACAACAACATCTCCAAACAAACCTTGACTTGGCATACTCAGGGGAAAAGAAGACCAAAGTGCCTGTAACACCTGGAGGCGCTCAGTTGAAAATAGGCTATTTCTGTTGGACAAAGTTGGAGCGAACTGAAAGCAGTTGCTTAGGACCGAGCAAAATGGAATTCCCTTCTACGAGCCCTGTGTCCCTGCTGAGGAATAAAAGGATTTCATCATCATTATTCATTACCTGGGTGGGAGGACCGTCCATCCGGGTCGGTACCACCATCTTATCCATTAACCTACCGCCAAGCAGCAGTGCTCGCATTTTTGTGTTCCGGTTTGGGGATGAGACAGCCGGTGAAATGACTAGCATAGAGGCATTCCATCTTAGTCCTCAGGGTTGGCAGTGCATTTGCAGTCTTCGGATTGCGGTCTTGTGAATGCAAATGTCTATGGGTCACAGTTTCCATTTACCATCAGGTGGCCTGTGTGCTCGTTTGCCTTCCCATGCCATAAAAAAAAAACTCTGTAGCGACAATGAATATTCACAATGGATTCAGTTGGTTGCATAGATGTTTTTATTATACAGGTACGTTGATTATACATTCCGTAGCTAATTAATGAAATTATGCAAAATGTGTTTAGTCAGATAAAAGCGCACCCCCTTTTTTCTTCCGTCGCTACTCTTAAGTGTGGGAAATGCAGCGCAGATAGGCTACAATGGCTGCCGGCTGAATACATCGGGTGTACTAGCACTAATTGTTTTTGCATTTGAAATGCGCTGGAGACACAGGCCATGGGTTATAGGTTGCAACGGGCTGTTTTCCGCAACTCGACGACTTAATATTTGCGCCTTTTTTGCGTGCTGGGTTGCTGGTGCTACTCCTGCCAACCCAGTTCTACCAGGAAGCCCAGCAGACCCTTTGTGTTGCCGATGGCTTCTGGTAACGACCTCGGTGTTCCGAGGTGACGTGCCCGGTATGTTGACACCTCTGGGCATTCCATGATGACGTGGGCTGCGGATTCCTCCGCCGTCATACAGGCTCTGCACAGGGGGCTGTCTGTAACACCCAATGTGAACAAGTGTTTGTTAAATAAGGCATGGCCAGTTATGGCTCCAGTTAGTAATCGGAGTTGGGCCCTTTTGAGATTTTGTAGTCTACGCGACAATCCGGGATTGATCGTCGGAAGGGCCTCCTTACTTTGCCTGCAGGTGTTTAGGTTGCTCCAGTAGTGTTGGTGCTTTACCTTGGTGATTCGGCGCAGTTTGTTACGCAGCCAGCTGGTCGGAAGGGGCAGAAATGGTTCAGGACCTATTGCTTCCGTTTCTGAGCCCCTTCTCGCGAGTACGTCAGCTGCATCATTACCGCGTGAGTTGCTATGTCCCTTTATCCACTGTAGGGTGATGGGGTTAATGTTACATACCTTGGAAAGGGCGTTGTGACATTCGTATATTAGCCCTGACGTTGTAGTGTAGCTCTGTAGGGCTTGGAGAACTGATCGGCTGTCGGAGAGTATTCGGATAGGGAGATCCTTTACCTTCCTTTGCTCGATCGCTTTTGTTGCCATAATGATGCCCATGCATTCCGCCTGGAAGACTGTGCTATGGGCTCCTAATGGTGTTGAGATATGTATGTTCAGATCTTCCAAAAAAGTACCTGCTCCGGATCCTGACTCTGTCTTGGATCCGTCTGTGAATATCCTTACCTCTCTGGGGTTGAGGCCCTCCCACGGGTCCTCATGCAGTTGTATTTTGTACTTTTTGTCGAAGATTAACTGTTTTGTTATTCTATCGGTAGCTGCCTCTATGAGCGGCTCCTCGTTAACCGCTTCGTAGAATATTTCGGTGTGTGGTAACCTGGTAGGTTTCCACAGGTTCAAATTCTTAAGACGTACCGCTGCAGCCGCCGCCTCCTGCTGTATGAAGAGGTGCAGTGGTGGTAGGTTGAGTAGAGCTTCCAGGGACGCTGTTGGCGTGGTCCGCATGCATCCGGTGGCCGCCATACCAGCCAGTCTCTGGAGTCGTTGTAGTTTTGCTTCCACAGTGGACAGTCTGGTGCGTGGCCACCAGACTACCGCACCATAGGCTATGATTGGTCGTATCACTGATGTGTAGAGCCACAAGATGATCTTGGGTTGTAGTCCCCAGGTTTTACCTACCATCCTGCGACACTGCCAGAAAGCGATTGTTGCTTTGTCCATCTTGTTGTTGAGGTGATTGCTCCAGTTCAGCTTGCTATCAAGTATGACTCCTAGATACTTTACCTCATTTGATAGCTGGAGATCTGTTCCAAACAACTTGGGGAGTTGATAGTTTCCCAAGTTGCGTTTGTTAGTGAACAATACCATCTCCGTTTTTTTCGGGTTGACACATAGTTCGTTGGTTAGGCACCAGCGTTCCACGATGCTTAGCGCTGAGCGTGTGACGTCGCATACCGTGCTGGTGACTGTGCCGTTTGATAGTATTGGCCATGGGAGTTATTGCTAATGTAGCCTCAAGTTTTTCTATTTCAGTGTTAAAGTCTGTATGTCTGTATGGTCGCGGTAATCTCCAGAAATGCGGTTATAACCGGCTGAATCAACTTTTAAGGTACTCCCCATTTTACGACATGTTTCACAAATTAAATGATTTTAGAAAAACTAGATATTTAAATAAATATCAGGGGACAATTTCACACAAATTAGTGTAGAGTAGAAGTGTGTGTTCTCTCTCTTTTTTATTGCTGTTTTATTTTTTTACTTTTTCTGTGTGTACTGAATAAATAAATAAAAATAAAATAAATAAATAGCAAGGGACAATGTCACACCAATTGACCTAGTCCCAAACTAAGCTCTCGGCTTATACTGCGGGTACTAGACCACGATATAAATAATTATATAGAGAAATATATACTTAAATACACAGAAAACATCCATGACTCAGGAACAAATACTCGCGCTCATCACACAAATATCTGCCCTTACCGGGATTCGAACCCAGGACCGCTAGCTTCGTTGGCAGGGTCACTACCAACTAGGCCAGCGCGTCGTCAAATGTATTTTTCTTTCTTTTCTTTTCTTTACAAAATCATTTTTATTCGTAAACAAAACATTATTTATTTGGTGGCCTGAAATCTTATTTCGTTACAGTAAATATATAAATTAACTGAAAAATCAAACGCGGCCAATGGCAATTTTCTTTGCAAGGGGGTTTATAAAGAACAGAAGCCGTAGCTTTTCTAACTCTTATCGCCTATCACAGATTTGTCGTTAAAATAAGCCCGTCTGTTTTTATTTCTACTACCAAGCCTGTGTTTGAACCATAACTACTTACCTAATAAACCAATTCTCACGCCCATATTTATGATCCAGTATACTTAAATAGGAAATTATAGCTAAGGGGGGATTTTGATTAGTTGCATCAAGGTCGGTGCGGTTGGATGCAGTTGATATTATGGGTTGCACCGCTAGCAATCACATGACACGTGGGGTTCAAGTTATAAAAGATTACGGGTTCAATGGGGATTATGCATAGAATAAAATGTTTGAATTTTAAATTGCATTTCTCAATAAAATATGAAAATACCATAAAAGAGATCACCAAAAGTGAAATTAAAATTCAAATCGGCCAACTAATTCGGTTGATACAAGCATTTTAAACTGCTAATAAGACAGTGATTAGACAGGGAGATTGGATATGCACTATGACGTCATGTAACAAGTCGGCTATATAAACTCCATGTTAAATTCTGTTTTACAGGAAAGAGAGGAACAAATGTTTACATACATACATACCTACTTTAATTTATTTATTTGTAAATGTACTGATAATATGTGAAGCTTAGAATATTGCGTATACTACTTTTGCCTGGGTAGAGCAAGATGGCGAGTAACAAGATTCTCTACCAGATCACTGGAATATTTTACTCGTCCAGTGCAAATTAAAGGCGACACCGATTCTATAAATATTTACATTCATTCCTTACATATTTAAACTCACGCCTTCATTCCCGAGTGGGGTAGGCAGAGCTACAGAATTACCAACAAGTCCAAAAACTTGTTGATAACTCTGTAACCACAATTTGCACAATTAGGCTAAGATGTTTAACAGTGTACATTAGTGACAGGTAGCAAGCCCATCGCCTATGAGTACTACAAGCCTTTATTCCCTTAGTCGCCTCTTACGACTTCCACGGGAAGACACGGAGTGGCACAATTCTAAGCCGGCAACCACACGGCAATGTTTGGTGGCTTATATCTGGGTTATCTTTAAAATCGGTCCACAATTGACGGAGAAATCGGTGAACATTTAAAAAAAAGATACGATACATACAGTGGAACATATAACCTCCTCCTTTTTTGAAGTCGGTTAAAAAACTCAGCCGCCATTACTGTCAAGTTAATAAGAGCTATCGCAACGTTGACAATACGTTAACATGTCAAAGGCAAATATGGGTTTACTGAGAGAACTGGGAAACATCTTATTTATTTATTTATTTATTTATTTTATGGCAATAAAATATATTATATTATATATTATATTATATTATATTATATTATATTAATATATTATATTTCCTACTTTGTGCAAATTGTGGTTACTGAATTATCAACCACTTTTTAAAGTTGTAATTCTGTAGCTCTGCCTACCCCACTCTGGGATTACAGGCGTGAGTGTATGTATGTATGTATTTTATGGCATAGGAAGGCAATTGAGCACACAAGCCACCTGATGGTAAATGGAAACTGTGACCCATAGACATTCGCATTCACAAGACTGCAAATGCACTGCCAACCCTAAGGACTAAGATGGAATGCCTCTATGCTAGTCATTTCACCGGCTGTCTTATCCCCAAACCGGAACACAACAATGCGAACACTGCTGTTTGGCGGTAGGTTAATGGATAAGATGGTACCAACCCGGACGGACCCTGCACAAGGTCCTCCCACGAGTAAGTAAAGCACAAGGTCTTAGCCTAATTGTGCAAATTGTGGTTACTGAATTATCAACAATTTTATTGAGTTGTTGGTAATTCTGTAGCTCTGCCTACCCCACTCGGGAATGAAGGCGTGAGTTTAAATATGTAAGGAATGAATGTAAATATTTATAGAATCGGTGTCGCCTTTAATTTGCACTGGACGAGTAAAATATTCCAGTGATCTGGTAGAGAATCTCGTTACTCGCCATCTTGCTCTACCCAGGCAAAAGTAGTATACGCAATATTCTAAGCTTCACATATTATCAGTACATTTACAAATAAATAAAATTTTAGCTAAACTATAGTTCCTTTTGTAAGTTTTTAATACTACTAAAAATCAACTTTAACGGCGATGGGATAAGGAGACTCAAACGTATTAAATATTAATTTTTTCGTGTCAATAAAACTAAAAAAGGCATTAAAAAAATCATATTTCCTCAAGAAAAAACAAACAGTTATCGTCGAAACGTCAATTCAGTAAGTTTTTTTAATATTAAGAGTGTGTTGAGAATAGGGACTTCATTCGTTTGTCTATGATTAAAAAAAAAACATTCGTCTTGACGGAGGATGGAATTTTAGTTTATTTGCTGTTACGACAGTAGGATAATTCTAAACTCATGATATGTGTGTAGATAAAGTAGTGTATGCAACTGTACATAATTAGGCCTTAAAACACTCGTGTGATCCTATTATGAAACACGCTGGCGTTTCATAAAACCACACTAGTATTTTTAGGGCTTCTCATTATGCATCAGTTGCATTAAATATTATTTTCAGTTATTTTATCAATACGTACTTTTTCGAATTAAATCGGAGAAATACTGGAAAAGGGCCGAATCTTAAGTACTCGAAACCGCAGTGCGTGCTTGACCCGATGTATGAATGTTGAAGAAGCGAAATAAATTTGTCAAGATCGTAGCAAGTGGAAAGAAGTGGTTTCTGCCTGCCCCTCTGGGAAACAGGCGTGATTTAATGTATGTATGTATGTATGTATTTTATCAATAGCCGTCTACCAACGTCATATTCCAATTTGATCCTCTGATTCCGCCCACTCTCCATCAATACTCACATAATGGACTTTACTTAGTAACAAGTTAAAGCAAAGTGCGGATTAAAGCGCTCGATAATTCTAGAGCGGGTCCGACTAATTCTGGCTAGCGAGAAATTTCGGCTAACTCGATTTCAGAGACGTATGGAAATAGAAGTGGCTCGCTGTCACCAGAATCCATAATTAAATGGACTAGTTTGAAGGATATAGTTTTGCAGGGAACATCTTAAAATTCCGAATTAGATACTTTTTCCCGAATATTCATTAGTCCGATATTTTTTTTCGAACGTTTGATTTATAAGCAATAGCAAAAAGTTAAGTCTTCTATCAAAAAAATGCGTTTGGAATTATGAAAATTCGGAATTTGACCAATTAGAATTTTTTATTGTTTTATTTTTGTGGCATAGAAAGACAAACGAGCACACAGGCCACCTGATGGTAAGTGGAAACTGTGACCCATAGACATTCGCATTCACAAGACTGCAAATGCACTGCGAACCCTGAGGACTAAGATGGAATGCCTATATGCTAGTCATTTCACCGGCTGTCTTATCCCCAAACCGGAACACAACAATACAAACACTGCTGCTTGGGAATAGGTTAATGGATAAGATGGTGGTATCAACCCGGACGGACCCTGAACAAGGTCCTCCCACAAGTAAAAATCATGACTCTTCGGAATTATGTAAGTAGTGTACCCAGTTTCGACAGATTTTAATATTTATAATTGAATAGTGTTAGGCAAATATCGACCTTCTAATACAGGGTTTGTTAAGTTTGAATAACACTTCAGTACCAGAGAGTGTTGAGAGAGTACTAGGAGATAAGAAGTAAATCTTGACACATTGCACAACTATGAAGTTTCTGGATATTGATGACAGCAGTAAAACAATGCTTTTATTACTACCCTTTTAATATGTTATGTTTATGTTATGTTTGTTATGTTTTTTATTTGGAAAACCAACAGAGTAAAACGTAGGTACATAATAAAATTACTTACTAGACCTTAAACAAAACATGCGTCTTACTCCTCAACATAAGCAAGCATTAAGCATTTAGTTAAGCATTGTTTTTAACATTATTAAAATTCAGAAACTTCATAGTTGTGCCATGAGTCAGTGACATCATATTTTCCTGTTACAAATTGGTATAAGTTTTTGACCATGTTTCGCTTGCGATTTTATCCCGACAATAGCGAGTAAAAGAGGCACTTGAAGAAGAAGAATACTAAGTAATATTACGAAAGTTACAATTTCGTTACATTTATACCAGAGAAATTCAAATCTAAAAGCCCACTTCTTAGTAAAATAGTTCGGAAGCTAGATCAGAACCACAGAATAAGTAATAGTTGTCAGAAGGTACAATTTTGACTTCTCATTTGTTTGTCACTGGCAGGAGGACTAGGTCACTTTCAGCGCGGCCCGCTCCTTGTTAGGCGAGTCGAGTTCGGTAACATAATCAGAGTAACATCGTCGTTGTGTAAGCTTTGCGAGCGGCCACTAAACACGCCCTGGCGGATATAATTACAGTCTGTGTCCATTTAGTTAGAAGGTGCTTCGGGTTTGTACAAGTCTCTCACTCACTCGCTCTTTATAAGAGCGTTTACAATTTACAACTCACCCACTCGTCTCGTGTCCAAATATAACTTCTTAAACCAGAGAGTAATTTCAAAAATACTTAACCACATTTGAGGTTTTGTCTAAAATGGTTACCAAATATAATTTTCAAGGTCGTATTTCGTCCCAAAGGCGCCCAAAAGATCCATAAATGACTTGTTCTTAGTAAATTAATGTGTTATGTACGACTTTCAAATTTATAAATCTCTTTGGTATGCTTTAGAAAGAGCCACGATTTTTTTTAAAAATCATTTTTGACCTACGTTAATTAGCAACAAAACACTACAAGCTTCATCAAAGTACGTTCAGTATTTTTAAAGTCATTCTCTTATTTAAGAAGTTATATTGGCTAACAATTGTATGAACAAAAGAAGGGTGGGCGGGTTTTTCGACAGCTAGTGAATATTGATGAGCAGAGATCGGAATAGGTAGAGCTAATTTGCCTAAACTTGATGCATGTTCATTCAAAAATGTGTTCCTATTTCACTCACTCATGAATGAATATGCGTCAAGTTTAGGCAAATTAGCTCTGCCTATTCCGATCTCTGTTGATGAGCCACTATTGAAACTTGTTGCAAAAACCAATTCCTATGTAATTTCTATTTCGTCACTTGACGCTGTCATTTTAGCAAGGTTCTATGGTGGATTAAAATTTAAAGTCCTTGATAATACGAGCTATGGAACTTGCTGTTCCTGTGGCCCCACTCGGCCTCTGATCGCTGAGAACTGCTTAAATGTGTGTAATTTGCAAACGATGCGCTGAAAGCGGACATTGGTAACATAGGGCTTGTTGCTATGCTATGGTTTGCATCAGGGCCTCTATTGTACTTGATAACACCATATTGCTATTGACATGCTGTCGTATAGTCAACGTTATTAAAGCTCTTATTGAGACAGTAATAGCGGCCGAATTAAAAAAATACGCTTTTACAGAGCAGAACATGAGAGTGAGTCTCTTTAAAAGTAAGTGGATGTAAGTATTTATTTATCTATACTATATGTATTTATATAGTTGTCTAGTACCTATTGCACAAGCCTAGAGCTTAGTTCGGAACTATAGTCGGGACCTTTACGTTCCGTCACTTATGTAAACAAATAAATTTACCATTATTATTCACGTACTTTTGAAGGTTAAGCATGTTCATATTATTAATTTATACACTTAATCACTGCCTTCACGTTTATTTTAAGGTAGTAAATCTCTATTTAATCTTGTATTTTTTGATAAAAAGCACTTTCTGTGAAAATACAACTGACTGACAGAAGCTTGTCATATATATTTTTGTTTTTGGAAATATATTTGACATGAAAATGTAGTGATGATTTGATAGGTCTCTCGCACCCAGCATAATAATACGATGATGATGATAAATATATATTCAACCCTTTTGATAAATTAAGTAGAGATAACATTATTTACAACACTATTTCATCCTCTATCTAAAAACAATTACAGTTATTACTTGTTATTGTCATTAGCAGTCTGAATTGGAACAGGCTTTAGGTCAATTGGTGATATTTATTTATTAAGAGAAGAGCCGCTTAATTCATTTTAACGCCTTAAGTAATGCAAAAGTGTCATCGTGTTGAAATTCAACTATAGTGAGAAACCGTTGCAAGATAAAACTGAAGTAAAAAAATATAAGTAAAACGGGTATTGGAAAACAAATATTGTTCTTTCATGCAATAGTGAGTCAAGCGTCAAATGCTCCATGCAAAATTTTAATGGACCAGTTTAAATAACTTGCTTTGCTCTTTACAACGATCTTATTTCATACAGATAGAGTCGTATTTCGAACTATTCTTTTTAATTATGACATCGATGAACACTGGACTGAAACTGATTGAAAATGCCATGACGACAAAATTAACGTTTTTCGGTTATTCAAAGTAAATTGTCAAGACGCGACTCTTTTATGGAGGTACGAAGATTTAATTTGCCATGCGTCATTTTAACAACATTGTTACAATAATGGTGCATGGTTGAACAATAATTTTCAATCTTTTACCGATTAAAAAAAGTTTTAACGGTAATAAAACAACTTCTGACTCCAAATTAAATGGAAACAAAGTAAACACTTTGGATCTTTGTAAAGTAATTTTAAGTACGGTTGATCTTAAAAGTAGCTGCTCATTTTAGTGCTTTGTCACTCTAATATTGTTTTTGAACTGCTGCGCTAATCTGTGAAGGGCGTTAAAGCGACAGGGTACTAAAGCGTGCATCTATTTTTAAAGCCGAATGTACCGCGAATACTGTTTATGCAGATAGCTTAGAAAAATACCAGTTGCCTTGATCTTAGAGTTACTAATTTGTTACTCAAAGATCTTTGACTTGATCTTAAAACTCTGTAAATATGTATTACCAACATTAAAAGGACATTTACTTATAATATGTCAGATCTGTGTGAAAAAGTGTGGTCTAATCAATTTCTTGAACTCGAATTTATTGTTCTTGATCCATAATATCGTTAGTCCTAACGTTCGTTTGTCCTAAATTATTGATTGTTCTAAACTTGTTTTCAGCTGAGTCAGACAACTTAAATAGAATAGAAATAGAAACGACAATAGAAATATTTTACTGACTACATTAGGACGACTGGTTATCATTTGAGCGATTGCTATTTAAAAAAACTGGGCAAGAGAATGCCTGACCATGCTCAGTGTAGGGTTCCGAAGCCGTTAACTACATAAAAAATCTCAAAATGAACAAGTGTTCAATAAACTCAAGGTAATTAATTGTTAGAACTTTTTTTAAGTTATTTGGTGCTGTCTTAGGTGATTTTGATAGGTATAAACAATTAAGGGAATATCCAAAATTTATTTTGTTCATGATTGTAGTCTCTGAGCTAGGCTGCGGACGGACGGACGAACGGACGGACATGGCTTGACTAGCGAATGCTTAAAACAGCAAATGGCTTAAAGTACAACAGAGACAAAACTTATATCTTAGAGCTGCAGCTTGGTGTTGTTTGATCAGTTCAGTAGTTAACTCAACTAAAAGTTAAAATTCGAAAAAAAATATTGAAATAGTGACACATTTCCTTGAGATTTAACCTTAAGTTACGATTTTTAACGATTAGTTAGTTTACTGATCAAACCACGGGCCCTTAGCGGTTACGTAACAGGTTAATTGCCTAATTACTTAACTAATTAATCCTTGCACTAAAGGTTACTAGCGTGTTTAACTCAACTGAAGTGAATTTAGATAGCACTTAACTATTTCTAAAGCAGGCGGTCAAAGGCGGTCTAGAGAAGTGGAATACATTTAATCTGAGTTTATTTGATACAGAATACGTAAATGCATTCACTGCTGGTAATGCATACAAAGGGCGAAATAAACTAGTTTAGTTTATTTCTAGTTGAGAAAGAAAATGAAGAAGTCAATTGTTGTCTTACTCTAACTTTAGTTCTATTTATTGTTTATTACTTACATACATACATACATAAACTCACGCCTTCATTCCTAGAGTGGGGTAGGCAGAGCTACAGAATTACCAACAACTCTAAAAACTTGTTGATAATTCTGTAACCACATTTTGCAAAATCAGGCTAAGATTTTTACCAGCATATTAGTGACAGGGTGCAAGCCCGTCGCCTAACAGTACTACAAGCCTTTATTCCCTTAGTCGCCTCTTATGACATCCACGGGAAGAAAATGGAGTGGCACTATTCTATCCCGGTAACCACACGGGCAAAATTACTATATGTTTATTACTTTATTACCTTATTAGTAACTTAACGAATCGAATATAAACGTTAGTTAGCGTCATGTATCTCGGCAGGGCCTCCAGGATGGCTACAGGTATAAAAAACATGAGTAAAGTTACGTTTTTGGATTTGGATATTAACAGAAAATCAGCATATTGGGGAAAAATATAGTCATTGAAAAAAAAACATGAGAAACAGACGCTATATTAGTCATAATTACGTAAACTAAACCAAATAAGTATGTTTTTTCATTAAATAAGCAACAGAAGCAGCCTTAAGATTAACTTAAACAACTCCCAATTAATAACGGTAGCCAGGTTAATAACTCAACTTTGAACTTGTTGCAAAAAATATGGCCTCAACGAATTACACGCGACGAGAAATCCCAGTTCGGTGGTAAAACAAAAAGTTCCATCCCTCCCAACTCCTAAACAACCGTTAGAAGAGGGTAATTATACCCCCCGCGCAAATTAAACTGTCCGTTAGCTGAAAGTTAATGCCCTATAAAATTTTGCCAAATATTAAGGCCGTTACACCGTCCATGTTTATTTTATTGGCTTCGGAAAAGTTCGGGAAACTCTTTTTGTTGGTGAAGTTGGCTGCGGAAATAAAATGGGTTTATAATTAGGTTTTATTACAAGGTTTATCTTACTTTACGTGCTTAATAGGTTTCCGTGACTTAAAAATTAAAAACCGGTCAAGTGCGAGTCGGAACTTGAATGGTTCCGTACAATTATAAAAAGCCCCCATGGGCTTCCTCTAATTTTCATGTTTGCTGTTAAAACGGCAATATACACTCTTTGAAAATTTCTAATCTCTACCTGTTACGTTTCTAGAGGTACAGCTTGCTGACAGACGGACACACGGATATGGCGTAACCATAAGGGTTCCTTGTTGAGTAAGGAACCCTAAAAAGGGCTATTTTGAGTCGCTAAACAGTAAGTGAGATCTAAGGACCCATAGATATTTCAATCTTAAGATTAAAATCTTGCAATGACAATCTCAAGTCTGCTAACGCGTTGCCAACCCTAAAGACTAATGTGGAATACCTCTACACTAGTAACTTCACCGGTCGTCTTATCCTAACACCAGAGCACAACAATGTGAACACTGCTGCTATGCGGTAGGTCAAAGGATAAGATGGTGGTAGCGATGCGAAGGGACTCTGTTCAAGGTCCTACCAACACTAAAACACGATTGCGTATTGATCAAATAATTAAAATGGTGATCGTTTATTTTAAAAATACTTTTCCCCTTGTTTACGCATAGCCACGATTGTCTGAATGTATGATATAGCAGAATACTAATTTCGCATATAATTGTTATTCTACTGATACATTTTGACTTTTTTAAAAATTTATAAAATAAACCTAACCTAACCTACTCTAATCTAACAGGATTACATTTTTTTTAAATAAATATGTTCCGTTAAACTAGAAAAAAAAACGAACACAAAAATTGGCGTAACTATACATTCGGCGTTCTAGGGAACCCTAAAAGTACACATTGATTCCATTTCCTTGACTCAATTCAACCACAGACAATACAATTTTTACTGACGCGCAGATTTTATAGGTCAATGAAAACCTCGGCACCGCTTAAGGCCTTAAGCTGCATCCACACTATCGGACTATGATGGTAAGTATTGTGGGAACTCTTACGATAGCAACTTCACCTTAGTCTCCATTCTACTAGGTAAAGCTTATTAGCTTATTACTTTTGACATATTATCGTATTTTCAACTTTGGCTCTTATTTACTTGACAGTTAGGTCGGCTGAGTTAAAAACAATATGATAACAATGTCAAAAGGAATTGGGATAGACCTATTTTTAACAATGTATGAAAATTTTACAAGTAAACACCAACTCGAGGAATCCGAATAGATCCGTGTAAATAGATTAAAAAATAAGTTACAATGTATGTTATGTATGTTACAATAAGTTACAATAAAATTAAGAAATGACTTTCATTTGACCCCTAAATGAGGTCCGAATTGCATTAAGTATATAAACCTCTTTAGTGTTTCACATAAAACATAATAAAACCTCTACAATATTTTAACTTATACTTAACCACAAAAGATATCGAGCTGATACTGACAACAACGTTTGAAGACAGCTGGCATCAACATTTATTGTAGAAAGCATTATTGGACCGAATCCGCCATTTAAAAAAAAAACATGTTATTTTGTTAAGTAAATCTATCTAGAAACAAGGGTCACGCTAGGAAATGCTGTATTCATTTCAGGTCTAAGTAATAAACAATGGTTGAATACTTATAATAGCTACTCTGAAATAGTAAATTATATCGTATTGTGATTCTTTGTTTACATTATGTTTGATTGACGTTCGTCTACCATGACTTTGAAAACAGATCACAGATAACAAAAATCATCTTCCAAAATAGCTCCACCATTTTGTCATAGTAAGTAGGTGAGGTTATATTTATTAAGTAAATTATTCAACACTTAACCATGAAATGCTTCATTTAGATCCTTAGTAATGCCTATTCTTTCGAATAAAAATTTAAAACCAAGCAGTTATTTTTTTAGTTGTATCCCAATTATGTTTTACTATGAGTACTGTGAGCCCTAAGTCTATCTGCTAATTTCTTTATGCCATAAAAAATGTCTTTTAAATACAAAATCATGTTAGATGCAAACCGACTTGGTCGCCCGATCTGGAGCACGCTTAATGAAAGACGCAACAAGGCGCGCGATTACGTTCCGAGGGTGTCTTCCCACTGCTCCCGCTCGTTTAGCTTTACTGTTATAGTTTTTATCACATGTGAGATTAACTTTACTTTTCTACTGTTAAAACTTTTGTAGGATGACTATTACGTCACCACGTCACGTTACCTACGTTTCCGACTTAGACACCTTGTCATGTTGTAATGTCGTTCTCCTAGTCATTATTTTTATATTTGTTATGATTTTATTGGTGTTAGTTTTAATAATAATTATTTTTTACTTCATTACCTTGTAATGTAACTTAGATACTTTTAAGTATTATTGTATTTAATAATTGAAAAAATGACCTTCTGCTGGAGTTTCCTGCGGCGCTTCTTCTCCGCAATGATGGTCGTGTCCGAAGCGCTAGTAGATTCACTCCATATTACCGACGTGTAAAAGAGCCCTCATGTGGCCAATCTACTGAATAAATATTTTGAATTTTGAATGTGAATTTGTAGGAAGAGAGGACAATAGAGAGGTTTCTGAATCGAACCCGAACACCAAAGCCGAAACGAAATCTGTTGGGATGAAGTTGGAAGTTGTATACAGGGTGTTTGGCAGATGGATGGACATACGTATATAGGGGATAGGTGAGGCCACCTGATACGCGGTACACTAAAAAAAAATCACCTAAGCCCTTTGTTTTTTTTTAATATTCCGGTTTCAAGATGTAAAACCTCAATTACTTTTTTAAAAATGATAAAACGGGCAACATTTTTACTTTTTATTATCTGGGCTAATAACTAGTCTTACAAGTTTAATATTTGGTGCAGACGATAGCTAAAAAAAAAATTACGGGCCCTCAATCCACAAAAGGAGGTAAAAAGAAATCTATACAGCCAACTTTGCATTTGCATTGCTTTTAAAAAAACAAAACAATAGACTAGTTCTAATTTCAAAAAACATCTTTCTACCTATCCCCTATATACGTATGTCCATCCATCTGCCAAACACCCTGTATATGTCAACTAACTAGAGAAACTTCGTTAGCGCGATGTAGAACACTTTAGTTCCGTTGTCTGACGCTGGTGGCGCTGGCGAATTGGTTGATTCAAGGTCACCACACACTTTAGTGGCAGGACCTTGTGGTCCGTCCGGATTGCAACCACCATCTTATTGTTTAACCTACCGCCAAGCAGCATTGGCATTGTCGTGTACCGGTGAGTGGTGAGAAACTGTGAAATTACTAGCATAGACTAATTCCGTCTTAGTCCTCAGAGTTGGCAACGGATTTGGCTTTTTTTATGGCAAAGAGAAGACAAACGAGCACACAGGCCACCTGATGGTAAGTGGAATCTGTGACCAATAGACACTCGCATTCACAAGACTGCAACGCAATCCTAAGACTGCAAATGCGTTGCCAACCCTGAGGACTAAGATGGAATGCCTCTATGCTAGTCATTTCACCGGCTGTCTTATCCCCAAACCGGAACACAACATTGCGAACACTGCAGTTTGGCGGTAAGTTAATGGATAAGATGGTGGTAGCGATCCGGACGGACCCTGCACAACGTCCTACCACCCGCAAAATGCAAAATGCGTGTAGCATTTTCTACGAATATGTAGAGATCAGAGCCCCTAGACAAGATGCCTTACGCCAACTAGCGTTTCTATTCGGTTCGTTTTTAAACCAATAGCGTCACTGCTAGACCACGTCACCTACAAGTGACACGATGGGTTTAAAAACGAAACGAATAGAAACGCTAGTTGGCGTAAGGCATCTTGTCTAGGGGCTCAGTTGTACTAGACAACCATTCTCATACTTTCACAGCTTTTACTGTCAAGTTCAAGGCTAGAAAAACAAATTAATTACTGACGCATTTCAAGCAGATGCAAGAGGAATGCACTTCAGTTCCCGCGGACAGTGCAGCGCGTCTTTGTCGAGTGCATAATGTGCACTCCGCGAATTAAACCAGGTGGGTGCGCTCCGGTGCAGTCAGCGGTTTGTAGGTAGAACTGTAAATGTAATTAAATTTGCATTAACTGAATAGTTTGTGTAAATAATGTCTATTAGTAAGTGTGTTGTTTGTTTGTTCGTCTTTTACGCGGAAGAGAAACAGATCGACGTGAATTTTTGCATAGAGATAATTTAAAAGCTGCACTAAGACAGGCTTCATTTAGCAGTATGCAGTACGATTAATTTGACTTTTACACCCGGCAATTCTCGATATTCATCGGGAGAGATCGGAAGTGAAAATGACACGAGACATATTGCTGCATTTTCATAATAGCATAGTGTGCTCTTAACAGTCTAAAACAGCAATGTAGATCAACTGCCACACTCGATTTTTTTGAAGTAATAAAAATAAAAGTAAAAATTAAGTAAATGCAAAAAACAAATTCCTTTGATTTTGAATGCTAACCTGTCACATAAGTCATAAAAATATTTAGAATTGAATGAACTGTCTATACTTAGATTGAGGTTTTATTATTAACTAGCTTCTGACCATTTAGATTATCGTTATTCCCTCGGGAACTTTTATACTTTTGCTATAAAAAGTATGTGTTAGTCCAGGGTATGAGCTATGTCCATTTCAAATTTCATCAAAATTCGTGTAGCCGTTCCAGCGTGAAGGAGTAACAAACTAACACACATACAAACCTTAGCATTTATAATTTTAGTAGGATTATACTAAATAGATTTGAATATTTTATGTGAGTAAATTCTGGGATTTTATATACTCTATGTGAACACACGAACCTTTACGTTTAAAACCGAAATGTCCCGAGTGTCAAAGTGGAAATAATCATACTGTATCTTACCAATGACTGTACTATAAAAAACCAAAACACGGAACCCAATAGCGCTACGTTCGACTAGCATTTTAATTTTTCACGTCTAATTCTACGTACATTGTATTGCATCATTAGGTAAAATATCATGTTAGTTAATTAGCAACATTGATACTAACTGCATGGCTACTTAGCATATAATAGACGAAATGATGCAAATTAGGCCCAGTACACTGGCGAGCTAATAAAGCTTTGATTGATGATTGACGCGTTACAGTACGGGGAATGCTGCGTCGGCCTGGCTTGCTTTGTTCTGTGGTACACTGGCGGACAGTAAACACGACCAATAAATGCATATGATTACTCCGAAGGGAATAACAATAAAATTACATAGGTAGGAAATGATTATCATTTCCTTGCTGTATATGGTGTTTGACAAAGAGTTTTTGTCAAGAGTCTTACATTTAGCTATGTTATTCTATGTTCAGTCAGCTGCAGAGAAAAGGATACCCTCCCTCCTGGTAAGGATTGTTTTTTTTCGAAAACTTATGGTTAGATTGAAATGATTTTGAGTTTATGTGTAGACAATAGTAAAATCTTCAATTCACCGAAAAATCATATAAATTTAACCGCAGGTTTTTGAAAAAAAAACGATCCCTACCAGGAGGAGGGGTATCCTTTTCTGCAGCTGACTGTACCTATTCAATGAATGGGAAAATCAAACAAATTAATAATGTTTTAAAACTTGTGTGACATGATACATTTGGGTGTGGTGTTTAAAGTTCACTACACTCCCCCCGACCCACCCCCTGACGCGATAAAAAAAATAGTCGTACGCGTAAAACTAATTTCCCAGTTCGTACACTTTTTTTTCTTGTCTTGATGAATTTTACTTTCTTTTAGTGACAAACATTTCCTAGTACCACTGTACTCATGGGATTTTCCCTAGGTTCAGCAGTTTGGGCTATGCGGATATATATGAAGGTAATCAAGTACACAGGCCGCTTGATGGTAAGTGCGCTTGTGAGATCCATGGGCGCACTGACTGCAACGCTGCTGTTGCAATAGCAAGATTGCAAATTCGCTGCCACTGCTTTAAGGATGAAAAAAGAATGGTTCTATAACAGTGTCACACAGTGTGCAAGTTGTAAGATATTCATAGAAATTTAGAAGATTCAAGACTAATAAATTCCTTGAAATATTTAATTAATTAAAAATATTTTTTAAGATAAGTACATAAAATGTTTTTTTTTACAATTAGAGCAGTGATGATAATGATTGCCACCCGTACGAACTCCCAACACTCATCATCATGTCAGCCGAAAGACGTCCACTGCTGGACATAGGCCTCCCCCAAGGCTCTCCACTCAGACCGGTCTTGTGCTTTTCGCATCCACCGCGTTCCCGCGATCCTTACAAGGTCGTCACTCCATCTTGTTGGAGGCCTACCTACAGCTCGTCTTCCGGTCCGCGGACGCCACTCAAGAACCTTCTGACCCCCGAACTCCCAAACTTTACATTAAATTTATTAATGCCTCTTCGCGTGTCATTTTCCAACTCAGCGAATAAGAAAGTGTGAAAAATGTCCTAATGGGACATATTGGTCCGGATAATCATTACGCAACTGGGTGTTAACCGATTAAATTTGCAACGATGAGCCTAGTTAGTAACTCTGCTTACGAAGCTGGCAGTTCCGGGTTCAAACCCCATTTAACATATTTTTTTGATGAACGCGAGTATGTGTTTCCGAGTCTTGGATGTACTCTATGTACTTAGGTATGTGTTTATCTATTTAAATATGTGTATTTCATACCCATAGTACAATCTTAGAGCTTAGTTTGGGACCAGGTCGATTTGTGTGAGCTTGTTCACTGATATTTATTTATTTAATAATAGATTTACTAAAATTTATAACAATACTGTTAACAATTAAAAGTTAAAATTCAACCTTTTTAAATTAAAATAAAACAGGTACTCAAATATTAAAGATGAAAATAATAATCACCACTATAAAAAGAACACGCCCTCTAGCAGGTCCGCTCGCGGCATGGTCCCTATGACACTGGCTGCATTACCTCTCTAGACAGCTAGCCCAATCCTTTGGGTGAGGTAAGCACCAGCTCTAGGATCTCCGGAGGTTTCTATGAGCCGGGATGTTATTTTACATTACATTACATTAAATCACGCCTGTTTCCCAGAGGGGTAGACAGAGACCACTTCTTTCCACTTGCTACGATCTTGACAATTTTTTTCGCTTCTTCAACATTCATACATCGAGTCATGCACGCACATCGGTTTCGGGTACTTAAGATTCGGCCCCTTTCCAGTATTTCTCCGATTTGATTCGAAAAAGTACGCCTAGGGCGGCCCCTTCCGACCCTTCCACTCACTTTCAATCTGCATATCTCCTTCGTCAATCTTCTTTCATCCATCCTTTCCAAATGACCGAACCATCGAAGCATGCCCTTTTCAATCTTAGTCACTATCATTATGGTCCGGAGTTCCGTTTTTTTAATTTTTTTATTTAATTTATATATAGAGGCTGCCTTTTATTTGTCCGCCAGTTTACAAGGTGCAGTCAATTTGTGGGGATTAGTGCCAAGTGTCTGTCAATAGAGCAGTACCTGCATCCACCGACTCGCTCCGACACGATACTCTTGCGGGATTCGATGTATCGCTTCGCTATTATGTGTATGTTATATGCTACGGAGCCCCTCTCGCTTCGCGTTAATGTGAGTTTTCTGTGTTAAAGCGAGAGCGATACGCTAGTATATATGCGAAATACAGACGTATGTAATAAACCAGATTTTACTCTCATTTGAAAGGCCGGCAACGCACCTGTGACTCCTCTGGTGCTGCAGGTGTCTATGGGTGACGGTAATCGCTTTCCATCAGGCGATCCGTCTCCTCGTTTGCCTCCTATACCATAAAAAAAAAAAAAAAACGTCTGGCTGAAAGTGAAAACCGTATCATAATCCGTTGCATGACAGACGCATGATTTGTTTTAAACTATGTAATGTAAAGATCATAAAGATTTATTAGGCATACAAAGTGACTCATCAAAATGGATTAATGAGAATGGAATCCTCAGAAACTATGTCAGATTGGGAACGCACCAATGATTGACATTTTTAGCTGTCCGGACCAGTAATGGACACTTCACTGGGTGCGTCCCACGAGATATAACTACATAATAACTATTTTCATGTTACTAACGTTTACGAGATATAATGAACGTTAGCTATAATAACAAAATCAATATTTTTATAAGGAATAACGGTCAAGTCATATAATATTCATTTTATATAATATTTTTTAATATAACACTCACAATGACTAATTTCAGTTCGTATAACATACATGACATATAGCGATCATAATACATATTATCTTTTAGTATAAGTGTTACAATATATAATATCGTATGATATACATGTGAGCGAGCGAAGCGAGCGAGCAAGACTTCTCTGGGCAGAACCGACTCGGTTAGGTTAGGTTAGAAGGCCTAGGCGGGAGCAAAGCTCCCGCCTAGGCCTTCGAGGTAATTTTTTTTTAATACTGAAAATAGAATTTAATTTCAAATAACATATGCATGTATTTATATTATACGTGTATTATGTTTTTTGATGTTAGATAATTTACAACATATTTATTATATTTATATTTATTGAGAACATATGCATAATATCATAAATGTTTAATGTTTTTTTAAACTCAAATTTGAGGCTATCGCTCTAAGAAATTCGAAATTCGAAAGAAGTCGTTCTAGGCGTTTTTATATAATACGTGTATTATGTTTTTTGATGTTAGATAATTTGATTGATATATCTTTTAAATCTTAGGTGTTATGAACGTTAAACGTTTTAATAGTTATATAAATTGATATTATATATTAATAACGTTATACTTTATGGAAATAGATATTTTGAAATTATATCTTCCGTTCATTATATCCAGTGAACGTTATACTAAACGTGTTTATACAAAGCGAGCGTATATATTATGAGTGTTATATTATCAGTTGTTATATCTCGTATTACTTACCCCACTTCACTCTTAATTAAAATTTCACACGGTCCTAAATTGATTGTTACAAAACAAATGAATAACCCTTATCTTCTGTAAAATAAGAATCAAGTGTTCATCATTGGTCCTTGTCCATCACTGGTTCAATATTCCATCTCAGTCCTCAGCGTTGGCAACTCATTGGCAGTCTTCGGATTGCAGTCTCAAAATTGTAGTCTTGAAACTGCAAATGGGTCTCAGATCTCACTTACTATCAGGTAGCTGTGTGCTTTGTCTTTACCGACTCCGCAGTGACATCATAGACCAGCATTATTTTACACTAATTTAAAAATAAATAAGTTATCTATGATTTTCTATCTTCCTTTAGAATAATTCTCAAACTTAATTTCAGGAAAAAAACTATTTTCACTCTAAACTCCGTGGGTCAGGACAGGACTCGACTTCAAATCCGGCCGTCTGAAGAGTAAATATATACCAACATTCCCATCTGCCAAAAGATGGTACCGAATCATTTCAACCTGTAATTACAAAGATAGGTTGCCTAGTAAAGAGACGCAGCACCACACGCAATAGGTACTTGTAATTGTGTTAATTTATTAAATACTAGCCTTCCGATATTCCCTCGGGAGTTGACAGATCTTCCGGGATAGACAGTATCCTAGTCAGGCTCCGGTCTGCTAACTGCCTCTGTCCAAAATTTCGATCGGTTCAGGCGTTGGGGCGTGAAGACGGAGCTAAAAAAGAAACCTGCCTGGTAAAATTTTGATCGATAATTTATACCAATTGCTTTTTTTTTAAACAACTTACAACCGTACCTAGTTATTACTTTATATTCGTGCGTGGTCGGCGATCGATCGTGAATCGTCATACATACATACACACACATACATAAACTCACGCGTTCATTCCCAAAGTGGGGTAGGCAGAGCTACGGAATTACCAGCAACTCTAAGACCTTGTTGATAATTCTGTAACCACATTTTGCATAAAATTAGGCTAAGGTGTTTAACAGTGAATCGTCATACTCGGTACCATTCGCACAAAATCCAGCCAATCCCGCGTGATTGCCGAGTTAGAATAGTGCCACTCCATGTGTTGGCGACCGCAGGTTAAGATCCGGTTCGATGGACCATAACACTATTGGCGATACGCGTCAACAGTTGACTAACCCCGATAGCTCAGAGTTCAAAACAGAAAACGCAACGCGACTCGATTAGGAGAGGAAATAAAATGAAACTAGATAAAACGTTAAATGAATTTAAATTATTAAAACAGACAAACACTTTGATATTACATTTACTTAAACACTATAGACTTTAAACAATATAAACAAAAACGATTTTACTTTAGGGCAGAGAGACTAACAAACACGCATGCACCGTATACGACGAGTGCAGTACGAAACACTACGAATACTAAGAGCTTGTAACGAGTACTAAACGAAACTAAACGAGTATTAACTATGAAACGAGTACTTCCGAGTACTTCCGAGTAATAACAAACTGCGAAACCGAGTACTAATCCGAGTATACAAATCCGAGTAGTAACTAACTATGAAACCGAGTACTTCCCCCAGTCCTGGTTCGGGGTGAGAGTACTATCATGAAACGAGTATTAACTGCGAAATCGAGTACTAATCCGATACGAATACAAATCCGAGTACTTCCCCCAGTCCTGGTTCGGGGGTGAGAGTACTAACTAACTGCGAAACCGAGTACAAACAATTAAAATATTGGCTCCGTATTTATAGTATTTCATACAGGTTCAAATAGTGCCTTCACATCCGAGGAGTCCCAAGCCTCTGCACAAATCAAAAGCCTTAGCTCAATAAACTTAATCGGGACGACCAATCAGAGCGCCTGCATTTCCGGGCGCTTTCCACTCGACCTTCGGGTGGAAACATCCGAGGTTCTTCCCCGTCGCCGCCCGTAAATACCGCCTGCGTCTGATTGGCCGCACGCTTTATCAAATTATCCTAAATTTGATTCAATATTTCCTTATAAACTAACACATAATCAATCATACTTCCTATCTCGCTGCTCGGATCTGATTAGTTTCTTCCTGGCTTAGGTCCGGCTCAGGATCTCTGACCCGATAACCTTTTCCCTTCTAATATCGGAACTAGGTTACCGGGTCAGGAGGACAATAGCCGCGTTCGGCGGTCTATTTTACACAAATTTTTCGTAGTTATTTTAATGGGATTTAGCTGAGGGGGCAAGGATCGGTTCGGGGTTCAGTCCAGCTTGTAGTTCGGGCTGGACTTTACCTAATTCACACATAAAAAACTTAAATCTATAGATCGCCTATTCACAGCTCGTAATATTAAGTACCTCCCTAAGCCAAATCCCCATTTTAACCTAACCTAACCTAACCTAACCTAACCTAAAACTAACTAAACACCTTTATTATATATACCTAAAATCTACCTAATACTATATACAACACTTATATACTAACTTAACTATTTACAGTATCCTTATATACTAGGGTCACGTGTAAATATGTTGCTGTCAGCTAGGGTTCGGCGGTGGCTGTCGTTAACACCATGTCTTCACGTGAATGTAAGAGGCGACTAAGAGAATAAAGGCTTGTAGTACTGTAAGGCGATGGGCTTGCCACCAGTCACTAATACACAGGGAAACATCTTAGCCTGATTGTGCAAAATGTGGTTACAGAATAAAATAAAAATAAAGAGTTGTTGGTAATTCTGTAGCTCTACCTACTCTACTCTGGGAATGAAAGCGTGAGTATGTATGTATGTGTGTCCAAAATTTCGATCAGTTGAGGCGTTATCATAACTTATCATGCCTCACATAATTTTGATCGGTAGTGTATGCCAATTGCATTTTTTTTAAACAACAACTGTTCCTTGGCACTAAGTACTTCATATTCGTGCGTAATTGGCGAGCGATCGTGAATGGTCATGTTGGTAACATTCGCACAATATCCACATACATACACTCATGCCATCATTCCCAGAGTGGTGTAGGCAGAGCTACAGAATTACCAACAACAATTTTTTTGATAATTCTGTTACCACATTCTGCACAATTAGGCTAAGATGTTCATTAGCGTATTAGTGACAGGTGGCAAGCCCATCGCCTACAAGCCTTTATTCCCTTAGTCGCCTCTTACGACATCAACGGGAAGACATGGCGCGGCACTATTTTAACCCGGCAACCACACGGGATCAACGCACAATATCCAGCCAATTATAATTTACGAACAATAAAATTACACCTCCTACATCCTTACTTTCTCTGCACGTGTATTTAAGCTAATTTTCAGCCAAAACCCAACTCAACACATCAATCGGAACTCGCCAAACTAAACTTGCAAAACAAAGAGGTTCATACGAGCATGCGAAACAAATTTTTCATAAGCCCACGGAGGGAAGTTCGCAATTTTAATGATAAGGCGGATCTTATACTGACCTCGGTGGAAGCTCAAATATAAATTAAAAAAAACTTATTTCAACCAACTGGGACTTATGATTAGGTACACAATATCATAAACAATCATAGAAAGTCAAATAAAGTAGATTAAAATCAGATAATACACAGAGAATACTTATAACAAAATGTTAAAACTAAAAACAAAAAGTAAGTAAGTATTAAGTAATTTTGCGTGTACGATACAAGAGAGAGCTTTGAAATTTTTTCTTTGCGTAGGTAAGTTATTTTTGCATCTTTCCATGTTTTTACCTACCTGTCCCAGTTGACTGTTCTCATCTGTACAGATATAGTTGTTTTCCATCGTATTTTCTCGGGAACTTTTTGAACTGTGAGCGACTGAAATAGCAAGACACGTTCGTACGTTTCCGTGAAAAAATTATGGAAAACAATTATGCATTAATAACTACTTTATGCATGTACTAGCGACCCGCCCGCGGCTTTGCCCGCGTGGAATGTATTATACATATAAACCTTCCTTAAGAATCACTCTATCTATTAAAAAAAACCGCATCAAAATCCGTTGCGTAGTTTTAAAGATTTAAGCATACATAGGGACAGACAGCGCAAGCGACTTTGTTTTATACTATGTAGTGATGTACGAGTACATTGGTATGGTCTTGTTTTCTGGTTTAAGAGACTGAACAGATGCTCATATTTCGACAAACGTGGTGACGATTGATATCACTTAAATAAATAAATAAATGCCAAAATGCAGCAAATGCATAAACATATTCGTTCATGAGTCGTGAATGTTTTCTATGTATATATTTCTCTATATAAGTGTTTATATCGTTGTCTAGTACCCATATTACAAGTCTAGAGCTTAGTTTGGGACTAGGTCAATTGGTGTGACATGGTCCCCTGATATTAATTAATTTATTTATTTAAATGCGATACCGACACCGAAAACTAAGATAAAATGACTTCTGTGCTAACTCCCACACGTATGTCAAATAATCTTAATAAGTACTTTGCCAAAAAACATTGACACCAGTATCACAGATTATACACAAGTTGCTACTAAGTACTAAGTGCCAGTATGCTTTCTTTAGTCGGCCATTCTTTTAACATATATTTTTTCCCACATTATAATTATTTTTACTTTGTTTCAGTGTACGCGATGCCTCAGCGTCGTCAGACCGGATTCCAGTGGCTACTACAAAGGAAGCCATACACTATACACGGTGAATTATTAACGGAATTTTACTAAAAGTTGTGGATATTTAGGTCGGGAAAAGCTTGTGTTAATTACAAAAATAGTAATGTAGGTGTTTTAAAATGTTTAATAAAAACAGCTATTTTAATAAACTGATGCGGTTTCTGAAGAAAATATATCGACACTCTTTTGTCTTGTACCGTTTTTTTGAATAATAATACTCAAACTTCTAAACGATTTTGGATGTAATTATGTTTGTAATAATAGGGTGATTTTCGTTTTTATTCCAGATATTTCATAACTGTCAAATGTTCATAACTGTCGAAGCTCTAGGCTTGTAAATGGGTACTAAACCAAGATTAAAATAGTAAAAAAAAATATAAAAAATATAAAACCTCCAACACTAGGAAATAAACACTTAATAGGAACAAACGCAGGACAGAAGTTTCTGAGAAATATTGGCACATTTACTTGATAGTTTTAATTTTTGCACCGACAAAGGAATATTTGATTTCCCTGGCGGAAGCCCGTTTTAATCTTCTATTAATTCTATTTACTACTAAATCTATTTCCTTTTGAGCTCTTGGAAAACGTTAAATAAAAGTGCTCGTGGTTATTTCCACTGTGCAAGTATAAGGTAACGTTTTCAAGGCCTAAGTTTCTGGCTGAACCCACATCCGCATAAACGCCGTCAAGTACGGATCCACCGTTGTGGGAACCCTAAAAGACTTGTGACGTCACACTTTCACGTTATTATATATCTTAGTTATGACTTAATAAAATTAAAAAAAACGTGCGTGATTCGGAACGCAGCAAAATACGTCGAGTTCATAAATATGTGTTCACTTTAGTACCTCGCCACTATGGCAGTTTAAATATGACATACTAAAGTTACACATATTGAACACGACTGAAATTGAAATATTGAAATATATTTATGTACATACTCCAAGCATTACATGGTTTCTTATAGTATAATCGTGCTAAACTACAGAGCAGTTAGTCGGCACTTACTCCTGGAAATCATTTTATCAATAACGCTCACAAGTAACACATAACAGTTTTTTTTTAATTTACGCACTTGTTAATTTAACCTAATTTAGTTTGACATAATAATATAAAACTTCTTTAAATTAGACTTAAATATATTTGGCTTTATTCCATCTAAATCATTAATGATTCATTAATAAAATTGATTAACGACTGTACTTAGTCATAGACGATATGCTGACACGTTATGTCACATGTTCGACAGCATATTATCTGTTCCTTTTTGGCACATGAATACTTGTATTAGAAAAAAGATGCACTATACTGATCATGAGAGAGTTCATATTCCGACTCGCACTTGGCTGTTTGTCGGGTGGCTGTGACTACAACCTTTTTTGAGGGCTGGTTCCACGCCTGAACGGCTTCCTTTAGTCCTATCAGATAGAAACATAACTTATATGCACCTTTTTTTTTTTAAACCCTGGTCAGCTTTGCCTTTTGCTATTCCCTGCTAAACGACCTATACAAATCTAGGGCGATCGAGCTGTGGAAGTCCACAAAAGGTCAAAATTAGTCGAAATAACTTATTAAACGGTTCAAAAGCAAGCTCTCCTAAGAGATTCTACAACTCGAAAGAGAAAAGTCTTGCGCAGTGACTAGGATCCTAACTGGCCACTGCAAACTGAACAGACATCTATTTCTAATAGGTATGAAACAAGACGCGACAGGCAGGTTCGGCAGAGGAGACAGCAATGTACATCCTCTGTTCTTGCGGACCACTAATGCGCAACAGAAGTATCCACCTACGGCGACATATAATGGGCCCACAAGAGATATAACTTCTCACTGCCCAAAGCATCTGGAAATTCCTGGACGCAACGGGCCTTTGCGGTGAGCTCTAAAACAAAGGGCTGCTACAAAAGATCAGCAATGGTCCAAGCGGACACAAGGCCCATCTCAACCCCTTCAATAATAACTTATATGCACGTATTGAGCACAGAAAATACAACTTTTGTTTTTTCTAGTGTGTGTGATCCTTTTATCTTTCATATTATTTTTTATGATATAGAAATAAATGACAACTACGTAAACGGAGTCATAGGAAAAAGCAATTTCAAATTAAAGCTGTAAAGGAGCTGCTTAGTATGCTCGTATACAGCTTGTTCGAGTTAGCTAGCTGCTAGACTTCTAACAATAGTAAATAACGGACGCTCATAGGAGAGGAAAGCAAGGTAGTTTAATTAGTTCAGGTGTGGACTACGTAAGGAAGGTAAGGCTTCGTTTATACTGTTTTTTTTTACTTTTTTACACTCCTTATCAAATATTGGAACATTGCTTTAAAATATTTGTACCTCGTGCACAATCTCTTAAACCTTCGACAAACAAGTCTAACAAGCATAGATTTAAAAAAACCCAACTGTTGCAAACACACAAATGAAAAACATGAATGAAACCTAAATATGATTTTTAAATACCTATATTACTAAACCGCGATTAGAATACACTTCGGAAGTAACGTCAGCACGCTGTCATTGCATATAAATGACAATTACTAATGGCGCATATAATATGCAATGACAGCGTGCTGACGTTACTTCCGAAGTGTATTCTAATCGCGGTTTAGTAATACAATGATCCCCCACTTGTCAAAGTTAGTTGACTTTTTTTTTCTTTTTTACAACATGGCGTCTGGTTGCGCCATTTTGAATTTTGATGTCACTTACAAGATTAAGTCAAATCGATTGACATGAGAATCATCAAACTCGGCCCTCGCGCGTTTGCGTTCTACATAAACATAAACGCCACGAAGGAACAAACATACCTAGTTGGTTACTAAGTTCTGTTACTAAGGTTGATGCAAATAAAACGAACTTATGTTTATTTTTTAATTTCAATATGTATAAAAATTAAAAGCTTAATACATTTTGAAAAAACAATTAATCATTTTTCTTAGTTTCCGCAATTCCCGATACGATCTTTTAACATTCACAGCCGGCATCGATGAAATTACGCATGACTTTTCTGTAAATTTAATTTTTTGAAATCGCTTAAAAGTTAGTCTTTGTTTACCAAAGAACTTTTTTTGTATAATATTATAAAAAATCCTATCTCTGTATATGTTTAGAGACCAAAATTATATTTCTCAACATGACTTAATTCCAACTTATGAAGCAAGAGATTTGGTGTGTTTTCGTATTTCTGCAAAATCATGTGAAATCTTAAAGTCGATTTAATGAGTCATCAAGATTGACCGGTGTCCAAGCGGATCTTTAGTTGCTTTGAATACTTTCGTATCAGAATTTAAAGCTAGAAGCCTGTTCATTATGTCACGCAAATTTGAACTCTCTACAGGAACTCTTACAAAAGTTGGGGCCGTTATCAGTATCATCGTCGTGCGTGATTTTAACTATGATTTTATCGTCCGAAATGGGAATACTTCAAGCTCGTACATCAAATAATTGCAATAGTTTAGAATACATTATTTTTATTATTATTCTATATAAATCAAAGTTTTGATTAATATACAGGTTTATGCAAAACTGCATTTTTTTTTTTTTTAATTGTAATTAATCTCAGTAACAGAACTTAGTAACCGACTAGGTACATATAACTACATACAAATATAAAAGCTGATAAGGTCATAAAACCTCCTCCTGCGGCAGTCGGATAAAACGGGGAGTGTTGTAAATTTAACGTGTGTATCTGTGTTTGTGTGTTTGTCTGAGGGATCTTAACGTAGTACTTAACTCTTATTTAATCTGTGTCTTAGCAGAGCTCCCAAACAGATTGTCTGATTTAGATGTGTTTCTTTAAAGAACCGCTTTTCTGTTATTTCTTCTTAACTAGATTTCATGAAACGTGATTGAGCCATTTTATATATATCATATACTAAAAGTAAAATTAAAATTAAAATCAGCCAAAAAATACAGATGATACAAAAGCATTTCCAAAGCTAATAGACAGCCAGAGACAAAGACAGACAGAGAGATCCGATACGCCGGGTGACATCGTGTAACACGTCATATAAACTCCATGTTAAATTCTGTTTTGCCACAAAGAGATAGGAGCATACCTATGTGGGCTTATTTTAGCTCAGCTTTGATTGAAGCTGTGAAAAACTACTGAATAAACCCCCATTTGCATTAAAAAGTAAACAAGTGTGAACCGACCCTTACTCTTATGCAATTTGCAACTAAGCGCGCGGCGGTAAATCTGTCTTGTCCCTCGCTAATTATGCGTGTAACAATATCTTTATCCTCTTTCCCTTTTATTTTATAGTTTGTGATAAATTTTCAATATTCTCTTTTATCTTGACGGTTATCTAAGTTGGTAGTGACCCTGCCTACGAAGCTAGTGGTCCTGAGTTAGATAAAGATAAAATAAAGACATTTTTTCAGTAGGTAGACCGCACGGGCACTTTTACACGTCAATAATCTACCATCGCTTCACAAGAGGAGACCACTGCTGAGAAGAAACGCCGCAAGAAACTTAACAGTCAGTAATTTTTTTAAATATATTTAATATTACAATGGTACTACTTAGTCTAGCATTACTTACATCTATAAATATGAAATAAAAAAATATATCAAATAACCTGCGTAGTTTTCGCAGGAAAACACACCAAAATAAGGAGAAAAAGAACACATACTTATGTGTAAGACAGACAGGTGCAAGACGACCACATAAGATGATACGTTTTCCTACATCAACGGTGTCCCCTAGACAAGATAAAGCTTTTGAACTTGAAAAAAAATATATTTTTGATCACGTTTCGGGTTTTGGTCAAGCATTTTTGTCTATTAGAGTCCTCGATCCTGACATTAACGACTTTTTCAAGTAATTTTCAAGTATTGGAAATTATATTTTTAAAACTACGTCAGGTAATTTATTATGGATGGTTTTTTTTTTTATTTTTTTATTTGTAAAAGGGGGCAGACGAGCAAGCGAGCCACCTGATGGTAAGTGATCATCGCGACCCATAAACACCCGCAACACCAGAAGAATCGCAGGTGCCGGCCGGTTCGATTCGGAAAGGTCAAATAGATATCTGATGAGTACGATTTTATTTTCTGAGAGATTTTTTTAATGTATTTTTTGTCTGATTAGGTATAAACAAACGAGTTTCAAAGAGTATGATGTACCTACATTAATGTAGAATTCCGCAATAAAATAATTCTGGGGTCTAATACTTCGTTCATGTATATACCTTTTTTTATTAAGAGTTAAGTCGACTCGTCTGTCGTTTTCCCGTGTGGTTGCCGGGTTAGAATAGTGCCACTCCATATCTTCCCGTGGATGTCGTAAGAGGCGACTAAGGGAATAAAGGCTTGTAGTACTGTTAGGCGATGGGCTTGCAACCAGTCACTAATACGCTGGTAAACATCTTAGCCTATTTGTGCAAAATGTGGTTACAGAATTATCACCAAGTTTTTAAAGTTGTAGGTAATTCTGTAGCTCTGCCTACCCCACTCTGGGATTACAGGCGTGAAGGTATGTATGTATGTATGTAAGTCGACTTGTACCTTTTTCACCAGGACCCCAGAATTTTGGGTTAGGTCTCTCGGCTTTATGAAGCGATGTTTAAAGCAGATGGTTTCCAAATTCTGTTTGACTTCTTCTTTCTATTTTTGGAAAGAGGTCAGTTAAACATTGTGATAACGAAAATACTGACAAAAATTACACACATTTACAATATACCAATTCAGTTTTTTTTTTTTTTTTTAATCGAAATAACTTGTCTGTATGCCTGTCCTTCCGTCAAGATCCGCTTTTCTCTAAAACGGCTGAAGATATTGTCATGAAATTAAAACCAAATGAAGCGCTCTTATAAGAATTATGAATGAGACTTTTATTTAGATACCAAAAAAAAATTTTTACTAGCACTCTGCTTGCTTGTTTGCCTTTAATAGCATAAAAATACTGCATTTTTTTCTTAAAAACGCAATAAATGCCAATATAATAAATGCAAATAACAATTAATACCTAAACACCGTTTGCAAGCGCAGTCAGATAAAAATGGCAATCAGCTGGTCTAATGGCGGCATCTATTTCACCTGAAATCACGACCGGGCGCGGAAACATACGAGCGGGCAGTTCGGCTCAAACCGCCGCGTTATTTTTTGATAACAAGAGTATTTTTTTATGAAATGTAAAAAAATATTGAAACAGTTAAGTATTAAGAGGTCTAACCTATACTGTTTTAGAAACTACAGGGTGATTGGTAGCTAGGTGCATAACTTTAAGGGGGTGATAGAGCAGCGCATAAGCTACCGATTTAACCCCTATGTATGTTTAGCAATTGTTATTAGTTTCCGAGATATTGATCATTTAAAAAAAAGAAGTGTTTACTTGCATGATTAGAATCACTAAGAAAGTTTTTAAAGCTAAATTGTATGGTTGCCGGGGTAGAATAGTGCCACTCCATGTCTTCCCGTGGATGTCGTACGAGGCGACTAAGGAAATAAGGGCTTATAGTACTGTTAGGCGATGGGCTTGCAACCTGTCACTAGTGCGCTGTTAAACATCTTAGCCTAATTGTGCAAATTGTGGTTGCAGAGTTGTCAACAAGTTTTTGGAGTTGTTGGTAATTCTGTAGCTCTGCCTACCCCACTCTGGGAATGAAGGCGTGAAGGTATGTATGTATGTAATTATTAGGGTTCCGTAACCAAAGGGTAAACACGGGACCCTATTACTAAGACTCCGTCTGTCTGTCGGTCACCAGGCTGTATCCAACGAACTGTGATAGCTAGACAGTTGAAATTTTCACAAATGATGTACTTCTGTTGCCGCTATAAGAACAAATCGTCGGTGAAACTGCAAAACCGCGTAACTAACAAATGTATGATACAGCAAAATAAACCTTATAGCACAGATTAAGTAAGAGTTACTACGTAACAGATATTTATCTGAGCGAGGTACGTCCGATAATCACCGCCTGACGGAACATAGTTGCCGATGCTAATACATCAAGGATGCCCGCGCGCGGCGATGTCAACTCGCTCGACCGGTTTCTGAGTGTCGAGACATGGTCGAGACACGTCAAGCGAGATGCAAGTAGGCGAGTAGTACACTCTTACTTAATCTGTGGTAGTAGGTACATTCTAGTCATTACGTCAAGTTCGGTTAGATGTGTGTGGTGTGTTGTTCTTTCTTTGAATTATTTTGGTGAATGTATAATTTAAAAAAATGACTCATTATTGCTGTGTGAGTGGGTGTTTACACAAGAGAACCAAAAATAATAAAAAGGAAACGTTTTTCTCTTTGCCGGTGAACGAGGAAAGGTCAGTAGTTGCAATTTATTTTTATTTATACATATAAGATGATATACCTAAGTACGAGGGGAGGTCCAAAAGTTCGCGGAATGGAGGGGATGGGGGTGGGGATGACTATATTTTTTAGTATAGTACTAATGGCCAACTCATTAAGAGTATATATACCAACTTTCAGCCTGAAGAGATCATTACTTTATACAAAATATCGTCGAGCAAGCAAGTCAATCTGGAAAAATCCTGGAAGTATGGAGCAAATTGAGTATCGAGCCATCATCAAGTTCCTGACTAAGCAAAGAAAAACTCCTCAGACCATCATGAGTGAGATGTCAGTAGTTTACTGTGATCATTGCCCTGGAAAAAAAATGATTTACAAATGGCACGGTCTTTTTAAAATTGGCAGAGAGTCCATTGAAGACGACCCTCGCCCAGGACGGCCTGTCGAGGTCACCACATCAGATACCGACGGAAAAGTTGAAAAATTAGTATTAGAAGATGCTCGCCTGAAGAAGAAACAGATTTCTGCATTAGTTGGAGTATCTGAAACCACTATTTTGCGGATTCTACATGAACACCTCGGCATGATTAAAGTGAGTGCAAGATGGGTGCCGAGAATGCTTACGCCGCATCAGCGACAGCAGCGAATCGACGCGTGTAGCAGTTTTTTAGAACGGTGTGGAGAAGAAAGTACGTCGATTTTGAAGCGGATTGTTACTGGAGATGAAACTTGGGTTCATCATTTTGAACCTGACTCTAAACAGGAGTCGATGCAATGGCACAAGAAGGGTACCCCCCCACCTAAGAAATTTAAGGTGTCAGAATCGGCCGGAAAGTTGATGGCTACGATTTTCTGGGACTGCCAAGGAATTTTGATGATCGATTACAAAAGCAAAGATGTCACAATTACTGGAGAGTACTACTCTAGGCTACTGGAGCAGTTGCGGGAAGCTATCAAAGAAAAAAGGCGAGGAAAGCTGGCTAAGGGTGTGCTGTTACTTCAGGATAATGCTCCAGTTCACAAGAGTCGTATTGCGATGGCTGCCCTGAACAAATGTGGCTTTGAAGAATTGGTTCATCCCCCCTACAGCCCGAACCTGGCCCCCAGTGATTATTATTTATTCCCAAATTTGAAGAAAGAGTTGCGGGGAAGAAAATTTCACACCGATGATGAAGTAAAGGACGCAATTTTGGCTCATTTTGACAGCAAAGAAGAAAATTATTTTTATGTGGGTTTAGAAAAATTAATATCACGATCTAACAAATGTATTAACCTTAAGGGAGATTATATTGAAAAGGAAAAATAGTAACGTCTTTTGGACCTCCCCTCGTATATTGAAGTGATCAATCAACACGAAACAGTGTTCATCAAGTTAGAAATATTGAATTATCTAAATTCGGGGTCAATAGAAATGATAAAATTATTTGTTTACAAACAAATCAGTACTGTTTGACACATAACCTCAATATTTCTGCAAACGAGTTTTGATTCGAAAAAACCTATAGTTAATAGTTATTTAATCTTAAACAGAATGTAAAAGTAACAATCAAGCGTGTACATCAAATAAATAAATATATATATATATATATATATATATATATATATATATATATATATTTATCCTGCTGATGATAAGGCGTCCCACATAGGCCGAAATGCATCTAAACTGGCGTCCACCTGCTTTAGACGTCCGTATACCGGACGCCACTTTTTTAATCGATGTTACTTTGGCCCTTTTGGCTCTAGCGATCTGTACAACAAAAATCGCCGGAAGGCAAAAAAATACTGAAGCGCTTGCATTTGTATAACTCAAACTTCCGCGAAATTCCGCATCAACGGCGCGGCGCTCGTGTAGCGCGTATATCGACAGTGCGTATACTCATCTAAAACACTTCCGATAAAGCCGATTATTTGGCGTCCAATTGCGACGTTGCCAAATCGACTGTATTTGAAATTTTGAACGGTTTGAAATATTCAATCAAAACGAATCAGTTAACAACAGTTTGCCGAAGACCGAAGACCTATACTTACTTAGCTTAACCACCTGCTTTCGTTCCTCAAATCGTGAATATTGAATTGAATTACATCGTAACTTTTGCTGAAATGCAAAGTATATAATTATGAAGAATTACTTAAGTTAATTCTATAAAACCCACTAATTTTTTTAATACGATTTTTTATCTCGGGAGAGAGATTGTTTAAAAAAAACATAAATTTCGAGGGACTTTTGCATACCTACATTTGTATTTCCCGGGTACCCGGAAACTTAAAAAGTCCGATTATTTGAAAATCCTAGTCCGTATATGTAGACACAATGTCACTAGTTCACCAAAGGTACAGACATGTGATATTTGACTTCAGTACCTATATGAAAGTACAAACACTTAATAATACCAAATAAATATTTATTTAGTCTAGTATATAGTATGGTAGGCTCGATTGTTTTCCTTAATGTTACTAATTGGTTATTAGTTATTATTCAGTCTTAATTCATTTTAAAACATTTGTACACTAAGAATGGCCATCACGTTCGACTGAACTCGAGTCTCAATACGAACATAATTGTTACACAATATTTCTTTGCTACCACATTAAATTTCTTTATATAGGTACACCATAGGATAGGTCATGTTTAGGTTATTCGTTTTTGTTGCTTGATATCATAATAAACAAAAAGTAGGTAGTTAATGTTTTTCGAGATTTTGGGTTCTGTGTGAAAACTTTCTACTCGGCTCAATTTTTTTTTCTACAAAAATATCAAGGACAAAAGCAACACTCGGCCTAGAAATGACTTATTATATTGTAAGTACCAAGTTACATATAAATCCAGCGTGAGACGTTTAAAATAAAACAACCACACCACTTTTGTATGGAGAATCGAGCGTGATTGCGACTCTTCCTTAAATTGGTAAAATTGGTACCCCCAAGTACAGTCACCAGCATTAATATCTGCTACAACAAAGCGCGCATAAATATCTGTTCGTTCGTTCGTAACTTAAGAGCTACGCTCTTGTCGGTTGAGTAATCCCCACTCTGCTCTTGACGTTGCAGTCGGCGTGCAGTTCCCATACAAATTGCAGTCGGGTTGCAGTTCGTCTATATCGACGTAATTTCTGGGTGGTTACATACCAAATACATCTTTAAGTTATTAGAGGTACCTATGGTAGCCTTGTTTGATCTTCTTAGGCTGACTTGCGCGGACCAGAGTTAGTCCTTAACCCAGAGTTAAGCATCTCCTTTTGTACGTGGTTTGCGGCCTAACCTCGGGTTAAGACGCTAACTCTGGTCCGCGCATGGTGGGCCTTAGTGCCACTTGCACCATCCCACTAATCCGGGGTTAAGCGGTTAAACCGTTAACCCAGTGTCAAATTGTACTGTTAACCCTGGTAACCGGTTAACCCCGGGTTAGTGGAATGGTGCAAGTGGCGCTTAATGATATCAATAATGTTTTTTGTTTATAGTTTATTTTAAGAGATTGTGCCCTCACTTGTGAAAATCAGGTGTTGGCCATCCGTAAATTATATAGCTATTAGAAGTCCGATTACATAATGTATACGCTTAATAGCACACCTAAATACAATACAAAAATATATATTTAATTATTATTTTATAATTATTTATGTTGGATCTCAAATAGGTGCCAAAGTCACATAGATTTATATGCGTAATAGCACACCTAATAACATGGTTCTTGGGTGTGCTAAATACAATACAACAATTTAATATCTAATACTTTCTTAAAATTAATTATGTTGGATCTCAAATAGGTGCCAAAGTCACATAGAGTAAATTATCGTTAATACGTTGAATAATACTAATTATTTTAAGTAATTTTTAGACATTGATTTTTTAAGTTTTATAAACACAGAAAACGATTTCAATTGTTTTTACCTGCCATAACTATAGGGTTACCCACCTGTCTATAATAAAATAATAATCTTAAATTTATGTGTGTTTATTTAATTATTTTTCCTTGTGACTATAGAAAAATACACGGATGTCGAATATGGTGCGGCATGAATAGTAGGTATATACTGTCAACTGACGTCCGTATATAGCTTCATGAATCAAGAAAGATTCATGTTGTAAACAGCAATATCATCAACGTACAACATAGATGAATTTCATCAATTTCTTAGTAAATAATGCTTTAAGTTAAGGTGACAGAGTTCAAATTAAATTAAATTTTGAATTGTTTTTTACATAATAAAAATCTCGGAAATTATGCGTTATTGGACTACATGTTATACCACATTATATACTCCAAATAGGGTCTAGAATCGATGGTTAAAATCCTTCGGGTACGTCCCGGGCACGGTGTATAGCTTCAAAGCTGCGCGACACATATACGGATGTCGGTTTAACGCATACTTTTCATACTGTACGATATTTGACGTCCGTATACATGAATCTATGGCACTACTTTAGAAAAATACTCGGACGTGAAATGTGGTGCGGCATGAATAGTATATACTGTCAACTGACGTCCGTATATAGCTTCAAAGCTGCGCGACACATATACGGATGTCGGTTTAACGCATACTTTTTATACTGTACGATATTTGACGTCCGTATACATGAATCTATGGCACTACTTTAGAAAAATACTCGGACGTGAAATGTGGTGCGGCATGAATAGTATATACTGTCAACTGACGTCCGTATATAGCTTCAAAGCTGCGCGACACATATACGGATGTCGGTTTAACGCATACTTTTTATACTGTACGATATTTGACGTCCGTATACATGAATCTATGGCACTACTTTAGAAAAATACTCGGACGTGAAATGTGGTGCGGCATGAATAGTATATACTGTCAACTGACGTCCGTATATAGCTTCAAAGCTGCGCGACACATATACGGATGTCGGTTTAATGCATACTTTTCATACTGTACGATATTTGACGTCCGTATACATGAATCTATGGCACTACTTTAGAAAAATACTCGGACGTGAAATGTGGTGCGGCATGAATAGTGTATACTGTCAACTGACGTCCGTATATAGCTTCAAAGCTGCGCTATACATATACGGATGTCGGTTTGACGCATACTTTTCATACTGTACGATATTTGACGTCCAGACATGAATCTATGCCACTACTTTAGAAAAATACTCGGACGTCGAATATGGTGCGGCATGAATAGTGTATACTGTCAACTGACGTCCGTATATAGCTTCAAAGCTGCGCGACACATATACGGATGTCGGTTTAATGCATACTTTTCATACTGTACGATATTTGTAAAATAATAAAAAATAAAATCATTTATTCTGTAAGTAGGCCCTGTAGGCACTTTTACAAGTCTGAATCTACCATCTACCAGCGCTTCAAGAGACCATTGTTGAGAAGAAGCACCGCAAGAAACTCAACAGTAAGCCATTTTTTTAAATAAAGAACTTATTACAATACTAAACATAAGCTATCTAATTTAAATGTCACAGGGATGTACAGGTCCCAGTAGTAATAATAATGAAATTAATAAAAATGTCAGGTTAAAATAATAATACAATTCCGGAGATGTAAAGAGTCTCCAAATGTCAAATTAAAATTAAATATAGGTAAGTAGGTAATTAAACAAAAAAAACAAAACAACAAACACAAACAAGGGAGATGTAGAAAGTCTCCACGGTCAATTTTGGAGATGTAGAGTCTCCAGATGTCAAATTAAAATAATAAGCATACAAGGAGATGTATATAGTCTCCACGGTCATTAATAATTGTAATACAAATAATTCAGTCCCAAGCATTGTCATCATTTATATAATCTTTAATACTATAATACGCTTTAGAAATTAGTTGACGTTTAACGTAACTCTTAAATTTATTTACTGATAAATGAGTAACACTACTTGGGAGCTTATTATAGAACCTTATACAATTACCCATGAATGAGTTTTTTATTTTGTGAAGCCGTGTAAAGGGCACTGCGAGCTTATGTTTATTTTTGTGTTTGACGTTTATGTTTATGTTTGACGTCCGTATACATGAATCTATGGCACTACTTTCAACTGACGTCCGTATATAGCTTCAAAGCTGCGCGACACATATACGGATGTCGGTTTGACGCATACTTTTCATACTGTACGATATTTGACATCCGTATACATGAATCTATGGCACTACTTTAGAAAAATACTCGGACGTCGAATATGGTGCGGAATGAAGTATATACTGTCAACTGACGTCCGTATACACCGTGCCCGGGACGTACCCGAAGGATTTTAACTATAGATTCTAGACCCTATTTGGAGTATTTAATGTGGTATAACATGTAGTCCAATAACTCATAATTTCTGAGATTTTTATTATGTAAAAAGCAATTCAAAAGTTAATTTAATTTTAACTCTGTCACCTTAACCTAAAGCATTATTTACTAAGAAAGATTCATGTTGTAAACAGCAATATCATCAACGTACAACATAGATGAATTTCATCAATTTCTTAGTAAATAATGCTTTAAGTTAAGGTGACAGAGTTCAAATTAAATTAACTTTTGAATTGTTTTTTACATAATAAAAATCTCGGAAATTATGCGTTATTGAACTACATGTTATACCACATTATATACTCCAAATAGGGTCTAGAATCGATGGTTAAAATCCTTCGGGTACGTCCCGGGCACGGTGTATAGCTTCAAAGCTGCGCGACACATATACGGATGTCGGTTTAACGCATACTTTTCATACTGTACGATATTTGACGTCCAAACATGAATCTATGGCACTACTTTAGAAAAATACTCGGACGTCGAATATGGTGCGGCATGAATAGTGTATACTGTCAACTGACGTCCGTATATAGCTTCAAAGCTGCGCGACACATACGGATGTTGGTTTAATGCATACTTTTCATACTGTACGATATTTGACGTCCGTATACATGAATCTATGGCACTACTTTAGAAAAATACTCGGACGTGAAAAATACTCGGACGTGAAATGTGGTGCGGCATGAATAGTGTATACTGTCAACTGACGTCCGTATATAGCTTCAAAGCTGCGCTATACATATACGGATGTCGGTTTGACGCATACTTTTCATACTGTACGATATTTGACGTCCAAACATGAATCTATGCCACTACTTTAGAAAAATACTCGGACGTCGAATATGGTGCGGCATGAATAGTGTATACTGTCAACTGACGTCCGTATATAGCTTCAAAGCTGCGTGACACATATACGGATGTCGGTTTAATGCATACTTTTCATACTGTACGATATTTGACGTCCGTATACATGAATCTATGGCACTACTTTAGAAAAATACTCTGACGTGAAATGTGGTGCGGCATGAATAGTGTATACTGTCAACTGACGTCCGTATATAGCTTCAAAGCTGCGCGACACATATACGGATGTCGGTTTGACGCATACTTTTCATACTGTACGATATTTGACGTCCGTATACATGAATCTATGGCACTACTTTAGAAAAATACTCGGACGTCGAATATGGTGCGGCATGAATAGTATATACTGTCAACTGACGTCCGTATATAGCTTCAAAGCTGCGCGACACATATACGGATGTCGGTTTGACGCATACTTTTCATACTGTACGATATTTGACGTCCGTATACATGAATCCCTTTATTCTCCGCTTGCCTAATGACACGTTATTTTAACATGCTCATCATGTTGTTTTAACATGCCTAGCTTGTCCAATTTACAGTTAGCTTGTTACATTATCTTGCTACTCTTAGGCGGACTTGCGTGGACCAGAGTTAGCCATTAACCCAGAGTTAAGCGACTCCTTTTGTACTTGGTTTGCCGCCTAACCTCGGGTTAAGACGCTAACTCTGGTCCGCGCAAGTGGGCCTTACAAGTTTAGCAGATAGTTTCGACATGCTCTACACGTTATTTTGACATGCTTGGTATGTTGTTTTGACATGCCTAACTTGTTGAATATAGGTACACTTAGCTTGTTAAATTATTTTGTTACTTTTACAAGTTCAGTATATAGTTTTAACATGCCTAGCCTGTTGAGTCTACAGTTAGCTTGTCACTTGATCTTATTTGTCTTACAAGTCGAGCATATTGTTTTAACTAGCCGGACATGTTGTTTTATAGGTAGCTAACCTGTAGATTCAACAAGCTAGGAATGTCGTTACAACAAGTTGATCATGTTAAGATAATCGGAAAACTTCTACCTGATGTAATGTTGAAATAACAAGTTAAGCTGCTTGTTAAATGAACAAATAAGAATTAACAATATCTAACTTGTTGGTATAACCAAACAGCGAATTGGTGCTATTTTAACCTTAAAACTTGTAGATTCAACCTGAAATAAGGTTGTTTTTTCTCTCAGTGTAACGTGTTAAGTCTCAATGTTGACGTAGTCCTAATGAGTCTAAGTCTTAACGCGGATTAGTTCAACAGCGATGTTTGCAATATGCATAGTGATAATTAGGGAGTTGGCGATTTACTCGTATACAATGTGCGAATTAGACTATGTAGACACATAGGAATATTACGTTTTAGGCAAGCGGAGAACATAGCCTATTATATGTATATCACTACTTTAGAAAAATAATCGGACGTCGAATATTGAAAAAAACCTAATTATCGAACCTGGTCACAAAATTTCACGAGAATCGGGTGAGAAATGCAACTTGTAGAGAGGAGAACAGCGAAGGGAGGTTTAAAAGTTTCATGTTTTTAAAATATTAATAAATATGTGGATAATTCAGTTTTTTGGGTGTACCATTTAAATACTGTTTTGTGGTAAGACAAACACAGCTCGATCGGGTCTCTCTTGAGTGAGGCTAGCTAGTGACGAAGGTAGTATTTTAGGTAGGTACTCGAAGATATGCTCAGCAGTGGGTGATTTCAGGCTGAGAATAATCTAGAAAATAGTTTTCTTTGAATCTAGTCAAATTAAACTTAGAAAAACCCCTATATAAACTCATGCTAATATTAGGGTTTTTTTGTGCGATGAGAAAGAACGATTGGATCCACAGCAGTAGTAACATCTGGTATATATACTTAAAAAATTAGAATAGCCCAAATAAGATAGCGATCAACCGTTAAACTATAAAAAAATATTATTTTACAATAGACAATGCGTTTTGCGAGACTCCGTGAAAGAAAGAGATAAGTATAAATTAACGAATCACAATGCTGGCAACGTCGCACTTTCAAATCCCAACTGTCTGATATGGACGTAAAAATATCCGCGCAATAGATAAATCAGATTGATATACGTAGGAGGCCAATAAAGCTTCACTATTGTATGGGGTTCAAAAATGTTTGGGCCTAACTGCAAAAAGAATATAGCCGCAAATAAATGAGCAAGAAAATGAAGTATCGTATGGAGTAGGAAATCAAAAAACTAAGCAATATACGTCGACAGATGATAAAAAATGTAAGCAGAACTGGTGGACGTCGTAATGATGCACAACATGCTTGACGCCAAATGAGTTACTGTATGTATATATATATATATATATGTATGTATGTATATTATATTTTGATTATTCAAGTAACTGTTTTTCTCATAATGTGTACCTGTTAATTTATATTAATATTTTCGATGTGTTGACAACCCTACCCTACCGTTCGAGCGAGCAAACGTAGGTATAACTATACGTTCGCAGTAAACTACGAAAAATGAACTTTCAATAGGAGTTAATATGGTTTATTTAGGCGCGTTCGGCCAGCATTATACATATATTTTATATGTATTCAATACTTTTACGTGTTGTTCGGACCTACTTTGTCGCTTTGTATAGAAGTGAAATATGCCTGCTTATAGTCTTATTAAAAAGGTACATTTTGCTCCTTATTTGAAATGTTACTTAAGCGGTTTTGCAGTTTCACCGACGAAATATAAAATTAAGGGGGGCTCCCATATAACAAACGTGATTTTTTATAGATAATCGATAATCTTCGTGTTCGAGTCCGACTCGCACTTGGCCGTTTTTTTATTTATTAGAAATTAATATAAGTAGCTCCTTAGTAGGAACGCGGTGGATGCGAAAAGCACAAGACTGGTCTGAGTGGAGAGCCTTGGGGGAGACCTATGTCCGGCAGTGGACGTCTTTCGGCTGACGTGATGATGATGAGCAAACGTCGGACTATAGGGGGCAGTTTTAGGGCAAGGTAAGGTTTCCAAAAAAATCTTAACTTACGAGTATTATAATGTACCTAGTATTTAGTTAACTCATTTGTGTTTTGTTCCTTTCTCACAGCTGCAATTGTCTGAGTGACGGATAAAGCCAAACGAATTTTTTCGCTATTTTGACTTATGTGTAGTCCAAGTACGTTTATAAATAACGCAGTTAATTGCTATGATATTTGGAAATTCACATTATAAATACTAGGTACCAAATATTAAGTACAAATACTCGAAAGTGAATTGATTGATATGCGAACCTTACCTATCATTCTGACATGCCACGAAAATGCCCGCTGGAGTCCGACGTATGATGATGAGCTACTTAGTTTAATCGCACCGCGACCGCACCAACTAAAGCTCCGTATGTTCTCCCCTAAGAGAGCTTTTGAACACTCAGGATTCACCATCAATTTGGGTAAGCGAGGATTTAAATTTCAAATTTGTCCTTATTCAAATCTGCGGGAATAAATGGGACCGCGAGCGGTGTGAGGAGCTTCTCCAATGTTTTCCACTAAAATATACGATTGTCGACCACATTAGGGGGAAATGTTTTATTAAGTTGTCTTGTAAGATAGAAGGAATGGAATAAAGTTGAGTACGTTTTTAGTTTAGAGATAGGCTAGAACTTTGTGTAAAATATGTTCTAGAAATAAATAGTGTTTTATTTATTTAAATTTTAAAGGACAACTTCCTGTGATAAAATTTAAATGACATTTAATTTCATAATTATATTCGTTTAGGTTTTAGTTTTTCTTAGTGATAGGTGCTTTATGTGAAGTGTTCAATTAAGCGTATTATATTGTAGTTGTAGGTTGCAGTAGGTACTTACCAGAAAGAAAGAAAGAAACGTTTATTAAAACGATTCATAGTTAGCACACAGATAAAAATGTCATAAAAAACCTGGCAAGAGCATGTCTGACCATGCTCAGTGTAGGGTTCCGAAAGGTTACCTACTTAAAATAAAATGCCATGTGCACACAAGAATCAATAAAAAAAAAATATTAAAAAAACAATAGGTAAATTTAAATTTAAAAAGTGTACATCATTGGCTTAAAGGTATTTTACAATAAGCGCTGCCCAGTGCTCAGTTATTATTACAAAAAAAGGACAAAATAACCCTAATTTCAGTAAGCTCACCTACTTAAAAACATCATTAACAGTATAATATGCCTTACCCAGCCAGCAGCACTTAATGCGAGACTTAAATTTATTGAGCGGCATATTGACAATATCAGTAGGTAGGTATCTTATTGTAGAAGCGTATACAGTTCCCCGCAAAAGATGTTCTTACTTTATGAATACGGTTGAAATAACCACCCAACTCAACCAACGTCACCGGTGAATGTGACGTGGAACGTGATCGAGTTGAACCAAAAAATTTACCGTGTAGAAGACAACTTGACCTTTGTTGTGGGTGGTTGTTTCAACCTTGTAGAAGGGTTTTAAGCAATTAAAGAGGTTTTAGTCAAAAAACTTAATTTATTTTCAAGATTTCTCACATGTAGTGATTAAGCAGATAAATTTATTATGTTTTTCGAATGTTTTTTTTAAACTCAAAATTTCATAGTAACACATTAGAAATAAAACAAATAAAAACACCTTTCCGTTCGCCGTTAAGGGACGAATATAGCTAATTAGGGAGTAATCCCCAGAAGCCGTATAATGACAGACATAACGGTGTTAGACTTAGCCCTGGATTAGTGTTCAAACCTTTCAAAGCTTTACGGGTTAAGTTACTGGGTATACTCCTTAACCTCTTCCTACGTTGAGTAGGTACCAGGACTCAATTAATAATAAATTCAATTCCTGAAAGTTGAGCATTTACTTTTGAGGATCAATTTATACTTCGCATATTAAAAACTCATCAAGTCGTTATAAAGAAACAAACATGGATACAAAGTCACATACATAATTACACCCAAAATACCACCCTTTTTGGGCAGTCAGTTTAAACAAATAGATAAAGAAATGAAATTAAAATGACAATTAATTAATATGGTACATAAAAAAAATATTACGAGCATAAAAATGTCTTAACCTAAACACATTTATTTTTTTATGCGGCCAACATAGTCTCCACTCAGCTTTATGCCCCTGAATGTCGTTGAAATTGTTGAATACATTCAGTGACGCTGGTTTTCAGCGAGACAAGGGAAAGTATGGCGATTGATGGCGTTAGAAAAAAAAACCTAACGTAATTTTGCTACATTTATACATAGAATATAATAAAATAAACCTATCTTATACTATCTTATGTATGTGTGTCTGTGCGTGCAAGTTCGTCTACGTGTAAAAGACAGTCTAAAATTAACTGTATGGGTTTACGTGTATTTAAGGCTCCTAGTTTGGATCCCAGTGGTTACCATGAACCAATGAGCTTTTCTAACTGACGAACACTACCCGACAGTATCAAAGAGAAGAAAAACATCGAGAGGAAACCCGCACATTAAAACATTTAAGTGTCGTTATAAGGGGATCCCCTTGAAATATCGACAAAGATTTCATAGAATGTGTAATTTCACTGAATTTAATTTCATCGAAAACTAATTTCTGCTGAAACCTTATAGTTTTCAGGTTATCTTAAGCATTTGTTACGTAGGTTAGGTTAGACTTATGACCACAATAAAAATAAAGCTCCTGCACGTGGAAATGCCTGTCGATGAAATGAAAATTCGGCGAAGTGAATCGTTCTATGAAGTGAGTTTCGATATTTCAAGAGTAAAGCCGTTAGAAGTGATTCTATAGAGTCGAATAGTATCCGAAAAGGTACCATTTGTACAAAATTAGATAAGATTGGACTAGACGCAATAAAGACTGCACTTTGCAGCCATGCAGTATAATGCAAACTTAATGCGTTAGAAACAATTTTAGTTTCACAAGTTTATCGAGACCAAAATGAAATCTCAGGAGCATTAACTCACCCGCGGGACTTGACAAAACTGTCTAGAGCTGGAACGAGAAACATTGCAGAGAGTAAATAAACACAGAGTGTATAGAAAGTTTTGTAAATGGTTTGTATGTACCTAATAGATACAGTCGCAGAGAGGTTAAATATTGGCAACTGTAAGTTTAAGAAAAAGGGTTCCATTTTTATTTCAACTTCATTTATATTTTGCTAAATCACTGAACTCAGGGGCTTGAAATGTAAAAGGATACATTCCTAGGTTACCATAGGAGCGTACTAAAAATATTTTACTAAAAGCTTCCTCCAGCAGGAAAACAAAGGGTAGTAACGGGAAACCTTCTCCGCGTACGAAGCCGCAGGTGACCTATAGTGAAACAAATTTTACTTACGTACTTTAATTAGTATACTGTGGTCATTTCACAACATTATAATCCTCAAAGTACAAACGTAACTAGTGCTTCGATAGTAATTAGATAATAAAGTGCGCTTTGCACAATCGTTACATTGCATGCTTCCTGATTCCACTGTAAAAATACGGCTTATTGAATTTATTCTAAACTAGCTTCTCTGTCCGCGTCCGCGTAGATTTCGATTATAATTATACCCTCGGGAACTTTTATATTTTCCGGTATGAAAAGTAGCCTATATGTTGATATAGGGTATGAGCTATCTCCATTTTAAATTTCATCCAAATCAGTCCAGCCGTTTCAGCGTAAAGGAGTAACAAACTAACACACACAAACACAAAAACAAGAAAAGTAAGATTGTCTAATACTGAGGTACATTCGGATCATAATTCTCTAATTTAAAAAATATGTAAATAGCCACCTGTCACTAATATACTGGGAAACATCATAGCCTACTTGTGCAAAATGTGGTTACAAAATTATCAAGAAGTTTTAAGACTTCTTTAGCTCTGCTTACCCCACTCTGGGAATGAAGGCGTGAGTTAATATATGTATGTATGTAATAGTAGCATGGACGTTTATAAATGTAGGTATATGTATAGGTCATAAAAAGAAGAGATCATTGATCCAATTTCGCTGTGTTTGTGTCAGTTATCATCCAAAATAATTCAAGTAAAAAATACACTAATTAAAAGTGTCGAGTCTGTACAAGATTACTCTTACTCCCAGAGAAAAGCCAAAAGAAGTTTCTCTGTGTTTCACACGTCGCACTGCAAGCGACAGAGTTCCAAACACACATTAACAACGGGATACAAGTACTTTGTCGCGCTAAGTACTCCAACGAACTTCTGCTAAGGAACGTACATTTAACTTTATTTTAGAAATGAACTTGTTTTTGTTAACATGTACAATGCTGAATTATTTTTTGGAACACAATACTAATTAACTTGATATGATAGAAATGCAAAAGTGATTGTATGTTTGTTTCTTTCCTTGTCACGGTTCATAATAATGGGCTCCGGCATAACTTTGTTTGCCGAAAATATGTTTGACATAATATCCCTACTTAGGGCTCGTCCAGAAATCATGTCATCATATTTATTAATTCATCATGTCAGCCGAAAGACGTCCTCACGACTGCTGGACATAGGCCTTCCTCAAGGCTCTCCACTCAGACCGGTCTTGTGCTTTTCGCATCCACCGCGTTCCCGCGTATTTATTAATTACTAATTACGAACCCCCACCACTCCCTTGGTGATTGATATTTGGTGGGTGATTATTTGGCGTTTCAACCGCCGTCATTATTGTCTTCGCATATTATTCCTGACAAAATTAATAAATTTCTTGTTCTTTGAATTGGAAGGGATGCTACCACCAGGTCTGCTATTTTTGACATCAAAAGTAGCTAGTAGCCATAATTATTTTCATAAATAATTTGAAGACAACAATGACGGCGGTTGAAACGCCCGAATATTCACCCTGGTGGTTCTTATAACGCTGCCCCAAATCCCCCCCCCCCCCCCCAACTCAAGATCACGGTGTAGTTTTAGGACTAAGTATGAATTAAGTTTAGTAATTAAAAAAACAGCAATAACATTATAAAAAAGTTTTTAATTTAAGCAGTCCTCGGTCCACGGGTTTCACATATGTTTTGGTGATGATGGGACAGACTTCGGAGCGGATTATTTGATATAAGAAAATTATTGAGTAATTTCGTCTTTCCTGTAACAAAAAATACTTACACGTGATATCTTCTCGGACCCCCGGTGGCTATGAGGATATTAATATCATCGTCTATCATTTTCTGGAGAGTTCTTATAATCATGCTCCAGACTAATAGGCCTTTAAATTTAAAATAATAAGCTAGTAGGACAGTGTAAGGTCCGTTCGGATCCCCACCGCCATCTACCGTAAAGCCAAACTTCTTCTAAAAGATTGGCTATTAACGCTGTCTTATTCTGACACGGAACACCTGCTGACGTAACACATACACCTACGCGCAGTCACACACACACACACACACGCACACACACATATACACTCACATTGACATAGACACGCACATGCACCACCAACAAATGACACACACATACAAATGTAATACTAGGTACAATAAGAACTTTGCTATTATTATTTGTTTGCTTGCTTATTTAAAACAGTCTTTATTAACTGTCTAATCATACTGTGAACCGTCTCACCGGGTCCCAAGATACAGGCTCCGCTTAGTTTGGGTCCCACCGGAAATTCAAACGTTGTAATTTTCTTTGGACAAATAAACTTTATTTTATTATTATTTTTATTTATTATCTTATCTTACCCACCGCCTGCTGTGTTTTCACATTATGTTCCGGTGTGAGGATAAAACAATCAGTGAAACTACAAGCATAGAGGCATTCCATCTTAGTCCTCAGGGTTGGAATTGCATTTGCGGTCTTAGAATTGCAGTCTTACGATTGTATTCTCGAGAAAACAAATGTGATGGGTCACAGATCCCAATGACCAAGGTGGTATGTGTGCTCGTTTGCCTTCGCCATGCCTTGAAGATGATGATGATGATAAGTCATTTTTTTTCATTTTCATTCTGCCCAAATGCCTTGAAGATACTCCGGTACACGTTGGAAAATAAAAACACTCTTTAAAAAGATAAAATAATATTCTCATGTAAGAGGATTAGAAGTGAAACGATAAATCTATTGTCAGACGCTAATTGGCGGAAAAAAATAACTTTTTATCGTGATCAAACGGGGATCATCTTATTGATTTTCGTTGGAGAGTACGGTTTGCAAACGCGTCTTAAGATATTATTAAGTATCGGTAAAATAAATAACGATACCGTAAAACTACACAACTATGGTCCTAACCTGCAACAATAGTCCAATTTTCCTCATAAAATTATTCTAAAATATGATACCTTACTGCCATTATTGCTGGGCATATGTACTGTTTGGCCTAAAATCAATTGCTCTAAACTCTAGCTATAGCTAAAGCTATCATATTTTTAGAATAATGTGATATGTAAAATTGGATTATTGTTGTAGGTCAGGACCATAAATAGTTGTGTAGTTTTACGGTACGTTTTTAGAGTTGTGTAATTAATTCTGTAGCTCTGTCTACCCCTCTGGGAATGAAGTGAGTGTTTGTATGTATGTATGTAACTGTCGGTAAAATAATTAAGAGAGTTTTTTTATGTAGATATTAAATTGTGTAGGTACAAGATGTACTTCCCAAAACCAACGTAAGTGCATGAAGGGGTTGATGAATGTAGAGGAAGCGGAAGTTGTATGTTTAGACCTGGACCTGGAGTCTCTGCCTACCCAATTGGGAGACAAGCGTGAAGATATGTGTATGTGTATGTCTGTATTAATAACGCTAAGTAACATACATACCATCACGCCTTCATCCCAGAGTGGGGTAGGCAGAGGTAGGTACATAATTACCAACAACTCTAACAATTTGTTGTTAATTCTATAACCACATTTTGCACAAACATGCTAAGTAACAGATTTTGGGAAATCGACGAAATGTTTTTTATAGACAAAAGATTGACGTAAACTGGTGATAAATGGCGTCGACTACTTCTGTCAACTCTATTCATATCGAGTCGATAGAAAACAGTACCGTAACCAACGTTTGTATTTTAGTTGCATTTGAACTGCAACCCAGCTACAAAATAGCGGTTCGAGTGAAGTTGACGTACATACGATTTGATGCAGTTGACGTAACTGCACTTGATCTGCCATTTTGCAGTCCGTCTGTATGGGCTTTACATAACTAATATAACTTTCACGTTGATTTATAAAAGTAGATTGTCAAATTTCCTAGATATATGGATATTAAAGACATCTATTTATTTACTAAAAACTGTTGTGCCGATTTTCATTGCAGTACTACCAATCACTGAAAACTGACAGAAATGTGCATGGTACTGTAAAACGACTCAAAAACATTAACTATTATAACCCCAAACTAGATTATTTTTTTTTAAATTCTAGGCCACAATCTCGCACAAATTGACCTAGCCCCAAACTAAGCTCTAGGCTTGTACTATAAATATAAATAAATAAATATCAGGGGACAATGTCACACTAATTGACCTAGTCCCAATTTAAGCTCTAGGCTTGTATTATGGGCATAGCTGGGCACCGTTAATCAAATAGTTAACTTCGTTAATCGTTAATCCGCTACAAAAAAAGTTAGCTTCGTTAAACGTTAAAGCGTTACATTTCGGAAGAATTAACGCAAGTTAACGTTAATCGTTAATCCGTTAATACGTGTAAAAAAAATGCATTTTTATATCGTTGCGTTACTAAACTTTTAAAACCTGTTGGTGTAGGTTCTGGACAACAAACAAAACACTCGTCACTCTAAGCACCGGCGCTAAGTAATGAAATGATGAAACGAAACTAATCTCTTCGCAGTTTTCTCACTCGCACGCGCCGGCAAAATATATCTAGTTTTGTTTTGGTTTCACTCGCGGCCACGCGCCGCCCGGTACTTGTCGTTTCAAACTTGTCTGAACCTGTTTTTCGCGCCGCGCCGCGGTGCCGTGCGGTAAATAGTAGGCATTGGATTAAAGATTTACGGACTTCTGCATATTAACGGAAGTTAACGTGTCCGTTAACATTTTTAAAAGTTAACTTAAAAGTTAATCCGTTAATCAAAATGTTAACTTCGTTAATTAACGATTAACGGATTAACGAGTTAATGCCCAGCTATGATTATGGGTACTAGACAACGATTAAAATACTTATATAGAGAAATATATACCTACTTAAATACATAGTAAACATCCATGACTCAGGAACAAATATTTGCGCTCATCACTCATATATCTGCCCTTATCGGGATTTGAACCCAGGACCGCTAGCTTCGTAGGCAGGGTCACTACCAACTAGGCCAGCACGTCGTCAAACTAGTATGGGTACTAGACAACGATAAACTTACTTATACTGAGAAATAAGTACTTAATGAAAAATAAATCAGGAACCAATACTCGCGCTCATTTGAACCCGTGACCGCTAGCTTTGTAGGCAGGATCACTACCAACTACGATTACGTGTCGTCATTGGCATGACAATGTGTGTGAGATCGTCCCCTGATACGTATTTTCTCTAAAGCGTTTAGAATCAACACCATTAGCTTGCCATTTTGCGAAAACACCACAAAATCGCAGTATTTACGTCATCCTTTCACCGTAACCCATAAACTAAAACTACCCTCACGCAACACGCAACCATTTCCGCCCATCACTCCACAAGCCCTTATTTACACTACCTTCTACAAGTAATGACGTCACTACCCTTTAAAAAAGTTACATGTGTAATAAAACGCGTACTGGAATTTCTGCCTTATGGACAATGTAATAGGTATGAAAGTGATAAAGCTAATCATTTGTACAAGCTACCTTTTGTATTAAAAGGTATATTATTTATCTGTCGTAAAATGTCGACTGCTAATTAAGAAAACCACCTACAAATGGTTGATTTAAAGTTCTTATTACGATCTAATTGTCGTAGGTATTGCATTTTTAATGACTTCTAGTTATTGATGTTACTAATTTGTGAGGATTTAGTGGTTCCTAAAGCGCGAATAGCCCTTAAAAGGATAAGTTCGCCTTTGTACATATTTTTATATTTATTGTATAGTTCTTGCACAATAAAGTGTTGACATACATATATACTTACAATAGCAAATAGCAATTAAAATTGCAATTGTTGATTGCTATCTTACTTTAATTTCAGCTCTATAGTCGTTGATCGATTTCGAGATCAAAATCCTTACCTCAAGTTGAGTTTCTTGCGGCGTTTCTTCTCAGCAGTGGTCTCTTGTGAAGCGCTGGTAGATTTTTGACGTATAAAAGTGGCCTACTTTGGTTAAAATCTTTTTCGATGCACTGAAATTTTCCACTCTGTCACGGTTGTAATTTTTTTCTTTGAAAAGTAATATTTTTTAAAACTAAATAAATTGTTTTTATTTGAATCATTTAAAGTATTGTCAAACATTGTCAAACAAAATAAAAGATTACTTCATACAAAAACCACAACTCTGTCACATTTTCCGGGGACAGATTTCAATGCAACGAAAAAGATTTTGACCCACTTACTGAATAAACATCTTTTATCAACAAGATTTTAGAGTTGTTGGTAATTCTGTAGCTCTGCCTACCCCACTCTGGGAATGAAGGCGTGAGTTTATGTATGTATGTATGTATCTTTTTTTTTGTCAACTGGCGCACATTTGCTTAAAATAAAACCAACCCTAATATTACTGATTACATGACTTCTCATTCATGTTTTTATGAAATTGTGTTTAAATAACTAAATAACCAAGATGGAAACTGTCAGATTTTGATATCAAATTGGATCACCGACTAAAGTGCGAAAAGTCATACTTTCCGCCCGATATAAAGATACAAAAAGAACCACTTTTTGAGCAACTTTATAAAAAAAAAACAGCCGAACTACGTGTACTGCTAGGCATAGAGGTTCCTCAAAGATCACCATGATTGGTCCAGTGCCACTCGCGTCCAGCTGTTTACGGTGACCTTTATCTGATCGTCGGTCCACCTTGTGGGAGGAATTTAAAAAACAGTAACAAAATAAATATCTGTGTTACAATCGTACGATAATTGACCTAGTCGCAAACCACTCGAAGTCACTTATTAAAGGGTTCAGAAGCAAACTCTCCAAAGAGATTCTACAACTCAAAAGAGAAAAGTCTTGCGCAGTGACCAGGATCCTAACAGGCCACTGCAAACTGAACAGACATCTGTTTTTAATGGGAATGAAACAAGACGCGACATGCAGGTTCTGTCAGGAGACAGAAGAAACAGCAATGCACATCCTCTGTTCCTGCGGACCACTAATGCGCAACAGAAGTATCCACCTAGGGCGACATATCATTGACCCACAAGAGATACAACTACTCACTGCCCAAAGCATCTGGAAATTCTTATAGCCCCTCTATACGTTGGCGGATCATGGGCGTGCGTGAAGGACGGAGCAATACGTAAGAGTGAGCAACATATTCTTGCATCTTACTCTTACGTATTGCTCCGTCCCTTACGCACGTCCATGATTGGCCAACGTGTAGAGGGGCCATTAGACGCAACAGGCCTGTGTAGTGAACTCTAAAACAAAGGGCTGCCACAAAAGATCAGCAATGGTCGAAGTGGCTCAAATAATAATAATAAATAGTCGCAAACGAAGCTCTAGCCTTGTGCTATGGGTACTAGACATCGATTTAAATATTTGTATAGAGAAATATTTATTTAAATACATAGAAAATATCCAAGACTCAGAAACTAATACTCGTGCACATCACACAAATATTTGCCCATACTGGGAATTGAATCCAGGACCGCTAGCCTCGTAAGCAGGCTCACTACCAACTAGGCTAACGCGTCGTATTTGTTTATTTTTAGGGTTCTGTATTCAAAAAGTAAAAACTGTCCGTCTGTCTGTCACCAGGCTATCTCATGAACCGTGATAGATAGACAGTTGAAATTTTCACAGATGATGTATTGCTGTTGTAGAAATTTAATAAAATAAATATGTTTGTTATGTTTTTTGCTCGATATTAATAATGGCAACTGTAGATGCTTGAAATATTTACAGAAAATTTAGTTGTATGTTAACTTTAAAAATAAATAATTAAGTGAATTTAAATAAAGTAAATATTGAAGGTTGATAAAGTAAATATTGAGAAACCCTTCGTACACGAGTCTCGCACTTCGCCAGTTTTTATTTAAAACTTTATACTATAACCCTATACTCGAAACTGTAATTAGATTCCAAAATCCTAACCTCAACCGACGCACATTCGCTGTGATTACTGCATTTTGGTTTAAGTGTAGGTATTTTTATCAATTAAACTGACCCTAATATTACTGGTTACACGAGTTCTCATTGATATGTTTATGAAATAATATTTTAATAAAGAAATAATCAAGATGGGAACTGTCAGATTTTGGAATCTAATTAGATTTTCGAGTATACGTGGGTTCACTTAGACTTAATGCCTTAAGACCTCGTAGCTCGAGCACAAACATTTTAATCATACGTCAAGATTTTAAATCGCCGTTAATATTTTAAAACGTGTTCTAAACCTATCCGTAGCACAAACCCCTAAAATAAACTCACGTTTTCATTCATAATTTTTCCTAATCTTCACCTTCCATTACCAGCATAAAGGCATTCCATCTTATTTCTAAGGATTCGCCACGCATTTGTTATCTCGAGATTGCAGTCTTGAGATTGTATAGTCTTAGGAATTCAAATGTCTACGGGTATTAGATCCCACTTACCATCAGGAGGGCTGCGACTTCTCCGTGCAATAAAAAGTTTTTTTTTCGATTTTCCTGCTATCGGTACACAGCTAAGAGCCGTTTTAATATGCTAATGGTCCAAAATAAATTCCCCGTCGCCGTTCTATGGAAAATGAAGTATAAATTCAATTTGGTTCGCGTATACTTAGGTCGCGTCCACATTTGACTCACAATTTGCGGTTTATAAAAACAATTTGAAAATTCGATGAGATGATAAAGGTGGTAGGAATAACGTCTTGAACGAGGAATGCAAGAGAGAGATCGCTGTGGAGGCCTTTGCTTGCAAGCAAGACAATCAAGAAACCAATCTAAATAATATGAACATTATTATTTACATTTTACACATCGAAAACAATTTCTTTCTTTCTTTCTTAAAGTAGTAATAGGCTGAAATCAGTTCAGTTAGGTCACGGAACCCTATTGACTTAAGTATTATATCATCATCATCATCATGTCAGCCGAAAAAAGTCCACTGCTGGCCATAGGCCTCCCCCAAGGCTCTCCAATCAGACCGGTCTTGTGCTTTTCGCATTCATCGCCACCACACCACCACCACAAGTTTTATATGCCCTCTTAAAACAGATAGCATGCAGTAAACATACATACCTTCACGCCTGTCTCCCGATAGGGTAGTCTATGGAACGCCAGGTGCACCTGTCCAAACATACAACTTTCGCATCCTCTACATTTATCAACCTTTTCATGCACTTACGTCAGTTTCGTATACTCAAATCAAAAGATTTGGTCCTTAAGCTGAGCATTCCCGACCGCTTCATCAAGCCAAATAGAGCAGTGACGCGCCAAATTTGATCCGTGAATGTCAAAACTGTACCGTTTAAAAGCACTTAGCGCGGTCCGTCGGATTTCCAAATAGACGGAAAGCCAGCGCGTCTGGCCAACTTCTGAATGGAAATATCGTGAATGTCGAAATTCTACGTTTGATCACGCCACGCCACCGCGCCAAGCCAAATGGCATCGTACATTCTCTAGCTGCCCTTTTCTAATCAGTCTGGCGCTCCATCCAGCCAATATTACGCCCATCCAGTTGTATGCACTCGATCTGTCGCCGAGACAAACAGCACGTCCGTGAATGCCCATTTTTATTCACATTCTTTCTCGCTGTGCAGTGTATGTGTGACAGAGAAGTAGCATATGTCGTCTAGAAGTGAAGTGAAGTGAAGCACATAGAGAGTCTGTGGAACTGATGTCAAGAGAGGCGCGGTGGGTGTGTGTGTATGTGATCGTGCGGGCAAGAACCGATATTTCTTAAGTGCTTAAAACTGAGTAGAAGTCCTAAAAGAGAATACTACATATACCTACCTCTTTAGTTACTCTTCTTTCATCCATCCTTTCTAAATGACTAAACCCTCTTAGCATACCCTTTTTAATTTTGTCATAACATCTTCTTTCAATCCACATTATCCACGCATGGCAGTTTGCTGGAAACTGTTAGTTTGGTGTGAACTCGGCTTTACTTATTAAAGAACTTAGAAACTGTAGTTTGCGAGTGAAGCGTCTGAAAAGATCTAAACTACTACTCATGGGAGGACCTTGTGCAGGGTCCGTTCGGATCGCTACCACCATCTTATCCATTAACTTACCGCCAAGCAGCAGTGTTCGCTTTGTTGTGTTCCGGTTTGGGGATAAGACAGCCGGTGAAATGACTAGCGTAGAGGTATTCCATCTTAGTCCTCAGGGTTGCCAGTGCATTTGCAGTCTTGTGAATGCGAATGTCTATGGGTCACAGTTTCCACTTACCATCAGGCGGCCTGTGTGCTCGATTGCCTTCCTATGCCATAAAAAAAACTACTCTAGCGTGAACGTAGCCTTACTCATATAGACCGTAAGCGTATGTAGGCGTACTAACTTAAAGACTGAGTAAGGCGTCTGAAAAGATAAGAATTTATATACATTTTTAAAACATGTCTTTATGCGATATGAGAACATATTGGGTTGTGAAACGATGACTTTGCAATGTTGTTGAAAATATTTGGTGTGTGATTTTGTATATATTTCACACGATAATTGCGCAAATAATAGTTTAAAAGTCTTATACATTATTTGGTATTCAAAAAGCTTTTAATTTATATAATTAAAATTTATAGAATCCTTTGTAGAATAAAACAATGAGTCGAAATTCTAAATTAAAAAAAACTAACATTTTGAAACAAAGCGCCCAAAACCAAATTATTAAAATTGACCTTGAGTAAGGAAGGTACCCATCTCTAGACGCATCAGAGATGACAACTTTCTATGACTAGAGAATTGATTTAAAATGACTTGAGACAGGCATCTCAAGTTCAAGTTCTATTGTGTCAAGGTTGGAAGTCACAAATACTAAATCTACAACGGCAATTTCCAACTTTATATTAATAATACTAAAAATAAATGTTTTTATTCAGATAACTAGATCCAAAGGTTGATATTAAAGTCATAGTTATACTTAGCTAGAATTATGTACAAAGGAAGTATTTACAAAAGTGATGACAACTAAGGCTAGCTGCGAGAAATAAATCCAGGAAGAAACTTGTACAGAGAAACTGGAGTAGGTGTCTTATCTTATTTTATCGTACAGATGGCATCTTTCGGGTAAACTTCGACCACTTTACGTTTTGTGCAAAAAAAAAAATCTCGCTCAGTTTTTTTTTTGTCCAAATGTGTAGGTTTCCTCACAATGTTTTTTCTTGACCGTAAGAAGATAGGAAAACTCATTGGTACATGGAGAGAGCTGGGGGATTTGAACTCGGTACCTTACGATCACAAGTCGACACCCTAAGCCACTAGGCCACCGACACGTTCTGAAGTAGGCATCAACTTCAAGATCACTTCATCGATACAATCGACCCATGGTCTACTTACGGATATAACTGCTCCCTAAAGGGGAGTTAAAATGTTAACGGTTGGTTAATGGCATAACAGTCAGTTCCCGTCACGGTCTAGGAAATTACCCCCCCTTCTGGAAAACGGATCATGATTTATAGGCTAAAGGGGAGGCACTAAAACCTAGTTCGAGGTAAGTCGTTGGTCCATAATGGAGTAGAATATGTGATCTTAAGGGCAGTATTAATAGGCTGATCTTAAGTGAGATCCCCGTCTCAAGACACTTTAAACTAAATCTCAAGATATATAAAGCTGTGATCTGTATCAAATCTAAACTTAAGTATTACTCAATATCAGTTTTAGACATTATGACGGTCTTACATGAATGATGGTCAGGATCAAAGAGATATCGTAAGATTTATCTGTCTGTCGTGAGTGTGATTAGGTATATAAGAAAACATAGATTATTGTATAAATGGTGGAATTGAACTCTAATTATGTCTGGAAAAAAAAGTCAAAACCCACCAAGTGACATATCAAAATAACTTCCTTAAAATAACAATGCTAAAAATATATAGTCAAACAATAAAACTATCTTTTTATACTCGTTTCAATATAAAAGCAATCTAAATGTTACTTTATATCTCAGATTTCCCTTGAACCTGATACTTTACCGCCTTGTAAGGAGGACATATTAGGTGAAGAGGAACTTAAAATATACTTTGTAACTACTGCCGCAGACACTTACGTTGCGATATTTAAAGCTGGCGCCCACGGGAGGCGGAAGAATTATGTTTTCTCAAACATGCTCGGAAATAACGGTTTATTGAAACACAAGGACGGAAAGTGCCTCATTTTACTCCTACGAGTAAAAAAAAACAAATAAAAACACTTTCCGTCCATGTCTATATTGTTTTTTAAAAGAATTATCTATTGCTATACTCATAAAATCGAAAAGATCATGAAAAAAATCCCGTACACCAAAATTGTGGGGCGTGTGGTGCGGCGGCGGGTGGCGGCTCGTCGTGCGTGGAACTATCTTTACTAGTACTCGTAGTTTTCAAACAAACATACATACATACATACATATCTTCACGACTGTAATCCCAGAGTGGGCTCAAACATTCTCTTCGAATTTGTAAAAAGTTTTATAAAAATAGTTATATTCTAGTATTTGTATCATTTCCTCGCATTGTTTGAGAAAAGCATTGTATATACTTCGGCGGAAACGAGGATTTCCTGGCTTGTATTTTAGCAAGCCTCGCTATTGCTCGGCCTGCTAACCTAATAATATTTATAATACTTGCTAATGTACTTAAAAAAAAACAATGTTATCTTGCATGTTAGTTTTTTTGTACACTCACCCGCGAAAATACCCGCCCACCTGTCTTTTGTTCATTCATTTGTTAACAAGTAATTTCTTAAATCAGAGAGTAACTTTATATAAACACTGAACGAATTTCGATGTGGAGTATTTTGTTGCTAATTAAACTAGGTCCAAAAGGGCCACTAAAAATAGTTTTGAAAGGTCTAGGTTCTTTCAATTTGAAAGTCCAACAAAACACAAAAAAATATTACAAAAACACGTAGGTAATTGGATGTTTTGGGTTCCTTTAAAAATAATATTTGGTAACTATTTTTAACCTAGGTTAATTAGTTAATTAAAAGTTGTAGGTAAATCTGTAGCTCGGCCTACCCCACTCTGGGATTACAGGCGTGAAGGTACGTAAGGTAAGGTTAATTAGCAACAAAACAATGAAATTAACATAAAAATTGGTTTAGTAGTTTTGGAGTTACTCTCTGGTTTAAGAAGTTATATTTTGTAACCATTTGTCTAGTCTAATGTTACATTTGTTATTATAGTCATATTATAACATTACTTATCCATACTTTTGCGCAAGAAATCATGACCAGTACAAGTTTAAAAAAACTGACTGACTTCGGCAAAAACTACCAAGAACCTTCGAGCCTACTTCTCTATTCAACTTCGTCTTTATACAATAAAAAGACTTGTTAGCAAGCACTTTTTCTAATTGACATTAAACGATCGTCATAAATTAACCCGATCGTGTGCACAGGCCTTACCTAGCGCGCTGAATCACGCGAGCACAATTTCCCGTAGGCGATAGCGGAAGCCGTGTGGAACGGGCTTTATAGACATCATAATGTCGTGTGGCACCGCCTTTATTGGGCGGGAAGTAAAGTGTCGGTAGGGTTATATCACGTTTAGTATTTTTATGTTTTTACAATCATGAGTAGGTATAGATATATTATTATTTACGTGGTTTGACGTTTGTATTTGTTCCGTTAAAATGTTGTTTATTTTTAAACAAAGTACGAGAATGGCTGAGTGCGTACAAATTAATATGTTTAAAAAAAAAAAATAAAAAAAAAATTATGACGTGTAATTAGTTACATTACAATGCTGTGGATTTGAGGGCTATGCTCGGGGTTTCTCTGCGTGATAGAATCAGAAATGATCATATCCGCAGTAGAACTAAGGTTACCGACATAGCCCGAAGAATAGCTAAACTGAAGTGGCAGCGGGCGGGGCACATCGCTCGCAGGTCTGATGGCCGATGGGGCTAGAAGGTTCTTGATTGGCGTCCGCGGACCGGGAGACGAGCTGTAGGTAGGCCTCCAACAAGATGGAGTGACGACCTTGTGAAGATCGCGGGAACGCGGTGGATGCGAAAAGCACAAGACCGGTCTGAGTGGAGAGCCTTTGGGAGGCCTATGTCCAGCAGCGGACGTCTTTCGGCTGACATGATGATGATGATGATTTGAGCTCCCATGCATGGCCCTCTACCACTTTTTGTGGTAGGTTGGCTGTATTATGATTCTTACACAAAACGGGATGATCTCTGAAACTTAGCTCTAGGCTTCAACTAACACTATAACAAGGCAATAATAAAATATTTGTATCAAGAAATATTTTTGTATTTAGAAAATATGTAAGACCCAGAGTACTCAGGTTCATCACATTAATATTTAATCACACCGGGAATCAAACCCGGCAGAAACTGCGTAAATATACAATATACTAGCAAAACTATTGTAGCATAGTGGAGCACTAAATTATGCTAAGGTGGGCATAAATCTCCGCGAAATAAGGCGGATCAGCAGAAACAGGGTTAAGGGCGTGCTCAGAGGAAATCCTGTTCGCGTTAGAATAACTGTAAATCTTTAGTAATCTTTAGTTTGGGTGGCGGTCTGGTCGCATAACAACTATTGTCATAATATCGATTGTCATAACACTTTACGCATAAAGTTGATGCTCATAATTTTTTTTGGCATAAATTATACTAGGCATAACTGTTCCTTGTCATAATTATACGGATTCATAATTGGTTTAACCATAATGTAGAATGTCATACATGTATTTAGTGGTAATATTAATATAGTATAAAGTTAATTTCAAAACCGACACGGATCGTGGATAGGTTAGGGTTATTTTTTTTATAAAAGAGCAGAAAAACTCTATGAACATTATAAAGTATGGTTAAATAATTTTATGCAAATCAAATTTATGCGCGTTACACAATAATGTTCTTAAAAATTATGATTAAAAACTTTATGCGCATAAATGTATGACAATTTACAGTTATGCGCAATGATGAGTATGACGAATCCTTGTATGCCCATCAAAAATATGACTTTAAACTTTATGCAACCCGACCCCTACCCCTTTAGTTTACATGTGGGAGGACCTTGTGCAGGGTCCGTCCGGGTTGGTACCACCATCTTATCCATTAACCTACCGCCAAGCAGCAGTGTTCGCATTGTTGTGTTCCGGTTTGGGGATAAGACAGCCGGTGAAATGACTAGCATAGAGGCATTCCATCTTAGTCCTCAGGGTTGGCAACGCATTTGCAGACTTGTGAATGCGAATGTCTATGGGTCACAGTTTCCACTTACCATCAGGTGGCCTTTGTTATCGTTTGCCTTCCCATGCTATAAAAAAAATAAAAAAAATGACATTATCACATTTTACAGTCAACTTCATAAATATGAGTACTATTGAGTACCTAAAATTTAGTACCTTGTCATATTAATCGTGACAATTCATATAAGGTACATACATACATTTAATCACGCCTGTTTCCCAGAGGGGTAGGCAGAGACCACTTCTTTCCAGTTGCTATGATCTTGACAAATTTCTTTCGCCTCTTCAACATTCATACATCGAGTCATGCACGCACGTTGGTTTCGGGTACTTAAGATATTTTCATATAAGGTAGTTTATACATAACATTAAACAGACAACGTACTAACTTGACTGTACCTTAGTGTTATAAATGTGGAATGGTACCTTGGGTTTTCTTCTATAATGTTTTTGACCTTTGAGAAAATGAATTGAAATGAAAAATAATTTATTTGTCGCATAAAAAACAGTTTACAGTCATAACTATTATTTTTATTTTTTATTACTGCCTAAATGGTCCCCACTCAGCTATATGCCTCTGAAGATACATTTAGTGACGTGACCTTTCTGTTAAACTCAAATATTTATTTATTTAAACTTTATTGCACAATACATATTATAATGTAAAAAGTATAAATGGCGGACTTGTTGCCTAAAGGCATAATATCATGACAGATAACGACAGAGAATATTTCAAGCGCATTTATGAATAAGAGGGTTTAGTGGCATAACACATTGTGCCGTAGTGTTCAAAATATGGAATGGTGTTTGTCTGGGAGCTAAGATGCCATAGCTCCCGAACTAATGGACTTATTTGAATGTAGATTAAAAAAAAGAAAGCTTGTTTAATTGGAATGGTTTTGAGCAAAGTTTAATTAAAATCGGATGAACCGTTTAAGAGATATAAGCATACCCCGGCCGGCGAGAGCAAAAATGCTTCTGCTCCTAGTGCTTAATTAAATAAAATATCAGGGGACAATGTCACACCAATTGACCTAGTCCCAATTTAAGCTCTAGGCTTGTATTATGGGTACTAGACAACGATATAAATACTTATATAGAGAAATATATACTTAAATACATAGTAAACATCCATGACTCAGGAACAAATATTCGCGCTCATCACACAAATATCTGCCCTTACCGGGATTTGAACCCAGGACCGCTAGCTTCGTAGGCAGGGTCACTACCAACTAAGCCAGCGCGTCGTCAAACCCTACTATTCATGTCGATACACACATCTATGTCGATAGAATAGTCGACATTTATTTAAGCACAATTATTATTTTTAAGCTTATATACTATTTCAATCAACTGATTACAATTATAATCAATTTATCATACTCACGGGAATGTTCGTAATAGATAAGAGTGAGTGACAGTTGTAAATAGATACTTTTCACATACTCGTAACTAATAGACCTCTTTCGTATCATAATGTGTATATCGCGATAATAAACAACTGCTATTTGACATTGACTCAAATCAATCGGTGTCAATCGTAGAAATTACATTGAGACAAATTAATTTACCATCATTTAATTCATTTATATTATCGGCCACGCAAGAAGAAACAGTGTACTTGAATAGCCGATTACGCGGAATATATAGAAGATCGAGAACATTTATTTTGTAAAAAATGTGAAATCACAATGTTAAATTCCAAATCTTAATACTGAATAAATACAATCACTTGGTTTTAATTTTGTTTACAACAATAATTAATACTTCTGCATATCATAACGGTGGTCCAGTACATCGTGTTGTTTTTATCGACATCGACCAAGGTGTGTGTCCTCGCACTATTAAGCTGCAAACGCATTTTTGCTCTCGCCGGCCGGGGTATGGATATAAGCTTTGCAACAATCGGAGAATTTCATATTACACGTTTATAGTTCTGCTATTGTATTAAATTTCACTCGACCACCATTATTACTGTCAAGATAATACGAGCTATCGTAACGTTGAAAAGATAACAATAGGGGTAAGAGATAGGGTAGAATAAGGTACACGTTTGTTGTTTCTTTTATCATGTAAAATAAATGGGGTAGGGGTCGGGTGGCATAAAGTTTGAAGTCATATTGTTGATTGGCATACGTGGATTCGTCATACTCATTATTACGCATAACTGTAAATAGTCATACATTTATGCGCATAACGTTTTTAATCATAATGTTTAAGAATATATTGTGTAACGCGCATAAATTTGATGCGCATAAAATTATTTTCCCATACATTATAATGGTCATAAAGTTTTTCCGCTCTTTTATAAAAAAATAACCCTAACCTATCCGCGATCCGAGTCGGTTTTGCCACTAACTTTACATTATATTAATATTATGACTAAATAAATGTATGGACAGGCGTGAGTTTATGTATGTATGTATGTATAAATGTATGACATTCTACATTATGGTTAAACCAATTATGACTTTTTATCCATCACAACTTACCACTGATTAATTTTAAGTACTAAAATGTTGTAATTTGGAAATAAATACATAATTTTGAGTAAAATAACGTGTCTTTTTTTACATGATTTGCTATTGCTTTTCGGTATTCGGCCGAATAGTGCGTACTATTCGGCCGAATACCGAAAAGCAAAAAAGTGGCCGAATAGGCCGAATACCGAATAGTTGCCGAATATTCGTGGCATCTTTAATAATTATGACAGGGAACAATTATGCCATAGTACAAGTTATGCCAAATAAAATATATGAGCATCAACTTTATGCGTAATGTGTTATGACAATCGAAATTATGACAATAGTTGTTATGCGACCAGATAGCCACCCAAATAAAAATTATGAAAAGCTTTATGTAGGCTCTGTCATCCCGGCTCATAGACACCTCCGGAGATCCTAGAGCTGGTGCTTACCTCTCCCAAAGGATTGGGCTAGCTATCCAGAGAGGTAATGCAGCCAGTGTCATAGGGACCATGCCGCGTGCGGACCTGATAGAGGGGGTGTTCTTTTTATAGTAGTGATTATTATTTACATCTTTAATATTTGAGTAGTTTAGTTTTATTTTAATTTGAGTAGCTTAGTTTTATTTTAATTTAAATAAGTTTAGTTTTAACTTTTAATTGTAGTACCTATATGTTATTAAAGTATTATATCATAGTAAAATAATACATAGCTTTTAAACCCTTGTCGCTGATAGCGGCTTGTAATAAGGTTAACGTGTTTATCTGTTTATCTATCTATGAAATTGTAAATTCCAAACAGATGAAACAATTAGGATGCAGTTTTTAAAATAAATTCTCTCCTCCTTACCTGTAATTCGTATCTTAGTCATTTCACTGGTTATGTTTTGAATACCCCGCACTAAGATCAATGATGGAATATTAAGTAAAAAGTAATGTTAAACTCCCCGTTCCCTTAATAAGATAAAGATAAAGACATTTATTCAGTAAGTAGGCCGCACGGGCACTTTTACATGTCAAGAATCTACCAGCGCTTCAGACAGACCACTGCTGAGAAGAAACGCCGCAAGAAACTCAAATCAAATCAAAGTTGACTGAAGTAGGTAATACTTTTAAATCTAATGTTGCAAATGACCATTACTTTTGGTTTTAGTATTTTACAGCACCTTATATGGCAAACAAGCACACATGCACATTGCATACAACGAAAAATGGGCTATGAGGCCTATGAGACATAAATATAGACAACAAAAAATAAAAAAAATACGCAGTGACAACCGTTGGGCTTCTATTCTACAGGGGTGTTACTCGTATTCTTTTAAAAACGGCGTTCGGTCGGTCGAAGGAGTGAACGAGTGACGCGGCGCACCGGCGAGTTTAAGAAGTCCCGTCAGAGCGTACAAAACACATTTTAGCGCGTGCATTCTCAACTAAGCAGCAGGGCTTCTGTCGATAAGGTCGAACTTACGCCGAACGCCTTGTTTTAAGAGAATAACACAACTGGGTAAAACCATATTGCCATTGACATGTTATTATAATTATCAACTTAGGAGCCCTTCTTTATTGTCAAGTAATAGTGGCCGAGGTAGTAATAATCCGATAACCTTTTAAAAGCAATAAGGTTTTCTTCAGTAGACTTACATTTTTCATACAGAAGTTTGAAAGGAACGAGTTACCTAATTGACTCTAAAATGTCTGTACAGTAAATGAAAATGATTCCTTGACCACTTTGGACTATGTCAAAGTAACGTTATCAATCAAAATGTAAGAGATTTCGTATGTATCAATTTATAGTATCACTTTGACATAGTCTAAAGTGGTCAAGGAATCAATTTCCTCGACTGTACTGCGGATAGATGGAATCCTAGAAATCTTTTCATTTTAATACCACAGTAGCAAAGCTCCCCTAGACCTCATTTTGGCGATGAATATTGCTATTCTAGATTTAAATAATGCATTAACCGCCTAAACCGAATCGGTTTCAGTTTGAATTAGGATCCTGGGAACGTTCGAACGTCGTTTCTATTCTATATTCAAATTGAAATCGGGAAACCGTTAGTGGCGCTTTACGGTCTCTAACTGCCAAATGATTCCAAATTCGAAATTAAATCGAAACTTTTTATATTGACGGCCAGAAACAAACCTGATAGACATAATTATTTTACCTTCTTCTTAATGTTGAGCAAAGCGAGGTCTAAGAGTTAAGTAAGATGGCATTTGCTTGGCTGAATGTTATTTGACGATAACTTAAGATGCTATTCAATATTCATGAAAAGTATAACAATTAAATAGATAAAATAACCCCTACGTTTTTAGGGTGCCGTAGTCAAACTGAGAATCCTTATAATTTCGCCATGTCCGTCCGCAGCTTAGCTTTGAGATCCTTAGTTCTAGAAAGTTGTAATTTGGCCTGAGTATACATATTAGTCACGCTGACAACAAAGAAAATAAATAATTAAAAAGGGCTGTGGCTTTGTGTGAAATATTAAGGTTTAAAGTGCCAATTTTTGTTGGAGTCAAGTGTCCATACAGCCAAACTACAAATATTAAAAATCTAAAAAATACTTTAAATAAAGGCACATACAACGAATTTTTTAAGCAAAACTATCACGACAGAGTAAATTTGATTGGTTAAAGAGTTACAGGTGACTAAACCTACCTACTAAAATGAGCAAAGACGGCACTAAATAACTAGCTAACGACGATCCCGAATTACCTAGTCCATACGTTTGAAAGCTACGATCCCACAGAGAGACACACATATTCACAAGATAAACTTGTATCCCCCCTCTTTTTCCCTCGGAGGTCAAAGAGATTAGTCGGGGCAAATACAATTTAAAGTTTGGAAGAAATTCGCAATGTCTCGGTTTCGGACAAACAACATCCTTTGTATTAAGAAAAATAAGTTTGTCGTGATGTTTAGGTCTTTACAATCTTTGTTTGATGATGCGTTGGCCTAGTTGGTAGTGACCCTTTCAAAACTAGGGGTCCTGGGTTCAAATCCCGGCAAGGGCAGATTATATTTGTGTGATGAACGTGAGTATTTTGTAGTTTTGTAGTACTTATAGTACAAGTCTAGAGCTTATTTTGGGACTAGATCAATTGGTGTGACATTGTCCCCTGGATATATATTTATATTTAAAATTTATCTACGTACATGTTTGGATGATTGTCTTAAATTGTCTTAAAGTCAAGAGCCATAAAAAACACACGTTATTAAATACTTAGAAAAACCTCAAGACTCAGGACAAATACTTACACGTGCTCATTACACAACTATTTGCCGATACTGGGAATCGATGCCGGGATCGCTATTTATAGTCTCATAAGCAGGGTTACTTCTAGGGAATGCAATTTAACCGGTAATTAACCGATTACGTATGAAAATAACCGGTTAAAACCGGTTATAACCGGTTATTTGCATTGTTACTACCTACCAACTACGCCAACGCGTCGTCGTCATAAACCCTTTAAAGAAAACAGAGCTACTCCTACGCGCCCAAAAAAAATCTTAAATAGGTATGGAAAACTTGAGTTAATATAACCTTCTAAAGTCACTTAAAATACACTTTGTTGCTGAAAATAGATTGTTCTAAAAGAAGCCTTTAGAAGTAATTAATTACGTCCCTACTCAATATAAATTTCAGACAACGTCTCTAAGAAATAATCACCTTTTTTTTATGTGGGCGTTTAGATTGTAATAGTTCCAAAGGCATCTTGTTACGCTGTTCTAGCTATTGGGATAAATGACTCCATTTTTAATAATGTATTTATTTAACTAGTGGGTAGGGATTGCAAATAACCGGTTATAACCGGTTTTAACCGGTTTTAACCGGTTATAACCGGTTTTAACCGGCTAATTTCATACAAAAACTGTTAATAACCGGTTAAATTGCACTCCCTAGTTGTGAGGACAATCGAGCAAACATGCCACCTATGTTATGCTGCTGTTTTATTCCCACACTAAAACACAACACTGCAAACACAGGTGCTTGTCAGTAGGTAGGCTAGTTTAAAAAAAAAATTACAAGTGCGAGTTGGACTCGCCCACCGAGAGTTCCGTACGCATTTGTAGGTACACATATTATTATAAATAGTTCAGGAAATTTAAAATCAGGACTGCCTTTCCTTGCATAAAGACCCTGTTTTTGTGATTTAATTGAAAGTGTATAGTTTTAGATTTTTCCCTACACTTGTAGTTTAAGACGGTATTACAAGATCATCGGAAAATACCCTATACATTCCTTACCCTACCTTATCCCATTGACAGTGTCGAAGTACTTATACGTTTTTCGCGGGATAAACGGCTATATCTATTCGACGTTAACTTAGAAATTTGATTTTTGCACAACTTCAAGGGACTGTAGATTTGAGTATATGGTTTTTAATTTTAACTCGATACGTTCTCGCGTTCCCGAGATAAAGGGTCCTGACAGACAGACGGACGGACCAGTTCCGGTTCCGTTTTTTACTTTTGAGGCACGAAACCCATATTTATTTATAAGACCTTTATTATTATAGTAATAAAAACTACAATGCTAATGAAGTTTGCAAAAATGGGTGCACTACATACATGATTCATGTCATGACTCATTATTTCCCAATACAAAGTTTTGATAGAAGATTTTTTTATTTTATTTTTTAGCATGGCAAGGCAAACGAGCACACAGGCCACCTGATGGTAAGTGGAAACTGTGACCCATAAACATTCGCATTCACAAGACTGCAAATGCGTTGCCAACCCTGAGGACTAAGATGGAATGCCTCTATGCTAGTCATTTCACCGGCTGTCTTATCCCCAAACCGGAACACAACAATGCGAACACTGCTGCTTGGCGGTAGGTTAATGGAAAAGATGGTGGTACCAACCCGGACGGACCCTGCACAAGGTCCTCCCACAAGTATAATTTATTGATATCGCTCATAAGTAAATCAAAACGAACCTTACCTACATATAGCAACGTAATCTTTGCATTTTATCTAAAATAGCTCCAGCATAACATAGCTTTTGGAAAAATATAATCCGGAAAAAATATTATTTGATAATTCAAAATCCGAATTTTAACGTTTCCCCGTAAAAATATATCTGACGGACGAGAAAATTGAGAACCAAAATAGATGAAGTTCCTTTCTTAAATTAGACTAACTTCAATAAAAACTTGTTTGGTTTTTTCTTGTTGCTATTCGAATAAAATGACAACAATAAACAAAACAGCTTAAACGCCAACATCCATAAGATAGCTTTATTTAAACGGCAATAATATATTTTATTTCTCTAATCACGACTTCTAGAAAACGTTTTCTTTCTTGACAAAGGTTGACATAGCGACCTGAACTCGATCGCGAAGAAAATGCTTTATAACGTTTATTATTTATTTAGGCATTGTACACAATGGGTACAATAGAGAATGTCTACAATTTATTTTTACAACCCACTCGTATTTATCAGACTTGCTGAAATCTTCTTTGATTGTAAGCATATTTTCACATTCATATTGGAATACAGACTGTTAAAGAATACCTATATTATACAGGGTGTAAGGGACGGCTCACTGAAAACTGAAACCATAGCTTCAGACCATTGTACTGAACTGAAATTTAGTGGAAATTTTCCCGGGAAAACGAAAATTTTCTCGTTTTTTTTTCCATGTTTTTGCATATAAACCGATCTAGGACAACATATTAAGACATACTGAAACTCATTATGTAAAAAAAACTGTGAAAACGGCATTTTCACGAAAAAAAACGAGAAAATTTTCGTTTTCCAGGGAAAATTTCCACTGGATTTCAGTTCAGTGCAATGGTCTGAAGCTATGGTTTCAGTTGTCGGTCAGCCGTCCCTTACACCCTGTATAGGTATATATGTAAAGTATCATCAATCATAGGGTTTTTTAACCATCTTATTATTTTTGTCTGTGCATCTTCATATCTGTCTGTCTGTGTTGGAGATACTAAATGAATTAACCGTTAAAACGCAATTTGTAATACAAAAGCTTGTTGTTTGACTGGAGTGATTTTTAGCAAAGTTTAACGTAAAACGGTTAAGCCGTTTAAGATTTATTGGGTCTGAAAGTAATAGTAGAGAATCCGAATAGTGAAATACATACCAATCGAAACGAAACGTTAGCTTACGTTGACTATTTTTTTCTCATCGTAATTATTGTGTGGACAAGGCATGCATAAACAAAAGGTAAGTCGGTACTAATAATTTGTACAAAATCTAACGTTTGCATATTGGCTAGATGGACCGATGACCTGAAGAAGGCAGCTGGCAGTGACTGGATGCAAAGGGCGGGAGATCGTGCGTTGTGGCGCTCCTTGGGGGAGGCCTGTGTCCAGCAGTGGACTGCAACAGGCTGATAATGATGATGATGAGAGTAACGATTAAGTAGGAAATAAACGAAGATTTTTTTAAATTGTGCTATTACCTAAAGACACTGAAAGACCATAGGCTAAAGTCTGTTAATAACGATTAAGTAGGAAATAAACGAAGATATTTTTTTTTATTGCCTTTACCTAAAGACACTGAAAGACCGACCAGCTCAGTGGCTACTTTCTTCTTGTATTTGTTAATCTGTTCTTTGTTATGCAAGTCACGAATAAATGATTTTCTTTCTTACTTTATGTAGCCACAGCGCTGATTTACAGCTGTCGTTCCTTGGTGTAAATTTTTCATATACAACAAGTAAAATTTCTTAGTGATATCAAAAACATTAGAACTCAATAAAAACCCGGTTTTTTGCGTGATATTAAAGGTTCAAAATAACTCACACCCATTATTCTAGCAGTTAAATTATAGCAATAATTAATGCAATTAATTTTCACTTGGCTCTGAAACTAATCAAAAGAAAATGGCGGCTAGGCGAGCCGACGTGACAGCGAGGTGATTAGTTCAATTACATTTTTCCTGTTTTCTATTCTAAGTAAATCAAGAAATCTATAACACAAACATTGTGCCATTGCATTTACGACTTTATGCAACAAGAATAAAACCCAATGTACAAAACTGGTGTAAGGGCACTTACATGGTTTTGGGACTCGATTGCGTTAAATGCAGTTGTAATCGTTAGCAATTTATTATAGACTTTAAGTAGGCTTCACAGGGTTCGTTTTAGATAATGGATAAGTGAGGGATAAATGTCATTTGGATTTTGAGCTTAAACTCGTTTGGTTGGATTAAAACTAAAACAGTATAATTTTAACTAATTAAGTTACTTTTATGATGTCACAGAACAAAAATAATGTTTTCAGGTTTTAAAACAAGAAATCGCGTGTTGGTATGTAAGCTTTATCTTGACGTGCTCGTATAAATGAAATTTATTTAAAATAACGAACTATTTGCTACCTACGTATGTAAATAATAATAATAAAATAATATTTGTTAGTAATAATTTGCTAAGTAAAATGAATTTCATCCAAATCAGTTTGGAATGTTGGGAGTTATGTCCTTTATAGAACGAAAGGCCAAATAATGTATATCAACGTATACCTATTATAAAACGTAACTTGACTCTTACAAGCAAAACAATGCGCAGTATCTTATATTTAATATTATAAAATATGTATGTATGTATGTAAATACACACAATTAGCAATACAAATGGTTCGATATTAGGAGTTTTGGAATTTAGAAAAACTGCGTTAAAATATCCACACACTCATAGATTGTCACCGTTAGCTTGCACAAGATTGCTTATACCTTCTTCAGAGTCGACATACCATCAGCTGTCCTGTTTACTCGTTTGCCTTCTGCCATAAGAACAAAACTAAGGCTCATCGGTTTCGATAGCGAACTAAGAAGCAAGTCGTTTAATAGGGGATGTAATTATATCCAGAGCTTCAAATATTAAAGTTATTTCTTTTCAAAACTATTATTATAACGCGTTATGCAAAACTTGTTTTTAGAATAATGAACATACACATACATACATACATAAACTCACGCCTTCATTCCCAGAGAGGGGTAGGCAGAGCTACAGAATTACCAACAACTCTAAAAACTTTTAAAAATTGTAGATAATTCTGTAACCACATTTTGCACAATTAGGCTAAGATGTTTACCACGTATCAGTGACAGGTTGCAAGCCCATCGCCTAACAATACTACAAGCCTTTATTCCCTTAGTCGCCTCTTACAACATCCACGGGAAGACATGGAGTGGCACTATTCTAACCCGGCAACCACACCATCTCGTAAGTAAATTCAAATTGCCATGTAGAAGTATTTATAAACTAAATAACTTTGCGTATCTGCAAATTACTACATTGTTCTGCTTAAATTTAACTTAGATGGTTCTTACACGATGTGTATTACCTGCATGTTGTTTGTTTGTTAGTATTTTTTTTAGTTAAAATATTGCCAATGTTTATTATTATCAAATGTATGTATGTAAACACTTTATAGTACAAACAAAAGAGATAGCAATCATAACTCGACGACGCGTTAGCCTAGGTGGTAGTGGTCCTAGGTTCAAATCCCGGTAAGGGCAGATATTTGTGTGATGAGCGCGAATATAATTTTGTTCCTGAGCCATGGATGTTTTCTATGTATTCAAGTATATACTTTTCTATTTAAATACTTATATAGTTGTCTAGTACGCATAGTACAAGGTCACTTGGTGTGACATTGTCGCCTTGTATATTGTTGATATTTGTGTGTGTGTGTGCATTCGTGATACACGATTCAAATTCAGACCACCAGCCAAATTATTCTCATAGCTGAGATTGTGATTTTAAAAATGTTTTGATGTTTTGGTATCTTTTACATAATAAAATATTTAAATAAATTAAAAATAACAATAATAAAACATACAAAAATATTACAGTAAGTATATTACACTGGATTTAGGTGTATAATCTGGCATGGGGAAAGTTGAAAGAGATCCCTTATAGAGCTAACTTTGTCTTTGCAAAATTCCATTTTGTGAACAAGTTATGTTATTTTTACGTTTTGTACATTAGTTGTCCTAAGATTGGAGTCTTAAGACTGCAGTCTCAGCCAGTCAGATGCCACTTGGCCCCAGGCGGCATGTGTGCTTGTTTTCCTTAACCTTGCCAAAACAATAATATTGTAAGTATACATACGTACATTATGGATTCAATAACAAAACATACGAGTCCCACATTTTATGTTAGGAATCAAACCATGATTGGAAACGAGTAAAAAGAGCAACTCAGGAATGCACGCTCACCACCTGCCGGTCTTGGGTTCGATGATCGAGTCGAGTGTTCCCGGTTAGGTTAGGTTAGGTTAGGTTAGGTATGTTTGTACAATTAGATAAAATTATAAAAACCTTTTGTCCTCTTCTTTTGTAAGATTTAAACTACTTATGTATATGTATAGATAACTAATTGAAATTGGAACTTATCAAAAACCCCTCTAAGTGCATTTAGCTGCTGTTATTAGCAAAATAAAAAAAATGTCTCTAAAACCCAGAAGTAAAATAAAGTAATTTATCAGTTAGTTTGTTTTTATTGTATTCTTCTCTTTTAAATATTTTTTAATGGATTATATTGTCCGCGTCATATACAATAAACAGACAGACAAAATAAGGCTTGCTAGTTTGACTATAACACCCCAAAAAAAAACTTTCGGGAAGACATCCATATTTTAGAATACCACCAAGCCCAAATCCTATTACTTGGACACCTTAAAAACCTAGAATTCTAGATCCATAGTCTAAGGTTAGACAAAAGGCCCTCCTTTTTCCTCACCAAGGCCCCAAATGTTGGTTTAACCCCTAACTAGTATAATATCACCAAAAAACAAATTAATATGTATTTATTTAAAATTCTTTGCTTTAAATACAATAAAGTATAAATGGCGGACTTAATGCCCAATGGCATTCTCTACCAGTCAACCGGTAGGCGAAACAGAAAAAGAAGATCGGTGCGACAAAAAAAAACAATTACTCGGACACTATAACACCTTAACAACCTAGAGTTCTAGATCCATTGTCTAAGATTAGGTAAAGGCTTATTCCCCACCAGGCCCCAAATCTTGGTATACCCCCTAAGCGCCGTGGGAACCACCGCGTGGGCCTGACGCCGTAATTACCTGTCCGTCTCGCAATGGAATTAACCCTTCTGCTATCGATTGTCTTTTTTACTTCGCAGTTTGCAAGTCTTTGTTTATGTTGCAGCGGAAAGTTGTGAGTTAATGAAGCCGGTCAAGTTTTAATAATTTGGTTGTGGAAGGTTCTTAAAGTATGCTTAGGGTTCCGTTCCATAATGGTAAAAATGGAACACCTATGGTGAGATTTCGGTGTCTGTATGCCACAGCAGTTTTTTATAAATAATAAATAAATAAATACATACATATACATACCTTCACGCCTGTAATCCCAGAGAGTGGGGTAGGCAGAGCTACAGAATTACAACTTCAAAAAGTTGTTGACAATTCAGTAACCACAATTTGCACAAATAGGCTAAGATGTTTACCAGCGTATTAGTGATAGGTTGCAAGCCCATCGCCTAACAGTACTACAAGCCTATATTCCCTTAGTCGCCTCTTACGACATCCACGGGAAGACATGGAGTGGCACTATTCTAACCCGGCAACCACACGGGGGATAAATAAATAAATGAATATGGGGGGACAATGTCACACCAATTGACCTAGTCCCAAACTAAGCTCTAGGCTTGTACTATGGGTACTAGACAACGATATAAATACTTATATAGAGAAATACATACTTAAATACATAGAAAACTTCCATGACTCAGGAACAAATATTCGCGCTCATCACACAAATATCTGCCCTTACCGGGATTTGAACCCAGGACTGAAAAACTATAAAAACTATACAAACTATAGAAGCTATTGTTATGTGTCATTATTAATTATTTAATGATTTTTCACATATGTCTTATCCGTATTACAAGTTGGGGCACAAAATAGCCGACTTAATGCCTTAGGACATTTTCTACAAGTAAATTAACTACTCAAACATATTATAGTGTCAAACTTGGTTTTTACTTTACAGTAAAAAGTGATAACTAAATTTTAATAATACTGTTATATTATTAAAAGTTATGAAGGAGTTTGATTGAGGGACGGTTGCATTTTTGTTTGTTTGTATGTATGTATGATGGTTATGTATGTCATTGTATGTTAACACTTTTGTTTAGTTTTTTTTGTATTGTTTTAGGGTCCCACTGCTGCGCAAAGGCTTCGACCTTTCTTTTGTTGTAAAAAAACGAATAAATACAAAGGTATAAAAAACTCCTTAGACCAATAGAAGAAAAGAAAAAAAAAAACTTCTAGAGGATCATCGTCTCGTTAATTCAAAGTTTTTCCTATAATGTCCGACTGTATGTACCCTCGTAACTATTAACCGGCTAACACGATTTTAATAAATTATACATAGTTAGATTCGTCTTAACCACTATAATAACATGGGCTATATTAAAATTATTTAAATGTGAAATTGGGAAAAAAACATGATAAGTAACATTACTTTGAAGACATTAATAAATAAAATAAAAATAAAAAAGCCTTTATTTGACCAAATTATAAGCTACTTATTACATCTTAGATTTTATAATTAAACTGATTAGGTACTATTTCCTAGTTATACAGAATTTGCTTTCTCTTTCCTTTAATGCTAAATTACTTATTTCTAGTTATCTTATAACAAAAGTGCATTTATCTGGGTCCCCAGGTTGGGTAAAGGCCTCCTCCAAAGATTTCCACTTCGCTCTATCCTGAGCTATTTGCCACCATTTTAAGCCAGCGACTTTTCTGATGTCATCGACCCATCGAGTAGATGGTCTTCCTCTCTTTCTTTTTCCTTGGGGTCCTCTCCATTTGGTGATATTGAAAAAAAACATGATAAGTAACATTACTTTGAAGACATTATCCAAACAAAAACAACAGGGAGATGGGTTTTGTTAAAGCTTTTCGATATTGAACGTTTTTTATACCACCGACAGTAATTTCTTAAAACCATTTAATCCTAAAAGCTAAAGTCAATTAGTGCTCCTAATTACCGTTTTTAATCGAAGCCCACTACGGGGTAATTAATTCACTTGTAAAAACTTCACCCGGTTTCCGCCATGTTTAGTTTATTTGTTTTAGTTCGTTTTCTTCTTCTGCTTTAGCGAGCTTCTAAACTTAACTGCACTAAGTAATTATCTAATTGTGCTAAAAACGTTTTAGTAACAATTGATCGAAGCTAATCATTTTTACACCGATAGTGTACCTACAGGAAGACGCGTTACTCGATTTAAAAAAAAACCCTCCTACTACGTAAGTTTAAGTTTAGTATATTATTTCTAACTTGTTGTCTTTATTATTAAAAATACGTATTTTTTGAGCATTGTTAGGGGTCCGTAGTCAAACTAGGAACCCTTATAGTTTCGCCATGTCCGTCCGTCCGTCCGTCCGCAGCCTAGCTCAGAGACTCTTAGTACTAGAAAGCTGTAATTTGGCATGAATATACATATTCGTCACGCCAACATAATGGGAAAATATACGCGTAACGTGGGGATGTACTTTTTCTTTTCTCGTCCACCCCATTGTGTCGTTGGATAGGTCATTCCATTGAATAAAAAGTTTGGGGGTTTGTAAAATATTTTTTTCGATTAAGATATCCGTTTATGAAATATTAAGCTTTAAAGCGCATTTTTTTGTTAGAGTCAAGTGTCCCCCCCCTCCTACAGCCAAAACTACTTTAACTAAAATGCTGAAAAATATCTTAAATTAAAGCACATTATAATGAATTAAATAGTAAAACTACACTGAAAAAAATAATTGGCCACTTCTAACAAGATTGTGATTGTTGTGCATAAGCGTCTTGATTCCATACGAGCCTAACAACACCATATATACCTTAAATAAGACGTTAAATACGTCAACTACGATGTTAGTTGAATCACTAAATAAATCTGCTGTCGTTACTATCAGCTTTGGTTGATATAACTAATATCGTAACTATTGTGTTCAGTTTTGGTCAACTAAGAGAAATTCTCTCTTAGTTGGTTCTCATTTTTTTGAGTGTATCACTACTAAGTAGACTTCAGTGGTTCATGAGTTACAATCGGTCTAAATGTTTAAACCAACCGAAAACTTATTTGCGGTGTTGGTAAACTGACCGCGACCTGTGTCGATGTATGGACGTGTAAAAGAGCCCTCATGTAGCCAATTTACTGGATAAATATTTTGAATTTTGAATTTTGAATGGAGATAACAGTTTTTCAACGGCAAAGTTAGGTTTTTCGCGAGGTCTCACTTGTTTGTTAGTAACGGCTTTGGAACCCTACACTCAAATTCAAATTAAAATTCTATAGTTTATTACATATCACATTACAATTCGAGGTGGAACAAAATAGGAAATAGGCATACATGTGACACCCTGCCAGGGCGCAGCAACACGAGAGGGCTGGCTATATATATATATATAATAACTATCTTATATACATACATACATTCATTAAATCACGCCTGTTTCCCAGAGGGGTAGACAAAGACCACTTCTTTCCACTTGCTACGATCTTGACAAATTTATTTCGCTTCTTCAACATTCATACATCGAGTCATGCACGCACGTCGGTATCGGGTACTTAATTCGGGATTCGGCCCATTTCCAGTATTTCTCCGATTTGATTCGAAAAAGTACGCCTAGGGCGGCCCCTTCCGACCCTTCCACTCACTTTCGATCTGTATATCTCTTTTGTCAATCTTCGAATGACCGAACCATCGAAGAATGCCCATTTCAATCTTAGTCACTACATCTTATGTCTACGTTACAATACTTAAAATATTATTTTCTCTTACACTGGTCATGGTCCGACATGCTGTTGCCCGGTTTTTAAGAAGCTTGTTACTTTCCCCACGGAAATAAGTGTTCTATATCCCCTATATCCTCTGTCTTCAAGCAAAATTTCCTGAAAACCGCCGCATTGTTTCTCGTCGTTAACATTAGTCCTCGGGAACTTCCCGAACTATGACAATAAGCGCGCCGCTATCCATTAAAGGAGGTTCAAACTTTACTGCAAATATACAAGGAGTCGTCACACATCGTGGTGCCGCTTCAGCTTGGCTGGCTGCGAAGTATCTGGTCGATTTAAGGGTGCCGTAGTCAAACTAGGATCCCTTATAGTTTCGCCATGTCCGTCCGTCCGCAGCCTAGCTCAGAGACTCTTAGTGCTAGAAAGCTGTTATTTGGCATAAATATACATATTAATCACGCCAACAAAGAAATAAAATAAAATCTTGTTTTTTTTTTCTCGTCTATTTCTTAATTTCTAATTTCTATATCGGTGGAGAAAAAATAATTACGATTAAGGTATCCGTTTATGAAATATTAAGCTTGAAAGCGCTAATTTTTGTTAGAGTCAAGTGTGTGTGTCCCAATTGGCTGTAGGAATACAGCCAAAACTACAAATATTAAATGGAAGCAGAATACAGCCAAAACTACAAATATTACATGTGTAATGAATAGACCTACAGATTTTCCTAGCACGAACAACGTGTTGTTAGTGCTTGACACAATAAAACATCGACAATCTAGTTATCGATAACCACCACTTCAACGTCACAGAGGAAATAATTGTACATCGTTATATGGTTATTAAGAAAATATTCACAGTGTCCTAAAACTCATTGAAATACCTTATAAGAAAACAGTGAAATCATTTCATCAAGGAAAAAAATTACAATCATATGTCATATGATTTATAATTAACGATGTAAGAACAATAAGTTAATAACAAAACTATCAATTTATTAACATTTTACATACTTCAGTGAAAATCGCTTTATAACATTGGAGTGGTGCTTATCGATAACAGGATTGTCGATATTTCATTGTGTCAAACACTAACAACTCGTCGTTCGTGGTAGGAAAATCTCTAGGTCTAGTAATGAATTTTCCACGAAAACTATCACTACTACGTAGACTTCAGTGGTTCTTGAATTACAATCGGTTTAAATATTTAAACCTACCGAAAATTTATTTGCGGTGTTGGTAAACTGACCGCGACCTGTGTCGGGATATCTAACAGTTTTCCAACGGCAAAGTTAAGTTTGTCGCGAGGTCAAATTTGTTTGTAGTAACGGCTTCGGAACCCTACACTGAGCATGGCCTGACATGCTCTTGCCCAGTTTTCATTTTAATGTGCCAACTAGCTTCTAGGGACATAAAATTTGATGGTAGTGTCCTTCGAGTACCACTTTTTACATAGACTAACTTAGGTGCATACATTTTCAAAGTTAGTAAGGGGTATACAATTCAGACTTTTATACATTGCTTAATTAGCATTCAACCTAATTCGTATTGATTTTTTTCCCAAAAAACTAAAACTATTTGAAGGCTGACTAAATTTAGGTTTTTGCGTTCTCCTGTAACATTTGGTCAAAAGCCCTTACTAGGTTTTGATATAGGGCAGCCAACCATACGGGTTGCACTAAGAAAGGATTTTTCAAAAATCAGCCCCCATCGGGAACAAATAAGGGGAGTAACGAGCAACTAATTCTACGCTTATAAAGTAGGTATCGTTTGCGTAGAACTTGCTAAATGTTCCTGTAAAACCACGCGCACTATCAACTTTCCCGGGATTTAACTATTGTAGGATTTATTCCATGCCATTAAATATAGAGAGTCAAATTGTACTCATTTTTTAAGTAATTTGAGCGTGTTTAAAAGACTGCCTGGAATCATGGTCACAACATTTAATGAAATAAGTGAGAAATCGTTATCAAAATAGAGTTTCACGCTTAGCAATAGCCAATTGTAGAATTAGTTGATAAAATATTTTAATTTGTAATGATTAAAGTTTTACAATAATATTTTCAAATGTGTACTCCAAGGAAAACAAAAAATACAATACAATAATAATTCTCTTTACTGAATGCTATTAAACAAAACATGAAACAGTGCAAAAATAGCTGTTATCTTATCACTAGTGAGCCTTATTGCAGGGGACAAGATTCACAAAATGGTAAGTTAACTATATTGCCGATAGTAAAATTTAATAATAGATAACATTAGGCGGTCCTATCCTATTGCGATCTCTTCCAGAGAGCGAAACGTTGATAATTTTTTGTGCCTTTTCAAAATAAACTTCAACTTAAAGATTTATTTGTCATTATAATGCTAGGAAGAATGTGGATGTTAGGTTGAAAACTGGCCTAGTTGGTAGAGACCCTGCCTACGAAGCTAGCAGTCCGAGGTTCAAATCAGAGTAATATTTGTGTGATGAGCACGAATATTTGTTCCTGAATCATGTATGTTTTCTATGTAAGTATGTATATCGTTATCTAGTACTTATAGTACAAGCGTTTTCTTTATTTATTATGTCAAGGAAGGCTGAACTTGCTGAAGCGGGCTGGTAATATGCCACGTCCCTATTACCTCGTCCCAAACAGTGTAGACATAGCAGCCTTAGAGCGGGATTAGGAGACATTAACGCCGCCTCTCGCTGTCCGAACAACATAGACGAAACCAATATAATACAAGTAAAATATCAAGTTTCTTGCGGTATTGAAAAGTCAAACAGAGGCTCTGTTCTATTCTGGCTAAGCCTAATTGCTTTTTACATGCACAATCAACCAAATAGTACATGCAAAATCATAACAAGTCTCTTACTAGATAATTTTTTTTTATGTCCTAGAGAAGGCAAACGAGCACACAGGCCACCTGATGGTAAATTGAAACTGTGACCCATAGACTTCCGCATTCACAAGAACGCAATCTTAAGACTGCAAATGCACTGCCAACCCTGAGGACTAAGATGGAATGCCTCTATGCTAGTCATTTCACCGGCTGTCTTATCCCCAAACCGGAACACAACAATGCGAACACTGCTGCTTGGCGGTAGGTTAATGGATGAGATGGTGGTAGCGATCCTGACGGACTCTGCACTAGGTCCTACCACCCGCAAAATGCCTAAGCGGCCTAGAAATCAAATTGGTTTACCTCATCTTATTGTCAACTTTATGGTTACACTCATTTACTTGATAGTAATGGTAGCGTTAAAAACGATAACATGTTATAATTTTGAGTGAGGTCCTACTTTAAAAAGGATTAATTATGTTTAAAGTTAGTTTATATTACCAACTGTAAAATGCGTATAATTCATAATTCAGTAAGAATTATACATTGTCATTCATGTTCAGTGAAAATAAATCACAAAAATAATAATATCATACATACATACCTCCACGCCTGTAATCCCAGAGTGGGCTAGGCAGAGCTACAGAATTACAACTTGAAAAAAGTTGTTGATAATTCAGTAACCACAATTTGCACAAATAGGCTAAGATGTTTACCAGCATATTAGTGACAGGTTGCAAGCCCATCGCCTAACAGTACTACAAGTCACTCACTAAAATTAGTAAATAAGTTGTCAAAATAAAATAATTAAAAGTCAATGTCATCAATCTACGCTGGTAAAGGCAGTGTTTGGGGGAACCACAGACAGGGTGTTAACGGGGGGTGGATCAAACGAAGGTCAGAGTAGATGACCTTCATACTCGTGGCTACCTAATTGACACCCATGTATGTTCATTGATTTTCATTTGTTTTAGAATTTTGAGCATTTTTGTGAAAAATCTTAAACATTTGACATGTTAGAAACTTACAGTGACCCTAATGCAATATTTTTTTTGATCTCCTGGCTTTTAGACTCGGTTTTTTATGACATAGAAAAGCCAAAGCAGTACACCGGTCACTTGACAATAAGTGGATTCTGAAGCCCATATCAATTTGCAATTTCAAGACTGCAATCTCAATCCACGCACCGGAACACAACAATGCGAACACTGCTGCGTGTACTATTGTTTTTTTTGACTATTTAAATCTAAACCAAGGTACATTCCACGTCGGTATATTGACCTTAATTCAAGTCCCGTTTGAGTCTTGTATCGCATACTACTAGCAGATAGCGTAAATTTACAAAAAAAAACCTAATAAGTGCTCGTCCCAAGAGCCCTGAAAGTGTTCATAAAAATAATGTAACGATACAAACGTTTAGGTCGTTACTAAATAAAGTGCATAATAAAGTGCATCCGCGCTTGCATTCACGGCGCGGGATCTATGGACGCAGGTGCACAGTTTATTGCAATCTTCGTGTCGCATAAAACTGACAGAGCCACACATGCGATAGAAAACGCTGCGTTTTTGTCAATTATTACGGCCAGTGATCAGATTAGGTAGAATTATTTCACCGAAATTTGCATTCATCATGTCAGCCGAAAGACGTCCACTGCTGGACATAGGCCTCCCCCAAGGCTCTCCACTCAGACCGGTCTTGTGCTTTTCGCATCCACCGCTTTCCCGCGATCCTTACAAGGTCGTCACTCCATCTTGTTGGAGGTCTCCCAGTCCGCGGACGCCACTCAAGAACCTTCTGACCCCATCGACCATCAGTCCTGCGTGAGATGTGCCCCGCCCACTGCCACTTCAGTTTAGCTATTCTTCGGGCTATGTCGGTAACCTTAGTTCTAATTACTCAATAAAAGCCGTTATTGCAAATCAAGTTTTTTTTAAATATCATTAAATTAAATATAATTAAAAAGACAATGGAGCATACAGGCTACTTGATAGATATGTGTTAGAGTAGGATCTGAAAACTGAGATGGAATGACTCTATGCTATACCCACTTACTTTAAAGGTTAAGATGGTGGTAGTGATCCAGAAGGACCCCGCACTAAAGATGGTGAGATGAGGATATATTTTGCTTGTAATAAATATTTCTATATCTTTCACGTGTGAGCAGTATTAACCTAGCGTGAAGTTATTAGTTTAGAGAGAAAGTTACTGTCTATTGATTACCAAAATATTATTTTGACAACTTTGTGACAGCTTATACGGACATACATTTATGAGGCGTTCTACACCTTGGTGTGGCCGCGTCATTATGACAAAAGAGCGCCAAAGGTTGGCAATCCGTGCTCACGTAACGTGCCAATCGATATAAACGTTTGCGAATCGTCGCTGGAAGGAATCGCCAACAGTTGGCGCATTGTTCATTATGCGCGCTCGTGTCAATGCATGCTTGTTAACACTGTTGCACGAGTGCCCCGAATATCGTTATGAAAAGTAAATATTTCCACATCACAGCAGCGGGGCGAAAAGGGTATTTTTAACCTTAGGGAGGAAAGTGTTTCTGAAAGAAGCATTAGTAATGCACTGTATTTTCGAGTCATAACTAGACATTGAAGCCATTTATAAATGAATTGTGAAATAAAAACCCTATTGCATAAAATAAACTTATCAGTAGAAACTAAGCGACGGTGGGTCTTGTGCTACAGCAACCGGTTCCGTATCAAGAACAATTGAATTACTACTAAAGGAATCTGTTGTGTTTATTTTTAAACTAGCTTCTGCCTGGGACTTTGTCCGCGTAAATTTACATTATCATTATTTCGTTGGGAACTTTTATATTTTACGCAATGAAAGTAGCCTATGTGTTAATCCAGGGTATGAGTACACAAACTTTCGCTATAATAATTATTAGTAGGATAGTGACACGAATTAAAAAACAACATCGTTACTCCGTTATTTTATTATTGTTAACGTTTTTACGTTGGATTAAAAACAATTTTACAAAAAAAAAACGGAAATCTTACAAATAATGCAAACCAGGTTAAGTGTAAAAGGTTAAAGATAGCTACTGCACTCCGACGACTGCAATCCTAAAATTGCAAATGCGTTGCCAACCCTGACGACTAGTCGTAAGTTGGAATGACATAGGGTAATTTTACCGGTTGTCTTATCCCTAACTCCTGCTTTGCAGCAGGTAAAAACTAGATTTTGGTAGGGACCTACCTACACATAAAGGGCCTGTTTCACAATCGACGAGTAAAATCTGCTATTTAAAATTGGCTCTGTCCTTGTCTATTGTTAAGTGTAAGAAAGAGAAAGGGCTAAATTTATCTGTCAAATATGCTTTACTTTTCGATTGTGAAACAGGTGGGTAAGAGTTCGAGTATATAACCTAAAAATATTACGTAAGTACTTCCCAATCATGTTAGTGGACTAAAAATATTAACAAGGACATGACATGTATTTGGAAGCTGTCAGTTTTGATGAGAATCTACATGAGCATTCGTAATGTTTTATAATGTTCCATGTTGTGCTCTATTCGACAAAATTACAACATAGCGACTTATTTTGCAAGGTTTTGCAAACGAATTTTTTTCATTAAGCTTTTTTCCGATATTGATCAATCGATTTTCAGCCTTTTTACTCGTAATTCATTAAGATCTTTGTCTCGTGTCTTTTTTTTTTTTATTCCAAATATCTGACGGAATGGTAGGTAGGTAACGTTAGGTTCGTTTTTATGTCAGGCTCAGAGGATCAAAACAACCCAGAAATAGAAACTCCGCAAAGCGGGGTAAAAAAATCTATCACGGTTTGTGAAATACGGCCTGGTGACAGACAGACGGACAGCGGAATCTTAGTAAATGAAACCCTAAAAACGCAAAAGACTTATCGTTATTTGGTTTTCAACGTCACGTTGTTATAGTTTCTTGTTTTTTTTTTAATTTATGTAGGGATTATTTTAAAAGGGAGCTATGAAGGTAGACTGACTTGGTTTTCATTATCTTTATATTCATCCCCCATGTCCTGTCTCGTTAGTTAAGTCTAGACGTTCAAACATTACCACAAGTTAATAATACAGCGCGTCCCAGAAACAACTTTAACATTTTATTCAAATATACAGGGTGTTTTGGAGCTCGATGCAAAGCTTTAAGGGGGTGATAGAGCAGCTCATAAGCTATCGATTTAACCCTCATATAAAGTTTGTTTTTCCGTACTAGGTGAAAAACAGCTACCAAACACCCTGTATAGCAAGCCATCGCAAGATATAATTATTTCCATGTAGCTTTATAAGCAGGGATCGGAAATTCGGATCGGTATTTACCTTTACTTTCACGCCGGCTTTGTTGTTCAGTTGTATGGAGGTGGACTCAATCATATACCTAATTCATAATAAACTTTCCGGGATTTCAAAATAATTAAATTACACCGGCATTAATTCATAATTATTTATTTATATTAACTGTTTGAAGTTATTTTCCATGTATATGTTTAACCAAATTTTATTTATTTACCTGTAACTTATTAACCTAACGAATTTATAGAAGCAAAACAGAATGTTTTATCCTACATGTAAAGTAATTATTATATTAACGTTTTGTAGAATCCCAGAATCAGAGCCATGCTGACGCCATGTTTGCCTATCTTTTTCCGGGATTTTGTCAACTTTAGGTAAATATCGATCCGAATTTCCGATCCCTGTTTATAAGTTATAACTTTAAAAGAATCCATACACTTAGCTATAATAAAATATTTAAGGCGTAATGTTATAAGGCTTACAAGTTGAGATTATTTACTTTTCAATAAAGGACATGCATGATTTTTTTAAATCGCATTGATATCACCAAAAGTAAAATTAAAATTAAAATCGGCCAAGAAATACGGTTTACTCGTACAAGTTACAATTTACGTACAACATTTTTTTTATGGCATAGGTAGGCAAACGAGCACACACGCCACCAATGCCTCGACGACACCGAGGCACCGAGGCCCACTTCCAGATGGTAAGTGGAAACTGTGACCCATAGACATTAGCCTTCCTGCATTGCCAACCCTGAGGACTAAGATGGAATGCCTCTATGCTAGTCATTTCACCGGCCGTCTTATCCCCAAACCGGAACACAACAATGCAAACACTGCTGCTTGGCGGTAGATTAATGGATAGGATGGTGGTACCAACCCGGACGGACCCTGCACAAGGTCCCCCCACAAGTAAAGAGCATAGACACTAAGTAGCAGTATGACTCCATTAAGCTGGCATTTGTAATAATAATAATTGACAAATTTAATTGTATTTATCTGCAGCTGCTACAATTCAATATATTTCCGAATTGATATATAAATGTTTTCAATTAATTCATTAACAAATTCATTTTCAATTCCAGAATGTCCACTGTATAACGCATTTTCCATTGAAAGTGTTTAATCGCGTTATTTTACATGAAAGACATTGGAGTTCAAAGTAATTTATTTGGATCTCTGTTTTAGGATTCAAAGGGTGATGGGCAATTTTGTATGGACCCATTCCCCACCCTCCGACAGTCACGAGATAAATAAATAAATATCAGGGGACAGTGTCACACCAATTGACCTAGTCCCAATTTAAGCTCTAGGCTTGTATTATAAATAAAATATAAAATATATTAAAATATACAGGGTGTCTGGAAAACCTTCGGAGAAATTTGGGGGGGTAATAGTTGGCACGATTCTGATCACGGGGGTATGGTTCATTTTTGTTTCTGTTAATGTCAAAAAAAAAGAAGGATTAATTATATTCATTTTGTTACTTGATGTATCGCAGCCGATATCTCGACCTTGACATTTTGACGTTGATAGTATACTACTCCAACAGTTCGTAGTATCTTACGTCAAAATTCAATGTCCGAGGTCAATGACCTGAGACCATACGTTGTCACATGGTATGTAAACAAACAGTTCGCTCCATGTTAACAAACAGTTCGCTCCATGTAAACAAAAATCAAGGTAGCATTATAATAAAAATAAATGAGTAATTTTAGTGCAACTTACTGTATTTTCGTTTTTGCAATTTGAACACTAATTGGTTTTAAATGTGAAATCACTAGGTCTCTTGTTCATGTTTTGCCGAGACTGATCATATCGTCCGTCTTTTACTGTCGAGATCTAACCATTTACCATTGTTTTCTGCTCTAAAGTAGCCCATGTAACTGATTTACAGCAAAAATATTGAAGACGTGAATATTGAAAATAACATAATTTAACACTGACATCTAATGACAGCCATAAATTCATAGACTTCTCAAAGTTCAAATAGACGGATTGAACGATCCGATTATTGCTCTCCGTATTGAAGAAAAAAAAGGAGAAAAAGAAAATCGTTTATTGGTGCAAACCACAGAAAAATAATAATCAAATTAAATACAGTGAGAAAATAATTTAAAACAAAACCTTAAAACTATTTTATAAAATAATAATGCACCAAATTGGGTGCTACTCAGCATCATAGTGTCAGACATGCCGTGACGCTGCACGCGCTGATTTTCAGGGCAACCAGACGGGGAGAAAGCGCTGCTGGCTGCTGGTTCGTTCCTTTTGATCCGCATGGTATTTGTGGCAGTAGCCAAAAGTCCAAGTGCAAAACATTTTGTCGATGGATATAAAGGTCGTCGCATAATTGATTATAATAGGCTATTTGACAACATTGAAAATATACTACAAATTGTGGTCATCCTATCTGATACTAGCGTAAAATAACGTATTTCACTTTATTTCACATTAAATTATGTCTATTTTTTTGGAAATTACACGAAATAATAAGGATTTTTTTTGAAATTTAATCTGTGGCAAAAACGCTATGTGATGTTAGAAATACTTTATAACCTGTGAGTGTGATGTGAAGTCACATCACATGCAAGTAAACAAAACAAACCCCAAACCAAACATCGCTTCGCTTGTGACATCGCTTCCTTGACTGATTGTGATTGTAGTCCACGTTTTATACTTTCTGGGTGTTCCTTAAGCCGGCTACTCACACACCTGCTGCAGGGGCAATACCGGTCGCACGGCGGTTGGACCAATTTTAGGCTGTTCTCTACACACTAGCCTGCCGTTCAGTGTGTAACTGATAGTCCCGCTGAACGCACGTCCACGAGAAAGCCTCCTGTATTGTCGAAACACCAGAGGATTGGTATCGCCTTGGCACTTTCTGTGGTGCTACCAAAAAAAAAAGGAAGAGAAGATATTGGGTGAAGAATTGGTTGCAGAAACGAAGCAAATTGTGCCACATGAATATTATGAAAGAATTGGAAGTAGATGATCTTAGAAACTTTTTGCGAATGGATATTGATTCTTTTGAAGAGCTCCTGGCTATGGTAACACCATTTTTTCCATTTTTGTCCACTCCGCTCGGTTGTCACCAATGAACTGACTGGAATTGCCCCAATCCTACTACACACGCAGCAACCTTGCAGGGCGGTAGACACAATCTAGGGAGCTAGGAAGGTCTAGCGCCCCTGCCGCCCTGCCGCAGGCCCAATCTAAAAATTGCTCCTGCTTGCCTACACACATCACAATTAAGGAGGCAATCAAGGGTCCAATTCCCATATTGCCCCTGCAGCAGGTGTGTGAGTAGCCGGCTTTAGTGGCCTTTTTCTTTTAAGGGTTTTTACCACAGAGTGTAATCACGTCGACCTCTTCTTACAAAGCGATCCTATTTTTCTCTTTCTTCTATGATACGAATATCTAGCAACAACATGTATGATGCCAGCTTTAAATGTAATTTTGATAAAACGTAACGTGTAGGTAGGATTTTTTGTTTACAAATGAAACCTAAAACTCTTTTCATAAAGAGTTTTAATGGTCCAAGATTTAAAAAGATAATATGTCAAATTGTCAATAATTAATTATTGTGTTTTTTATTCGTCGGAAGCCCTGATAGTGGTACAAATCAATGAAATACAGCCATGATTCATGATCTCGTAAAAGAAGTAATGTGCCTACGAGTGCAAGTGCTATTTTAGCCGTGTGAGTGTGAGAAAAGTGTGAGTAAAAATCATAATCGTAAGTTTCAGTTTTAGATTAAGTATTTCACATAATAGCCCTTATCAGACACCGTCTTTTCATTCACATTACAGGATAATGTGTCAGTTTTCTAAACTCCATGGAGCTTTTGACCATGATTGGAAACATTGTTCATAAGGAACAACTTGTTTATTTACATTACGTTGTGACACATATCGTCGGTGAAACTGCAAAACCGCGTAAGTGACATTTTAAATAAGGAGCAAAATGCACCTTTTTAATAAGACCGTAAGGTTTATTTTGCTCTATCATAAATTTGTTACTTACGCGGTTTTGCAGTATCACCGACGATATTATGAATGAATTTGTTAAGATGGGGCTCACTGAGAGCATCGTCAGGAAAGTCGATGATAAATCTGTCTGTAACTCAGTCAAATATTAACTTAAACAAAAGTTACCAATATAGGGATGATCCAAATCATCCACCCTATCTACAGTTAAAATTTCTCCGAAGGTTTTCCAGACACCCTGTATACTTAAATACATAGTACACATCCATGGCTCAGGAACAAAATATTCGCGCTCATCACACAAATATCTGCCCTTACCGGGATTTGAACCCAGGACCGCTAGCTTCGTTGGCAGGGTCACTGCCAACTAGGCCAGCGCGGCGGCGGCGTCGTCATCGTGCATGTTTATATGTTCGTTAGGACCCAAAACTATAAACTGGGACATGTTTCATCTCTGTTGGTGGGTGGGGACATTTTTGCCCATCGTCCTTTTAGTGCCCTAGGATAGTTTTATAACAAACTAGCTATTTCCTGCGACTACGTCCACGTAGAAGTAGTGTATACTCACTGTAAAAAGTAATCTTTGCTCTATGTCCATAGCAAATTCAAAAACAGATTCTAGAGAGTTACTTTTGCATTTACAATATTGGTAGGTAGGGATGGGATGTTTAATCCGTTTGTTTGTTTATGACGCCTTCACATCTAAACTGCTGAACTTATTTTAATGTAAACACATTACAAAGTGTCCTTAAAACTTGGACAATTCCCAAGGAAATTGAGATAAACTACTATTACGCGGACAAAGTCGCATGCAAAAGCTAGTTTGATAAGTACTTTACATACCATTGATAAGAAATACTAGATTTTATAGCTAATATTAGTTACTATATGCCCGTAATATGTTCACCTCGCCACATCATATTTCGTTAGTTCGAAAAAGAATCTTGTGTCGGTCAACTTAAGTCTAAAATCACTTTGACAAAATTAAATACCTATCCCATTATCGGGCCTTACGAGATTATTGCGTTGGATAAAGCATCTGTCCCTTTCGCAATTACATACTGGACAGAAAGTGAGAGATGTTTTATCCACGTCCGTAAATACAACCATACCCCTGGGGTATCTACTTTAATTTGTCGTCGCTTATTTTCATGGTATTCTATTCAACTAGACCGCCTCTACTGCCAAGTAAATAAGAGCTATACATACCATAACATGACAAAAGCAATAAGATTCAGCCCGAGTAGAATACTGCCCTCATAAGCCAAAAGGCGGTATCTCAAACTCAATAGCTAAATCAGATACAACCTTCTCACTTTAGTAATAAAATTGCACTTTCGACAGGAGTTTTGTCAGACATGCCGCCTTTTATCTTAGCAGAGCTTATAGAGTCCCCGATGTTGTCAACTTGACATGATTACGAAAAAATACGCTCTCTAAAAGGCGTTGAAATTTGCGATAAACTTAATTAATCGTAATCTCATAAATTGGGTGTGGTTGCCGGGTTAGAATAGTGCCACTCCATGTCTTCCCGTGGATGTCGTAAGAGGCGACTAAGGGAATATAGGCTTGCAGTACTGTTAGGCGATGGGCTTGCAACCTGTCACTAATATGCTGGTAAACATCTTAGCCTATTTGTGCAAATTGTGGTTACTGAATTATCAAGTTGTAATTCTGTAGCTCTGCCTAGCCCACTCTGGGATTACAGGCGTGAAGGAAGGTCATAAATTACTTTGCTTTAATACTTTAGTTAGACGACGTTTTATATATGCCTGCAGGCAAACTAGAAGGTGTATTTAATTAGTTGACAAATTGATACAATTAATTTAAGATTCTAATTGATTTATTGTGATGTTTTACTTGTGGGAGGACCTTGTGCAGGGTCCGTCCGGGTTGGTACCACCATCTTATCCATTAACCTACCGCCAAGCAGCAGTGTTCGCATTGTTGTGTTCCGGTTTGGGGATAAGACAGCCGGTGAAATGACTAGCATAGAGGCATTCCATCTTAGTCCTCAGGGTTGGCAGTGCATTTGCAGTCTTGTGAATGCGAATGTCTATGGGTCACAATTTCCACTTACCATCAGGTGGCCTGTGTGCTCGATTGCCTTCCTATGCCATAAAAAAAAAAATATAGGTATGAAAATCTTATTGAAATTAAATTGATTACGTTGATTATTTAAACTCGTGAATAACTTTTATTATAACCCATAAATCAAAATTGTGATACGACTTAGGTAAGTTATTTGTTTGTTGGTTTTTGTGTTATTGTAAGTAATAATGGACTTTTTAACTTATAAATATGTTGTTTTTTCACTTTAGATGAACAAAAACTACCAAATTTCCGACTAGAAAAATTATATTAAATATTAATTATAAGAATAGAATACAAATTACTCATAACTTTATTTGAAAATTACTGGCATAGGGCGTACCTGCTTAGTCCTTTAGGCTGACAACGTTTTGCAATCTTAGGATTGCAGTCTTGTGATTGTGTGTAAATGCAAATACGAGTATCTATGGTTTTCAGATCCTACAACCCCCAGGGGCACCACTGCTCAAATGGGTGGTCGTCATTGGTCAAGGTTGTGTCAAATGGCAACTTGTAACCTGTAAATTGTAATTTGTAGCTTTATAATACAGGCCCCAGATGGCCAGTGCCTTCTCCTTGCCATAAAATTTAAAATTAATTAGAGATACAGTCCTCCTCATAAAAGTAAGTTCTAAAACCGATACCGTTTATAAAAAATGAACCCACCATGAAAGCCGCACAAGATTCTGGATAACCACAATTATTGCGCCATCTGGCATGGCACCTTAAAAAAAAGAACTGGTCACGGCATTCTCAAACCGCCTAAAGCAAAACGGCATATGCGCATTACGGACTTTATACTCTCATACTACCTTTTTCTAGTGAACAGCAGCTGGTCAGTCGAGATGGCTTGTTTTTGCACCTGTGGACCAGTTTGGACGGACGTAGCGTGCGTTCACCCAGAGCGACAGAGACGGGTAAATAAGCGTGCCGCTAGAGCGAGACGTGGCGAGGTTTTTTTGAGGCGTTGGACAAGGATGGGTTAAGGTCGCGTGGCGCGGGAAAGGGATGGTTGTAGCTTGTTTTATTCACCCGTCCAGTTATTATCTCGGGCTTCCGAAGGCTAGTTAAAGGGTCTTGGGTGTTTTTGATTTTACTTGTTTTTAAATTGGAATGATGAGAATGATTTGTTATTTAACTTTGAATATCAGGGTGATAATCTCATACAATTTGTCTGTCCTAATTTTTGAAATGAATTGATAACAACACTACAAAAATAATAAGAATATTTGAAAAGTAAAGAAAGTCACTAAGCGTTCACGAGTAACTTGATATAAATAAAAGTTGGTTAACAACTAAAATCGGATTTTTTTAAATTTGCTTTTTTTGTTATTCGTACTTGTATTCATTTGTTTTCAAGAAGATTAGTTTTTTTAAATATAAGTAGCTAATATATTGAAAGGAGGTTTCATTTGTCATTGCACGAATCGCTAAATTGTACTGATTACAGAATTGTACCAATCGTACGAAGTAATAATTTTTGTAAACAGATAATTGTTCGAATTAGCATTTGTGTGGCGATCCTATCACGTAAAGAATTTAGTAGGTACATAAAAAAATAAAGCCAGGACCGGTGGTTTCTTCGGCAGTGAACAAAACATAGATAAGTTGCGCAGAGCGGTTTATTTTGACATATTTTTCAGTGCAAAATGGCGTAAAATTCTCTAATGCCCGGTTTCTGAGTACTTTTATCGGTGGTTTATCTGTCCGTAAACGCTATTGGTCCGTTAACTTTGACAACTGCGTTTCCGAACCACGTCTCAAAGATAAACTCCGTTTTAACTAGGTTTAACTTAACTGACCAAAGTTTGCCGTTTATCGGCTCCATAACTATTTGACGTTTTTTACGATTGAAGTTTTTGTTTTTGAAGTATCAACTGTAAATTTTTGTTCATACAGCCACTGGCAAATAAACTAGGTATTTTAATTTTCGTTATGATTTATTTATTAATTACAATAAAGTGGCTAAGTTTTCTCAAATTATTATTTTTACAAAAATCAACCGGAATTGATGTTGAATTAAGGCATTAACAGCAGTCTACGTGTGACAAACTATTAAGATCCATCTAGCGGCAGCGGAAGGAACTATTTATCTGTCAATAGTTATCGAACTGTTCGTAGAGCACTCAGAAACGCACGAAGAGATAAACGTCGTTTAACCTAAACATAACTTTAACGGATCAATAGCTATTAAAGGTTTAACTAGTGACTTCAGAAACCGGGCATTAGTGTCATACATAAGGCCATTTTACCTAATCCCTGCAAATCTCAAATCGTGTCGGTACTCAAAACGAGTACGCGTTTGAGCGTGCATTTGGGTCAACGCGTCTTAAGTTCCAGGCTCTTTGAGCGCGATCTTGAGATCTGGTTCGGGTTTGATATTTGTTTTGTGGCCAAAATACTGGTGGCTTAAGTTTAATGCCTATTGAACAAAATTTCTTTTCTACGTTCTTCGTCGAAATTTCAAATGAATTAATGAATAAAACTAGTTTATTTAGCATTATAATAATTATCCTGCTTCTTATTAATTGCAAACTGCTAATTATTGAAATTTGCTTTCGTCGTCTGTTTTACAAAGAGATAGAACTAACTTGGGTGTCCTTTAAACAAATGTGAATGGGCTGCTATTGAACCAGACACGAAAACTACACCCTTGCTTGACTAGAAAACCTTAATGTAACAATAATTCTCATTATAACAACATTTTTTTTTATATGCGAACTAAAGCGAAAAAAAAGAGGATTTTATTAGGAGCCTATTACAAAGCCTCCGCTGTCCTTTTGTACGTATGTCAGCGGTACAGAATAGTACAAATCCCTTAATAAATAAATAAATAAAATATCAGGGGACAATGTCACACCAATTGACCTAGTCCCAATTTATGCTCTAGGCTTGTATTATGGGTACTAGACAACGATATAAATACTTATATAGAGAAATATATACTTAAATACATAGTAAACGTCCATGACTCAGGAACAAATATTCGCGCTCATCACACAAATATCTGCCCTTACCGGGATTTGAACCCAGGACCGCTAGCTTCGTAGGCAGGGTCACTACCAACTAGGCTAGCTAGCTAGCTAGGCGCGTCGTAATGTGGAGTGCGATTGGCACTTGGCCGATTTTTACTTTATGTTGCTCCGTGTTACTCTAAAAAAATACATACATACACATATATAAACTCACGCCTTCATTCCCAAAGTGGGGTAGGCAGAGCTACGGAATTATCAGCAACTCTAAAAACTTGTTGATAATTCTGTAACCACATTTTGCATATCACATATATAATTAAACATGTTTTATTACGAGATTGATTAATGATTAGATGTTAGCAATTTAGAAAGCACAACTGAAATAAAACGTGGCTACACAGTCATTATAAAGTTGGCACACTAAGCGATACGCCATTTTAGTAAAGTTCTCTCTCTGTTGGCGACACAGAATGTTTATAAATGGTTATAATGTACGTTAAACTTAAACATACAAAATAACAACACGATGTCTAAGAATGTTAATTCCATTCTTTCTCTCACTTTCCCCCACACTAACACCTAAAGCCATTAATAGCCATTCTACCGAATGGTTTCAAATGAGCTGGTCCGCTACCGGCGGTACGTAGAAACTATTAACGTTTAGTTTATTTGTAGAAAAAGTTTACTGGACCTATTGAAGACTTTTATTAGGATCATTTTTATCTTGAGGCATTGAGATGCTGACTTTATGGTAGCGCTGATGTCCGTAAAAAGGACTTTTCAAACCAAAAGGTTAGTGAAAATCATTTGGGTTCAATAGTCAAATTCAAAATTCAAAATATTTATTCAGTAATTTGGCCACATGAGGGCTCTTTTACACGTCAGTAACATGGCAGTGAATCTACTAGCGCTTCGGACAAGACCATCATTGCGGAGAAGAAGCGCCGCAAGAAACTCCAGCAGAAGGTCATTTTTTCAATTATTAAATACAATAATACTTAAAAGTAAGTTACATTATAAGGTAATATAGTATATTATTTTTTTAAACTAACAAATAAAATCATTACAAATGTAAGGTCAATAAAAATAAAAATAAAAGGTAAAATGACTAGGAGAACAACATGACGAGGTCTCTACGTCAGGAACGATAATTATGACGACGTCGACGATAGTTTAATTTTATGTACGTCAAATAAGCAATAAAAGGGCTAACAACTGGATCATATTTTTATATGGAAAAAACAGCTTATGAAAACATACACACACCTTTGAAACCTTATTGATAATTCAGTAACCACATTTTGCAAAAATAGGCTATGATGTTTAGTTGCGTATCACTCGTAGTGACAGGTTGCAAGCCCATCGCCTAACAGTACTAAAAGTCAAGTAAATAAGAGCTATCAAAACGTTGATAATACGATACAGACAAAGATGAATTGATTGATTGATAGATTGATTTTATTTTATTTTATAAAAGAGGGAGGCAAACGAGCATGCGGCTTACCTGATGGGAAGTAATCACCACCGCCCATGAACACCGGCAACTCAAGTTGAGTTGTCGGTCCGTTGCCGGCCTTTAAGGAAAATAAGAGCTCTTTTCTTGAAGGACCCCATGTCATAACTGGCAGGAAATATCGCCGGAGAGAGTTCGTTCCACAGTTTCACCGTACGAGGTAAAAAGTGCCTAGAGAAACGCACGGTGGAAGAACGCCATTCATCAAGGTGATGTTGATGGAACCTGGCCCTACGACGGGTGGTACGGTGGTGGAATACGGCGGCAGGCAACAATGCGAATAGTTGAAAAATGAATTGCGTGAGTTTGAAAAAAGTTGCGAATGTCATCAATTTTTAGATACGAGTCTGCACACATATGCAACCGCAAAGCTACAGTAATCTCACTAATATTATAAATGCGGAAGTGTGTGCGTGTGTGTGTGCTAGTTTGTTACTCCTTCACGCTGTATTGGCTGGACGGAATTGGATGAAATTCGGAATGGAGGTAGCTAAATACCCTGGATTAACAGTATAACCACATTATTTTTTTTCATCTCGAAAAATTTTCAAGTTAAAAAAATCGCGAGCAAATGCTTGTTTTGCTTATAAAAAACAATCCTTTCTATGACAGCCGGCGTCACCCAAGTTCACCCAACCCTCTTAAATACGGAGGCAAAATAACTAGAGTCAGCACAGTTTTTAATAACCAGGCTTTACGTCCATTTGATTGTCAGACCGTTTCAGATTGTGACCGACAAGGACAAAAAACATTGTAATACATTTTTCATTCAAACCTAAACGACGTAAACGCTGACTTGAACCATGCTTATATCACCCTTGTTTAAAAGTTCATAGCGTTCAAAATTGATTGGTATGGGTTGAGAGTTAGTGTGTTTTGGAATGGAAGTGAGTGTAGGAGGGAAAGAGTAACAGTTAGTAGTATGATGATGGGAAAAAGTCATAAATTCTTTTGTGTCGTTCTGAATGAAACAAAGGAATTGTGTGAACCGTGCCTTATTAAGCGGTTGAAATGGGTTCGAGGCCTAACAAGGTCATTTTTTAAAGCAAATATTTAGTACCGTTGTAGTTAGATGTTTGTTTTAGTTGCTAGATTTGTTTTATGTTCTTGTGGAGTGTCTAGGTAATTTGTTCCTTAAACATTTTAGCTTCAGGCATTCGTAACAAGTAGAACTCGCTTGTAAATTCAAAAACCAATTGTAACATGTTCAGATTCCACTGAGGTAGGTACCACCATATAAAAAACTAGTTGACGCGGCAAACGTTGTTTTGCCTTATAAAGACAAATAATAAAGACAAATAATTTGCAATAAAATAATATTGCGACTATAAATTGAAATGTAAGCTATCCTATCTTTCAAGTTGGGTCGAATTGCACACGGTGTGCAAATCAAATTTAAAATCGGTTCAGTAGTTTAGGAGTTCATCGCGGACAAACAACGTGACACGTAATTTTTATATATATAGATTGTGAAATGTATTTAATGTCTCCGAAATCTTTATGAACAATTATAGCGCTATTCCTAAATAATGTTATATTGTTTACGTAAATTTTAGAATAACCAAAAAAATTGCATTGCTAATGGTTCATGTTCTGAACACTTAAAAAAATATAATTACTGAAATCTTCTCGTAAAACTTACACTTACCTCTAAAGCGGTAAAAAGTGGTCTGTAAAAAGCCGCCGTATCTTTATTCCCATTAAAAAGAATTTGATAGCAATACCAATCTACAATATGATCAATATTATATATTTTTATACATTCACAATAATATTTTTTTAAAACATCTGTTGTTAAAATAAACAGATGCTTTAATATAAAAGGTCGCAACTCAAAATTATTTTCATAGGAATAGCGTTCTGATTTTTAAAGTAGTTGTGGCTCATTTTTAGCTGTCTCTTTTTTAAACAATCGTTATCGGACCAAGGAGAGCACCCAAACAGCCAGGCTAATCACTAATGCAGCTGCAGCAAAGGTCGCACGCATCTCTTTGACAGTGCGGCCCCACGTCTCGCGACCGACGCACGTCAGTTTACGCGGGCTTTTAGCTTTTCGAACGTTCGTTCTTTTTTTGAACGAGGGTGTTTCGAATACGGAACTTGTAGTGTTTTGTTTTGGGAACTTGCGTTCTATTTCTGCATTCTGATTTTTGGTATTGTTTTGTTTTGTGTGTGAAGTGTTAGTGACTTTTTGGGAAATTGGATTTTTTCAACAGGATTTTGTTATTTTGAATGAGGTGAGTTGTTTTAAATATATTTTATCTGTGTAACAAGTAAATTCTTATTTTATTTCTAAGGCTGGTTAAATGCTATTTTTGGCATAGCTTGAATGTCTTTGAATTTGCGATAATTACAGTTAATTCGTTTGCGTGACGAAAAGTTAAACATGCAGGTTCTAAAATGAAAGGTAGAGCTGCTTTTATTTAATATCAACGTTTCTTGAGAATTCGCAATGTATATTTTGGGTAAAATATTTATTTCAACTAACAGTTAAATATTTAACTATATTTTTTTAAACCTAATAAAAGTTAAATTTATCTTAAGAACATAAGGTCTTACAGGTTCCAAGTCAAAGTCAAGATCCATTTGTTTTGTAGATTGCTAGATACCTACATATTAAACAATTTGATGAAAATTCAAATAGATGGCGCTAGTAGTAAATATTGTTCTTGAGTTAAGTTTAATAGACATTAACTTGCCGCGACTATGTTGACAACTACATTGTTTATTTAAATACCTAACTCTATTGCAATGCTCTAGGTACACTAGAGAATTTGGCAATAAACGCTTGAACACTAGAGGACTTCTCATTTTACGAGCGGGACAGTCTAACAAACCCTTTAAACTGTACTCTAAAACATTTTTGAGAAAATTATTTCGGTTTTTTTCAAAGTCGTTTTTTGTTGTTTAAAGAAAACTGTCATTAACTGACTCTTAACTCCCACCGTAAAACTTTCACATACAGTAAGGAAAATTGAAATACTTACCTTTTTATGTCTTATTCACATTGTGACAAGAGCGAAAACGGCACGTCTTTTAGCTACCCTTACTGTATTTTATATAACATTATGGTACTGAACTTGGTTGTTATTTGTCCAATAAACTCATAAAGCTCTTTCGGTGTGTATGCTAAATGAAACAGATGTATGCGTTAGGTAAATCGGCATTGAATATTGAATAAATATTTTACAATTGACATATTCGGAGGACGGTAGACTAGTCGGTAGTGAAATAAAACGAAATGAAATGAAATATATTTATTTAACAAAAACACGTTTATAAATAAATCATGGCTTTGGGTCCTGAGCTAGGATTCCCTGTTACAGGACCCAGTGAGGCAACAACATTACATTTATATAATGCGTTCGAAAAAACAGCCACGTACACTAACTGCCCAATGCCCATTAAAGACAGAAGTGAGAAAATGTAGAAAGAGATAAATATAGATTTTACATAAGAATCTCATGTGCACGACAGAGACAGTTTCTCTGTTTATCTTCATTGGTCACTCTCTGTACAGAGTAAAAATCTACCTATGCAAAATTATGAGTGTGTATGTGTGTGTGTCTGTGTTAAGGTAATTAATGATAATATATACTTATATAATAATATAAATTTTAGTTGGGGATTTAAAATCTAACATGGGGACAGTGGTAATAATATTAATAGATAGTAAAGTCAAAGTCAAAGTGGTAGGTTTGGAATTTACTATTTCACTACAGTCAGAAGCAGCTCTTACTCGCAGTAGTTATATTGTATGAGTCACTACGTTACTAGTATTCTATATGGTGGCCCTGTCTACGACGCTAGCGGTCACGGGTTCGATCCCCGGTACGGGGATATATTTGTGTGATAAGCGCGAGTATTTGATCCTGAGTCTTGGGTGCTTTCTATGTATTTAAGTATGTATTTATCTATATTAGTAAGTTTATCGTTGCCTAGAGCTTAGTTTGGGGCTAGGTCAATTTGTGTGAGATTGTCCCCTCATATTTATTATTTATTATTATTGAAAGCTTGTATTCTACAAGCTTTTATACTTGTGGTTACGTTGAGTGCGTGTTGGCAAAGCGTACATACACATAAGCATTATCCTGACTTTCACTCGGTGTTTAAGACCCGTTTGTGCGTCTCATAGTATACAAGTTGCGTATAAAACAAAAGATTTTGCACCTGGGAAAAGATCTGGAAAAATGTATTACGTAAATAAAAAATACAGTAAATAAGTGACGAGAATAACTATAGGTAATGGTTGTAGTAAGTGTCTATTGACAGACAGATGTTCCTACTGAAGCGTTGACCGTCAACCGTTATTAAAAACCTTTGCAACTGACTTGACAGAAGCGCGTGACGCTAACCCTACGTGATTCTGTTTAGAACAGAGTAAATACTTTTTAACAGAACAACGACATGACACATATAATAACAAGAGTGAAAGCTGTTAATTAAGAAAAAAACCTCTGTAATACACAGCAACCTCTCGAAAACTCCAAGTAATTACAAACAACACGTAAGTAGGGTTTTCCGTAGACATAAAAGAAAAACCACAATCTCAAACGCTCGAGTTTTTGCAAAAGCTCCAATGCTAATTAATTCTAACAACGTTACGAGCAATAACAAAACGCAAAACAAACGAAACCAAAGTGAATTTCTAATAAAAAAGACATTACCAGGTAGTCGGTGTCCCAAAAAAATAAGCATCAAGTCGATGCTTTGAAGTTGAGATGAGTATCAAAAAGGCAACATTACTAATACAACTGGGAACTACTGCACAACTCATTATCAACTTTATCTCAATAGTAACAGAGTTGTTAACTGTGGTGTATAGCGGTGAATATAAGTTGGGAAATAAGTAGTTTTTGTGGACTAACAGGTTTTGATACATGCAGCATAATTAGGGCAGGTGTTCGATAGGGCGGTATTTTTTGTTGTTTTTAAGTACTAGATTTTTATTTTCTACGAGTGGACCCGATGATGAGAAATGTATTAATAGGCGGACAAGTTTTACCCGTTTTTTTTACATTCGGGATAACTGTTTTTTTTATTGCTTGGCCACAATGGAGGCGCTGCTCAGAAAAGGACTATGAACAAAACGTTACTCGGACGTCAATAAACTAGAAAAATTCGCGTTTCCTACGGAAATATCTCATTATTTCGGAATTAACAGTATCCTGCTTCCTTCTCTTTAAAAGTTCATGACTTTAATAGTAGTAATGCCACCAAACAACTGTTACAATTATCAAACAAACCGCGGAAAACCGATGGCGCTCTTCAGTTTTCGTTTCCATTACTAAATCACAGTTCTACTAATTTAATACTTAAACCATTTTAATAGAGACAATTATGTCAATATTAAGAATATTGGGGTTTACACAGATAAGTACATATATACATAAACTCACGCCTTCATTCCCAGAGTGGGTTAGTCAGAGCTACAGAATTGCCAACAACTTTAAAAATTCTTTGATAATTCTGTAACCACAATTTGTACAATTAGGCTAAGATTTTTACCAGTGTATTAGTGACAGTGTGCAAACCCATCGCCTAACAGCACTATCAGCCTTTATTCCCTTAGCCGCCCCATACGACATCCACGGGAAGACATGGAGTTGCACTATTCTAACCCGGCAACCACACGGGAAACAGATTAGGTATTTTTAAATATACCAAATTAACTATTTATTAAAACGAATCAGTTAGTACAATAGTGAAAAAAAGTAAGTTATTCCATAATTATGCAAATTGCGTTTTAATGGACAGTTAAAATCAATTTCTATGCAGAATTATAATTTAGTCATGCAAAAACTTCATACTTTTTGTGTAATCGGTTTTGCGACGTGATTTTTTGCTACACCAAATTAAAGTCAATAAAAGCTGTCATCGGAAATAATACTTTTTAAAACTGGTTTTTGCCGTGTTGGTTATTTTTATTTTCTATGTTGAGTCAAAGACATGTTGCTTTAAAATATTTTCCAAATAACAATACTTTATCTTCAACTAAATACGAACGAATCAATGTAAAATTGAATATACAATGTTGCATTATTTTATATATTCTGACCCACTTCAAAACAAAATAACATACTATAATTGTTTATCGCACATAAAAGTTACAATTTCATTTGCACATCGCCTTTGCGGTTTATTATTGCAAAATAAACTTTATCAATTTGAAACAAAACTGGTTACAACCGCTTTTGATGCTGTGTTTTAGAAACTCGCTGTTTCAATACAAAAAGGACGCAACTTAGATACAAAACAACTTAACCATTAACACTGTATTTGAACAGCGTTCTGATTTTAAATGCAACAATGATCCCTTTTGAAATGCGTCGCTTTTGTATCGAACCGAAACGTTCTTTTAAAAAACCGTTAGCGTGGCTATGGCTGTTCTATAGTGCCAGTACTCCTACGCGAATTCTTGGTCTCGTCATACGGGTTTGTACGAGGATTTGGCTATAAACATTGTTTGTGGCCAGTTTTATATGAGCTCTTATGGCTAACCGCAATAAAGTATTGTAGCTTGCCAGAGTCATGTAACACGAACGTCTAAATAATAAACGTGTATTTCTTTTACTTTTTTATAGTCTATGACATTTTCAATAGCAGCCTTAGATATTTATTTTTTATAAATAAAAGGAAAGTAAATAAACAATTATTTTGATATTTTATTAATTTTGATACTTTTATGTCACCCTAGGCCGCGTGCCGTTCATTTTTAACTCTTAACGCAAACAGAGACGTAAAAAGTTTAACGTGTGTTTGTATATAATGTGTGTCTGTCTGTGACATTGTAGGTACAAAACATAAAGTTTTATTAAAAGTAGCCGTTAAATAGTGAAAAGCTCAGTAAAGGTTGCCATTACATCGGCGGATTTTATCTTTTTAATACAGCAAATAATACCATAATAGTAGTTTATGCAACAGATGTATAAAAGAGGTCAAAAAAGACGAGTTGTGTGGTTACGATGTGAGCCGCAGGCGAACATCGTAAAGCAAGACGCCACGAGTATTTTTTGACTTAGTTATACACCGTTGCATACAATACTTTTTCTACGACTAGGTTTCAAATAAAATGCAAAATTAAATTAATATACCTAGGTTAGAATACGAACGAACGAAGCACAGAACAACAAACGAGCGAGAAACATTCGAAAACAACAAAATATGTGTCTATGGTTAACTTTGTTTTTAAATTGATGTGCTGTTAAATTGACTTGCCAGGTTTCATATTTTTAAAAAAAGTTGCACAATCGATTTAACTTGTGAAATAGGGACTAAAAAACACCTAATCATTTGAGAAATGAATTCTTTTACCTGATTGGTCGATTTTAATATAGCTGCGTTCTGGTTGGTTGATACCAAATAAAATGTTTTTTTTAAAGAGTTAAATTAGTAAAAGAGTTTACATACCAAAAAGAACCTAACGTTCCGATTGACAGTCAATGTGTATTGTGATTGGTGGTTTAATTTGGTGAAGTATTTTGATTGGTCAAATTAACCTAGGTGTAAGCTTTGGCAGCTAGGCATATCGTTTTGGCTCAAAAAAGCACAAGTGCTGTTAAGGGGAATAGACTAGAAATAGACTTTTCTACGGAATGTTCTGCGGACATATTATCTATATTCTTATATTAGTGTTCGTGACTATATAAATGACAGATAAAAGTACAGGAGTAGGAAAAACAAATTAAATACACTAATTTTGTCATTTGTCAGTCACAGGTGTTTTAATGAACGTTTATACAACTAGTTTGTAAAACCAGGGAGCCGGGTACTAAAACTGGCGCTTCTAAGGAGACGTAAACCCTAGGGTAACATTACTTCAAAAACGACGTAAGTGCCTAATTTCACTAAAATATCTCCTGTCTCATTTAAAAAGCAACTATGTGTGAATTTCAAAGAAACACTTAAAGCAGTTTGTATTTTAAAACACGCGAGGTCTTATTATACTGGTAGCGACAATTTGCTTTACAACACAATATCATCGGAAATACCAGAATGTTAAATAGGAAACAATATTATCTTTATTTAGCGGCTTTGTTCAATTTGACAAAAAAAACCATGTCCTATTTTGTATGAGTTTTTGTTGGGCTTTATCGGTTTGTCATCGTTAATAATGAACCAATTTGGGAACAAATAATAATAATATGTTTGTTTATATAACTATCTTAAGACTTACGAGTTTTTATGCGGAACTTTGTTAAGATAAGAATTAAAGACGGTTTTTCCTAAAATTTGTGATAATAAGAAAATGATTCTGTTAAACTACTCGGTCGTCAATTCGTCTTCTAAATATTAACCAGCTAGTTTTAAAAGTTTTAAAGCACAGTTGGGTACCTTTATAATCTGGCCAAATTTTATTGACAATAAAAGCTGCTATTCGTACTTAAGAGGTTCAATTTCCATACACAATGCGACAACGTTTCCCTCCTTTTAAATCGGAGTAGGTTTAACTACATACATACATACATACCTTCACGCCTTCATTCCCAGAGTGGGGTAGGCAGAGCTACAGAATTACCAACAACTCCAAAAACTTGTTGATAACTCTGTAACCACAATTTGCACAATTAGGCTAAGATGTTTAACAGTGTAATATTAGTGACAGGTGGCAAGCCCGTCGCCTAACAGTTCTACAAGCCTTTATTCCCTTAGTCGCCTCTTACGACTTCCACGGGAGGATATGGAGTGGCACAATTCTAAGCCGGTAACCACACGGCAAAACACTACAAAGGTTTAACTAGTTAACGATTTTTGAATACGTAGATAACATAAACCACTAATTTTGTTAGTTTTCCTTAAAAGAAACAAATTCATAAAAAAGCCGGTCAAGTGCGAGTCGGACTCGCGCACCGAGGGTTCCGCCCAAAGTCGTAGGTACATATATAATATTTCAGCTGGTCTATTGCCTGACGCACACGCGGTCGCAATCGACTTTAAAGCGGAACAAGTGTGCTCATTTTGTATTCAGAGTATTCAGACAAGCTTTCGATTTTCAAAATGAAAACGATTGCTATTGCGATTGCGTTAGGCAATAGCCCCTTAGGAATCAAGAATCGTGTAGGAAATTACTTTATTTCCCGGTTCACATTATTCCAGCAAAAGCATTCCAGTACAAGTACATTGCGTCGTTAACGTCGCTCTCGCCGCAAACGTGAAAACGCCTCCGGGGTGTATTGGGCCAAGTGTCAGAATGTCCAAGGTGACATAATGTCCGGATGTTATAAAGACCGGTTGTCAATATGTACAAGTGTCAGAATGTCCAAGTAGTCATAACGTCCAGATGTTATAAAGACCGTTAGTCAATATGCACCAGTTTCAGAATGTCCAAGAAGTCATAACATCCAGATGATATAAAAATGACGACAGGTAGATTTAGGTTATGTTAGTTTTGCAGCAGGCCCGGAGGGCCAAACCACCCAGCAATAGGAGGTCGACACTCATATGAAAATTTCAATGCCATTAAACAGTATCGACGGAGCTCTGCTCACGCAGAGCTCCTATTTCTGGGTGGTTTGGCCCTCCGGGCCTGCTGCAAAACTAACATAACCTAAACCTACCTAGGCCCTGTTCCACCTATCCCTTATTATAGCTTATGGACATTGGTAATTTTTTGTTTTGATAACTGGACATTATGACAACTGGGCATTCTATCAATTGGATGTTTTGATAACTGGACATTATGACAATTTAACTTTTTAACAATTTGTTGTTTTGACACCTGGATGTTATGACAACTGGGCATTTTAACAATTGGGCATTATTTCCTGGTCATTTTGACACACTGGACTTTCTGACATTTGGCCCAACATACCCCGGAGGGGTGAAAACCAACTCGTCAATGTATTGCGCGGTCTTGCCTCGACGTAGGCGTAGGGTAGATGATAAAGTCCGTATAATAATAATAACGAGATTCACCTACTTATTATGTTTAATATTATTTATCTCTAACTACCTATTAGGTATATTATTATTATAAAGAGGGAAGATTTGGTTTTTACAGAAGGTAGACACTTAGCTGATACTCAGTCAATTTTAAATATTTCCGCTGCTAATGTGTACCTACCTGGATATGCAGATTATGCAGTAATTTGTAATTTTAGGTGTTTAATCATACAAACAAAGTAATTGAATCTAATCTAGCTAAAAGTGCTAGAACTGCGTTAACGTTTATTTCTTAGTTAGTTATAGTTACAGTTATTATTATATTAGTATCTATACAATCTACATAATTTATATTTTAATACAGGAGCATAATACGAAATTTCTCATTAACGCGATTTTTGAAAGTTCCCGAGCCTTATGTTATTCACTGGGGAAATCTTGTCAGCGCGATGTAGGAATCAAGTCAATCAAGTAACAGCGACATCTATTGAGAACTTGGTTTTCTTTTGTAGAAGTAACATTCAAAATTACCATCATTTACGATTACTATCGCCATCTGCTAGCGAGTAGCTAACACTTCATTTATTACAACAAATTTATTTCACCGTTCCTTGCATAAAGACCCATTCTTTGTGATTTAATTAAAAAAGTACAGTTTTCAGATTTTTTCCTATACTTGTAGTTCATGACGGTATTACTTACCAAATTTTAAAGTTCTATTTACGATTACTAACGCCATCTGCTAGCGAGTAGCTAACACTTCATTGATCACACGTCGTTTCCTGCATAAAGGCCCTGATTTTTTTGTTATTTAATTAAAATTTACAAATTTCAGACTTTTTCCTATACTTGTAGTATAAGACGGTGCTACTTGCGAAATTTCATAGTTCTAGGTCATCGGGAAATACCCTATACATTTTGATTCCCTCGACAGTGTCGAAATACACGTTTTTTGCGGCATAAACGGCCGTATCTTTATTTTACGTTAACGTAGGAGCTTGATTTTTTCACAGTTTCACGGGGCTGTAGACCGGAGTATATGGTTTTAATTTCAACTCGATACCTCCTCGCGTTCCCGTGATAAAGGGTCTTGACAGACAGACAGACGGACAACAAAGTGATCCTATAAGGGTTCCGTTTTTTCCTTTTGAGGTACGGAACCCTAAAAAGGAACGTAAGACCTAGTTTTCCATAACAACTAGGTACCACATAATCGCGAATAGAAAAAGTTCACTCCGGGTTAAAATTTGACATTTACCCATACAAAATTTGACAATTTTTTATCCGTAGTAAGGCTGTCTGTGCGCGGTTTGAAAATAGGATTCCGCCATTAGCGGGTGTCAAACGTTATAGCCCGGAGCTAAATTTGAATGGTTTTTTTTGACAGCTACGTGTTTTAATGGTTGCTTCATAATTCTGTTAAGGTATTCGAGAATCAACATCCAAATTATAAAACATTACGCGGATGAAGTTCATACAACCTAAAAGGCATCGGCACACCAAAAGCAGGGGTGTGATTCTCTTAATGATTGTTCACTTGACGCAGCTCATATTAACCGGCGAGTTTAAGAAGTCCGTCAAGGCGTACAAAACACATTTTAGCGTTTGCAATCTTAATTAGTTGGCTTTATGCGACATTGAACCAAACAAACGTCTCTCATCATATTGCAGGTCTGTCTCTGTAGCCAGAGCAGGACGAACGCGGGCCAGCGTTACTTTTGACAACACTTGACTCTAACGAAAATTTGCAACGCTCATTATAGAATAGTTTTCACGCCTCAGTTACGTAATAGGTGGTGTTCTGATACCATTAATGATTGAGTAGAAAAAAATATTAAAATAATTGGATTTTAATTAAAGTCATAGAAACAATTAATAACAATATTATAGCATCACTATCATCCCACATAAACTACAACGGTCTATTTAAATATTTGGTAACATTCGCCGAGTCAGAGACTAACAATTTTTATTGCCATAACGGAAAGTCTCATTGTGGCGACTAAATTGTTGTCTGCGTTTTAATTGTCGTGTTAATGAAAACGTCAGTCGCGATTCGTTTTCGGAGAAAGGGATTTTTATTTGTTCCGTCTCCGCAACCAATGAACATAGTGTGCTCCGGTTACGTTCAATTTGTAGCAAATTTAATTATCTATATTACATATAGTACCGGACAAAACTACCTACTTGAGAAACGCTTCCTTCTAAGTGCCAACATTTCGCAGTTTTTCTAGCGTAATGGGGATAGCACAGGGTTTTCAAGGTTGCAAACTTGGGTGTCAACTACTCTCAAGAAAATAACACGGTTCAAGTGTTTTCTATGCATCATGTTATAAGTGGCCAGTTGTTATCAATACAAATAGTTTTGATGATAAGTATAAATATTATTAACCTTTGTAGCTACCATTACATTTAGTATTTTTAACCGTCTTCAACAAGGAGGATGTTTCTCAATTTGACCGTTTACATTATTTTGCCGTGTGGTTGCCGGGTTAGACTAGTGCCACTCCATGTCTTCCCGTGGATGTCGTAAGAGGCGACTAAGGGAATAAAGGCTTGTAGTGCTGTTAGGCGATGGGCTTGCCACCTGTCGCTAATACACTGGGTAACATCTTAGCCTACTCGTGCAAAATGTGGTTACAGAATGATCAAGAAGTTTTAAGACTTGTTGGTAATTCTTAAGCTCTGCCTAGCCCACTCTGGGAATGAAGGCGTGACTTTATGTATGTATGTAAGTATGTATGTATGTATGTAGGTACATTATTTTTTTATAATTTTTCACGTATTACTTCGTAGTGAAAGTGGTTTTTAATCTTTAACTATAAACACCTACTGAGTCAATGCCACTTAGAAAAATATTACTCGCAGCATGGACGAATGAGGAAATGGACGAACGAGGAAATAGACGAATGAGGAAATGGACGAACGGGGAAATAGACGAATGAGGAAAGGGACGAACCGGGAAAATGACAAACTGGGTGGGGACAGAATAGACGAACGGGAAAATGGACGAAGGGTGCAGATTTGTTAAGAAACCTACCCACATATTGTCAGTGAATCTGCAAAACCGCCTAAGTAACATTTTAAATAAACAACAAAATGCACATTTTTAATAAGACAGTAAGGTATATTTTGCTCTATCATAGATTTGTTAGTTACGCGGTTTTGCAGAATCACCGACGATATAATAAAATCGTTTTGACATTCGCATTTGCGATATAGACTGGCATATAAAACGCAGCCATATGAATAAAAACGAAACAATTGAACTTTACAAACAATTTTGAAAACAAATACCTGCCGCACAAAATCGACCGCGGTTTTAAATTTTAAACCGTACCAATAAAGGCCTTTTGACACTCGAGTTAACAACGCGTCATATTTTTAACGTACGTTACGTACCTATTCTCTAACGCAAAAACCGTTAACATACGAGTCGTTTTTCAAACTGGAGTATCTCCTTGAAATTTGGTATACAAATTTAAAACTTAACTTATTCGAAAAAAGACGCAAATTCTGTTGTCCTTTTGCATGGATTTATCCCAGTTTGAAGTTAAGCGACTCGTATTTTGTTCGACTTAAGTCTAGATAGCTAATTGATGTTAAAGTCTAATTGTAAAATCAGTGCATTAAATACTGGCCATAGAATCATCTCATGGAGCAGGGTCGACATTTTCTTGGTACGAGGGCTAAAGGAAAATGTAGAGTTGGATCGCGTACATTGAAAATTACATTTACTTAACTTAAAACTTACAGAACAAAAGAAGTTCAGTTTCTGGAGTAGAAACTACCCATTCATTTAAAGCCCCAAGGTCAGAGGCCCGTATACCTACTATGTACACTCAAGACCAATGTAAACTGTTCAATTTATAATTATGGAAATTAAAACGAACTATTACCCGTTTTAATAACTATAGAGTTTTAAACGTATAATAGAGAATAAAACCGTAGCTAACTAAATTCGATTGGCTGAGTGACGAATGCTTTTAAGCCTTTTCGTTACGGGTGAAGTGCTGCGTCGATTTCAACGGTGTGCTAACTTTCGGCATAAAAAAGAGTAAACAAATTTCAAGAGACCAATCCACACACGTTTGGTTATTCAATGTTTTATGTTCTTCTAAATAAATTTGTACACATTCATAATCGATTCACAACCTTTCACTGTTCCCAATCTTTTAAGGGTTAGCTGGCACCTTTGCACATAATTATATAATATTAATTGTATTGTTCTAGTTTTTTTATTTGTACAATAAAATGTTAACCTTTTAAATGTTAACTTATACACCCAAATAATTTTTTACTTAATATTATAAATGCTGAAGTAACTCTGTCTGTCTCTTATGCTTTCACGGCTATACCGATAATCCGATTTCAATAAAATTTGGTACTAATAACTTGAAACTCGAGAAGGACATGGTAATTTTTACCTGCGATAAGCGACTTCTACGTTCTAGGTAGACGAAGCCGCAGACAATAGCAGTAATACTACAAATATAAAAAAAGTATTTCTGTTTGAGACGCATTAACGGCTAAACCATTGAACTTTTTTCAATATAAGAATAAGAATAATTTATTTACCAAAAAGTCACTTTTTGTATGTATGTATGTTACTTATGTCTAATTTACAGCGGATCCCAAACTAGGCCGAGCCTGTATCTTGGGCATCCCAGGAGTGAAGCTATCATGTAGGCGTTAAACATTTTCATTCACCAAATACCTTTAAAAATAAAATATGATGTGATGAAAATACCTATACACCGTGTTTTCTTTGATTTACGATAACTTTAAGGGAACGTTCTTTAGGTCAAATAAAGTTAATTTCCCGAAGACAGACAAATGATAACTGTTACGGTTTTAAAGATATTTAATTTTTAAATTTAATCAGTTAATCGCGTTGAACTGGTCTAAAAGGCTCTTAACTGTCTGTGTATGTCACGCCAACATTGATGTATTTGACACTGACTATGAGTTAACTTTAAAGGCCCTTTTAGAATGACCAAAGATACAACATTTAATTACTTTGTTCTAAACAGAAAATTATATGTTTTTTTTTTTGCAATATTTAACAATCGAATCTACCAATTCGTTTCTATGGATGTACCTAGTACTATGCCGAAGTTATCGTAAATCAAAAAAAACACGGTGTATACAGAGAGAGAAAGAGAGATAAAAACCCCTTGATATAAAAGGTAAGACACATTCTTTCAGAGCTAAGTTAAGCTAAGCTAAGCCCAACGGATTTGCATGAAAAAACTAACGCCAAAAATCCTGGTTTCAAATAAAGGCGTAGAGTCATAAGCAATAGCTAATACTTTTACCTTGACTGGAAACAAACATACATAACAAAGTTCAATAAAATCTCGTAAAATACGATAAATGGTATCATACATACATACATAAACTCACGCCTTCATTCCCAGAGTGGGGTAGGCAGAACTCTAAAAACTTGTTGATAATTCTGTAACCACATTTTGCATAAACAGGCTAAGATGTTTACCAGCGTATTAGTGACAGGTTGCAAGCCCATCGCCTAACAGTACTCCAAGCCTTTATTCCCTTAGTCGCCTCTTACGACATCCACGAGAAGACATGGAGTGGCACTATTCTAACCCGGCAACCACACGGGTAATAAATGGTATCACTTGAGTAATAAATAGCCCAGAGAAGAGTTAAAATATCATTTCGCGATAAAAAACAAGCCAATTACATAATTTGTTCCGAAACGCCCACTCGCATCGCCCTCCTAAGCAAATAAGCCGTATCTCAAAATCAATAATCAAAGCAGTTTAAGTTCTCTCCTCTTAGTAATAAGGTTGATATTGCTACAGGAATTTTATCTGACATACTGCGTATTAGCTTAGGAGGGCAGCAGTGAATTTGAATTATCACAAACGGACTCGCGTATACAATTAACACAATAGGTATTGTACATAAATTGAAAGGGCTTCGAAACAAGGGCTTTTTAAATGGATAATATTTCTGAGGCTTATTTATCGTCCTAAGGCCCACCATACAAACAAAATTGGCAATGGAATATGAATCTATTGTAAATTAAATAAAGTCAATTTTCTAATTTGATCAGGGGGGTTATTATGACATAGCTTTGCAGCTCAGTTTATGCTGAGAGAAAGAGACAGAGTTATGTAGCATTTATAGCTCTGTCCTTTACACTCGCCGTAAAACGAACTGAATAGCTACGTTAATAAGCCCACAGTAGTCACAAAAACAAAATATATTCCACTTTACTTCCTTTGCACTAGATCTTTATTTCATTAGCCGTATTATGTACTATTTTAAGTACAAGGAACCTCTGGAGGTTATCAAAATGTGGCGAGTTCGTGGAGTTTTATCCTTTTATATACCGCCGGACCGGGAGACGAGCTGTGGGTAAGCCTCCAACAAGATGTAGTGACGATCTTATGAAGATCGTGGGAACGCGTTGGATGCGAAAAGCACAAGACCGGTCTGAGTGGAGAGCCTTGGGGGAGGCCTATGTCCAGCAGTGGACGTCTTTCGGCTGACATGACAATGATGATGATGACATGCCGTCACGCAGCGTTGGCATTGTTGTGTTCCGGTGTGGGGCTAACACAACTGGTGAAGTAAGTATTAGTCCTGAGAGTCAGTAACACAATATTATGAGCAGTCTTCAGGTTCTAGTCTTGAGAATGCATCTCTGGGTCTCCGATTTCGCTAACCATCAGGTGCATATTATGTCTGCTCGTTATGGCCCCTCTACACGTTGGCGCATCATGGGAGTGCGTAAGGGACGGGGCAATACGTAAGAGTGAGCAACATGATCTTGCACCTCACTCTTACGTATTGCTCCGTCCCTTACGCACGCCCATGATCCGCCAAAGTGTAGAGGGGCTGTTAGCCTTCTCTATGCTCTTATTAAAGTTAAGAATAAATAAAGAAGGTGTATAAGGGATAAAGCTGTAGCAGTCGTCTAGCTCTTTCTCATACACTTACTGAAGTTTGATTAGAATTTAAGTCATAATATAATGACCACTGGAATATTTTGAAAGGTTACGTAAGTATATAATAAATAAAACTAAAATTCTATAAAAACAAACCGCTCTCTGTCGATCGAGTGACCGAAGTCATACGAGCGGGCTCACTTGACGGGTAAAGCGGGTAGTTGAGAATGCACGCCCTTCAATGTTGTTACGCTCTGACGGGACAACTTTAACTCACCGGTTAGTTATTGGCCCGTCGAGCTTAAATGCGAGTTCATAAGAAAAAAAGTTTCAATACCTATAAACTGGATAACTGCAAAGTCTTATGGTTTAAATACCCTAATAAAGATATTCCAAAGCAAATACTCGTTACATTTTAAAGTGAGTACATGGATTTCACATTGTTTTCTCTCGACGGTCTCATTATTTTGTATAGTGTTAATTAGAGATTTCCCTACGTAGTTATTATACGTTATAAGGCAACGTGCATCAATGATACAGACCCTACAGTAGGTCGGATTGGAAACGAAGTGTGGTTTAAAACTAGTCAGGGTTAAAGCCTTTATTCTGCTTTAGTTTAGCTTGTCTTGATTACGTGTCGTAATCATTTAGCGTAGACGGTATGACAGGTCGTATTGATTTAACAGCAAGAACTGTCTTAACTTTAACTTTGTCGAATAATATTTTTGAGTTTATTTTTGTAATAACATGATTTAAAACACTCAGGCCCTTAAAGGTATTTGCCCTTATTGTTATTTTCTGTTATTTTCTGTCTGTGTAATGAAGAATTTACGAACTTACATACTTTATTTATATAATACATACATTAACCGTAACATTAAATTGACAATACATGATTTGATATCAATTACTTCAAACTGTTGACGATGAATTAATATTTAACTATGTAACTATACTGGTATGTACGAATGCCATACTGATGCTCATTTAACAAATAAATCAGGCTTATGATTTTTATAACAGTTCAACGTCACACAGTAAATGGTTGATAAAAAATGTTAAGAAAAACCAAAAAAAGGTAGGTTAGGTTAGTTAGTTGTTTATATACGCCCAAAAGGCAAACCGCTCAGGAACAGGTGCCCCGCATAGCGGAGACCCGTCGACTCAGTGATAAAGTCGTAGGTGAGCCCAGAAGAGTCGCCATTCTTGTCTTGGTAAATTTTGTTTTGACAGTAAATGTTCACCCTAACCACAACATACAAAAGATACATTTTACGTAACGTAACTACTCAACGGGTCAACCAATTTTGATAAATGATGCGTCATTAGATTCATTTTGATGGCGCAATTATCACTGGGTACATACAATTAAAAAAAATACAATTTTATTCCGATTTTAGGTGTTTTAATGTTTTTAACATATATTGACGACAGTATCTAAAATGCAGTTGGGTTTTAAAAACTTGTTATTTAATAAACTGCTCAGTTTTTACTGCCAAATATAATTTCATAAATATGCTTTTGTGATTTTATAACTTATGGAAAGCACAATGCTGCTTGCTGTAGCTCAATCCATACTATTTAAATTATGCGGTTTAAAATATTTCGTATTAGCCATCGTACTTTGCAATAAAGGTCGAAAGGCGGTAGTCAATTATTGCATATTCATCGGTGCAAATACCTTTTACCTTTTTCCGTAAAAAAATCTTCAAGATTCACAAAGCCAAGAGTAATATAATCTTGTTTACACCTCGCCTAATCTGAGATATATAAGGCAAGATTGAAATTTAAATGAAAAATTAAGATAAAAGAAATGACCAACATCACGTTTCCAGCAAAATAAGCCAAATTATTCCCCACGCTTTTTATGGCTTGGGCGGCCCTTATTTTTATGTGGTCTAGACATCGTGATATATTTTTAATGTCGTTTTTTACTAACACAATTAAAAGTCGTTACACATTGTCGTTAAAAAAGCGGACCTTGAACTTTATACACGCTTACAAGCATAGTGTTCGCGAAATTTTAATACATAATCTAACAATGAATGGTAAAAAAGTTCATTTTAAGATGGAACTGCAATCAAAAAGTTGTTACACAAAATATAGCAATCTGTCACAATAAGTAAAACATATTTTTTGGTTGGAAATATTCGATATTTAACTGACATGAAAAATACGTTTATAAGATCATCCCCCGTGTGGTTGCCGGGTTAGAATAGTACCACTCCATGTCTTCCCGTGGATGTCGTAAGAGGCGACTAGGGGAATAAAGGCTTGTAGTACTGTTAGGCGATGGGCTTGCCACCTGTCACTAATACGCTGGTAAACATCTTAGCCTACTTGTGCAAAGTGCGGTTACAGAATTTTCAACAAGTTTTAGAAGTTGTTGGTAATTCTTTAGCTCTGCCTACCCCACTTTATGTCTGTATGTATGTAACTGAAAAAATTACACATAAAAAATTATACTAAAGCGGCATGCTAAAAAAGGCACCTATCAGGCACATATCAACATATTATTATTTTATAATATTACTATTAAAAGTTCATCTGCAAACTTGAATTAATACATTCTTGTTGATTGTAACTAATTAAAGAAAAATAAAAGATGTATACTGATATGAATTACACTAAACGAATATTTCTATAGACTTATTGCTTCAACAAGCCCTATTTTTTTATCATTGCATTAGCATACTGTAGTTACAGTTCAGCTGTAGCATTAGTACATACGTAGGTTTCTATATGCACAGTTAATATTGTTAAACTTTTATACATCAAAGTATCTTTACCACAAAATACAAGAGATCAAAAATTGCATAAAAAACTTAAATTATTTTTTCAACTTTTAATTTTAAACCAAGCCTACTGTTCCTTGACCCGTGGCGCCAGCGGGGGCCCGACTCGTCGTCAAACTAGTCTGCACACCGGTCCGACAACATCAACGCGGCTTGATAAAAAATCCGTGTCATTCCCGGCTTCACTTCGATGGAGAATTCTGTTGTTGTGTCGATGGAAATATATTGAATGTCAGATCAAGTTTATTACTAGCGATCCGCTCTCGTTTTGCTTCAGTTTTAACGGTTTCTGTAACACCGGTACATAATATAGATTTTTTTAAACATAGAAATCTTCCTGTTGAGTTACTCTATTTATTTATGAAAACCGCATTAAAATGCGTTGCATAGTTTGAAAGATATAAGCGTTTTTACAGACGGACAGAAGACGGCAGGGAGCGACTTACTTTTATTTATTTGAGATACACTAACTACTCGTCGATTTTTGAGAAGCGAGTGCTCGAAGGGACAGGTATGCGATGGAAAAAAATGCTTGCGAAAGACCGTTTAAATTTCGAATAAAACTTTCGAGTATTCGATTTTCAAAAGTCGACCCGCTCTAGAAATAAAGAGGTGAACTAACAAAGAGTTTATACTCGTAAACTAGCTCGAATAGACAGGTATGCGATGGAAAAAAATGCTTGCGAAAGACCATTTCAAATTTCGAATAAAACTTTCAAGCGTTCGATTTTCAAAAGTCGACCCGCTCTAGGAGTAAAGAGGTGCACTAACAAAGAGTTTATAAACTAGTGTACTAGAGATACTAAAAGAAACACGAACGTTGCATGCAAAGCGTATATTTTCAAGGCGCTTCTTTTTAAATCTACAGAACCCCAAGACCACCCTAAGACCAACACAGTTATCCGCATTGTTCTAGTGATGTACCGCGAAACAATCGATTACGGAATTAGTCGATACTTCCCACGGGCGTGGAATCGATTGTAAAACTGTCTTCTCGCTCCGTCGGCCGCAGACAAGGGAGTAAGGGTCAATCGTTCGATTATTCACTTAATTTAACATTTCAATTATAAGCTGAGAGTAGTTTCCTGCTAACGGCGCTCGGGGATAATTGAGATCTTGGTATTAATAAGGCGGAGATAAAGTTTCATCTTAGATAAGTCATTTAGAATTCTTTACCTTCAATCAGCTGCAGAGAAAAGGATACCCCCCCTCCTGGTAAGGATATGTTTTTTTTCGAAAACCTGTGGTTAGATTTAAATGATTTTGAGTTTATGTGTAGACAATAGTAAAATCTTCAATTCACCGAAAAAAAAACGATCCTTACCAGGAGGGGGGGTATCCTTTTCTCTGCAGCTGACTGTACTATCAATGGAACCCTGGACCATAGTAATGTATCACCGTGACACAGTTCTATGTGATTCAATGATGATTAGATAGAGCTCGGAGTGACAAGTTGCGTTGTGCGAATAATTTTGTGAAATTATTTGACAGTATTTGACATTGACGTTGACGGTTTCTATCTATTTTCATACATTTTTTAAATTGCAAATACCACTAAGTAAGTACTATTAGACCAATGGAACCCTGAACCACTTTATATTGTTGGGATATTTTTCATCCCTGGCTACTTTTGATATATGATGTGATGTGCATGGTATCATTCAATCTCACACAAACGTCACAGAAGAGTAAGATGGATAGAGACCTATCCACACACAAAGTTGGAGAACATTCTCAGAAGTGAAGAAATCTTCTCAAGAAATGACTGAGAATATTATCGAAAACATTTGAGTGCATTGAGAAAGTTCTTTCCATACAAAATTTAAGAATATTCTTAGAAATTTCCAAGAATTTTCACAATTTGAGAAGTCACTTTTTGTCATAAACTTTCTTGTAAGTGTTAAATATTTTTCACCATAAGTTAAATTATTCAAGCAGAATTCTTACGTGACCTACTTCAAAATGTAAAGTCACACGGTTTGCGGACTTATTTATTGCCTAAGTAGCAGCATTTTCTTCGGGTGACTTATTTTAAAATGTCACCCTGTCACCAAGTAGGGCGCGGCGGGGCGCCAATCAGCCCTTTCTATGGCCTCGCCGCAGTACACAACGTAAAACAGTACGCTTGAGCAAATTGTTTTTTTTTTTACGTTTATACCTATTGATAGCAGCATTTCATGGTTTACGTAAACACATAGTTTGCATTTTCTTGAGTTATGAGAAAGAAAGTGAGTGTTAAGAAGATATTATAATGTGTAGTTTACACAAATATACTAATAATAACATAAATATCAGGAAACAATCTCACACAAATTGACCTAGTCTCAAACTAAGGTCTAGGCTTGTACTATGGGTGCTAGACAACGATAAACATACTTATATAGAGAAATATATACTTAAATACATAGAAAACACCCATGACTCGGGAACAAATATTCGCGTTCATCACACAAATATCTGCCCTTACCGGGATTTGAACCCAGGACTGGCTAGCTTCGTAGGCAGGGTCACTACCAACTAGGCCAACGCGTAAAAGTTGTTCTAAAATTCTTTACAAATTTGCCCATTACACTTGCTTGCTTGTGTAATTTGTTGGTATTTGAATGACAACTCTTGGTGACTTAATGCGCCGCTAAAAACCGCGTATTATAGGTGCGAATAAAATCTTTTTGAATAAGTGCTGTCAAACGTCAACGAGTAATTGTCCGTAATAAACTCTGCTAAAGCTATTTCCAGTAAACTGCATAGCCTGGCGTATTTCTGTGTATGTAAATTCAACTCATTGTGTAGGACACTTCACTTAACAATGGCAGTGTTATGTCAAGTGAACATGTTTGCATGTAAATTAACTTTGAGCCGCCGCCTGTTTATATTTTTATATAGGTTTTCATTTTCAAACATAATTAGTCTGTTTTAATAATTAAAAAATAATAAGTATGAGCTATTGGATTTCATTATAATTATATAATACTCTTAGAAATAGTTTTTTTTTTTGTGTTTGAACTATTATCACACTTAGTTAGGTGTAAGAAAAAAACAACCTTTTTTTATTACTGTGACGATTAAATTTGTAAGGTTAGGTTTAAATTAACTCCCTAGATGTTTTGAAGTTTAGATCTTTAGATTAAGGACGGATGGATGGACAACGAATACTTCCTGTTAGGAGGGACAACGTTTGGAACCGTAAAAAGTGGGACCTACCACCAGTATAAATATTAAAAATATAATTTTCAATATTATTACTACTGTTAGTAAAAGAACACTGTGGCGTCAGTATTTCTTAGTTAATAAGATTTCGACAGAGCCGTGCATTTCGCAGGTTTCGCTCAGATATTAACGGAGTTCGATCAAAGTTGGGGTAAACACTGGATGGCTTCAAGACTTATAAAGTTGAAATTATATTCAACACCCGTAATTACTTAACTTCAGTTTTGTTTGATTGACCAATTTTGTGTTTGCCTTAACAACTTTGGCTGTGACCTCGTCCGTCTATAATATACAGTGATCGGAATAGGTAGTTCAATTTTAGGTGAATGACCTCAAACATTATAAATAATATGCATAAGACCCGGGATTCCGGGATTCGTATTTTTTCACAGAATATTTGCCTGACATGAAAAGGTTATCAAAAAAAGGTTTTAAGCTATTGCATAGCTTCTATCGCGGGCCTTGAGCGCGGGGACCGAATCCAGAAATTCCGTAACGAAAAAACCTCACGCTCCCCACTCCGACGGGCAAGGAGGTGTGGCTTGAAGGCCGTGCATCGTCTAACGTCGTTTCAGTTCGGCAGTCTTCGACACGGCGTTGTGTGCGTTTGTACGACATGCAATAGCTTTACCGCGGCAGTCCCCGAGTGCCACACGTCTTTTTTTTTGTAAGAATGTCGGAATGAAAGTGTCTACATATCTCGTCTAAACCAACTTTGTGCCAGCAGTATCATTGTCAAAATTATAAATAAATAAGTTTTTTGAGCTTATTGTGAGGCTAGGTCAAACTGTGTAATGTCCCCTGATATTTATATTAAACCACACACCAATTTTAAAACTTTTCAAAGTAAAAATGCGGGATTCCAAGTTATATCCATAATAAGCTTACGCACCAAAATCCCGTGAAATTGCACTACCTGTTCCGATCACTGATAATATAAAATCGAGTTCTGTGCAGACAAACCCACAGGCACAATCAAGTTGTCTATAAAAACATGCAAAATTGCGAACAACATGCGATACACCGTAAAGAAAAGAAAATCCTGCTCCCTTTTAAAAATACAGCAGAAACAAAACGCAAAAACACGTAATCAAGGCAAATTGCTTATTCCACGGCTTGTTAGTTATATTGGCGATGCAAAAACAGAACGTAACCTGTCCGTAATTTGCATAGATACGCAGTACCACCCGGTTTCCAAGGAAAACATAACTGGATGCATACAGGAGAGAGGGATGGCGAATATTTGACCAACAATGTCAGTATGGGAGTAATGAGAGTGAGAGAGACTGTTGTAGGTGAAGTCATTTCTACTTCTTTTTTGTTATCCAACCTATTTTTTGAAACTAATATATCACATTTTAAAAAAAAACGGAAACTTACACGTTTTAAATGATTCAAAATTATACCATTTCAAAACAAAAAATAATTTAATTGCATACAAAATGGTCGATGTACTTTGTGTTGGAGCCGTTGGAGGAAAACAGACTTGCTCTCTTCCCAGTCACTCAATGTATGTTGCTTTTATCATTGTTATCGTATTCTGAACGCTATGACAGCTGTTATTTACTTGACAGTAACGGCGGTAACATTTCAAAAGCAATTAGGTATTACCCAGTAGAATAGAAGCCATTGTCTATGTCTTAGCGTAATGCTCGACGTAAAGCCAGCCCGTGTGTCTCCGTCCTCGCCCCAGCGCGTAAACTGTCACGTGTATGGAACACCCTGTACGTTTTACAAATTACTCGGTCGCTCTGAAATATGCATCGTTTATACGACAATACGATTGATAACTTACAATAGAGATGGATTTAGAAAAGATTTGTTGATGACTTTCTCCTACAGTTCACTAAATCGAACTTAAACGGTTAAACTTTCGGAGGAGTATTATTATATCAAAAGCTGCATATTATGGTAATACTCTGTTTTTTTTTTTTGAAAAAACCACACGCTTGGTAAAAACAAAACAACTGACTAATAAAAACACAGCTTGTAAGTTGAACATTGCTACTTTCGAATGGATCTAAATTCAAAAATTACGGGTTAAGATTTGTTATAATAATGCTTTTCCGAAAACAGTTATTTTGTAGCAGAACATAGCGTGGCCCCTATTTTGTTTTGATTAGTAAATAAAGGTGTCGCGGGTTGGATTCTGGTAAAGTGAAATATTTGTATAACAAAACCAAGTATTTATTACGATATCTTGTATGTTTTATAATGTATCAAGTACTTACCTATTATTTTCTCTGAATAAGTATTTATATCGTTATTTAGTACTAATACTAGTTACCCGTGTGGTTGCCGGGTTAGAATAGTGCCACTCCATGTCTTCCCGTGGATGTCGTAAGAGGCGACTCAGGGAATAAAGGCTTGTAGTACCTGTTAGGCGATGGGCTTGCTACCTGTCACTAATATACACTGTTAAAAATCTTAGCCTAATTGTGCAAATTGTGGTTACAGAGTTATCAACAAGTTTTTGGAGTTGTTGGTAATTCTGTAGCTCTGCCTATCCCACTCTGGGAATGAAGGCGTGAAGGTATGTATGTATTGTCACGTCCTACCGGGTGGCAAGAAAAACTCGATAAAAGTTTAAATAATTTATTGAAAAGAACTCCAGTAGTGTGAACAGAAGAGGGTAGTAGGTTCGTAGGGTGTGGTCCGATTCTGTGAAGTGGATAGCACTTCCCTCGTAAATTAGAGTGACGCGGAGCGGCGGTGGAGGTAACCCGTCGGCAGCCCGACGGTGTACGATGCCAGGATCCTGGCGTCAGGGGGTAGCACCCGGTGTGTAGCACCGGACCCCACTCGACGATCCTGGTCCCGGAGATAGACGCCGCGCCGGCCAAGTAGGTGAGTAGAGGAGGAGTAGATGGGTGGTTGCGATGGTCTGCTCTTAGCGGTGGACGCTCCTAGCGGAGGTGTACTCCCAGCGGTGATTATGAACGGTGAACGGTGAAAGGTGAACGGTGATCGTTGCTCCCTGTACGGTGAATCATGATGGGTGATCGGTGCTCATGATGGGTGATCGGTGCTCCCTGAACGGTGAACGGTGCTCCCTGTACGGTGAACCCTGGAAACCCAAGCATTGGCTGTGTGAGCCTGGTGTCCAGCATTGGGACAGTTAATGCCAGCCGCCTTTGGGTGAAGCCCGAGGGAATAGCGCTTTTAATTATTGGCGGTGGCAAGAACTATCGGAACGGAGTTACATTAAACAAAGAAAAGCTAAGCCAAAATAACAATTTACTAAAGAAGTTAATGTACTAACGACCGTTATGAAGTAACGGTCGGTTATTAGAAATAAAAATGGTTAAAAGAATAATTTGGAATAATCTAGAAGAACACACAATAAGAAAATATAAAACACGATAACATTACACAGCAATATAGAAATAGGATAGATAGTTAATTCGTTGCACTGAACTTACCCGATTTGGGGATTTGCACCGATTTTATTGATAGGTATTAAGTACCTATACGAACGTTAATACTAGTGTTCGAAGTGTAGTAGCTGAGGCGGTAAAGAGGACGAATGAAATGAGCGCGGCCCTTTTATAACCTTTCGCCCATTTCGGTTAATTTTGAATATGAGTAGGGCGAACAAAGAAATGCTAGAAAGCCAATTCGCGTCATGAGTGAAAATATCGGGTCATGTAGGTAAGACACCAACATACCCTCCATTATTTTCTCATGCGCTGAATTGGATAAGAAAGAATACATTATTTAATTATTTTATTAACGAATGACAATTAAAAGGTTATTTATATTTATGTTGAAGTTAATTTTATTAAAAGATTTAAATATAAGTAAGTTACACAAAATGGCTAGTAACGCCATCTGTTGGATAAGTGTCGTCAACACTTGACAAAGATCGATTTGTGGTTAACGCAACTAAAATAATCTATGGAATTGAGCTGTCTGTTTGACAGTTATTAGTAAACAATTCTTAAGGATGTTTACAATACGAATTTAAATGAAAGTGAAGTGAAATGAAGTTAAATTGAAGTGAATTAAGCTTGTTTGTATGTTAAAATGCAGCACAGGTAAACAGCGTAACAACTGCATTGTTACAGTATGTATGTATTTTTATATTTTTATTACGTAAAAAAAAATACAGATGAATTGAAAACCTTTTTTGAAGTCGTTTAAAAAAGAGGAGGTTTTCGATTCGAATCTGTTTTTTTGGGGTACCTATTATTTTATAGAAACACCTTTCTACGAACGTAAAACATCATGGTTTCAGCAGAAAATAGCGTTCGATGAAATTAAATTCGATGAAATGATACCATCGATGAAATGAAATTAAATGATGGGTTACCGATTTTTGATCTGGTTGTGTGATCTGCCGTGGTGTCACCAATTGGTTCCTGCGGAAGACCAGCTTCAGACTGAAAAATCAGTAACATGCTGAGCTGGAACCATTTGGCATTGTTTAGCATTAGTTCGACCTTTTTTGTTTTTTTGTTTTTTCTTATACTTTTGTTAGAGGTATGTATGTTAATAAAAGTTTATCATTTCATTTACAACTAGGCTAACCACGTTATCAGACATTTTAAGACTTACCTCAAATAACAGAAGTTGGGTAACTCAGATCTAGACGAGCCAAGAATACTACCAATCTGCCCGTCTAAATAAAAAGGACGCAATTTGATAGTCAAAGCAAATTTAACCCCAAGTCTCAAGAAATAAGGTGACTTATACATACGCGGTGCTATGAAACAAGCGCCATTTTATCTAAGAAGGACTGAAATACCATAATTAAACGCAAGCCAACTTATTTTAAATTGTTAAACCACATTCCATACACTTTTTTTACACTTAATAAAATTACTTAGCCATCTCTAAACCTTGTTATAATAACTATGCTTCACCACTGAAATAGAACCTAGGACCGACCGCTGAACCAACCGGCCTCTGCCGCCGCAGGCGCACCAACATGTCATCAGCAAAGTACCGTACCGCGCCAATATTTACCGACTACGCCATTAATATAATTACCGTACCGACAATTTGCGGTATGCAACAGAATGCAGGATTGGATGTGTTTAAACAGTTGCTTTGGTTAAGGATCGAGGAACCGTGGGTTCGCGATTGATTATCGCTTGAGTAGGTAATTCTCGATTGGTTATCACTTCAATATACTATCACTTTAATCATGACCTTGTCTTTTTTATATGTAGCGTGGAGGATGACTTATGGAGAATATTTAAAGAGATAAAATGCAACCATTGTTTTTTTTAATTTCCTGACGCAAAATAACAGGTGAATTGAGATGTCAGTTGATCAACAAACACCATCACTGACATTGTTCATGCGCGTAACCATGTCAATAACAATGCTAAAGTAATATTACCATGGCAACGCTCATTATAGAACTGTTGTCACGCCTTGGTTACGCTATAGGTGGTATTCTGATACTGTTAACGATATCAATATTACCGGTTTATTTTATACTCGATTAGAAAAATGGTTCTAAGTGTATTTATCATGTTTGTGGCATCGAGGTTTCTAAAAGGATAATGAACCGATTACGCGATTTTTTTCAATAATAATAAGCTAGGGTAGTGTTTTACTAACTTTGATGAAAATATAATTTCGGGGGTTTTGTCTTTTTAATAGTTATTATGTGTAACAAAAGTTGATAGTTAAGACTGACCAATATTTATAATAGCATTAAGAACTCAATACAAAGGTGGCCTAGCTTATGTAACTTATTTATAGTGAAACAGGATTTTATAATAAAATTATTGTTTACCAGTGGGTTATCAGGTTACGTCAATTATCAAAAGCTATCAGCTTATTACGTGAATAAAGGTTATCACTTTGTTTTTGCACAAAACCTACTTACTGTACCCATGCTCGTCTGATTTTAGGAAAACACTGTTATGGACGCGTGAATAATCAACAGGTGTACAATCTTTTAGACAAAAAACTACAGTTATCTAGGAAATTAAACGGTGCAATTAAAACCAACAGTATGACCGTAATAGTTGTTTTGGTAGAATCTTGATATTACCTGTATTTTTTTTATTGTTCTCAACGCACTGCTAGATCAAGACTGTATCAACTCAAAATCATTGTTAGTTTAGTTTCAAGCTCATAGGCGTTGTATTAAAGTTGATTTTAAGTTTGAGTTACTACACTTTTGATCTGACAGTGCGACATATGCAAATGCAAGCTGCGCTATATTCCTTTGTTTGAAGATGAACTACACTGTTCCATACCGTGACAGAAGGCGCTCTTCCTAACAAAACAGCTTTTAGGTAGGTCTAGCGAGCTTACTCTGCGCTCACTTTCTATCAAATAAACGTCCGCATATTAGTATTCATTTGCAGTATTACACCACCAGAGGGGTTATTATGACATAACTATGCAGTTCACTTAACGCTGAGAGAAAAGGACCGAGCTATATAACTGCTATAGGTCTGTCCTTTACACTCCCCGTAAAATGATTTGCATAGCTATGTCATAATAACCCCTCAGCTCGTATAAAAGTCATACGAAGAGATGCAAATCACCGTAGTTGTAGCGGCATGCCTACAGTGTCAAACTGCAGGGTCTCTTTGCTATCGTTTTGCTACGCTACGATAGCTCTTATTTACTTGACAGTAATGGCAGCCGTCAATATGTTTTTACAAAGTAGAATTAAGCCGGGCTTGCTAAAACTCACTCATTATCACCTTCGAGTTCCCACAGTAGGAGCTACGCGGTGGGTAATACCAGTGGATGCAAAAATTATTCCATTATTAGGAAACATTATTACGCCATCGAAGTTGACTGACAAGATGAGAGACCAGCGAGACAGTTCGCCAGTATTCTGTTACTTGCTTACTTAATTGAATAGCAATTGCAATGCAATTGAATCATTTTATAAATCTAGAATAAACCTAATAGGGACCATGCCTAGTGATGGGCGATTTCTGAAACATTACAAAACTTTCCTTAACTGCGAAAATTACAGCTTCTGGAAGTTTCATAATTAGATGGATATGATTCTGACACAAGTAAATTTCATTTAAATTTCATGAAAAGTTTCCGTTACTTACGTTGCATTACAAAACATTAGTAATTTTCAGAAATTAAACGTTTTCAATTTGGTAACTTTCAGAATATTACATGAAATTTTAGGTGAAAGTTTCACTTATGAAACTTTCATAATATTGCAGAAATTTAAGTGAAATTTTCACTTTTGAAACTTGCAAGCCGCCCATCACTAACCATGCCGCGGACCTGCTAGAGGGGGTGTTCTTTTTATAGTGGTGATTATTATTTACATCTTTAATATTTGAGAAGCTTAGTTTAATTTTAATTTTAATAAGTTTAGTTTTAACTTTTAATTGTACTATGAATAAAAAAGTGAATACATGTAATTGATTGTAGATAGATACAGATAGAAGAACCTGAAGGACAAACCCCGTGGGTCAATTGACGAAGCAATTGGCAAATATTTGTGTGTTGAGCGCGGGTAGTTGTTCCTGAGTCTTGGGTGCTTTCTATGTATTTAAGTATGTATTTATCATTATAACTAAGTTTATCGTTGCCTGTACCCATAGTACAAGCATAGAGCTTAGTTTGGGGCTAGGTCAATTTGTGGGAGAGTGTCTCCTGGTATTTATTATTATAATTTTAAGTGGAAATGCGTTACGCATTATCCCCTGGCCTAAGGTTGGCTATGTTATAGTGGGGTATGACGCACTCTCTCCTCCCCCCACAGAGCAGCCTACCGTCTAAAACCAGTGGCGTTTACATCCGCTGCTGTTTTCGGGGGCACCATACACAGATAAAAAAGTTACGTTTCGAATAAAATATGGATGTATAAGACTTGTGCCCTCATTTTATTATGGCCGTTTTCACTTTTTTAAAAGTTACAAACTAGATAACAATGAAATTTGTATGCAACATTGCGGGCTTGTGTAGCGAGCATGCAATGTTTTTTTTTTTAATTTAGGAACTGCCTGTAAACTATGTACTTCGCGTCTCAGTATGGAGTTAGTAATGTCAACTTTTCCGGTCATTTTTGAGAAAAAACTATTTCTACGCGTACAAAATCATGGACATAATTATGGTGTGGATATGATGTCAATAAATTTTTGAAGCAATCTAGCAACCGTTGAAGTTTTGGCCAAGTTAAACTTCGGAATCAACCCGTCGGTTTACTTTGCTGCGCTGGGAATCGACAGCAAAGCCAAACTATGAACAACTAGTGCCTCTATTAACTAATTTACTGGCGTTGGTTATACATAATATGCTGTTAAAGCGCGTCAAAGAGTTAGCTACAGTATGATGTTGAATTTAAGTAGAATAACTATTTTATAGTCTTAGGTAACAAAGGAGCTGGCTGGTTTAGTTTTGATGTGTCTTTACTATCATTAGAAATGCCAAAGTATGCTTATATATTTGTTCGTTATCAAGGTTCAACGCCACAATGGTTCATGTAAAATACGGTAGAGAAAGATAATATTGGAGACGGGTATAGAGTACTTTAATCTCAGAAAATAAGACAGGTCCCGAGACAATATTGAAAATCCTGTTTTTTTGCGGACAGGGATTTATCATTGTTCCAAAATATTGAACTTTATTTTTCGATGGGAATATAATTTTAACTTGCTTTTATTCTTGATGCACATGATTATATAGGATGAGCCAAACTTTTTTGCGAATAGCAGCCATGAATGTAAAACATAAAATTTAAAAGCCTAAAAATAAAAAAGCAGAGTGATAATTCTCAATTAACTTATCGAATTTTAACAACCATAAATTAACAAACAGACATTTCCTTAATACCAACTTTTGCGCAATCGAGCGGAAACGTAAATTCTGTGGTTGTCAGTTGATATGAATTTACAATTTTGTTCGATTGGAATACAGTAGCTTATTGCTTTCAATAAAATTTAAGGTTCAATTGGAAATAGCTTCGTTGGTTCATTTGGTGATGGTGGTATCAATAATGATAAACACTGCTTTTCCCAAAATAAAAAGTTCCCACGGACAAAACTCTCTTAGCAAATTGCATTTTTAAATTCAAAATAATGACCACTGTCACCAGTGTGTGCCTTCTTCAATTCTTCAATTATGTGTTAAATTTAATTTCACTATAATAATGACAATAAATCTAAAAATTTACTAATTAATGATTGATTGATTGATTGAATCTGGACTAAAAGATGATGTAGTGACTAAGATAGAGAAGGGCATGCTTTGATGGTTCGGGCATTTGGAAAGAATCGATGAAAAAATATTGATGAAAGAGATATATAGAGCAAGAGTGAGTGGAAGAGTCGGAAGGGGAAACCGACGTGCTTGCATGACTAGATGTATGAATGTTAAAGAAGAGCAAAAGATTTGTCAGAATCGTGGCAGGTTTAAAGAAGTGGTCTCTGCCTACCCGGCGTGATTTAATGTAGTCCAAAAGTTGAAACCATAGTGTAAAAAACCGTTTTTTTTTTTTTTACCAATTAACCAAAGAACTTACTTGTAACAGTTTTGTTTGTTTAATTTAACCTGCCAAGATAGCTACTGTACAGTGAAGAACTGAATTTCATAGAATTTTACAATACTCATTTATTTATTGATGATAATTTTAAATATTACATGTCAAAATCGATTAAAAACAATTCAATACAAGTGTAATAATAAAATATTTGGTTATTCAAGTAGCAAGTTACACAACACAATAGAAATGACTTGTCCACTTATTTTTCTAAAATAAAATCATTAAAATCATGAAAAGTATTTCTGTAATTTATTTTGGAATGTTACATTTGATGTTATTTTTTTAGGTGCGAAGGTAGTCTCTTATGAACCTTCGGTCCCAAAATATGCATGGTATTGGTAGACTTGGTCAGTCTGGAGCTTGCCGTAAGTAATCGATAAGTAGATTCCAGTAGAAGAATATAATATATTATTTACGGCATAAACTGATTGGATAAGCTTTGAACTACCACTACTACTTTTAAACGCGTAACATTTATTTTTATATACAGAACCTTCAATAGCATCTTACGCTCGTCCAGTCTCAATTATAATCTCGTCGATATCTGGTTCTGCCACAGTCCGTAATTATACAGCGTGCAGCTCTCAGATTACATAGATAACACTTCGTTAAGTTGGCAACGGTACCGGCGCTCTGTTGCTATGTCTAGTTTTAGCATTAAAAAATATACTGGAGGAAATTTAAATAGAAGAAAACCGCGGCTAAGATAAAACATGCTTTAGGATATATTTTTTTACTTTTTATTTTTTTGTTACAAAATTTTGCTGGATTTCTGTCGAGTTTCGCTGCGTTTCCTACTAAAGGTAAAAAATATATATTTTTTTTTTTTTTTTTTTTTTTTTTTTTATTGTTGAATCTTTGGAGTGGATACACTTTTGAATTCTTTAAACTTTTTCTAAATATTTACAATGTTAAAATTAAGAGGTGGTTACTGCTACAATTTATTAACTAACCTATATAAATATACAAAAATAGCTCTAAGGCAAAATTTAATTCGATTTTAATATTGGCTTCCCCTGTATAAACACTTTTGCAACTGGAAAAAACTATAACTGAAATTTACAACAGAAATAAAATAACGATTTAAAAATAAATCAACACTCATTATCCAAAGTTGACACGAAAGTCTCGAAACACCGTTCAATATTTTTCATAACCCGTTGCAATTTAGTGAACGAACTGTATTTAAAATGACACTTAAACGTCATAAGAATATGATCCAAAATCACTTGGTTTAATGTGACTTCGTTTATCCTACTGTGCAATTATGTCTTGACACTAACAACTTGTCACTGGCCAGTTGGAAAATATAACCTTGCGAATTATTTTGCGGATAAAAAGGGTTATTTTGAACTTTAAATAGTTCTAATAGGGGTCATGCGAAGTGCAAAAGTAATTGTGTATGAATCGGTTACATTAAAATTATTGCTTTCCTTTTGTTGCCATGACTACTGAAAAGATATCGAAATGTTGAATGGGAAATTTAAATTAAATGACGACTACCCTTTTAATATTGAGTTTGACATTAGCTAATTGGAATGTCAGCGAATATAAACATTTTATATAATGTATTTAGCATTAAAAACTGCCACATGGACGCCACCCTCGCGAGTTTGGTTAACCTCTACCTATTATTAATTATAAGAGGTTAAGTATTAAAAATAAATATTGGGGCTTAAATTATGTCATAACATAGGGTGTGCTTGTTTTATTCAGCGATTAGTCGAAATAACAACTCTAAGATTCCAATCCTAAGATTGCAAATGCGTTGCCAACCTTCAACACTAAAACCGAATATCTCCTATGCTAGTCAGTTTACCTAACCTAGTTTTTTTATCTATTTATGCCATACTAATATTATAAATATGACAGTAACTTTGTCTGTTTGTTACGCTTTTACGGCTAAGCCAATGAACCGATTACGATGAAATTTGGTATAAAGATAGTTTGAACCCAGAGGCAGGAGAAAGGATACTTTTTATTCCCGTATATTGAATAGTTCCCAAAGGAATAGCGATAAACTACTTCTAAGCGGACGGAGTCGCAGGCATCCAATTACCTTTTGGTCATAACTCATAATCGATAAGTTTTACATTCTAGAAAGCTAGAGTATAGAATCATGTTATCTAAAGACTTAGTCTACATAACAATGGATGATTTCACGTTAACAATATGCGGTTAATGTAAAGAGATATACGTTTATGGCTTCTGTATGCTCTCGTAATACCAAATAAGGTAGTAAATTGCAATGAAGTAGTCAAAGCATACTATACTCTATTGTTAAACATATTAAATTTAAATTGCTTATACAATTGCGATGTAGTTAGCGGTCTTCTTTGGTATTACGTCAGTCAGTGTGATCGGAAAATATGGATGGAAATAACTCGTCGATTTGTGGCTTTCTCTTAGGTGTGATTTTACAATGACCACAGAGGCTGTGGTTGATGTGGTGTTCTTCAAAAAAAAAAGACTAACCAGGTGTCTAGTTATGTTTATTGTACATATGTATGTAGACTCTAGATAGCTGATAGATTCACCGTACATTTCCGACGTGTAAAAGAGCCCGCATGTGGCCAAATTACTGAATAAATATTTTGAATTTTGAATTTTTGAATTCTATTGGGCATCAATTACACTAAATAGAGGGTTTTAGAAGACAGTCAAGTACAGACAAATGGAAAGACATGTATCGAAAGGTTCGGCTCAAAAATATGTTATGAAGTTCTTATTACACTGGAATAAGGTGCATTGGGACATGTTTTTGAGATTTTGCGCTCCATTTGTAATTGAAGTATTACTTCCATCAAATTCAAATGACAATGACTATTTTAAGCATATTTTAGCTATCACATGTTGATGAATAAAATGATCAGTTTATTATTGTACAATTAAAAAGGTAAGCATTGATTTTGTCCCACTTGTTTTTAAGCCAAGCCTTTCCAAATGAAGGCTTAGGGAGCACAGCATCATAATGCAGACACAAATGGACCCTGAGTTTGCTGTTACAATACGCTATTGGAATAGATTGCCCTTGGACCACCCAAATCCAGCCCGTAGGTGGTTGAGGGTTTCTCCTGGAAAAAGGTGCTCCTTTGAAGCCATAAATTGAATAGCCCGTCAAATCATTATTGGTGTTCGATTTTCGAGGGAAAAATTAAAATAAGATGACAACGAAACTGATAATTACCCACCATCAAAAAAAATATAAGCACTCTGTACATAAATCACAATATTAAAAATACAACATAATTTCACCTAATTATAATTTTAAACACATTAATCACAAAACAGTCGGCCGAAATAATCGATTTGCATTTAAATCTGTTTTGCTTCTAAATCACTTGGCAGGAAACTCACTAGTTCGCTATCTTTTTCATCTAAGCATACCTTAAAGGCAGTGAATCTGTGTCGTTAAAGAAATATATTATCTCATATACAGCGGGGTTTTTTTCATCCTTAAGAATTCCTTAAATAGAATAGGCACTCATTAATCTCATTATAAAGCTGCTCTAAGAAGTAATGATGCTAACATGTTTTTATGATAAAATACTATAACGGTTTTTTAGGACGGTAATTATAAAACTAAATGTCGATGACCTGTAATTACTATCACAACATATTTCACCCATGAGTCACGACATGTGTTAAGCAAAATGCTACAACGTGCTATCATAGCGTATTAATTATCATAAATACAAAAAGTACGTTTAGCTCGTATGGCCTCTTTTACATTATCATTTAAAAACCAGTCAAGTGCGAGATGGAATCGCAAATGATATAAACTGAAGCATCCTATATACACAGCGATTAATATTAAATATCCTTACTTGCTTTACCTGTGTATACAGCATGTTTAGCAAATTGTTGCATACCATGGCCGTTCGATTACGAACATAGTTGGTGTTGAACGTGTATTATATAAATAACAATGGCATGTATGTGTGATGGAGGCCTGTTTAGTACGGGGGGAGTTCTGGTGCAAGTTAGGAATACAACTAGTGATTATACAATGTCGGTATTTATATTTTTACCCCTCAAATGTCCTACGCACGACATGTGTGCGTAGATTTTTTGACATTACGTGACTTATTCATTTGACATAACGTTTAATTTTGATGTACAACAACTTTGATATATCATTCGACTGATTGAATAAGAAACCTGTAATTGGCTTTGTGTCTTATGTTTATGTTTCGTGTATTTTATCAGCTGTTGCTTTTCCTATAATAAATAAAACAAACGAACTGTAAAACTTTAAACACAGGATGTTTGCAATTTAATGTGCAGTTAATTTATTTTTATTTTTTAGTAAGATTTAAAAATTATTATATTGTTTTCGTAGTAACCAAGACATTTCTACTAATGTTCGATAATTAAAAAAACAAGGTGTTGCTGAATTTTAAGTACGCACGTGTGCACGAAATTCTTTCCCAGTTTCCTTAACCAAACTAAGCCAATCTAAAGTTTAAAGATTTTAACTTGGTAGGTATAACTTTTTATTTACTTTAAAAAGTTACTTTTCTTGGCTATAGATACCCTATTTAAAGTTTCTACCATTTAAAGAGTTTCGTAATTAGACTCTCACGTCTTAAGTAGCTAGCCGTCCTGTAGAGTTAAGTATTCTCTTAAATAAACTGACTTGACTTGTGAGTTCATCGACGACGTTGCTTTGGTTGACCCGTCAGTGTGTAGGTATAAGTTGCATTATTCATGGGTGGTGGTTTAACCATCATATACAGAGGGCGGAATTTTCATGGCTAAAATTAAACGACAATAGAGTTGGAATTTTAAATTTTATCGACTTTTCCAGCTATCGATAAGTTTAATCTCCTTCTATGTTACTGACTTTTAACTTTAGATACACTTTTTGATAAGCGAGTTGCATCGCCATTATAAGAAACTAATTTCTGCCATTAATAGTCTTTTTGCAACTTATTCACGTATGAGAAAAATGGTTAATCCAAAACGAAAAACTTAAACCTTTTCTTACTTATAACGAAAACAATTCAACAATATTATACTGCTTCAATAAATTTTAAAAATGGAACTTTAAACCCACATAACGAGTAAAACACATTCATGTGAGTTTAATTTGAAGTAGAAAAGGACGATAATAGTTTTTATCTAGATTAGATTATATTTCTAGTTTCCTGCATCATTGCATTGAAACAAAATAACAATAAACTTTTATTAAATTATAATTGTTTCTGTTGATCATCATTAAATTGAGGTATATTTTTGTTAATAAATAAAAGATCCCCCCGTTCCGGTCCCGTGTGGTTGTCGGGTTAGAATAGTGCCACTCCATGTCTTCCCGTGGATGTCGTAAGAGGCGACTAAGGGAATAAAGGCTTGAAGTACTGTTAGGCGATGGGCTTGCAACCTGTCACTAATACACTGGTAAACATATTAGCCTAATTGTGCAAAATGTGGTTACAGAATTATCAACAAATGTTTAGTTGTTGGTAATTCTGTAGCTCTGCCTACCTCACTCTGGGAATGAAGGCGTGAGTTTATGTATGTATGTAATAAACATGGATCGGAAATTCGTATCGATATTTACCTAAAGTTGGCAAAATCCCGGAAAAAGATAGGCAAACATGGCGTCGGCTTCTTAAAAATATTATTTTAATAATTTAAGTTCTGAGATTTTGGGATTCTACAAAACGTTAATATAATAATTACTTTACATGTACGATAAAACGTTCTGTTTTGCTCCTATAAATTCGTTAGGTTAATAAGTTACAGGTAAATTAAATAACATTTGGTTAAACATATACATGGAAAATAACTTCAAACAGTTAATATAAATAAATAATTATGAATTAATGCCGGTGTAATTTATTTATTTTGAAATCCCGGAAATTCTATATGAATTATATGATTGACTCCACCTCCATACAACTGAACAACAAAGCGCTAAAGTATAGGTAAATATCGATCCGAATTTCCGATCCCTGGTAATAAAAGATACACTTCGTAAATATAACTTATCGATAGTCGATAAAATTCGACGTTCCAATTCTATTGACGTTTGATTTTTGCTATGAAAATTCCGCCCTCTGGTCACATAATTTATATAGATGACGGGTCAACCAGTGTATTTCGTTAACGAACTCGCAATTGAGTTTTGTAATAGAATACGAGTGAACGCGCCCGGAAGCAGAGCTCAGGCGTACCTCAGACAAATCTGCTGCAATTACGGGGTGCTCTCAGCGCTGCGTGTTGTCGAATGTGTTTAGACAAATGGACAGTTGGGGGGAACCGTTTAATGTGTTTAAAGTGGTTTCTGTGTTTTCCATACGATTTAAACTAGTGTTAAATAAGTATTTCTCGACACATCTGAGGCATTTTTAAAAGCCACATATCGAGTTTAACGTTGGTAACTGAAAATAAAACACCCTTTTCGTTTTGCATCGTAATATATGTTTTTTTAAGTGTTTAAAATATGCAGATTCATATAATACATACATACATACATACATACCTTCACGCCTATAATCCCAGAATGGGGTAGGCAGAGCTACAGAATTACCGACAACTTATACAACAACACAAATAGGCTAAGAAGTTTACAAGCGTATTACTTAGTGACAGGTTGCAAGCCCATCGCCTAACAGTACTACCAGCCTTTAGTATTCATATAATAACGTGTTTATAATCGGTAACAAGAGACTATTTTTAAACCCTTAGGATTTTTTAGTAAAGAATAAAATAAAACTAACAATAATAAATCGTATCTTGTATACGTAGGTCAATTGTCTTGAATCATTGTGGTAACTTTACTACTACGGCCGAAGACGCACCGTGCCTTTGAGGGGGCGTTTTAGTATGATCAAATACAATTTGTCCAGAGCTCAATGTAGTCTAACCACGTACCTAAAGTTTCTCCACGAGCTATTCTCTCAATACACTCTGTATAATCTAAGGTCCAATAGTTAAATAAAAAAAAAAAATCTATGACGTAATTTTAATATTATGTGTTTCGGAAATTTGAGGATATTTAAATTCGGGTTGTAAAAGAAAACTAATTAAAAATAAGAATGAGAGCGGTAAAGTTTTATCGCGATGTCTCATTTAACAGTTAATGTCGGTATAATGTTGATTTTAAGCTCCACTAATCAGTGCGTTAAGGGTGAGGACGTTGTGGTATAAAACGCGGGAGCAGAAGCGGGAGCGGGAGCGATAAATTACTAAGAGCTTAAGCAGTGTGACATTGTTTACTATTGACTTGATAACATACATACATGAACTCACGCCTTTATTCCTAGGGTGGGAAAGGCCGAGCTACAGAATTGCCAACTCTACAAACTTGTTGATAATTCTGAAACCTCATATCAAAATTGATAACACGTTAACAAAACGCTTATCGCTTATTACTAAATTATTTGATACCTAGTTATTGTTCTAGTAGTAAGTATTTGTCCATTAACCTACCGTCAAACAGCAGTGTTCTGTGCTGTGTTCCGGTTTGGGGATAAGACAGCCGGTGAAATGACTAGCATAGAGGCATCTATCTTAGTCCTCAGCGTTGGCAGTGCAGTCGTGAATACGAATGTCTATGGTTCACAGTTTCCACTTACCATCAGGTGGTCTGTGTGCTCGTTGCCTTCCTATGCCATAAAAAAAGGGATGTGAGTTTTTTATAGATACTATTAGCGTGTCATATTGTCTTATTGTTCTTTACACAGAATTGTTTTGAAACTGAAATACGTTTATGATATTTCAAAAGAATTAATTTAAAATTTCTAAAAAAGCCATATCACTTTTACAAAATGAAATAGTATAAATTACGCTATGCGCTAAGTATGCTAGTAAAAGTTTGGGATCACCAAACGCTTCTCTAAAACGCTATATTTAATGTAATAAAGCCATGGTCTACGAGCCAGATCCATAAAAACGCGTATACATTATCACGGGCTGTCTCCAATTAGATTTAATTACTTTAGCTGGTTTATTGTCTCCTAAGAAACATTTTGTAGGTCAGAATTAAAAGCAAAGTTCAAAATGTCAACTAATTTGCATTTCAAGTTTTTAATATTATTTTCACTGCCTGTATTTTAAACATATAGCGAGTTGGGTTTTCGTATAAATGAGTTTTAAATTAGTAGTGTTTTGATTAGAAAATAAATAGTTCTGATAAACTAATAATTGTTGAATATAAATCTTAAACTAAAATGATAGGTACTATTCGTATCTTTTTTTATCGGTATTTTGTAATCTTGACTTAAGAATGTGACTGCTATGGAAACCCTGTACCAATGTACCTCTATTCTACTTGATACAAACATATTGCTTTAAACATGTTATTGCACTGTCAACGTTACGTTAGCTCTTACTTACTTGACAGTAATGGCGGCCGAGTTAATAACATACATACATACATACATACATACATACATACATACATACATACATACATACATACATACATACATACATACATTCACGCCTGTAATCCCAGAGTGGGGTAGTCACTAATACGCTGGTAAACATCTTAGCCTATTTGTGCAAAATGTGGTTACAGAATGATCACTAAGTTTTTAAAGTTGTAGGTAATTCTGTAGTTAATAACAGATTTTAGAAAATGTCCTTTATGCCTTTAATTGTAATCTTTAATAGGTAAAAAAGCATTTTTGTTAAAGTGAATCATTTAAATGAATACACATACAAAACCAAAACAATTTATCATACAAATATATTTTTAAAAAAAGTTTCTGTGCTTATTTTGTTACTCTACTAGGGTTGCCAACTTATTTTACAAGAAATAAAGTATATTCAGGTCTATGAAGAATATTAAACAATATTTTAGAAAAATTAACAGTATTTTATTTATTTATAGTATTAAATATTTATTTTTCAGACAATCAGTGTTATTTGTTTGTGGCTGCGCTGCACTGAGCAGTGAGCGCCCTCTGTCTAAATAAAAAATAATTTGTGTCAGCGTCTAAAGCATTTTGACGCGGGCAAAGCCAGTTATTCACATTAAACACTTAACCGAAAATAACTAGAATCCAACTATAACATCAAATTTCAGCACTTAAGCAACTAAACTACGTTTGTAGGCCCTTGAGACGTCTGCGGTCGGGCGGTGCAGATCAAAATGAATGAATTAAATTAATTAACATACTTGTTAATGTATTTTATTACTCTTAGATAGTAACGAGATTGATAATTAATTGTCTATCTTTGCGTTTTACACGAAGTAGTAGCAAATGAAACACTTAACGCGCATTTGCTGATAGTTAACGGTTTATTATACAAATTAGGGTGTCAAGTTTTCACTAAACGCCAAGACTAATATCCGGAATGACCGTAACCATGGTAATAACAATGCTTTAATCATAATTATAGAACTGTTATTACCATGGCAACGCTCATTATAGAATTGTTTTCACGCTTCGGTTACGCTATAGGTGGTATTAACAATATCAATATTAGCAGTTTATAGTAAGTGAGTAGAAAAAATGTGGTTATAGAATTAAAAACAAGTTGTTGGAGTTGTTGGTAATTCTGTAGCTCTGCCTACCCCACTCTGGGATGAAGGCGTGAAGGTTCGTACTATACAGCTTTTATTTTGCTAGGTAAAGGAAGACTGGCTGGATAAAATAGAGAAATAAGAATTAGGTTTAAACGAAAAAAAAATGGCCTATCCCATGTTGCGGTGGTTTTATAAATCGCGTTCGCTTGGGAACTTTAAAATTTTGTAGGATGAAAATTAGCCCATGTGTTAATCCAGGGTATAAGCCAGATTTCCATTAAAATTTTCGCCCAATTCACCGTGTGGTTGCCGGGTTAGAATTGTGTCACTCCATGTCTTCGCGTGGATGTCATAAGAGGCGACTAAGGGAATAAAGGCTTGTAGTACTGTTAGGCGATGGGCTTGCAACCTGTCACTAATACAACTGGTAAACATCTGGGCCTAATTGTGCAAAATTTGGTTACTGAATTACCAATAAGTTTTTAGAGTTGTTGGTAATTCTGTAGCTCTGCCTACCCCACTCTGGGAATGAAGGCGTGAGTTTATGTATGTGTGTATTTTATTTCATCTAAATCTGTCCAACCGTTGCAGCGTGAAGGAGGCACAAACTAACACACAAAGTTTCGCATTTATAATATAAGTGGGATTAATTAATAAAGGTACTACAATTAAATGTTAAAACTAAACTTATTTAAATTAAAATAAAACTAAGCAACTCTAAATAAAACTAAGCTACTCAAATATTAAAGATGTAAATAATAATCACCACTATAAAAAGAACACCCCCTCTAGCAGGTCACTGGACACTGGCTGCATTACCTCTCTGGATAGCTAGCCCAATCCTTTGGGAGAGGTAAGCACCAGCTCTAGGATCTCCGGAGTGTCTATGCGCTGGGATGACAGAGCCGTAATAAAGAAATGCAGTGTTTTTGTGTAGTTATTAAGCCAGCACAACAACTGTAACAACAATAACAACATTGACGGACAACAGCGGACAGATGTTGATGGACATTATTTACACACACACACATCATGTCATAATTAACAACTGAAAGTGAACATTATGACCTGAAATTCGCTTTAACTGCCGCCACATAATTAAGATATGAATGGATACAAAATTATTTTTAATGATTAACCAAAACCGTTGAATACTTAATGACACGGCTTTTATTTATTACTCTATGCATATTTGAATGTATGTTTTAAAACGTGTTTATACATGCTGTTAAAAAAAAATATTAACTGATATATTACATTTTATTTTAAAACAAAATAAAGGCAAGTGACTTTTTCCATGGTAGTATTCGCAGTAGATTTTTTATTGCGAATTTAATGTTTTTTTTAGAACAGTCTGATGTTACGTATGTTAAAAAAAAATTACTCCTCATTCATAAAGTGCATAAAAAATGCGTTGTCCATATCTCTTAAAATTACATTTTAATTTGACAGAAAGTGACAAAGAATACTTTTAAACGGCGATTCATTTTTATTTATAAACCTACTTGAAGATTACTACGTTAGTACATATAAATTTGATTTCTAATCAAATTATAAAAATACCCAATATTCATAAGTACGAGTACTTTCTCTTGAAAATACATCAAGCTTTAATATAAAAGTAATTAAAAACATATTTGGTTTTACCTAGAAAAAAACCAAATTTTCTAACATCCTTACAATTTTTTTTTCAATATTAGTAAGTAAAACCAAGTAAATATATATCCAAGGTCCTCTTTCATGAACTCAAATTTAATTCAAAGCCATCTTTCTGACAAAAAACTAAAAATCATCAACATAAAAAGCTCAGAGAATGCGCGCCACCGCGAAAACTTGCTGAAAATACTCCGCCTATTTTAATTCTTGATACAGTTGGAAATATTCTCTGAAAAAGGGTGCAAACGTCTGGTACTTTTTGCACGCTTTGCCCTTCCTAAGGCACAGCTTAGTCGGCCTGCAGAAAGTCTACAAATTGATTTTATTAATCGTTCTTAAGAGGATTGTGAAGCGCCCCTAAAATCGCGTAGCTGTCAAAAAATCCATACAAATTTAGCTCCGGCCGTTAACGTTTCTCACCCTCTAAACCAAGTCCGATTTTCACGATTTTTGAATCATCATCATTATCAGCCGCAAGACGTCCACTGCTGGACAAAGGCCTTCCCCAAGGTTTTCCACAACAACCGGTCCTCTGCTGCTGTCATCCAGCGGTTTCCCGCAACCTTTATCAGATCGTCAGTCCACCTTGTGGAAGGTCTGCCAACACTTCGTCTCCCGGTTCGCGGTCGCCACTCTAGAACCTTTCCGCTCCAACGGGTGCTCCAATGTGCCCCGCCCACTGCCACTTAAGGTTAGAGCTATGCTGGGTGTCTCCTTGCGAGATCGAATCAGGAATGAGGAGATTCGCAGGAGAACTAAAGTAACTGATATAGCTCACCGGATTGCAAACCTTAAGTGATTTTTGAATATGTTGTAGTTATTATAAAGAACTAGGTCTGTACGTTTCTGTTTTTTGTTGTTTAAATTTGTTTCATTCTTAGAAAAAGTTTCGTGGAAAGGATAACGTACAGACATGTTTTCCATGACATCTACAACATATAAAAAAATCGTAAAAATCTGACTAGGTTTAAGGGTACAGAAACGTTTTCGCATTTTGTAGGCAATTTTTTAGCTTCACAGCCCTCTTAAGAACAAGTAACAAATTAAATCTTAAACAACCTGGTAAACATCTTAGCCTGATTGTGCAAAATGTGGTTACAGAATTATCAACAAGTGTTTAGAGTTGTATGTAATTCTGTAGATCTGCCTACCCCACTCAGGGATTATAGACGTGAAGGCATGTATTTACATGCATAATTAAATACATTTTGTCTTTAACCTTTTTTTTACGAGAAAGGGACAAAGTAAAAGAGCATATAAGATTAAAACTAGCGGGTAAGCTAGAAAAAAACTATAAAGATCTAGTCTGAGACTTCTTAGGAGTCGCAAAGTGACATTTTCATGGGATTTTTAATCAGTGTTGGTTGACATTTTAGAGTGCTAAAATTACTTACCTTACGTGAGTAAGGTAAGAGTGTCGGTGGCTTAGTGGCTTAGGGGGTCGACTCGTAATTGTAAGGTACCGAGTTCGAACCTTCGCGGTTACCATGTACCAATGAGTTTTTCTAACTTAAGTGCATTACCCGATGCTCTAACGGTGAAGGAAAAACATTGTGAGGAAACCTGCACATTCAAAGAGCTGAATGTGTAAGAAGGTAATTGCACAAAATATCCTAAAGGGTCGAAGTGTATCCGAAAGGTCCCATCTGTAAGATAAGATAAGATAAGATACCTAACGGTGGCATGTGCGCTCGTTTGACTTCTCCATGAATGAATGAAGAACTTTTAAAAGAGAAGATTTTGCTTATTTTTAACAAGTTTTATTAAATTTGTTCTGGGGGGTTTTTTTGACATAATTTTGAAGTTCAAAACTATATGGGAAAAGCACCGATTATTGAGTTTATCGATATAGGCAATCTCTAGCTGTCATTTAATTTTGCCCCGTTTATTCCTAGGTCCGATTACGAGTATAACCATATGTTTATTTTTCTGCAAGCAGTCTGCATAATTATTTAACAACTTGTAATACTTGATCACACTTCGGGGTTCAGGGCGAACAGAAACGACGTGGGTTAAAAACTGTTCGAAGTGTTTATTATATACACGACTACACGTACCACTTAAGTAACAGCGGGCGTTTCGATGGAGACACCGCACTGATACTTAACAGCGATTTGTTTGCGAGGATAACAATGGAAGGTGTTCAATTGCTTGAAGGCAGCCAACCAAGTGCAATACTTGCTCCTAACGAAAGTACAAAGTTAAAGATTTACATTATTGTTATAAGGATTCTGGGTGACCAAACGATTGTGCGATCTAATTCGACCCCAGCGCCATCTAGTGAGAAATTTGGAACTACAGTCCTCTATAGCGCTGAGCCTGCGACGATGCCGCGTATAATCGGGTAGCTGGCGCCATCTGTTGTCAGACTTGATGTACTACACTCCCCCCCATTTGGTCCCGAGGTGCCCCACCGAGGTATGAGTTAATGCTTCTTTGGCCTACCACGACCACGGGCAGGCCGGTTGTGGGTAGGTGCAGGTCCCTTTCGTGGTCTTCCTCGCTTCCTTAATGGTTGGACCGGTGTTGGTAAATCTTCTCTTAATCCTAATCCATTGTAGGGAGTTAACGCCGACGCATGGTAGATCCCAAGACACAAGTCAGGGTTTGAGGAGTCCGCCACTGCATATGAAGCGGGACCGTGCTGTTTGGTGATCAAATAAGGGCCATCCCGGCGGGGTGCAAACTTGGCACTAATGCCTTTGCTCGCATAACTTAGTGGGTGTAGTGACACCATGACCAGGTCCTTTTCCTTGTATTCTGGTCTAGTTCGACGGTGCTGATCCACCAACTCCTTTCTCTTTTCTTCTTCCATCTCGTGTACTTCTCTGGTTCTTTCCATTACAGTCGCTAACTGCAGCAATTTCGGGGTTATTTCTGGTATAAAATTTTCTGAGAGTATTATTTGTCGGAAGTCGTGGTAATTGTCCTCCGTAGTCCTCAATTCTCGTCCGAAGGTTAGAAACGCCGGAGTGTAAGATGTTGATTTACAGACAGCACTATTCATGGCGAACCTGATGCTAGGTAAATGTTCTGGCCATTCCCGATGATTGCTCCCAATAATCATTGCTAACTGTGTTTTCAGGTCCCGGTTTTTTCGCTCCACTGGGTTCGCTTCGGGGTGATACACAGGCGTATAAGCGTGTTTGATCTTTAGGCAGAACGAGACTTGCTGCATAATGGCACTGACAAACTGAGGCCCATTGTCACTAATCATTCTTCTGGGAAACCCGTAACGAAGGAAGATTTCATTTATCAGAACCGTGGCGCACCTTTCTGCAGTGGCATCTTCTAGAGCAAATAATTCTACCCAACGGGAATTTATGTCCTCTACTATAAGGATCCACGTTTTATTATCAGGAGAAGGAGGTAGCGGACCAAAGAGGTCAAATGAGATGACTTCGAATCGTTGACCCAATGCGTGGGTTTGTAAAAGTCCAGCAGGCTTTTGGTTTGATGGTTTGTAACGTTGGCACTTGATGCATTGTTTTACATAGCTCTCGATATACTTCCGTATACCAGTCCAGTAGTATCTTCGTGATATGGCCTGAAATGTCTTATCAGCGCCATAATGCCCTGCTTTAGGATCATCGTGATATACTGCCAGTACATTCGCCCATTCGTGCTCTGGCACCACTAACTGGGCTTCGTCCGAATCCGACTTGTGACGATAGAGGAGACCATCGTTCATCAGATAGCCTTTCCCACTCCAATATTGGGCATTTTCATTGCCGTGGGCATCTTCTAGTGCGTGGATTATCTTTTCCAGCTTCAGATCTTTAAGTTGCTCAGACCTTATCTCGGCGGGGCTACGAGGACGCAAATCTACCGTGACCAGACATACACCGCATTCAATCGCGGTACTCTCAGTGCACGGTGGTCTTGATAAGGTGTCAGCCACAACATTAGTGCATCCTGGAGCATATTTTACGTCGAGATCGTGAGCCTGTAATTGTAGAGCCCATCTGGCGAGTCTACCTGTCGGTGACTTTAACTTCATGAGCCACTGTAAAGCTCGATGGTCAGTAACGACTGTAATTGGTGATCCTTCAATGTAGCCTGCGAACTTTTTGACCGCCCAAACCACAGCGAGAGCTTCTCTCTCAGTTGTCGAGTAATTACGTTCCGCCCGGGTTAGAAGCCTACTTGCGTACTCTATTGGGTGTTCCTCTTCCCCCTCTCCTTGCACGAGTAATGCACCAAGGGCGTAATTGCTCGCATCTGTTTTAATAGTATAACCCTTGGTGTAGTCTGCTTGCTTGAGTATTGGGGTAGATGTGAGATGATCCTTCAGAGCTTTGTACGCCTTTTCTTGTTCAGTACCCCAATTCCACACAGCCTTCTTTTTGGTGAGTTTGGTAAGAGGTTCAGCAAGATCCGAAAAGTTTTTTATAAATCGCCGGTACCACGAGCAGGTCTGCAGGAACGACAGCAAATGTTTTACATTGGATGGCGGTGGGCGATCTAGGATAGCAGACACCTTCTCAGGGTCTACTCGCAGGCCCTCTGGGGTTATCAAATGACCCAGGTACTTTATGCTGGTACATCCAAAACGGCATTTGTCTTTATTGACCACGAAGTTGTAGTCTCTCATCTTGGTGAAAACATCCCGCAGGTCCGAGAGATGTTGTCCAAATGTGGTGGAGAACACTATTAGATCGTCTAAGTAAGCCAATAGTTTGATATGGCTTAGGGTAACTCGAAACTTATCAATGACCCTTTGAAAAGTTGACGGAGCGTTGCGAAGTCCGAAGGGCATTCTTAGAAATTTATAAATTCCAAAAGGCGTTATGAATGCCGTCTTTTCTCGGTCGCACTCCCGTACGCTTATCTGCCAGTACCCGGCCTTCAAGTCCAGAGTCGACATGTATGCAGTGGACTTGGCTTCGTGCAGGAGGTCGTCGATGCGAGGTATTGGGTACGTGTCAGGTACTGTGATAGAGTTCAGTCTTCTATAGTCGATACATACTCTGACTGCCCCATTTGGCTTTGGGACCATGACTACTGGCGCAGCCCAGGGGGAGGTGCACGGGGCGATTACTCCTTCCGCAATCATCTTCTGTATTTCCATCTTGAGAATCTCCTTTTTAGGTGGAGTCAGTCTATACGGGGGCACAGCTATGGGCAAATAATCCTTTGTATCGATTACATGTTCGACCTCTTTCATTGGTTTGCCGTTTGATTCGAAAACGTCCTTAAACTCCTGGAGTAACTCGTCGAGTTGTGCTGTTTGTGCCGCGCCTAGTGCATGAGATATATCCAAAGCGCATATACCTATATCCTCAAAGAGGGTTTCCGCGTGTGGGGAAAGGGTTACTTCAGCTTCTTCAATGTTCTGTATAGCGTCTCTCATCATGTACTCCATCCTTGGTGAGTATCCGTCGAAGAGTAGTTTCTTTTTAGAACAGCCCATCTTTGGAGGTACCTCGGCAGCTTCGGTTCTCAGGTCCGTTTCAGTACGGGTATGCCCTTTCTTCGCCAGCATCCTTTCCCGTTGCATATCTATAGGAGCAATACTAACTCTAGGAGACGTAGGGGCTTGACGATCAAACATAACAAATTTCTCGTGATATAATTCGAATTCTCGCTGAGGTTGTTGTATATAACTCCAAGTGAACTGTGCGATGTTCAAAATGATGCCAGCTTTTTGCAGAAAGTCTATTCCTAGCAGCGTTCGGTTGTCGTCGGACTGCAGCAAGACGATAAAAGGAGTTCTGAAACGTCGGTCACACAGGCTGATTTCAGCCTCGAATGTCAGCACTTTCTGTAGTTTTGAGTGTCCATCTGCCAACGTGACTGTAGCCATTTCCTCACAGAAGTTTTGTCCACGTGTTTTCAATATTTGATACAATTCATTCGACGCGACGCTTACCTTGGCACAAGTATCTATGTAAGCTCTGCCTTTAACACCATTGACCTCAATAAACACCATGGGTCGAGATCCCTTATCCAGCTGTACATTGATAGCACAGAATCCCAAACTACCTTTGTTCTCAGGCGCCCCGTTCTGTTTGCTGTTGCATACCTTGCAGTTACTGCGATAAACCCCCGGTGTACCACAACCGTAACAGGAAAAGTTCACATCTCTGAATTTAGGTGGCGCTGTATCCGTTTGCTCGTTACCAGCTTCCATCGCTTTCTTACGTTTTCGGCATTCTTCTAAGACGTGACCCAATTTCTTGCAGAAGTTACACCGGACCACTTTTCTTGTGCGTGTCGGGGCCGTAGTCTCAGGCTTCGAAATATCTACGGTTTTCTCGTTGTCTACCTTATCGGTTTTTCTTGCTTTCTCTTTTAATAAGGCTTCTGTGCTGCGAGCTTGTTTTAGAAGGTCGTCAAAATCTTTAACCTTCTCCCTGGGAACTCTCTCTCTTATTTGCAGGTTTAGTAAACCGTAGGTAATGTTTAGTTGCTGTTTAAGGTTAAGCTGTTCGTCGCCGGGCAGTTCTGAGAATAGCAACCTCTTCCTTGTGACAAAGTCATCCGTAGAAACGCCTAACGCTTGCTTGGTTCCACAGGCTTCTAAATAAATTTCGTATGCGGGTTTCTTCGGTGCGAAAGTGTTCCTCAGCGCGTCTTCAAAGTCCTCCCATGAAGTGATGGTGCCTTTAGTTCCCTGCCACCATGCAGACGCGTCTTCCCTTAGTAATAGAGGGAGTCCAGCCAGTGCATCAATGTCGCTGATATTCTCGAGCTTCTTAAAAACTTGCACTGCGGTAAGGAAAGCTTCTACCGTCTCCCTGTCCTTGCGACCATTATATGACGCTTTGCATGACGTCATGCTTCCTTGTCGGTTACTCCCTATGCACGATAGCAATTGCTGAAATTGTTCCTGCGACAGATTGACGCTCATCTTGCCTTCGGGTTTCCTTCGGCGAGTTTTAACCGGAAATGTAGTCTTCCGTCCGCAACGCGTGACCACGTATTTGGGTTCGTTCGAGCCCGAGTTGGACGCCACTGTAATACTTGATCACACTTCGGGGTTCAGGGCGAACAGAAACGACGTGGGTTAAAAAACTGTTCGAAGTGTTTATTATATACACGACTACACGTACCACTTAAGTAACAGCGGGCGTTTCGATGGAGACACCGCACTGATACTTAACAGCGATTTGTTTGCGAGGATAACAATGGAAGGTGTTCAATTGCTTGAAGGCAGCCAACCAAGTGCAATACTTGCTCCTAACGAAAGTACAAAGTTAAAGATTTACATTATTGTTATAAGGATTCTGGGTGACCAAACGATTGTGCGATCTAATTCGACCCCAGCGCCATCTAGTGAGAAATTTGGAACTACAGTCCTCTATAGCGCTGAGCCTGCGACGATGCCGCGTATAATCGGGTAGCTGGCGCCATCTGTTGTCAGACTTGATGTACTACAAACTTAAAAAAATGCATCTAAAAAATATTTTTATTTATAATATGTATGTATAATAATATAACGACCCGTCTTAATAACTACACTCCGTGCCATTAAAAATACTTTTGCTCTTTAATCTGTGACTGTTAAATTCATCCGCGCTGCATTTGTACGTTTTTTTCCCCTGGAGTCTGCCCTGAAAAAGTCACAAAGGAAAACCAACCATAAACCAACGAACTTAGAGTCCATTGCGGAATTGAGTGTGAATTTCGTTATTTAGCAAAGTATTAAGTTAAATTCCTTTTGATACTTAAATAGAGAAAAGTAAATTTTCAACGTGTTTTTAAAAGCGCTTGTACTTTGGGAAAATATAGGTCTTACATATTTACGACCGGACTGTCTATTTTTCATACAAAGTTGACTCGATGTTGGACACTGGGCATAGAATGATGCTTTAGAGGATCATGGCTCGATTCAACATTGAATTATTTAAATCGCTTTGCGTTCAGAGGCATTTCATCGGTGACAGTGCAATACCGCTTAAGTAATAAATTCAATAAGATGCAAAATACACCTTAACAGGTAAGACAGTAAGGTGCATTTTGCAACTAATTGTATTTGTTACTTACGCGGTATTGCATTATCAGTATTATCACCGACGATTTGGTGAATGTTAACAATGAGTACAGAAATTAGAGAATTTATATAGCATTGACGGAAGGCAAACAAGCAACACCTAATTGTATATTATACCGTTCTCAAAAACGACTTCAACGATTTCGAAGAAATTTGCAATTTGAAAAATTGAATATAATTATAATCGGGGGTTGAAAAATTGATGTAAGTATAAATTTCTTATCTTCGGCAAAATTCGTTTTCAACCCGAGCTCGGTCTCTCAGGTAATAGATTCTAAACGACATAAATACTTCCATCACTAGCAACCATAGTGAAAGTAAATTATTTTCGTTCTGGTCATTGCTTCTTCGCGAGCGTAGGTATATTCCTGAAGTGCCATACATTTACTATGCTTAAATATACATATATAATTTTGTTTAACTAGCTCTTGTCTACGACTCCACTCGCAGTCGTTTATCGCAGTTCCCTCTGAACTGTTCAATTTTTCGAAATAAAAAGTATCCTAAAAAGTACTCTAACTAACATAGGTTTTAGTGCGATTATGACTAAAGTGTGGGGATTTACAGTCAACTATAAAAGTAGCACACTTAAGTACCTTGTCACTTTAAAGTCATATTTGAGCTGCTGCACTCATCTGTCAAACGCGTTAAAGCGACAAGGTACAAAAGTAAGTAAAGCCGAATATAGTTATTATACATTATTGTATCCGGAACGAATATCTTTTATTTTTGTCTGGCAAGTGCCCTTGTTCATGTCATGAATGAAAATGAATGCCATCTTGGATTAGTTTTGTTTTTTTCTTACAGTCGGTGCTGTCTGACCAAGAAAGGATATTTTTGGATATACATATCCAAAAAAATACATCTAAGATTGGGCGTTTCTTTGTACATACTAGGGCTTTCGGCTTGTTATTGTTTTAAACGTAATGTTAACTTTATTAAAAGCTGTAACGCAGTTATCCTAAACTACGCTTTGGGCTTGTACTATTTCTTACTACTGGACAACAGCGAACATATTTGAATAGATCAATAATAATAATAATTATTATTTTTTTCTCAGTAAGGATTATACATTGTCATTCATGTTCATCATATCTAATATCAATAATTACAAAATAAATACAATCAGTCAGTTGATAAATAATGTGTCAAAATAGAATAATTAAAAGTCAATGTCATCAAGGTACTCATTGACGGAATAGTAAGCCTTCTGTGTCAGTCAGTTTTTAAGTCTCCGGTCAAAACAAGGTATGAACCCGCAGTCCCTAATTTGGGCCGGTATTTTATTGAATATTAACGGACCCATGACGTGCAGCAACTTATTGCACTTCTGCAGGCGTTGTCGAGTAATGATTACATTTCTGCTGCCCTCCAGCAATTGTCTAGCATAAAAAACATAATAGTAAATAAATAAATAAATATCAGGGGACAATGTCACACCAATTCTGCCGTCCGGTCCTACCAAAGAAGGTGGCTAACTGCAAGGTAATAGTGGCAGCATTTTAAATTTAATGTGGTTGCCAATTGAGTATAGAATCCTTTGACTACTACTTTGCAGTTAGCCGCCTTCTTTGGTAGGACGGCAGAATTTACCTAGTCCCAATTTAAGCTCTAGGCTTGTATTATGGGTACTAGACAACGATATAAATACTTATATAGAGAAATATATAGTACTTAAATACATAGTAAACGTCCATGACTCAGGAACAAATATTCGCGCTCATCACACAAATATCTGCCCTTACCGGGATTTGCACCCAGGACCGCTAGCTTCGTAGGCAGGGTCACTACCAACTAGGCCAGCACGTCGTCAGCGGCAATTATTTGCCTATACATAGTCATTATCGAACACTGAATTACCGATCAGGCTAACCACTACGTCTAATAAGTGATTAAATGAAGAACAATGACGATGATGATGATGATGATGGTAAGTTAAGTAAGTAGTATGTGTCTACGCTTATGTAAAATGTTGTTTTTAGTCTAATAAATTATTTTGTATATAAAAGTAAATTCGAACATGCAAACCCTACAGAAGTTTCAAGGAGAAATATAGCCATAAGCAATACAAAATCATTCTCTTGAGTGCGCCCATTTTGTTCATGTGACTTTTCTATAGAATTTTCCCGCGGGAATATTTAATATTAATAATATCCAATGAATGGAGAGACGCTGTCTTAGATCATTGTTTTGTTGAACTGTACCATGTGGTTACACTTGTGAGTCATAGCTTTGGGAACGAGACGGGGAATTAACACATGTTTTGAAATACTGTGAATGGAGACAAGTCGAAACATGCTGGGTTTTGAGCACATTCAATGTCAGCAAATATTTGAGACATTTGGCATGAAACTCTTCTGAAGGTAGCCATTATTAAGGACGCTGGTACTCGACTGGTGTCATTTCTCGCAGGGTTGTTTTTTTTTACCGAATTGTGCACGTTCGTTTTTTTTTTATCTCATCGGTGATTGGTCACGTCTATAAATACAAATACCCCATACTATATTCAGTACTTACCGAGCGCCGCTCGGGTTTATAACCAATTTTCCGGAAGATGACCACTCGACAGCTCGTTTTTACGCCCCCGTATCCCGTAAGCCTCTATACTAACTGCAAATTTCATCGAAATCATTAGTCGTTTTTGAAAACGTGATTACACGTACCTAGGTACACGCACTCGAACGTGGTGAGAAATATTGCTCGTTTAATGGTATTATTTATTTTATGGAAATGGACTCTTAATACGTCCGGTAGATACCTGGAGTTTTTCTAGTTAACCGTGATTTTGAGTAATTTAGGTACCTAAACAAAATTGTATTATTATATTACGTTTTTTTTAAGGAAAAAGTAATATAAATAAAAACATAATTGTTTGATTTAATTAACACTATTCAACTTCAACTACCCCAACCGTACTAGTCCGGATTTACAGGAAAAGGAAAAAGACAGTGGCAACAATTCACGTTCCCTTATTTCAATACGTTTACGTCCATTTACCGCGACCGTGCGGCGCCACACGATTTCCCGAAACAGGATAACGACAACCGGATCTTAGGACCGGATTTAACCACCCTTCCGAAACATCCGCTGCCGACTCGCACTTGACCGTTTTTTTTTCACTGTCCTAAGCGGAAACGGCCACGTGGTCGTACCCTCAGACATTAAGGGGGCGTATTCTAAAAATACAACAGTATTCTAAACTAAACGCACGGCTTAGTCACGTCTCGTCGCTCCCGGACCGCGATCGGTTTGAATTTGGAATTTCGAACTCAAAATTCGAATTTGAATTTCGTGTTTTGTTCTGGAATGGCGGGTGTTTGAAATTCGAATTGTAAAGTGTTGTGTCGTGAGCAGGTTTTGAAATGAGGTAAGGCTATGAATGGAATTTTACGGTTTTGAATTTTGTTGTGTATTTTTTATGTTACAAGAGTGATATAGAAATTTGTATACTAGTAGCGTAATGGCTAAATTAAAAAGGACTTATTTAAACCAAAACTTATAAAATTGTCAACAACTTTTTGAGTTGTAATTCTGTAGCTCTGCCTACCCCACTCTGGGATTACAGGCGTGAAGGTATGTATGTATGTTATAAAATTAACAAAACGTGAAAAATATGTTAGCAAACATTTTTTTAAATTAGTAAACCAAATAGGCACTGAGATTATTATTTCACTTGATATACAATAATGTACAAGAACGAAATTAAACATCTTGAAATTTAAGCTTTGATGTTCCTAATAATAACCACTTATAACATAATTATTCTCATGAGACCAGATAGCTAGAAATATTTGTTTATTTAATAATGCTTCAAAACTAATAAAATCGTATTAACGAAATTCACTGAACTGTAATTTAATTTTAGTAATAGCACTTGACATTTCGCAATCAACTAAACTAAAAGTGATGACTAACTAGAAATCTGTCTGGACGTTGTGAAATCGTAATGTTTTTTTTAAATTATAGCTACGTCTACTACTCTACTTTATTGCATAAGATATTTCAAATGGTGGAATAAGCTATTAGTCATGTATATGGGGTAAAACTTATCCCAAATAGAAACCGTATACTACTAAACACTATAAATAATAAACTTGGTGTTTTAAATTATATTTTTGTGAAGTAACTAAAAATAGATGTTTAAGTTAAAACTAAACTAATATAAGCTAAAATAAAACTAAGCTACTCAAATATTAAAGATGTAAATAATAATCACCACTATAAAAAGAACATCCCCTCTAGCAGGTCCGCTCGCGGCATGGTCCCTATGACACTGGCTGCATTACCTCTCTGGATAGCTAGCCCAATCCTTTGGCAGAGGTAAGCACCAGCTCTAGGATCTCCGGAGGTGTCTATGTGCCGGGATGACAGGACCTTAATAAAGCTTTGAACGTGACTTTACTTTCAAATAGATACAAAAATAACCTTAAAATTAAACTTTTTAAAACTATATTCATGACATAAGAGCAACAAAACATCCCTACTAAAGCGGTAACAAACTTAAATATTAAGCTTGCATTAAAAGCACGGTAGTTTCCATGTCTTTAGCCATCGGTTGTTGGTGCGTGTGACACTTAGAAAGATACGAGTAAATTTGATAATGTTGATGACGATGATGATGATGATGAAGGTCCTAAGGGGTTATTATGATATAACAATGCAATTCAATTTAAGGTGAGCGTAAAGGACAGAGCTATAGCAGATATATAGCTCTGTCCTTTTCTCGCATTGTAAACTGAACTGCGTTGCTATGTCATAATAACCCCTCTGAGCTATTATAGCAACAGCAAATGCGTGCTGAATTTTGATAATCATGAATTTTGCTGACAACGTAATTATTACCAACAATAATAATAATAATAATATGAGAGGACAATGTCACGCCAATTGACCTAGTCCCAAACGAAGCTCTAGGTTTGTACTATGGGTACTAGACAACTTATATAGATAAATACATAGAAAACATCCATGACTCTGGAACAACTATTCGTGCTGAACATACAACTATCAGCCGTTACCAGGATTTGAACCCAGGACCGCTAGTTTCGTAGGCAGGGTCACTGCCAACTAGGCCAGCGTGTCGTTAATAAATAATATAATAAGCATTTAAAGTAAATCATACTTTGTTGACGTCCATGAAGCTGTCTTATTATCTGGATATTTATCTAACAAATACTGAAAAAAATAAATGTAGGTATTTACTTAAGAAGCGGCTCGTGTCTGTATTTAACAAAACAAGGAAAAGGAAATTCAACCAGCAATTCTGTAACTACACTACAGTCCGCCTTATTAGTAGCTGTATACTTTACTACCTTGTCGCTGTAACGCCTTTATCAGATATGTGCAGCAGTTCAAATATAACGTTAAAATGACAAAGTACCAAACTGCATTTATTTATGCCTAAAGCAGACCGCACTTCTACCGCGAATGTGTAAACATCGACTTAAAGTCTCGACTTAAAACTGTTTGGAAGGGAGCTTAGTATTTACATTTTCAGTACGAAAGACCCGATTATGGGTCCTTTTTGTTTTCATTATAAATAACGGGCACTGGATGCGTCAGACATATTCTCACTAAAAGCTGCAAAATAACAGCAAAAGGATGTTGCAAATCTATTTCTGTGTGTCTGTCTGTATTCTAAGAACGCTTGCAATGACGCCATCTTCGTATTAGGTTTATTTTATACGAGTAGGCATGCAAGTCAAATATTACATACATACATACATAAACTCACGCCTTCATTCCCAAAGTGGGGTAGGCAGAGCTACAGAATTACCAACAACTATTAAATATTAAAGATGTAAATAATAATCACCACTATAAAAAGAACACCCCCTCTAGCAGGTCCCCTCGCGGCATGGTCCCTATGACACTGGCTGCATTAACTCCCTGGATAGCCAGTCCAATGCTTTGGGAGAGGTCAGCACCAGCTCTAGGATCTCCGGAGGTGTACATCTTATTATTTTGTTATAGTACATACTTTATTAATAAAGGGTGAGTTTCCGGGTGTTTTGACCGCATGACCGTATTTTTCTTAAAACCAAAATCAATGTTCTGGATTTGTATAATCATTATTAATAATTGCATAATATAAGATTCTTTAAAAATACAACCGTAATACTCTAAAGTTACATTTGTTGCTAGATTAAATATCTTACGGGTAAGGTATGGTATGATTAATAAATTAGTTTGTACAATGGAGGAATATGAGACCAAGGCACAAAATTATCTGAAAAGTTTTTTTTTAAGGCGGAAAGCACACATAAATTGACATAAATTATCTGTGCTATAAACAATTGTTTAGTTGTGTAGTTGTACATAAATATTCAAACATCGAAAAATCACAAAAACCTTGTACATTCGTAATGTTACATGTTTATGTTACAGAAATACTTTTATCTTCGCAAAAAAAAAATAAGTTGTTATTTGACTGTATTTGATACTCTTTCATACTTCTCAAGCGTTATAAATACATTTTGGTTTACCCTTGTTTCCTCGACATTTACTTCATAGAACGTGTCACTTCGCAGAATTTTCATTTCATTGACAGGCTTTTCTAGGAGCAGGGTTAATATTTAGTGATAGTAGGTCAGGTTTTATTATATTATTATTTAAGATAAATCATGATTTCCGCAGAAAATAGCTTTCGATGGAGAGAAATTTGGTGAAATGATACATTCGATGAAAATTTTGACTGTAAAACAAGGGAACACCATGTATTTTTAAGGTTATGTGTCAAATTTTGAAAATATCTATTCTTTGTATTACTTACTGTAAAATATTTACATAAAAACTTCACCTTCAATTCAAAATTAACAAGTGATCGAAAGCTTTCGTCAGCACCAGTAACTCGCGTTGATTTAAATGTTGCAGAGCTTTTAGAGAGCTTTGGAAGCTTTTTATACGTGTGATGACATTTTTATCTCGAGTTTGCAAGAGTAAACGAACGGACGGACGGGGGTGCTCTACTTTCCTATAGTTTATCACGCAGTTACAATAATACCTGTGTAGACTAGTTGCATAGTGCGGACGTTAGCGACTGCAGCCATTATTCATTTAAAAAAAAAACAGTCGAAAATATAAAAATATCGATGTATGAATGTTGAAGAAGCGAAATAAATTTGTCAAGATCGTAGCAAGTGGAAAGAAGTGGTCTCTGCGTCCCCTTTGGGAAACAGGCGTGATTTAATGTATGTATGTAAAAAGTATCTTCTATTCAACGAACGAGTTATTGAGCGACAAGTTTAAGTTGGCACGTTAGAGCATGCAAATAACATTGTAGGGCGTTCGTTCTCAATTAAGTAGCTTAACCATGGAATCGCTCCATCGACCGATCTACAAGAAGCCGTTTTTAGAGGAAATTAAATTAAAAGAAGAAAAACCCGTCGCTCTACTCGGTAAAACCATATTGAATTTGAGTTGTTATCGTATTGCCAGCTTTATGATAGGTCTTACTTATTTGACAGTAATGGTGGTCAAATTAAAAGTTCCGAATAAAATAAAGCCTCAGATCGTGATAACAACCAAAAAGAAATGTTGCCGTGTCGTTGTGGCCGTGATGTTGGTTTTTAGGTTATAATAGTCAAAACTTATCAGCGGGATGTACCTATCTTATGAATGGTTGTAAGTTGAAATTTGAGTGTGTACTAAGCTTAAGATCTCTTGGAGCGATCTACAGTTTTACGCCTATTTATAGCCAGGAAGTATGGTCGCCTTGCTAAGATAATGTAATACAACAATTGCTCACTGTGAATAGACTACATTTATTTCCATCGCCATCCCGTCCAGACAACTGAATACAGGCGTCTTCCATCGCACGCCATACAACCAGAGTTTTGGCTTAAAACAGGTGCGATTATGTAGATGACGTTATACTTTCGTGTTACGAATCTGAAGGGTTATTATGACATAGGTATGCAGTTCGGTTTACGCTGAGAGAAAAGGACAGTGCTTTATAACTGCTATAGCTATGTCCTTTACACTCGCCGTAATTTGAACTGCATTGCTATGTCATAATAACTCCCCTTGGGTCCTAGTGGAAAAGGGTACAGGTCCACCTAACTCGTAATAAAAAACTTATGGCGGCAACAGAAATACATCATCTGTGAAAATTTCAATCGTCTAGCTATCACGGTTCGTGAGATACAGCCTGGTGACAGACAGACGGACAGTTGAGTTCTGTTAAATCTGTTTCAGGCACGGAACCCTAAAAAACCCTAAATCTTCAATTTCTGTAATAAGTTGTTCGTTTATGGTATTTTCATAAATCAAATTGACTGTATTCAGTTCGCCTCTGTATTTGTTTTATTTTGTTAAATTGTCTGTTTTTTGTATTTGTTATTTATTCTAGTTTAATAAAGCGTATTTATTAAGAGACAAACAATATACAAAAAAAAAACATAACAAGCAAATACAAAAAAAAAAAAACTAGTAACTATAATATGTACAAATGTCCCCTAGGCCACCGCCAGAGTATATATATACAACTAGCAGCCCGCCAGCAGCTTCGCCCCGCTGCAAATTTCTGACTTCCCCGGTGGATTTTTCAATTATTTTCGTGCATACAAACCTTGTCCTGATAATGACGAATACAACAAAAAAGAAATCAGCCAAATCGGTTTAGCCATTCTTGAGTTTTGCGCTTAGCAACACATTTAGCGATTCTTTTTTTTATATAGATAAATACATACATACATACATTATACGTTACGTCAGTAGTGGGGCGGCACTTACAAGCCCCATTTCCAACAGATCTTTACAATAAGCGTTTTAAATTTAAAAAGATTACATTAGACATTAGCGTGGGTGCACCTCGTTATTTTAAAACTGGATAAATGGGTCACCTCAATAGATAACGTATTGGTTTTCTCTATTTATTTTTCCCTATTGTTTTAAGAATCGCTTAAGGATGATCTATTTGGCTACAACTAAAGGGCTGATTACCTTAACTTTAAATAGAGTAAAAACACCATTAGTCAAATTTGGCGTTCACTTATAGAATATTCAGTTACGCCGAATTAATATTAAAATAGAAAGGTAAAGTTTCACTTGACTTGAATATTAGGTTTCTACTTCTACGTTGTCTGGAAGAGATTGCTATTTAGCAATAAGACTATGTAACATTTACTTTTAGGAGGAGGGTTATGTTTTTGGAGCGTATGTAAATAATGTTTGTATATTTTTTGCCACGCTCTGGATTTTAACATTATGCAGTGTCATTAGATTCGCCTCGGTTGTAGGAGTGATGATGAGCTATAATATATTGGTTAAAGTAATGCAATGCGAGGGAGGGCTTATTTTTTTTTTCTTTTTGACGCGAGGCCAACGCCTATTTGGTAGTGAGCCTGCTTACGAAGCTAGCGGTCCTGGGTTTAAATCCTGGTAAGGGCAGATATTTGTGAGATGAACGCGAATATTTGTTCCAGAGTCATGGATGTTTTCTATGCATTTAAGTATATTATATTTCTCTATACAAGTATTTATATCGCTTTCCAGTACCCATAGTAGGTACAAGCCTAGAGCTTAGTTTGGAGCTAGGTCAATTGGTGTGACATTGTCCCCCTTTTCTTTTTATATACATACATACATACATACCTTCACGCCTTCATTCCCAGAGTGGGGTAGGCAGAGCTACAAAATTACCAACAACTCTAAAAACTTGTTGATAACTCTGTAACCACAATTTCCACAATTAGGCTAAGATGATTATCAGTGTGTTCTTTTTATATGTCGATGGCAATATCAAAAAACAAAGTCGGATTTTTAAATACTTTATTTTTGTTTTTATTTGTAGGTAAGTACGTCCTTTCCATACTGTATGTAGTGTTCATTAAACAGTTTTTGTATGTATTGTACTGTACCGTATAAATATCAGGGGACAATCTCACACCAATTGACCTAGTCCCAAACTAAGCTCTAGGCTTGTACTATGGGTACTAGACAACGATATAAATACTTATATAGAGAAATAAATACTTAAATACATAGAAAACATCCATGACTCAGGAACCAATATTCGCGCTCATCACACAAATATCTGCCCTTACCGGGATTTGAACCCAGGACCGCTCGCTTCGTAGGCAGGGTCACTACCAACTAGGCCAGCGCGTCGTCAATACAGGATTGCAAATTGAAACGACTGTACAGTCAGCGTCAAAAGAAACTGATCACTTAAATACCTTGTCGCTTTACTGTCACATATGCAATGTCAAACAAGATTGTCTAATGTGTTAATGCGATAAAGTACAAAAGTAGCTTGAAGTGACCAGTTACTTTTGACGCTGACTGTACATATGCAAAATATACAAATATCGTCGATGATACCGCAAAACCGCGTAACAAACAAATTTATGATGGAGCAAAATAAACCTTACTTTCTTATTAAAAAGGTGCATTCTGCACCTTATTTAAAATTTTACTTACGCGGTTTTTCAGTTTCACCGACGATATATATTTTTAAAATTTAGTTACAGACAGTTAAGAGACTATTTTCCAGACATCCTAAGTCACCTGCAATACAATACTCTATTAATAAAATAAATTAGATATCCCAAAAAAGAACGCACAAGTCACAAAAAAAAACAATTAGTAACGTCTCGGCTGCAACAAATCGAATCCCACCGTTATCGACCTATTTAAAGAACAAAAGACATTTCACATTTACCCAGACGGGGGCTTATTCCGAAAAACAATGGCATTCGACAGTTCAACGTTCGATACGAATTTAGAACGGAACAAAACTAAAACACACGCGGGAGGCACCCTATTCTTAACTTGCGATAGTCTGAGTTCAGACTGCATAGCAATAAGGTAATGGGGCTAACGTAGACCGTCGTACGTTAAAGTGTTTTGAAATTTAATTGTCAATGTCATATAAAAGGTCATTTCAAACGATAGCAAAAATACTCCTTTTATGGCAAATTCAAGGAAAAAAAACGGACGTGCCACCTGATGGTAAGCGGGATCTGAGTTCTACAGTCACAAGACTGCGATCTGAAGACGCATTTGCAAACCCTAAATACTAAAATTAAATGCCTTTGCAAGTTAATTAACCGGTTCTTTTATGCCCACACGCTTGCGGTAGGTTAAAGGATAGGCAACACCTTTAAATTCCGTTTTTTTTCCTTAAGTTATGCTACGCTGGATATATTTTAGATTAAATGCATAATTTACTTGTCATGCGTGGGTTAGGTTAGGTTCGATTTATAAGCGATATTAAAAAGTTAAAGCTTCTATCAAAATAATGCGTACGGAATTATGACTCTTCGGAATCATGTAGTAAAGGATAAGATGGTTGTAACCTTGTAACGATCCGGATGGACCTTGTAAGTAAGTAAGTAAAATATTTATTCACAACAATAACACAACAAAAAATATAAGTAGCAATAAAGAAGAAAAGCTAAACTGAAGTGGCAGTGGGCGGGGCACATCGCACGCAGGACTGATGGCCGATGGGGTCAGAAGGTTCTTGAGTGGCGTCCGCGGACTGGGAGACGAGCTGTGGGTAGACCTCCAACAAGATGGAGTGACGACCTAGTAAGGATCGCGGGAAAGCGGTGGATGCGAAAAGCACAAGACCGGTCTGAGTGGAGAGCCTTGGGGGAGGCCTATGTCCAGCAGTGGACGTCTTTCGGCTGACATAATGATGATGATGATGATTATGATGAATAAAAAAGAAGAAAATGAGACAAGAGAACAGATGTGCTAATGCTGCGAAACGGTCCCAAGTCAGCGTGTGCTGGCTGTGAAGACAACGCTGGTCTTCCGTTGGGGGTTGTACAAGGTCTTACCACCACAAACAGTTATTTTTTTTAAACGATCTCTTCCATTATGAGTTATAGCAAAATATAGACTAGATTGACATTAACAGAATCATATAGATTAAAAAAAAAGTTAACGCAGCTATTAAAAATGCAAGACCCACGTTATTAGGTTTTTTTTTAGAAAAAACAAATTCGCAATGCTTGTAAATATTTTCGAGTAACTTATTGTTAGCTATTGCTTGAGAAAATTCCCAGATTTTTGGGAGTTGTGCAAGTTGCACATTGGAGAGCACATTTTAAATTGTACGATTCCACGTTCAATAAAGCTATGCGTTGTCAATACAGCCAGTAACAAAACAGTTATAACTATAGATTTTCCGAAACACGTTACCAAATGAATACATCGTCAGAGAACCTGCAAAACCGCGTAAGTAACATATTAAATAAGGAGCAAAATGCACCTTTTTAATATGATGATAAGGTTTATTTTGCTCATTTGTTAGTTACGCGGTTTTGCATTATCACCGACGACATGTCAACCACATGACCGATTTCAAACGACATTCGATATTTTTCCGTCAACGGCCACACGCGTCGACGAGTCAATGACATGGGCGTGGATCTCGATTACCATTGTCGAGTAATTAGGAGTCATTAATAACCCCCTTTCTTTAGTATATTGATTTGGAATTAAGCAGCTTTTTTAATCTGTTTCGTACGTTGGTTAGAATAGAGTCTAAATTAAGTTAGCGATGGTGAATTTTAACGTGTAATTGAAAATGTACTTTATTGATTTTGTTGAAGAGTGTTATAGTTAAATAATTGGTTAATTACTGGTTGGTTGGTTGGTTGGTTGTTCATTCGTTTAATTGGCAATTATCAAATTTTACAGGATGTTCTAATTCAGCCTATTTCTAATTAAGTTCTAATGGACTATTTTTTGCAGAATTTAATTTAAATATTCTTCTTAAACTACTTTAATTAAAAGAGAAGATGTCTTTAACCGGGTACATATCTGTCAGATTATAATATAAGGCCTATTAATTTTAAATACATACCACTTCTTTCCACATGTACGATCCTGACAAATCTCTTTCAGTTCTTCCACATTCATACATCGAGTCTTGCATGCACGTTGGTTTCGGATACTTAAGATTCGGCCATGACATAAAATGGCTATATTTGAGAAAAGACATACAATTATGACAGTGGACGCTGATCTAAACTTCAGAATCTATTTAAAGGCTGTGGTTAGTAGGACCTAGTCCAGGGTCCGGAGTCGCCAAGCAGTGTTCGTACTGTTATATTTTGGTGTGGAGGTATGACATTGAAATATTACCCATTAGCATTGTAGCGACCCACCTCATCCAAGATTTTATATTGCCATGAGCCTGAGAGCCGTCCTCCTTGTAATAGACTCTACAACTATTAAATACCTCAATAAAGTTATTAAGGTACTTAATAGTAAAAATAAATATCAGGGGACAATGTCACACTAATTGAATTAGTCCCAAATGCTCTAGGCTTGTAACTATTATAGGTAATAGACAACGATATAAATACTTATATAGAAAAATACACATACATACATACATACCTTCACGCCTTCATTCCCAAAGTGGGGTAGACGGAGCTACAGAATTACCAACAACTCTAAAAACTTGTTGATAACTCTAACTTGATATAGAAAAATATATACTCAAATACATAGAAAACATCATTTTTTTATGGCATAGGAAGGTAAACGAGCACACAGGCCACCTGATGGTAAGTGGAAACTGTGATCCATAGATATTCGCATTCACAAGACTGCAAATGCACTGCCAACCATGAGGACTAAGATGGAATGCCTCTATGCTAGTCATTTCACCGGCTGTCTTATCCCCAAACCGGAACACAACAATGCAAATTCTGCTGCTTGGCGGTAGGTTACCAACTCGGTCGAACCCTGCACAAGGTCCTCCCACTAGTAAATGACTGAATGAGTCCATGACTCTCGGGAACAAATATTCGCGCTCATCACACAAATATCTGCCCCTGCCGGGTGATCCCAGGCCCACTAGCTTCGTCGGCAGGGTCACTGGCAACAAGGCTAGCGCGTCGTCAATAAGTGTTTTTTTTTAAAACACCTGTGTATAACTTTTTATCATGGTAAGGGGCAACATAGACATCTGCATCGTCAAGACTGTAAATGGCTGGCCAACCCTGAGGACTAAGGTGTCATGTCTCTACGGCAGTATTTCACCGCAAAAAAAAACAATAACCAAAGGAGTTTTAGTTCTCTTCTTTTAGTAATAAGGTTGATATTGCTACCAGAGTTTTATCTGACTTACTGCGTATTAGCTTAAGAGGGCAGTAGTGTTGTGTTGACTTTACCACTACATACAAGCAATTCTCCAATTAAATACCTACCATCATCGTGTCATCAATATAAATGTCGTTAAACATTAATTTAATTCGTTCTCAAACAACATTGCGTGCAAGTCATCTCTATTTTTGCACTCTTAATTAAAAAGATATAAAGCCATTTCCTTTGGATAAAAAACCATGGGAATGAAACGGCCATCTTGAATGGTAATTAACGAGAGTGCGTGTAATTATAAAAAATAGGCGATGAAATAATATTTTGTCGACCATGTGGCTTTAGGAATTAGAGTGAATGGAAGAGGCAGTTTGTGAATGAATTGGGGCAAAAAATTTGGCCATGTTTTCTTAGTGAAGTGTTTGACAAGTTGCTTGTTTTTTTCTTGTGAGTTGTGCGTGTGAGTAAAAAGTGTGGTTTAAGCTCAAGAGTTTATGTTACTTATGGGATTTCCTGTTTAACGTTTGTAAATAAAAAAAGTGAGGTAACATATGCGAAACCGGCCCTCTTATCTGTTCATAAACATATTATAATATTATTGTGGCCCTATTTGGAATCGTATGTTCCGGTTTTTTTTTTCTATGTTTAAAAAAACTTGCTCCTTCAAGGTGCAAAGGGTAGACGGTTTTTAATGAAATTTGGGATTGAGATAGCGTATACCCTGGGTTAACGCACTACGCAAATGAAGTTGTTAGTAATGTAGTCATAGGTATATATGTTTTCTATTTGTTTTTACTATTATTTCCTCTTGATATTTGAAAAAGCATCGACGAAATATAGGGGATATAGGATGTCCTATATATTATCAACTCAAAAAGACTGCTGCTACGAATATAAATGTTATAAACAAAGAATGAGATACTGGCCGCTTACCTTTTGCGTAGTATTTATTTCCATTTGACCTGCTAACGTAACATAAAAACAAATACTATCAGATTGTAACGTGCAGTTGACCTAAAAAGCTGTGGAAATTGCAACATGTACCGGAAAATTACGCATTTATTACAGATATAATGATAAACAATCATAATGGACCTTTGTAGTTTGCCGTGATGGAACACATCTGTTCGCATGTGATTGCATTGTCTGATAAAAATGGTTTTAAAATAACCACAGAAAAACATGGCTGTAGTCTAAGTGATACGAATTTTTTCCAATGCACCTACAGGACTTTTGAACAGGTAGGTCAGTTTTGTAAACTTTAACCAGCTTTAGAACATGCTTCGTTTGAAGTTATTTTTAGACATGCGCGGTTGAGCGGAGTAGAATGAAATTTGGTACATAAGTTCATGCCTTAAATAAAAAACTACACACAGTACTAGAATTAAAAAGTAAATCAATAGCACTGTATAAGTATTTAATATTCATTAACTAACAAAAAGTTTGTACTCAATTATTATTTCTAAAAAATAAACAGTTTTTTTCACCTTCAATGAGTCCTACGCGGACCAAGTCACAGGAACACTTAGTTAGTCATAATTTATAATGATCATTGTGATCATACTTATATTATTGTCAAGAATAACGTGTGTGAACTAAGTGATCATCACACTGTGACATACTTGTGCCTCTTCCAGCGCACAGGGTGTCATAGATAACATAGCACATGGCCCCACATGTGGCGCGGTACCTAGAAGGATTTTAGTGTAAACTGTTTTTGTGCGCCATTTGTAAAAACAATAAACATTATTTTTAACGCAGTTGGCAATTGTTGGAACACCCTGTAGTTTTAAACATCCTTTATGCATTTAGAAATTGTGCGGCAATGTGGTTGTTTCTTGGAATTTCTTTGTTTAAAATTTGCATCAGGTACAAACAGCCAACACACTTAACTACCCATTAAAGAAAGAAATGGGAAAATGTAGAAAGAGATGAATATAGATTTTACATAAGAATCTCATGTGCACGACAGAGACAGTTTCTCTCTGTTTATCTTCATTGGTCACTCAGCTGCGTGGGCGATTGTACACACGAAAGCATGGATGGTGAAATATTAATCTTGTAAAGAAAATTTCTGAACCGATTTGAATTAAATTAGGTAATTGAGTTAGCTAAAAGTGCTATATCCTAAGGGAATTAAAAAGGTTACTTTTTATCACGGAAAACGGTATAAGATAAGTCCGAGGGGCTAGCGATAAATGGCTTTTACGCAGACGGAGTCACGGGTCATACGTAGTATGGCCATAAAAGACATTATGGAAGTATCATACAACAAAATGTTTCCAAACTCATTTAAAAGATCTCTATTCACTAAATAACGTCATAAATAGAGTTTAGTACCTACTGTTACAAATTATATATTTTGATAATAATATGTAACTACGCACTAAACGTCCCCAAAAGTACTCACTTTAAACGATGAAGATGCCTCCTCTAAACTATTATTTTCGTCATTAACTTTAATGATACCAAACTTTAAAATAAATCTGACATAATTTGGTTTTCAACCCGTCTTAAAGCCGCTCTAAATTTTAATAATGTTTTTTTAACGATTAAAAAGGTAATAAATCCAAACTGGTCTAGTTGTACCGAAACAGCGGGTGACACAATTAAACTGTGGTTAAACAGATTTAACTAAATATGTTATTTAACTAATTATGCTAAATATGTTGTGATGTTAGTGAACCATTTACATAGAAATACGTTGGAAACACAAATACAGCAGGCTAACTTGATCTAATATAAGGAAAAAGGGAAAGAGGGAGACTAAGAGGAACTTACCTAGACCAATTAAAAGAGAAAGTAGGAGTCGTGCCGTGTCAATCAGTTAAAGAGAAGACTTGGAACAGAGAAGAATGGAAATTACTCCACCGACTAGAGCATAGCTCTCAAGTAAATGATGATAATGAACTTGATCTATGGAACGTTCTTAATTAAGATATAATATATTTTCTATAATAATTAGTCAGTAGGTAGTACAGTCAACAGCATAAATAAGTGATCATTTATGTACCTTGTCACTTTAAAGCTGTGTTTGAAATGTTATACAAAATTGTAAAGCGATTGAAAGAGACAAGGTACAGAAATGATCAGTTATTTATGCTGTTGACTGTACAACTACTGAAGACACGTTATCCTAGTAAGTAGTGAACTAGTGACCCTGCATTCTATAGTTCAGTAGCTAGTAGTCCCGGGTTCGAATCCCTAGGGATGTTTTCTATGTATTTAAGTATGTATTTCTCGATATACTTAAGAAAGTTTATCGATGTTTAATACATATGATAAGCCTTAACTAGATCATAGTTTAGGATTACGTCATTTGATGTGTAATTGTTTCGTGATATTTATTTTAAATAATAATTACCTACGTTGATGATATTATGGTGAAGAAAAAATGATTAAAAATTAAATTTACAACTGAAATGTATAAATAAATCAATAAATCATACTTTTCTTAACAGGCACTTAGATAATAAAATTAGAGTATTAATAGTACTCAACTATCTAAACCTTCCCACTTCCTCTCGCATAACAATCATACTGACAAATACAAGACAGTGACAGCGATAGACTAATGAGTACAGTTAATTATGTAATTTTAATTTAAATGATTATAGTATGAATGAATGTATAGAATGATTATACCGTGTGGTTGCCGGGTTAAAATAGTGCCACTCCATGTCTTCCCGTGGATGTCGTAAGAGGCGACTAAGGGAATAAAGGCTTGTAGTACTGTTAGGCGATGGGCTTGCCACCTGTCACTAATACACTTGGAAACATCTTAGCCTACTTGTGCAAAATGTGGTTACAGAATTATCAAGAAGTTTTAAGACTTGTTGGTAATTCTTTAGCTCTGCCTACCCCACTCTGGGAATGAAGGCGTGAGTTTATGTATGTATGTATGTATGATTATAGTATTTTAAAGTCAAATCGCGCCTACTGTTTTTATGTTGTCCTCGTTGCGCTAAGGAAATTACAGATACAGATAGTAGTTATAATAAAATCGCAAAATATACGACCGTAATAAGTATAGTGGGTGGTCAACCGATCCTTTTCGGGGATCAACATGTAAATAAAACCATATTTAATACAATAATAGTCTATACTGCGACATTAAACCAAGGTGGCGCGAAATGTCAAATTGCAACTGTTGGCTGTTTTCGTCCTGATTTTATTTGTAGTTATGAGTAGTTAAAATCCAGTACTGATCCTTGTTTGGCAGCTTTAACCCATTGCCAAGCTTCAGTGTTTGCATTGTTGTATTCTGGCGTGGGGATAAGGCTCAAAAACGTTTCCCAATCTGATTCAAGACTTTCAAATTGATTCAAGGTTGTCTGGAAGAGATCGCTATTTAGGGGTAAGATCGCCTGTTGTATACCTATGGTAAAAAGGTACTGTTTTGTGTTTTGCAGTTTTGGTGTTCAATAAAGAGTATTTGTATTGCATTGTATTGAATTGTATTCATTCCCCGAACGTAGCATATGGGCTAAATTTCATTATTTATTTGAGGACCATCTTGTAGAACCCTATAGGTTAGGTTCTGTTAGTTTTATAAAAAACCGGAAATATTTACAGTTTCTGAAAAGAAAAGTTTCCCCAATAAATAAAACAAAGGTAAACTGGATAATACAACCGGTGCAATTACTAGCACAGATGCATTCCAACATAGTCCTCAGGGTTGGCACCACTGCGGTCTTAGAAAAGCAGTCTTAAGATTGTTATCTTAAGAGTGAAAATGTCTATAGTTCATGGATCCCACTTACCATCAACTGTGTGCTGGTTTACCTTACGCTTGGCATAAAAAACCGCTAAAATGTAACGTGCCAAAATCGTCAGGGCATGTTCAAATACTTCTTCTGCAGCATTTTATTGATAGCCTACTAATTAGAACGATGTTATAATGTGTATAACTTAATAATAGTTTGTTGACAATAATTACAATGATCGATCGATACTCAATATTTAGTCATATGTTGCGTTCCATGCCATATTAATATTTATAAGATTTTATTCAAACTGACTTTTAGCTAAGACATCATAATACAATATTACAACCGCTCATAGGTTAAGTGGAAGAGTTCCCTTAAAAGGATTTAGTGCGGTTTTTTATTTATCTGTGTACAATTTGTATTTATTATAAGTTAAATAAATACTTTCTCATTGTTCCAGAAATGCCTCAGCCACTAACTGAACATGTCTAAACCATGTCAATGACATGGCTCCCTCAACCACTCTGCGCCTGCGTCGGAGGGCTGGTCCGACCGAAAATAGACCGTCGGCGGCGGGGAGATGGCCGGAAATCGCCTTTCTGATGCTCCTGCTGGGGATTTGCCATGGTTACCAGGAACAGAGGTTCGCTATGGAGCCTCAAGATCAGGTAATATGATAATAATGCTTAAAAAAGATACTATAATGTGTGCCTTCTTCAATTCTTCAATTATGTATTAAATTTCATTTCAATAAAAAAATGACAAATAGTCTAAAAATTTACCGATTGAATGATTGATTGAATGTGGACTAAAAAAAGGTGTAGTGACTAAGATTAAAAAGGGTATGCTTTGATGGTTCGGTTATTTGGAAAGAATCGATCAAAGAAGATTGACGAAAGAGATACATAGAGCAAGAGTGAGTGGAAGAGTCGGAAGGGGATACCGACGTGCGTGCATGACTCGATGTGGAAGAAGCCAAATAAATTTGTCAAGATCGTAGCAAGTGGAAAGAAGTGGTCTCTGCCTACCCCTCTGGGAAACAGGCGTGATTTAATGTATGTATCGATGTAAGATATGGAAAACTGAGAGTGTGACGACTTACGGCACAGGGACATGATGAAGGCAACACAGGGTAATAGTTAAGGTTGTGCGCGCTATTTCACTGAGCGGATTGCTCCAATCGAGTAGGTACAATCGTTCAAATGGAAGGGATAAGTTCGCCATTGTACATGTTAATCTTAAGTTTATGTACGAATTTACTTGTAATTGTTTTTTTATTTTTTGTGCAATAAAGAGTTTACATACATACATACATACATGTACTAGTTCCGTCTTTTAGGTCTTTTAGTACACTAGGACACTGAAAGAAACTGGTCTCATCGTGGTCCTTGTTTATAGTCGGTGAAACTGCAAAACAGCGTAAGTAACATTTTAAATAAGGAGCATAATGCACCTTTTTAATAAGACGGTAAGGTTTATTTTGCTCTATCACAAATTTGGTACTTACACGGTTTTGCAGTATCACCGACGCTATGCTCCCATGACCGAATGGCGGGTCGGTCATTCATTCGGATCGCTTTGCTGTCAGTGTCGATCACTGCTCTGCGTGATCTGTTCCGTCCTTGCATTAACTTTACGGTATAGTTGGTTCTAGTACATACATACATACCTTCACGCCTTCATTCCCAGAGTGGGGTAGGCAGAGCTACAGAATTACCAAAAACTCCAAAAACTTGTTGATAACTCTGTAACCGCAATTTGCACAATTAGGCTAAGATGTTTAACAGTGTATATTAGTGACAGGTAGCAAGCCCATCGCCTAAGTACTCATCTACAAGCCTTTATTCCCTTAGTCACCTCTTACGACTTCCTCGGGAAGACATGGAGTGGCACAATTCTAAGCCGGCAACCACACGGCAAAAGTTCTAGTACTGTGACGGAAATTCATTATTTTTAACTCTTAGTACGTGGACTGTTACTAGGTATACAAACCTAGTAACAGTCTACTGGCCGATACTGGCCTGATGATTTCCCCGAACTACTAGTGTCGGGCGCGTGCTGATTTTGGCAGGGGACTTCGACGTCCCTTGCCCAAATAGAGGCTTGATGATAGAGGCGATCACTTGGCGTTCGGTCGATCTCTAACTGTCGTTTGAAAACTGATGGTGAGCGAGGTGGGCGACAGTTTTAAAGTTAACCGTTCGATTTTTGCCGACAGGTATGAATCGTTTAATGCGTGCGTTTCATTCGTTTTAGACTGTCAGGCGGCTTGACTGACGCGCGACTGGGACTGACGTCTATGGTGCCCTTTATAATTGGTCACATATTCAACGGTACCTATAGGGCTCCTTTCTACTCGTTAAAACCGTTTTTTTTTTTTTTTTTTTTTTTTTTATATCATAGGAAGGCAAACGAGCACACAGGCCACCTGATGATAAGTGGAAACTGTGACCCATAGACATTCGCATTCACAAGACCGCAATCCTAAGACTGCAAATGCGTTGCCAACCCTGAGGACGAAGATGGAATGCCTCTATGCTAGTAATTTCACCGGCTGTCTTATCCCCAAACCGGAACACAACAATGCGAACACTGCTGCTTGGCGGTAGGTTAATGGATAAGATAGTGGTACCGACCCGGACGGACCCTGCACAAGGTCCTCCCACAAGAAAATTGGCATGTTGTACTCGCAACGTTTTGATAGCTCTTATTTACTTGACAATAATAGCAACCGACTAAAAAACAACATAAAGAGCCCTTGGAAAGAGCTATTCTCGAAGTTTCTCTGCAAGATAAAATTAGAAATAAGGACGTTTGTAGAAGAACCGAAGTTACTGATATAGTTCAGATCATTGTAGTCTGTAAGTAGCAGTAGGCGGAGGCGGTATTCAAATAAGTATTTGTACAAAGGCGAGCTGGTTTCTTTTCAATTAGGTACTTCCAGCTAAACATTCTATGTTTTATTATTCTTACAATTGTAGCTGATTAGTTCTCAAATAACTTTTCGACGTCAATGTTAATTAGCTATTACTTTATTAATTGTGCTAACGACCTAATCATTCCGAATTAATTATCTTTTTTATAACGTTTCGACGCGTCGCCTCTTTCAATTTTACGACATCAACGTTTTTTAACCTCTAAACTAGTTTAACTCGATTTTTAGGGTTCCGTAAACTGTTTATACAATATAAGTGAAATGTTGATAAATTACTTTTACCGAGAAAACGAAAAAAAAAACACTAAATGCAATCGTACGAATTCGTATTTTTAGTATTCTCCCCTAAAACTGGCACCATTTGTTTTTGCAACGATTGAATCGTTAAAATTATACGATATTCCCTTACGATCTGACAGATTTTCCTTGATAAAAACTACCCACTGTTTATCTTTGTATTACATTTCACATGATCAGTAAAAGTGTTGAACCCTACAAAATAATCAAACAAACACTTTTTCCCATTTGTTATATTAGAACTATTATATTTTTGCTTTCTTTGTTAGTTTCTTTGTATATGTTCTATTTCATGCTCAAGGGAATTATGTCCACCATTTCGCACTTTATTTTACTAGTAAAAACTTTACATATTAACCTCTTCTACCAGAGCTAGCTCACGCTTGACCACTACTTTATTAGTTATATTTTTACCACCATCCTGAATAAGCCTTCTGTAAAATAAAGTGCGGTAATAACGTGTTTATTCTTTTACGCTAGTCCATAGATAAGCAATTATTCCTTTACGATAGATTATGATTATAAAAATGGTGGGTGTGCAGACATTGGGTTCACTTAGTTTAGCTGGTTGTAAACTTGAAAACATCGTTATTGTTCAAGCAATTATTATAAGGGCCATAGATAATAAACTTGTTATATTTTATAACACTCTTAAGTTACATCCGTTCTTGTAAGAGTTATATTAAGACTGATCTTGGCTGAGATGCTGTAAAAATTGAATACAAAGAGTAAAAGACAACGGTGAAATGAGTAGTATAGCCTACCGTCTTAGTTCTCGGGGTTGGCTACCCATTTGCAGTCTTGGTATTGCAATGTTGAGTTTCCTAATGCGTGGATCTCAAGTGCAATCTATAGCTTATGCGCCCCTTTGCCCTTCCTAATGACATAAAAAATGCATTTTGTCTATCCCTAAGGATCTGTTAATAATAGGATGTTTAATGGAATGTTTGAAAGTTTCCACGTGTTTCCTCGGGTATATAATATCACCTACAAAAATATGCCTAGATAAAACGCGTGAGTTATTTTAAGAAAATAAGACTGGGCTAGAGAAACTTTAGAAAGTTTTTAAAATCACAAGACGTCTTATAGCTAAGTTTAAAATGATTCATCGACTGTTTCCTTTTGTTCTCCCTTCTGACGTTATGTAGGTCTTGTGTTATATTTATCTTTAGTTCTATAATAAACAATATTGAAAAATTTCATTAAATACCCTTTTTATCAATAAAATCAAATTATTCACACCATCGGAAAGAATAAATCAATACTTAATTGAGATTTGAGATAAATGTTAACATAATAAAAGAATTCGCATAGGATTCGTTTAGGCTAAAAACAGCTAAACTACCAAAAGTTTCAAGGCTACTTCCAAATTAAATCAAAGTTACCTCATTTGTTTTTTTGAACACATCCAAAATGAACAACGATGACCCCCGATAAGAGGCGAAACTAAATTTATGTATTTAGATACGATCAAAATAAATATTTAACGTTTTGTCTGACATGTCAAAGAAACTCTGAACAATTATGTATAATGAATATTCATTAAAGATTAGCGTGATATACTTACATGTATAATTGTTGTAGTTATGGAAACAACGTCATAAATAAAAAAAAGTTAACAATCTTCGTCGTTTGTCACTATCAACGCGTTTTTTTAGGTAAAATCGCGGTATTGGTGATAAGAAGAAGCGATTTTGGTGAGCTGAGATATTTAAAATAAGGCTTAACAGAAGGGCAAAAGAGGCTCTATTCTTCAAGGACTAAAGTTATTGCTTTTTATTTGATATCGTATTGTCAAAGTTATGTAACTTGACAGTAATGGCAACCGTATAAAAAACAATACAATACAAGTCAAAGACGATAAGGTTTTTACCGCCTAGAATAGACAGGCCCTGGAGGGCTATGCAGTTCATTTAATAGCGGGCGTACAGGACAGAGCTATAGCAGTAATATAGCTTTGTCATTTTCTCTCAGCGTAAACTAAACGGCATTATGTTATAATAACCCCCCTGAGCATTGCAATCGCGTTGCCATGCCAACCATGAGGCACGGTCATTGCAAATCACACTTAAGGTACGAAGCCACAAGTGCGAAGCATATACAGCCATCCCGTCTAATATATGTAAACATAGACCTTATTGTTAGTGACATACGGAACGTGTATATATTTATGATTGTGACTGAACATTGTCGGACAGCACTGTCTGGGGTGACTTTGTACGAGCTGGGTTTGCGTGCTAATGAATAAGCAATATGCGATAGAAAGGGAAACTCAGAATAGGCACGTTCGACCTATCTAAACACTGTTTTGTTGAGAACAGTGCCTTCTGAACTTAAACAATTCTGCCGTTACAACTAAAAAGGCGGGTAACTGCATAGTAATAATGCAATTTTAAATCTAATGCGGTAATCAATAGAGTATATTATTATAATGCTTTAACTTATACATTGTAGTTTACTTACTGCGTAATGTTCTTCAACAATGTGTAGATTTAGTAGTTCTTTATTAATAACGATCCCGCCAGTCGCTTATCTCTCAAAATTCCACCGATCCTCAGTTAAAATTTGAATTTATAATTACTTTTTACATTTGCATAGGTATTTGTTACATCGTAATGCGCCGTTTCGCTATAATTAGCTAAAGTAGGGTTTTAATAGGTCTTATCAAAAACTGTAGGAGCATTTAATTTTAGCTGCAAATTATGCTAAGTCTTAATCGTGCAAAAGCATTTGCCTCTGAAACATGTCTTTATGATTAAAGAAGTGAGTGGTACAAGTTAAGGGAAAGATTGAATTAATTAACCATGAATTTGTTATCTAGATAGTGAAAAAGGATGTTAAGTTTGCATAGTCATTGATGAAATCTATTTTATAGCGTCATACATAAACTCACGCCTTCATTCCCAGAGTGGGGTAGGCAGAGCTAAAGAATTACCAACAAGTCTTAAAACTTTTTGATAATTCTGTAACCACATTTTGCACAAGTAGGCTAAGATGTTTCCCAGTGTATTAGTGACAGGTGGCAAGCCCATCGCCTAATAGTACTGCAAGCCTTTATTCCCTTAGTTGCCTCTTACGACATCCACGGGAAGACATGGAATGCTACTATTCTAACCCGGCAACCACACGGTTTTATAGCGTCAATATTATTTAATTAATATTACTACTGTTATTAATAACTACAATAAAATGATCGAATGATGACGATGATGAGTAAGTAACAGTAAGTTAATGACACGGCAGATGACATTAAAACAATCTACCTTAAATCTTTTTGTACTAATGAGATAAGTAATTTTTAAGGTAACATTGAAGATGATTTCGTTGTTTTTGAAGAAACTAATGATGTTTTAATTCAACAGAGTGCAATAGTCGGATCGCGAGTTACATTGCCGTGCCGATTGGAGAACAGAGCTGGTACGCCGCAATGGACCAAGGACGACTTCGGTCTTGGCACTCACAGGAACCTGAGTGGCTACGAGCGGTACAAAATGATTGGGAGCGACGAAGAAGGTAATATTATAAATTGCTATATAGCTATTAAGTCTTCTTATCAATCTTATAGCTTTTAGTTTTTTGTTCATTGCAAAATTGAAAAGGAGCGTCCCCACTGAGAGCATCGGCGTCGAATATACGAGTAGTGTGGAAGTTGAGCCGGGCGTTACAAAGCCTACACAACGCTCGATGTTCGACGTTGAATGCTCATTACATGCGAATGCTCTCAGAGTGGGGACGCTCCCAAATGATAATTGAATTTGCCTAAATCAAAATTTTGCAATCTTTTTTACTTGATAAATCCAAGATTTTTTTCCATTGTAATTTTAACGTTATGTACCATCATTATACCTTGCCTTTTTGCAATTTATTGTATTTCTTGAAACATATATTAGCTAGCAATGGAGATGCCTATTTTGCACAAATCTTAAGCTCTAAGCTGGAAACCCCGTGTCGTGTACTTAAAATGTTGTTTGTCATTTCGATATATTTGCATGTCTTTTTCGTTTATACAAATGTAATCTCGGTAATATTATTAAATACGCCGTCAACATTGACAAAAAATATTTGCAGAACTAATTTGGTTCCTCAAATACACATACCATTGTTAGGTTAACGTCACATTACATTACATTATACTCTGTTTTCTTTGCCAATTCTCTAGAATAGCGTCATTCAAACGGATATCGGCATAATATGTTTTGGCCGTGAATTGTCTGTAATAAAAAACACGTCAAACAGGGTTCCTCATCTAATTCTTAAAATAATTCTACAAGCAAAGTGAGAAAGTAGACTAAAAAGTGGATTTTTAAAAAATTTGTGCGTGTACAACTCGGTCTTGACCACTTTAGTTTATTTGGCACAAGCGAAATCGTTACGTTTAGAAATATTTAGGTAAAGCACTTACGTTAACATTTATTTTTGCAACAGATGTGCTATATGTAGGATTGTTTAGGAACTAATTCCAAAACATCTAGATTTAAAGTTTTATAACCTATGTGTTTTGAGAAACAATATTACGAATATACCTTGCATATGTTAGACTCGAGATTATCATAAAAGTTACATACATACATAAACTCACGCCTTCATTCCCAAAGTGGGGTAGGCAGAGCTACGGAATTACCAGCAACTCTAAAACCTTGTTGATAATTCCGTAACCACATTTTGCATAATTAGGCTAAGGTGTTTAACAGCGCATTAGTGACAGGTTGCAAGCCCATCGCCTAACAGTACTACAAGCCCTTATTCCCTTAGTCGCCTCTTACGACATCCACGGGAAGACATGGAGTGGCACTATTCTAACCCGGCAACCACGCGGGTTTATCATAAAAGTTATCGTTATTTTATTTGAGGTTAAGAGTATTTTTTGAAAATTGGTTACCTTCCCTTATGGTAGTATGCAGGACGCTCTCAGCTATGATTTCACGTTCTCCGTTTTTTTAAATTAGGTAACATCTTTTATTGCCTATCAAAAGCAATCAAAACTCAACAGTATTTTTACCTGTACTTCTTCCATTAAATACATTCTATTAATACTTAACAGCTTCCGCAATTGTTCCCAAGCTGCCAACTAAAACATTCAGCAGGCCTTGAACGCAGTCTCAAAGACGACCTATGCCTAACGCCAACTCCCAGGGCACTGACCTGAGGTTAATAATATGTGATGTATGAAATATTTGAGATGATGTGCAATGCGTATGAAAATAAAGTTTTTATAGCATCTGAGTATGGCGCCTGTGAGCGAAGACATGGCGGAGTCCAGAGGTTAATTTACTGCCGAGTATATGGAGCCGTTTAACAATTTGCTTATAAGCTCGTTAGTTTGTAAAAGACGTATGTGTCTTTATAATTCTGTAACAAAAGGATGCTAATGTAATTATGTGATATACATTTAAATATCACTCATTGCAATGTATTTGGGTCTCAGGCTCGATTTACCAACAAGCAACAGGCTTGTGTGCTTTTTTGCCCTCTTCATGCCATAAAATAACACTAAAAAAAAAAAAACAGCTCCAGCAGTGGCTTAGTCTGGTCATGATTTTAGAAAATATAAGGTGTATTTTAATGGCAGAGAAATCAAACTCTCACACAAACCACATGATGATTAGTCTGATCCAAAAATGACAAACAATTCATAAACAGACACTTGTTAAAAATTGTGTTTGATGTCAGTAAGTTAGCGCTACAGTTAGTTTTATCAACCAATGTATTGCAGTAAGTAGGCTAATAATATGACAACGGTGAGGTTATTTCAGCTGCACTTTATATCTGTAACAACTTACAAAAACTAACTATTGTCTGTGAGCTTTCATTTAGTGATAGTTTAGTATTAGAAGGTAAAGAAATCCTCAAAATAAAGTGATGTACAAAGAACAAAAAGGTGTTGAAAAATAATGTTTACGCACTTTCTAGAGCGAGATGATTGATTCCCTTTACTAGGTTTTGGACGCACGGCGACTAAAAAAAATTGGCACACCTCTACTCACGTGTGTTATACATAATTTTAGTTGTAAAATGAACTCTACTTTTAGTGTTGCTCGTAACAATTGTCTGTATTTTTTATGGAAAGAGAACATACTCATTGCTTTGGAATGTTTCCAAAAATGTTCTCAATAATTTCTTGCCAATATTTGAAAACTTTTGAGACTCTTGCAACTTGCACATTGCTAGATAGTTACATTATTATTGTCTTTATTCTATTAAAATAAGGAAAAATTATAACAAGAATTTAATCATAAAGTAAATTGTTTAGAAAAAGAATTACATACACAGGTGGCTAGTTCTTGCGAAGTTATATTCGGACCAGAGGGCGTTGCTACTCGTAATAGGCCGTTTTACTTTGGCGTAGGTGTTTTACTCGTACAACATTAAAAACGCGTTTTTAGAACCGCAGACAATCAAAACGGAACCATTAACGTCTTTGATGCTTGATACATTGAAATACTTAAGTTGAAGTCATCGGTTATCATCTATGAAATCTGAAATCTTTCACATAATAAGCAATGTCTTCACGTCGACACATCTCGGCCGCAGACATCATGAACAATATATTGGTGATCTTATATACCTAGTCGATAGAAGTAATTCAAATTCAAATTTTACGACGATAGCACTTAGTAAGGCTTAACTGTCAGTACATGGATCATACGACAATGAATCAGATACTGACAATCAAACCTGTCCGCAAATGCCTTCAGCATACAATTACAGCTAGCCCGCCTTGCGCGCCAGATATGTGCACCGTTTCCTCATAGTTGTTATAGGTTAACGTCGTAAAAAGAAAAAATACTCTGTCTCCATTTTCAACGATTTTAACACAGCAACACCAGAAAGTTATGGAATGTAATATACAATCTTATATTTTGTTACAGGAGATTACTCCTTGGACATACGAGACGTGGCTCTAGAAGACGACGCCAGATACCAGTGCCAAGTTAGCTCGGGACTAAGTGGTACGTCCATGCTTGATGATATAATTGATGGAATAAAGAGGTAGAAAGAAAAGGTAGCAAACATAATTGTGTTCATAGTCATCATACTGTCAAGGACAGATGACACCGTAAAAAGAAAGGTAAAAGGGATGTATATCAATTTGAGGAAACAATTAGTATTATAGAGGCATTAATTGTTTCATTAAATAATTTACCTTCCTCGTTTCTTGACAACAAAAAAAACAACACATGCTCTTCTGCTCTTCTTAATAAAAAGGACGCATGCGCAATTTGATAGTCAAATCAAATTGAACCCCCTGTTTTAAGACATAAGGGCACTAATACATTCGCGAGCCATTGAGGCTTTATAACGATTTAAAGTTGGTTAGCAACAACAGTTGGTTTTTTCAAAAGCTTGCTTTTTTGTTACTTTTACAACTGGATTAGCAAAATGTACAAACCCTGTAGCTTCTTGTCTGGTATTCAAACAATATAGATACTATAATACAATATCGCACCTTTAGAACAATAATGACCTAATTCTAAAATTTTAAATTTCGAGTTTGGTCTCTATTATAATAAATTTAAGACGTGAAGTTTGAAAGCTGAAATTTTGAATTAGGTCACTATTGTTCTGAAGGTGCGATATATTATACTGCCCTCCTACACAAAAAAGGCACATCTACTATATAAATTGTATTGCACTTCCAACCTTATTATAACCGTTGAGAGTTTAATATGCTTCTATTGTGACTTGTGGAGGGTCCGTCCGGGTTGGTACCACCATCTTATCCATTAACCTACCGCCAAGCAGCAGTGTTTGCATTGTTGTGTTCCGGTTTGGGGATAAGGCAGCCGGTGAAATGACTAGCATAGAGGCATTCCATCTTAGTCCTCAGGGTTGGCAGTGCATTTGCAGTCTTGTGAATGCGAATGTCTATGGGTCACAGTTTCCACTTACCATCAGGTGGCCTGTGTGCTCGTTTGCCTTCACAAGCCATAAAAAACGGCACTTGTGCCTTTTCTCCATGGGAGGGCATAGTGTTATCTGTGATGATTTTATACAATTGTATTTTTCCCCAGGGGAACCACCCATTCGCTCCCGCTACGCTCAACTCAGTGTGCTGGTGGCTCCTAACCCCCCTCGAATCGTCCAAGGTGCTTTTATAGACGCCACGGAGGAGCAGCCTGTGGACATCGAGTGCGTGTCAGTTGGGGGGAAGCCTGCTGCCGAGGTAGGAAATATACCAGTTTATTATATTTAGAGTTAGAACTTTTGGTGGCAAATCGTGGTTTAGAATTCATGGAGTCGCTTTTCCTATTTATTCTGATACATATCACCTTGATTTCAACCTTCATTTATTGATTAAACCTCTCTTAATGTTGCTATGCCCAACAGGCTCCATAATTTGTATTGTATTATGTGTATTTGTTTTGTTGTATAGTATGTATTGACATCGGACGAGTGACCATTATTCGATATTTAATTGTTGTTGTTTTAATTAATTATTATTAATTCTTCCTGTATTTTTTGATTATTAGTATGTACGTTTTGACGATCTCAATGTAATTTCGTATTTGTTGACATGCCATGCAATTTATGTATATTGTAATATTACATTGATGAATAAGTAGACTAAACTAAACTAAACTAATTAAGTTATAATCATTGTTAGTTTTGTTATGAGCTCATAGACGTTGTATTAAAGTTGATTTTAAAATACAGTTGTATTTTGAGTTACAACTCTTTTGATCTGGCAGTGCGATGTATTACTTACTGTAATAGCTTAAGTTAGCCTGTCAACTGGCAAAACATTGTGGAATGCAATAAACTTTTGAGTATTTGAGTATTAAGCCGCTTAACCAATTGAAATGAATTTTGGTATGGAGGATATCTCTGCTGTGAAAGCGTTATAAACCAACAAATATTAGTAGGGACGGAAAAACCGAATTAAAAATGTAATTAGTTCATTTTGAAATATGACCATACTGAAGGTCAAAATCAAAGTGTCATGTAATATAATAATTAGGAAATAGCGCCTCCATGGATTCTACAACTACGGAATGCCACCAAAATCCTAACCCTAATTATATTATTTAGTCCTATTATTAGGTATTCCTACTAGGTACTTATAACTGGCTAGATGAACCTTTTCGATATGCTAGGTTTAATTTAATTTAAAGATGTATGTTTTGGTTAAGTTAGTGTTACATGATTAAAAACGTTCCCTAGACTTCCTTAGACTAAAACCAAGTTAAGATCACTCTGCATCTTGGGTCTTACATCGATATATTCTATAATTGTTAACTTAACGTACCGTTAATGTATTTTGTTAAATGAACACTTTATGTGTCGTTGAATTGTTTTTTGTAGATTTTTTTCTTAAATTATATCGTCGTTTTTGTTTTTCATATTTGTCTCGTATTTTTTTTAATTTAGTTATCACATCTAGATCCATATTTTATTATTGACTTTTTAATTTTATATTAATTTCATTGTTTATTTCCCAAAAGTGCAAAATTTCTCAACTTACACTTTTTTTTGATGCAGATTACGTGGGTAGATGGCAACCAAGCAGTCATCAAGAAAAACGTTGATTACTCAGTGGAATTATTACCAGATGGCCAAAGATTCAAAGCAAGGTAATTATCAGAGTATTTTTATCACCCATCATTTTCATAAAATTACATAGAGCATGCAGTTTTTGCTCATAAAGTAGGTACGTAATAACAGTGAAGCTCCCGCATCTTTATCGCAATAAACATAGGAAGGTTTTTTACATCATTAGTGAGTAGGTACAGTAGGTAATAAATAATGTCCTCCACTCACCGTCAATTATTCTATCGCGAAGCAGTAGTGTTTGCATTGTTTTCTTTTGGTGTTGTGGTGAGACAGTCAGTGAAATAAATCGTCGTTGAAGCTGCAATACTGCGTAACGAGAAATTAAATAATCTGCAAAATAAACTTTATGAAATTAATCAGTAAGATACATTTTGCAACTTATCGAATTTGTTAGTAACGCATTATTGCAGTTTCACCGACGAAATAGCAAAGAGGACTGCATCCAGATAGCTAGCTTTAAATGTGGCTGAGATTAGGGGTGTCAATTTTTCAATCGGAAATAAATAATTAAAATAAATAGGTAATAAGTCCGTGTGGTTGCCGGGTTAGAATAGTGCCACTCCATGTATTCCCTCGGATGTCGTAAGAGGCGACTACGGGAATAAAGGCTTGTAGTACTGTTAGGCGATGGGCTTGCAACCTGTCATTAATACGCTGGTAAACATCTTAGCCTAATTGTGCAAAATAGGGTTCAGAATTATCAACAAGTTTTTAGAGTTGTTGGTAATTCTGTAGCTCTGCCTACCCCACTCTGGAAATGAATGCGTGAGTTTATGTATGTATGTATGTAATAAATAATAAATCTTTATCCAAAGCACTTTTAAAATGTAAAACTTTGTACTAAATAAAAACAAAAGAGACTTATAAACAACGTGCTTGAACTAGAATGTTCCTGTACATCTCAGACGTGTAAGGAAGGAATTAAATTAAAATAATAACATGCAAAATATATTTAGGTAGTAATTTATAATAATTAAAATTATCTACACAAATCATTGAAATTAACAACAGATATAAAATATGATGATAAAAGAAATACAAGGACGTTTTAACGAGTGTAACCTTCTTCGTGTGTCTCAATAAACATTTATTTCAAAATTCTTTTCGACGGCCCTGTTACCTAAATTATCTTCACTTACGTTTAGTTGCATTACGAAATGTTATTTCAGCTCTTACCACGCTTCAACCACAACGTCCAAAGTCCTCAAATCAGTATAACTGTCACAGGTCGGTGCTGCGGTTGGTGCCGCGCAAGGAGCACCACCTGCAGACTGTTACCTGTCAGGCGCAGAACACGGCCGACCGCGCTGCCAGGATGGCCACTGTACACATTGAGGTGAGATATTAGCTGTATAACAGTCACCAGTACACTTGTGCCTCGTACAAACGTTGTTGGGTAATATTTTGGACTTTTGGTTCTCAATAAATATTTCGCTTATGCGTTTGTGAAGGAGTGGCAGCCCAACGGTACAGATAAACAGAAACCGGTTTTTGCTCGCTGTGTATGAACAAAAAAAACTTAAATACATAGTGTTTTCTACAACTACGCGACACGTCCGACAAATTGACTTTGCATGGTTGAGTTAATGTATTAAAAATAAAAAGGTGGAGGTGGGACTCCGTCCATTGAAAACACTATAAAAATGGTTGATATCCAAAATAATATATTTCAACCAAAAAAACAGGGTAAAATTTTATAAGGAAGACAAATTAAAGCGATATTTTGTATGTAATCTCGTATGTATCAAATTATGTTTAATAAACACCAGAGGCTCTAACCAAGATGCAAACGTTACTTACATTTTCCTTTTCTATCTCTAAAAATGTAATGACATTCTAGTGCCTTGCGGTACACCACGTGGTTAACTCTGCCCTGCTACGGACAAAAAGGCCGACTTCTATTATGAATTGTATTGCAATTCAAACCTTATTATAACTTTGACAGCATAATATGCTTCTATGAATTAATCGCCTTTTCTCCGTATGAAGAGTGATAGAAAAGAAATCTTTCTTTTCTATCACTCTTCATATGGATACGTTTGTAGCGTTTACATCTCGGCTTTGACACTGTGTTAAAATTAGGACTGTAAAAATGGCAGTAATGTGCCTGTTATTCTAACCTTCTTCTCTTTATGAATTCTACATTTTTTTATAATAAATACCTACTTTCAACAGGTAAAATACGCACCCAAAGTGAAAGTGTCCATTAGTTCTGGAGACGTAAATGGCAAGTTCCCTGAAGGCGTGGACGCTCGGATCAAGTGTAATGTGGACGCCAACCCTCGCGCTCAGGTGTTCCGGTGGTACGTGAACAACAACCCTATCGTTGGAGATTATACTGAAGAAATGGTGAGTTGTGTGTTTTATTTATTACATGATTACACTCATGATTATCAAGGTAATTCAAAAGTTGATCCCATGGGCTCTTTTACACGTCAAAAATGTATCAACACAAGCTCGTAAACACACTAAACACCATAATAAGGTGATTGTTAATGCGTTGGTGAACCATGTACCTCATGTGCTGAAATCTTTTTTAAATTCAAATAGTAAAACATTGTTGGTAATTCTTTAGCTCTGCCTACCCCAATCTGAGAATGAAGGCGTGAGTTTATGTATGTATGTAGTAAAACATCCGAAGGAGATACGGTATATTTCAATTCTCCTTCTATTCATAACGTGATTAAAATGATATTCAATCTCTTTGAAATTCAATACCAAAATGGTAAAAAATCTGGTAAAAATTTTAACATTTTCGCGCGTAAATCCAATGTAACCCGCAGAGTAGTTTATCACCCCGCACGCCTCACGCGGCGTCATTAACAGTTTTAATGATTCACTGCAGCTTTCATTAATTAATGACACAGATTTTCGCCGTTGGAACGAGAACCCGTGAAAATAATGATTATAAAGGTAAAATATTCAAATCTGTTAGTTAAAAATCTAATTTACGGATCAATTTACTCAAGCAAATGCTTTAGAATTTTTTAACAACAGTAACCGGTTTCATTCTTATCATCTAGTTCCTTATTTTCTAAACTATATTTTAATTTTCATAAAATTAACATAGTTTTCCTTTTTACATTACTTGTGGGAGGCCCTTATGCAGGCTCCGTCCGGTTTGGTACCACCATCTTATCCATTAACCTACCCCCAAGCAGCAGTATTTGCATGGTTGTGTTCCGGTTTGGGGATAAGACAGCCGGTGAAATGACTAGCATAGAGGCATTCCATCTTAGTCCTCAGGGTTGGCAGTGCATTTTCAGTCTTGTGAATGCGAATGTCTATGGGTCACAGTTTCCACTTACCATCAGGTGGCCTGTGTGCTCGTTTGCCTTCCTATGACACAAAAAAAAACAAGACAAAAAAAGTGTAGGTACGCAAAAATACTGAAAAATGATTTTAACCCTTCCAAAGTTATGAAGATAGTAGTCAGTAATAGTATCATCGATACCAAAAACGAAGCAATATGCATTTAAAAAACGAATAACCTCACAAAATACTCTACTAGACTTCCGATTAACCGTTCTTTACGAGTACCGTGCTTGTTCATTTTTCAGTAGAGCGCATTTTATAGTTTATGCATGAACGCACCGCTATGAAATCCGGCATGAAATTGCAAACTTAATTCTCATGCTGGTTTGAATTACTATTGTTGTTCTGCCCTCGAAATTCTGGCAATTGCCTTTTGCAGACCTTTTGTTAAACAATTTTCGCCGTGGGAATAGCTAAGGATGTTTAAAATTGGGTGTTTAAACTAACTGCGATCATTTTCTAGCAAGTATTTTTGTATTTCTTTTGGTTTCAAATTCAAATCATTTATTGCGTGTCACATTAAGTTACGACAGGTGGAACTGCAACTACAGGTATACATGTGACGCCCTGCGGGGGCACAGCCACATGAGAGGGCTACTACTACCCATTGAATTATCCTTTTTTTTTTTTTTTTTTTTTTTTATGGCATGGGAAGGCAAACGAGCACACAGGCCACCTGATGGTAAGTGGAAACTGTGACCCATAGACATTCGCATTCACAAGACTGCGAATGCGTTGCCAACCCTGAGGACTAAGATGGAATGCCTCTATGCTAGTCATTTCACCGGCTGTCTTATCCCCAAACCGGAACACAACAATGCAAACACTGCTGCTTGGCGGTAGGTTAATGGATAAGATAGTGGTACCAACCCGGACGGACCCTGCACAAGGTCCTCCCACAAGTAAGTATCCTTATTCTAAGTTATATTCAATATTGCACATTACCTAACACTTTCACTTTCTTGGCACAAATCAATACAAATTATGAAGCCACTTCTTAAGGTTGGTTGATGCGTACAATTTTGTTATAAGAGAAGGTAGGATTATTTATTCAGATAAGGTTCAACGTAGATTTTGATACAAATACATTACAAAAACTCTGCGTTTTTTTAGGTGTGTAACTTAATAAAGAAGTAACAAGTACTGGCGCTGTACTGGTGGGATACTAACTCCTCTTTGAGTCTGTATTCTATTATGGTTAGTTCGGCCATCTTTACTTTTCATATGTATGAGGTAGGGTAGAGTCACCAGTGGTCAGCCAGAGACCTGTAGTCGGCCTCTGATTTCTTTGCATGAGTGGGAAGAGTACAAAACATATATTTCCCACTCTTCGCACTCATATAAGGCCGACTACTGGTCTCTGGCTGGCCACTGGTGACTCTACCTTACCTCATACATATGAAAATTAAAGATGGCCGAACTAACCATAATAGAATACAGAATAAAAGAGGAGTGTTTAGTATCCCAATTTATTTTCTCCGCCACATTTTATAGTTCTTAGGTAAAAGATTTGTTTTCGCTTTAGTCAGGTCTATTATTCTGCCCTGCTAAGCAAAATGGTAGCATCTACATTAAAACTCCTGTAGCAATCACAACCTTATTACTAAGAAGAAAGGATTGAATTTACATTGACAATTGAATCTGAGATACTATTTATTGGCTTAGGATTTATTTGATCATTTAATTTTATAAGCATTAAGAGAGTGTACTTTTGTCCGCAGATAATTTTCAACGTATCCCGCAAGTATCTCAATGCTGTGGTGAAGTGCGAAGTCAGCAACTCCGTAGGGAAGAGCGAAGATACTGTCACTCTTGACATAACATGTTAGTTTGCCAATAAGAAAATATTTTTAGCTGTATCACTTATTTTAATGATGACAAAAGTGCAAAGTATGAAACGCATATTGCTAACATGATGCAAATCATTCAAAAGAATGACCAGTTCCAGAATCCTGTTGAGATAATGTTAAATTGACAACTTTGTGACGTTTATGATCTAGCGTTTAACACTAGAATCTGTGCGTATCATTCATTTTAGTCACCATTTAAGTCACGTCACCGTTAACAGGAAGCGAGTCAATCATTGCATTTTAAGCGCCTTTTAGTTTCCTGCTCTGTATTTTCGTAATTTCGTAGTGTAGGTTTCTGCAATCATTCCATTTTATTTTTTAACTTGATCACTCAAAATCACTCTTTTCATAAAACATAAAATTCTGGCCCTTACTTTGCTTTCTTTGTTGACCTGCCTACGTGTTGCCATGGAAGTTCGTTCATTTAGCTATTAGTTGTCATTAATTATTTCTCCGTCGAGCAAAAGTTGACTGGAGGACATCCCTTAAAGGGATAAGTTCGCCTGTACATCCTTGTTATATTTTTGTCATTTTCATAATTATTATCTCTTTTGTTTGTACAATAAAGTATGTTATATGTATTGTGTCAAATTTCGACGGTAAATTTAATTCTATTCTATTCTATTCATTTTCTTAAACATGCAATTTGTTTTCTTTATATGGCTACTGAAACCACATCCAATTAAAATGGAGCATAGAGCATTTTTTTCTTAACCTCAAAATTCCTGCAATGTTGGCTCATTCAACAAACGCACTTGCTGAATTAGGAATTTCATATGTTCTTTTTAGTTTGTGTTCTACCCTTAAGGTAGAAAATACTTGCTGAGTCAACTACAAAGAGATTCCGCTTATTCATTTTATTACGTTGTATTAAGGTCCAAAGATCGATACATCTTGTTAGTCGACTCTGCTCATGTAACCAAATTTTACTTTTAAATCTCAAGATATTTATCCAAGTTATGATGCTCCACTAGATCCTCCATTGTTTCGCACGAGGCCTATCAACGTTGAGGCGGAGTACGGGGCTACTGTGACCCTCAGTTGTGATGTCGACGGCCATCCAAAGCCAGAAATACGCTGGATCCTTCATGAGCCTGGGCGGATCGGGGTAAGTGGCTACCATGCCTTTATGATACTTTTTTTGATTAAGTTAATAGGTCTTGCACTTCGACTAAGGAGACTTGTACATTTTAATGAAATATAGCTACATTTAATAAGTGTTTAGTACATACATACATACATTAAATCACGCCTGTTTCCCAGAGTGGTAGGCAGAGACCACTTCTTCCCACTTGCTACGATCCTGTCAAATTTCTTTCGCTTCTTCCACATTCATACATCGAGTCATGCACGCACGTCGGTTTCGGGTACTTAAGATTCGGCTCTTTTCCAGTATTTTTCCGATTTGATTCGAAAAAATACGCCTAGGGCGGCCCATTCCGGCCCATCCACTCACTTTCGATCAGTATTCTTTCGTCAATGTTCTTTCATCCATCCTTTCCATAAGTGTTAAAATTTTCAATAATAATTATAAAACTAAAAACAACTGTAAATAATAATAATATCAGAGATAAATAAAAAAGGAAGATGAATAAAGGTTCGCCTTTGACCAAAAAATCAAACTACCAATATGGTGTTCTCGTTTGATAAAGACGTGCATACGCTTTATGAGACCAACTTTGTTTAGTTAAGGTAAATATGACAAGTTTATATGAACGTGGAATAAACTCCAGCAGGTTAAAGGGAAAGCTCCGAACCTGAAGATTCACGTGAACCACGAAACTGCCGGCCGGTATATCTGCAAAGCCACCGTTGAAGGATACCCTGAGACCCAGAGTGAAGCTACTGTATTTATAAAAGGTTCGGTAGTTTACTTATTATTGTATTAAATCAATGCTTACGACCCTAATGCCATAATGGACATTGTGCCAAGCGCAGCACCAACATGATAAAGTGATTTTACAAAAGGTTAACCAGTTGCAATGATAGTAGTTGTCAAATAGTTTTTTTTTTTCATAGGCGCACCACGAATAATATCAAATAGGACACAATTTGGCTCCGAAGGCGACATTGTAAGGATAGAATGCGCAGCTGTATCAGTACCAAAGCCAGACGACATCAGATGGTTCTTCGAAGGTCGAGAAATCAACTCTATATTAAATCCGGTAAGATATTTACCTCTACTCGTTCGATCTTGGATTAAAATATCAATTTACAAATTATACAAATTAAAATCATAAAATGATATTTTATCAACGTATTCATTCATAAGAAAAACATTTTGATCACCTCTTGCAGTGTCATCTTAATCAGAATAACCTTGGTTTATAGAAATTAAGTTCTTCTAACGTTTCTAACCCTACAAAATATTACTTGTCTTTTTAGGACTACGCGACTTTAGAAGAGACTTTGCCAGATGGAGTAGTGAAGTCTAGTTTGGTGATCAGAGCGAGCCAGTCAAAGCATTATGGATTGTACAACTGTAGTATCACCAATGAGTATGGTAACGCCAATGCTGCTATCAACCTTAAACCTTTAAGTAAGTTTATTTTAGCAAAGATTTTGATCATATACAGGTATAATAACATTCATTCCTTCATTTGAAATCATATTTATCTAGATTTAATTAGAATTGTACCACTCCATGTCTTCCCGTGGAAGTCGTAAGAGGCGACTAAGGGAATATAGGCTTGTAGTACTGTTAGGCGATGGGCTTGCCACCTGTCACTAATATACACTGTTAAACAGCTTAGCCTAATTGTGCATATTTTGGTTACAGAGTTATCAACAAATTTTTAGAGTTGTTGGTAATTCTGTAGCTCCGCCTACCCCACTCTGGGAATGAAGGCGTGAAAGTTACGCAGATCTTAATATTTTTGGATATTTTCAGAATCCTTTCCTCTCTTTATAATCCTTATTGGAGTCACTTCGGGCATCATAGTCTTCTCTGCCTTTATCATTCTTCTAGTCGTTTGCAATAGAAGAAGGAGGCAAAAGAGCCAACAAATGAGTGAGAAACCAGATGTCACTGTTACTACTTGCGATATGTATAACAAGGAGAGCGATAGGAGCTCGAACATAAGCGATATGAAGCTGCAGATACCTCATAGCGATGGAAGCTATGAGTTGGTAAGTCTACATTTATTTTCTTATTTAATTTTAATAATTTGTATTCGATTTTTTGATGCCGTGTGGTTGCCGGCTTAGAATTGTGCCACTCCATGTCTTCCCGTGGAAGTCGTAAGAGGCGACTAAGGGAATAAAGGCTTGTAGTAGTACTGTTAGGCGATGGGCTTGCTACCTGTCACTAATATACACTGTTAAACATCTTAGCCTAATTGTGCAAATTGTGGTTACAGAGTTATCAACAAGTTTTTAGAGTTGTTGGTAATTCTGTAGCTCTGCCTACCCCACTCTGGGAATGAAGGCGTGAAGGTATGTATATATGTATGTATTCGATTTTTTTGTGTCAAATCTTTGATTATTTTCTAGTTTAATTAACTAGATGTTATAATTACTCATAACTTGCTCTATATTGTTTACTGAATCACCTTTATCTTCAAAAAAGTCAATTAACAAAACATTGATTCAGATTGTGATTGTGTTATTGTTTTCTAGGATTACACAAGCTCGGAACGTTCAGATTCGAAACTTCAGTCCGGCCTGCCGCTGGCCGGGCCTGTGAACATGGCCAGCATCCGACACGACGATCCATTAGTGCAGTTCAGATACAGCAACGACTATTCAGATCCGACTTACCACGAATCTTATTATAAGGTAAGGGGTCTCAATCCTTTTGGATATCAAGTTTTCAACAAAAGGTCAAATGATTAAATCAAGTCAAGTTACTGAAATAAGATTATGATTTTCCGAGGTTTGCCATTTTTATCGATAAATGCACGTGAATCAAAGAATTGAAAACGCCACAATTTGCGACTTTCGCAAACATCTTATGCACCTGCACTCATAAGTCACTGCAGCAGGATTTCATTTGACTTTTCGTCGGTGATACTGCAAAACAGTGTAACTAACAAATTTATGATAGAGCAAAATAAACCTTACTGTCTTATTAAAAAGGTGCATTTTGCTCCTCATTTAAAATGTTACTTACGCGGTTTTGCAGTTTCACCGACGTTTTGTTGTCTTTTGAATCTGTCTGTTACATTATTGTTATAAACAAGTCTGCTTATCTTCCTCTTTCTTACGTGAAAACAAGCAGAACAATAAACTCACTAGTTAATAGGCCATATTATGCTAACGTCGGTGGTGTCCCAATTAACACGTAACCTGTATATTAACCAAAGTGGATATGGATTTATGTCCTAAAGTCCGAATAACACTTTTAATTGGCATTGGCAAAGATAAAATAGTTTTTAATAGCATTTGGTTCGTTTCGAAATGCTTAAAGCTATACTATACTCTTAAATAAAGATTAAACTCCTACTAAAGCATCGGGTATTTATAATATACAGCCACTTAAATAGCTTTTACACTTACACAAAGGTTAAAGTCTTATAATAGTAATTTGAAAAGCCCAATACATTAAATAAGCATTTACGTAATATTTTATCCAGCACTGGGCTGTAGTGGCAAATTTTTAAGATTAAAAACTTTGTAATGATCTGTGCTTGTGTTCATTTAATGCTAGTCCTATAGTAACATTAACTAAACAATTAATAAAATCTTAACTCCGTTTTCTTCATAATCGGTTTCTTCAATAAAGCTTTTAGTCGTATTTTGATATAAAGAAATGTATTTTTATTATTTCAAGGAATAATTACATCGTAATTCAATTTTGCAAGTGGTCATTTTAGTAACATCGTGAATTTGTGTGCATGCGTGTTATATTTGTCGCCATGGATAAAAACGATTGGAAAAAAACTAAAAGAACAGGCGGAATCAAAAGAAAAGTTTGGTTAGTTTTACCAAATGATTTGCGATACCCTAATAAACACGATAGTAACTAACCACTATGGTGTATAATGGCAGCAAACGTTATAATGTGCGTATGAAGTGTTGCAATATACCTGAACACTATTATTGAGTGTCTTATACTTTGGTAAACAGGCTCAAAGTATTTTGTTTAGCTATAGTAAGATTAACAGCATTATTATACATTCGTTGAATGCGTAAAGCATTTATATTATCTGACGCCATTTGCTTTCTGTTTCCCCTTCTTACGGAAACAATTAAAGTGATTAAAAGTGTCTAAAATCTGATTAAAAGAGCACTTTCTATAATTTTACTTTATGCGCGGTGCCTATAGAACCCACTTTATTCATTAAACTAAGCTAAGAGCTTATAATTTTACAAAACATATGAAGAGTCGATTATAATTTTCTATATTTTTTATAATAAAAAGCACTATCACGAGGGCGCGTGGAAATATTACCACAAAACGTAACATGTTTTCACAGTAAACTGACATCCGCAGCTGAATTTCACCAAATAACAGAAAATAAAGTTTACTTACCATTCAATATTAATTTTCACAATTATTTACTCGCGAATCTTCATGCTCGCCTGCACCAAACTCACAATAAATACTAAATTTAACATAACTTTTTTTAAATCTATTGAGAAATTATTTTCTACAAAGGAAATAAAACAATTAGCATTTGAATATGTTCCCATTTAGAGATTGTATATTAATAAGGTGTATATTGGCTGTACTATGGTCGCAATAAATGCTTTAAGTCTAGTGATTTGTTCTTTACCGACTTCAATAATAACTTTATGCAATCATTGTAATGCTACTAAGCAGCCTTTATAAAGCTCAATGCTGTATAATTTGGGGCCCAAATTGCTCTTAAAAAAGCTGTAGAAAAGTAAATACAGCTAATATAGGATTAGCATATAATGCTTTGCGCGTTAATTTTTTTTTTTTTTAATTTTTTATTCATGTTATTACAATAATTACAGTTATATTTTAACAGCGGGCGAAAACTACACAAAGTTTATCTGCCGCCGATATCACTCAGTTATTTATTACTATTATTTATACCCACTTAATACTACTTATGTATAATATTTATTTAATTAATGCGTGTTTTTTAAACATTTTTGCGAACCACCTAAGTAAGAAGCTTTCATTATGTTAAAGCAACGGTGCGGGTTTTTACATATTTTTTCACATGTGTCTAAAGATAACTCATTCAATATTTTTGGTAACATATAATCCCAGGTACGCTTGCCATAATAGTTTGTACACTTAGGGAGGGTATATCTTGACAGGTAAGATAATGTTCTAAACTGTGTAGATCTGACATTTAATTTCAAATCGTTTATCTTATCAATTTCACTACTAGCTATAGACATATTAATTTTATTGTAAACACTAATCACTTTGCAATATTTTAAAAGTTCGACATTATTATTACATATTTTTTTCCTTATTAGTGCTGTTGTATGTTTTTTATAATGGTGTTTTGTGTTACTTGGGGTTCTACGGTCTGGATCTCAGTATCCATAACGCCTTTGTGTCTGTTTGGATATATTAAACCTTGATCATATTTTCTTGAGACTGTTAAACGTGAAAATACGATTTGAAACAAAATCTTTGAAACTTTTATTATCTCCAAGTCTGCAACGATGATTTTTGATTCACTAGTTGAGTATAGCACCGTACCGAAAAGTCACTTCTCAAATTGTGAAAGTTCTTTATGAGAAATTCTCGTAAATTTCTAAGAATATTCAAAAATTTGTACGGAAAGAGAACGTTCTCAATGCTCGCAAATGTTACCGATAATACTGTCAGTAATTTCTTGAGAAGATTTCTTAACTTCTGCGAATGTTCTGCAACTTTTACATTGCAGAAAAAAACGCATAAACTGTCTCTATCTGACGTTCTTCCCGCATAAGCACATAAAGTCATTCCATTTCATTCTCGCGAGGCCGCATATTTTATGAGGCCTCATAGTCATTACTCATTGATGAAATGAGTCGAGTTGTTCAAGAGAATACCACCCCTGACTTCCTATTGTTCGCAGAACCCGACTGGCTACGTGTATGACTACCCTCAGGGGTACGCGCCGCCGAACAATTTGCGGGTACAATCTCCTACACAGCTTGACGTTCCAGGAGTCAACAGGTTGGTCGTGTTTGCATATTAAGTCGAGGTTTTGGAATCCGATATATAGGTTAATGGTTAAATCGATGAGATTTTAAGGCATTGTAGTAAATTTTATGGTATAAATTCACTGAAACAATTTAATTTAAAGATTGATATTTCTACAAAAGTCAAGATAAGCGTTCTATCTAAATTTAAATGATTCAAATGTGAACATTATTCAGGCTTATGTCGTACTTATAAGTATACAATATAATACAAAACATAAACTCTTTATTGAAGGTTAGTACATAAAATATATCAATAAAAGGAAATACAAAAAAATACTTACAACAGCTGCTCTTATCGCTAAATAGCGATTATCTAGACCACCTTCCAAAGTATATATACCTACACCTTTGAACATCACTAACCATTGCAATAAATTTTTAGGTTGTCAAACTTGTCGTTCGTAATTCTTTATCAAACATTACTGTTTTATTTGTCAAAATGTTCATACAAGTATATAAGCATATTAACGTCTTCCTGTAGACCAAAATATCAAACGTAGTGTCTGCCCGCAATAAACTTCCTTAAGTGTTGCGGGGTCAAGCCATATTCCGACAAGAAGTAGCCTCCTAAATTTCTGCAATGTTTTTGTGCACCTTTACCACAATAACAAACGACACTATTCTATTCAGGTCACTGCAAGGTTCATTAACGAGGAGTATTGACACGGCTTCAACACTGCCTTTGTCAGCCGGCAATGGATCGCAGAATAATTCACTGCAACGAACGACGAAGCCCCAAGACGAGACAGATGCAATCAATAATTTAGGCCTGCCCGTTGGTGGCGACAGTAAGTGGGATCGTTTTTGTTTTGATTAAAGACAAAATTCTGTGAAGCAAATTAGGTGGAGGGAAATTGATAATGTGCCAGTTTGTTTTTAGAACGTCTAAAGAGATAATCTTCGTTAATTTGCTTCCTAAATAATTAGGAATTTTATCATTTTTATTATTTGTACCCGTTTTTAACATACAACGGCTAAACCTAAAACGTTGTTACTAAACATCAAAAAAGTACATTTCATGTTTCAAAAAACCTAGATTTTCACCGAGTCCAAAAAAATCTTCAAAAACATTAATTTCATTTTTTTTTTCTGTTTTTGCTGAAATTGGATCTACATACCTAGTTAATGATATCATTTAATTATTTCGCGGCAAAAACATTGAAATACCTGTTATAAATAGTTTTGGTGTTAGCGTTCAGACGTTTGAAGATAATGAGCAAAATACTAGAGAATACATTTTGTACTAAACTGTAAAAGCAAACTTTACCGCAAAGCGCCTCAAACGAACGTCAAGCCACACTCATGTTTTATAAACTTATTCGTTTCACCAGTCTCTGTTCCCTTACCATGAGTTACAATTACGGTACCCGCTAGCGCGTCGAATGCTCTGTCCCTCGCACTTCTTCTCTCGCATTTTCTTTTTATTTTAATTTTCTTTTTATCAGTGTCTTTGTGGTTTGTTTTTTGATTCGTGTACGATCGTGGCGTCATTGCGCCGTGACTTCACCAAATGGTCGCAACGGAAGACCAGCTCTGGCTCTGCCAGCAACACGCTGAGTTGTGACCATTTCGTGACAAGCTGTGCATGTTTCCAATTTTTTTTTTTTATGTGTTCATTAATGTTTGTCACGAATAAATAATTTCTTACTCATGGTAAGGGTACTGTTGCCTTACTAGCCTTTACACGCGGTATTGTTAGCTTAGCAAAGTTTTCTGAACAAACATGTCTATTTAGCATTATATTTTCAATTAAATATTTATTTTATAAAAATAAGTAAATATAAACACGGTTTGTTAATTTTGCAATGTTCTGCGTGATAGCATTGCAAAATATTAAAATAGTGTGGGATATTTTTGATCCTTAGACCTTTTCTATGCGTGTGCTGTGTGTACTTTTAAAAAAGAACTAGGCTCTCAGGCTAGGCCGTTTTACCAAACTGATCTTAACTAAGAGATATCCATTGCAAATTACGTCAAAATAAAACGCGACTCGTTTTGCGACGGGCATCTTTTCTTTCAGTCCATTTGCATTACAAGACTAGAGATTCTAAATCCACCTAAAAGAAAACAGACTGAGAATATACACGTCATGAGCATGTAGTATAGAATTAGTTTGTAAAAAACTTTACGGAATTTTCTTTTTGCAGCGCCGCCGATGTATGCACAGAAAGGCAACCCGGTGGACTTGCGGTATGCAGCCACGTACGGGAATCCTTATTTGAGAAACAGTTCACTTGGTAAGTTAGTTCATCCACTTTTGATGCGAGTCTAAAATGTTTACCTTTGAATGCAAAGCAATGTTTGTGAAGTAAATAAAATAAGACGTCATGACAGTTATATACTCACATCTACTACAACTCTATTATATTTACGTAGTATTTATTTATTTATACCCAAAACTGGTAAAGATTGCTATTACGTTCACCTTTAGTTCTTAAATTTGAATTTTTCTGCAATAAGAAAATAATATTTATTTTTCATGTCGTAGATTAAGAACCGCAAATACTTTTAATCAGCGTTCTTTGTAGGTAATAATAGTATGTCAATTTGTTTTATTAATCCAATCATTATAATAGTCATAATTATCATTATTGGTATTGCCGTGTGGTGTGGTTAGAATAGTGCCACTCCATGTCTTCCCGTGGATGTCGTAAGAGGCGACTAAGGGAATAAAGGCTTGTAGTACTGTTAGGCGATGGGCTTGCCACCTGTCACTAATACACTGGGAAACATCTTAGCCTACTTGTGCAAAATGTGGTTACAGAATTATCAAGAAGTTTTAAGACTTGTGGTAATTATTTAGCTCTGCCTACCCCACTCTGGCAATGAAGGCGTGAGTTTATGTATGTATGTATGTATCATTGGTAATTCTGTAGCTCTGCCTACTTCATTCTGGGAATGAAGGTGTGAGTTTCTGTATGTACAATCGCCAACACAGCTGTGACCAATGAAGATAAACAGAGAGAAACTGTCTTTGTCGTGCACATGAGATTCTTAAGTAAAATCTATATATATCTCTTTCTAAATTTTCTCACATCTGTCTTTAATGGGCAGTTAAGTGTGTGGCTGTTTGTATGTATGTATGATTATCATTACATTCGTCATCATATCAGAAATATACATCCATTGTTTGATATGTGTCAGACAATTAATTGTGGCCGATCAATAATGCTTTTCTCATTTACGATTATTAAGAATACCCCAAAACATCAACAGTATATAAGTTTTATACAGAAATCTTATTTGACCTTTTAGCTATCCTATCATTCATCAAGATGGTCTGTAAGTTAGCTATTTTATTGGTCTGGGTTGAATTTAAAATCCCTGGTCCAACCTCCGATCCGTTCCAAGAGCTAATCATAATGAATAAGTCTGCAACGGAGAATCTAATCCAATCTATCGATTTGCCAACATCTTAGACTTCTGTTGGAGTTTTCTTTTTCAATTAGAGATGTGTATTTGCTTGGTTCATTACTAAAATAAACTTTATCGTGGGTTTTGTTTAAACATGAACTTTTCGTCTAGTTTGTAGAAGAGACCTTTGACTTAAAATTATGAGGAAAATAACATTCAACTTTCATCATTCAGATGAGGGTGTTTAGTCATCCTAATACCAGGAATTCAGAACCTATAAGGGTCTGCTCCGAACTGACTGGCCTTACGGTCAAACAGATGTTAATTGAATATAATATGAATATAACTGAACCCTAAATTGTCATTTTCTGATGTCAGATTTAAGTTTTACATACGGTACATATTAAATAGATAAACGTATGTATAAAAACACAGTATAAGGATGTTCAAAGGTGAACATATCCCTTTGAGGGACTCCCAGCTAACTTTCGGGTGATTGAGGAAAATAAGAAATACGGAACTGATCATAAATAGTTCAAACATTATGAAATCAGGTCACAGCGTACGTATGTATGTATGTAGATTGATCTGTTTTCATTACTTATCAGTGAAGTAGGAAAGTTTCCTTTGTTGGATATAAACGTCGCTACATTTTTGTATGCAATAGTTATTGTAAGCTGGAATTTTCTAGATTTTTATTTCTCATTCTTCACAAAGCAAGCTCAAAGCAAAATGTAGTGCACAAATTATAGATAATTACCTCAAGGCTTAGACTGTGTATAGTTAGTGGCAAAGCCAACATTAATAATGCTTTAGAAAACGGACGCCTCTTAAAGCTCTTAGAGACAAAACCTATATTCAAATATGTTAAAAGAGCCACTAATAATTTAGAAATCTAGATTTTCTTTAAGCAACATAACTTATTAGTATGAATCTCAAAAGAATTTTGCCACATTGCCAAGCTATTTTGAGGTCTACATCAAACCAACAAGATATCAGTTCTGTTGTCTCGATCCTTCTTAGATTAGACGTGGGATTTGAATTTATTTTTTCTTAGCCTCTGATCCAATGTAGGCTTATCGACTTACCAAATTTGATCAAGAAGCCTGGTCACTAAGCCTCTCCTGATGAGATTGATTTTAGATATAACAGCCTCAGACTCGCATATATTTCCAATTTTTATTCTTTCTTGTTTTTTGAGAGATCACGCTGGTATTAAGAATTATTTTACCTGAGTATTATCTTTGTTAATGTAATTTCTTAAAATGAGAATTACATTTTTTTGACAGATTTGTGCTTGTCATACATACATTAAATCACGCCTGTTTCCCAGAGGGGTAAGCAGAAACCACTTCATAAATCATTTATTGTGAGATTGTGGTGTTAACAAAAGTTCTTATAATAGATAAAATAGTGGAAGCTCAGCACAATCAGCCGTTTCAGGCGTACAATACTATACTATACTTAAATCATATTTATACACTGTCAAATTTTAACCACTTCACTTCACTTCACTTCTTTTCACTTGCTACGATCCTGACAAATTTCTTTCGCTTCTTCCACATTCATACATCGAGTCATGCACGCACGTCGGTTTCGGGTACTTAAGATTCGGCCTTTTTTGCTTGTTAGTTGTAAGTATTACGATTAGTCTTAAAAATCTTGATACAAGAGTTGGGAAAACTAATTTCATTAAAGCCTAATTTTAAGGCATGAGCGATAATCTCTTACAATTAAAATACCTTTGTTTGTTACGCGTTTGGAACCTATAGTATTTTCTTTAGTCGTGTAAGAGTGACACAAACTGTATGGTCAAATGTAAGGTTAGATTCGGTTGGTAACACATATTCCCAGTGTTGCGAGAGAAAAACTGGGTAAAATTACGGGGTCTATATCGAGTGGCATAATTATTGTTTGTCCTTATGTATTTTTTGGGCGAAAATCGTTGTCGGAAACGGTTTTTACAAAAATAACCTAACATAACGAATGTACACAATTTCAGACAGATACCAAACAAAATTACACCCTAATCTTATTGTAGTTTATTGACATTACTAGAGAACGCCTGCGACTTTGTATGTGTTTGTCCGAGCTATGCTGCCGTTTAAAATAAAAAGACCGGAAACAATATGAAGCCCATGCGTACACATTTCCTTTTTGCTTCAAACAGCAGTATGCAGGTTATAACTATGGTCTCTTGTCCCATAGGTTACCCCCACCAGGTGCACACAGCTAAACCAGCGGCGACTCCAGCGCCGCCGCCCTACTCCTCAGTGCGCAGTTCAGTAGTGATGCCGTCAGGTCAGTAAGGTAATCATGATCATCGCCATATACATTTCTTAGGTCCTTTTGGTCATCAAGGGCCTATATTTACATTGCAAAAACAATATTGTATTATCGTTTTATATTTTGCTTTGTTTCGTCTAATTCTGCTTTTTCTGGGAAAGTGTGAGCGGGAACAAAAAAAATAAAAAATTTAGATGTCCAAAAAAAATAGACAATATCAAATACATTATGCTGCTTTGATTGTGACCTAATTATTAAAAGTTTGTACATCTCTAATAAATAATTGGTATACATGCCAAAAAAAGTTCCGGTTTTTTAACATGGAAAGAATAGTGCCACTCCATGTCTTCCCGTGGATGTCGTAAGAGGCGACTAAGGGAATAAAGACTTGTATTATTGTTGGGCGATGGGCTTGCAACCTGTCACTAATACACGCTTGTAAACATCTTAGCCTGTGAACATTGTGAACAATGTGGTAACAGAATTATCAACAAGTTTTTAGAACTTGTACAATCGCTTACACAGCTAAGTGACCAATGAAGATAAACAGAGAGAAACTGTCTCCGTCGTGCACATGAGATTCTTATGTAAAATCTATATTTATCTCTTTCTACATTTTCTCACTTCTGTCTTTAATGGGCAGTTAAGTGTGTGGCTGTATGTTGGTAATTCTGTAGCTCTACCTACCCTACTCTGGGAACGAAGGAGTGAGTTTATGTGTATGTATGTATGTGTCAAAAGCGTAAATTATATGTATTTTACTATTAAATTGTTCATTTTACATTAAAATCCCGTCATTTTATTTCATTTAGTTGACTGTATTTTCTTTTGTATGTGTACTTTTATTGACAATTTATTTTTATTTAAGGTAATGGCAACCAACCAGCACAAGGCACGCATGTATAGCAAATGCAGAAAACCCGTCTTGTGTGAACGGGCTTAAATGGACAATTAAATACCTACGGTAAATTTGTGCACCCGCCGGGGCGTCATTGTGCTTAAGCTACGTGTCAACGAAGTGACAGGGACAGTGCATATACTTTGTAAATGTGTTCCTATAAATAGATATTAATATGTATGACTGATTGTAAATAATCATAGACTAAGTAACTTCAAAAGGACACGTGGTTTTAAAACTGATTTAAAAAATTAATCTTTGAATTTTCAAAGGATTTTAAATCCTGCTTTGCCAGTGTCAATTGTATGAAATTTCTTTGTGCCGTAATGTAGATAAAATTACTGTTTTTCATGCATTTTGCTATAATTTATTAATAAGAATGTAAATAGATAATGTATTAAATTTCCCAGTAACTTGTACAGATTTAGTATAGTTTTTTTTGATGAAATTATCTTCAAACCACCAATTAGTTATTTATTGTATTGAAAAAAGATGCCCCAATGGAATATTTATATTTATGTATTTGTACGCTGTTGCTCAAATAATGAAGTAATCGATTTACGATTCCAATTCAATTCCATTATTATTATATTGATAATTTTCATATAATAATGTTAGAAGTATAAACCGACTGAGGATTAGTCAGTGATTTTGATAAAACTCTTGAAATTTTAAGAAAATTATAAATTTAATTTTTTATCAGGCCGATAAATAATTTAATGAAATAAGTAGATAAATAAATTTTGTAGAAAAATAAATGATGAAAATATGTAGAGGGAAAATCATCTTTTCTGTGATAAAATGTTGAGAAATAGAATGGCATTGTTTGGTAAATTTAGATTATTTTAAATGTATGTAAATACAACAACAGTGTTTATCATTCAATATGTTTTTGTAAGATGTATTTCTCACAAGCAGTGTTCAACTTGTGAGACTTGCATTAATTGATAAAAAAAAGAAAAAGTTAAAAAATATTGCATGCCACAGTGTTTTATTAAAATTGCATGCTTTAATTTGCCATTATTTCCGTATATTGAGAATAAATCTCTTAACTGCAAATATGTTTTTTATTCTTCATAATTCATCAGAGAATTGTACCTAACCTTATAGATGATTCAGATCAGAGGCTGATTAATTCATTTTTAAAGTAGATCAGTCTCTAGTAGAACCCTGTTATAGTCTTATTGGCTCTGTCTATTTCGCTGCCTGGAACTTGGCAGGTTTTAAGTAAAATGAGTTTTACGAGATTTCAGCAGAGCTTACCCTGTCCCTTGGATTTGAAAGGAACGCATATCGACTTGTATTAATCGATGTCCCTGAAAAAGGTAGATTTCTGATGATTTTTGATTCTAACCTGAATGTAAAAGTAAAGAAGAATATATTCAATATTTTTTTCTAAATATTTTTCGTTTACAAAAGCCAAAACGTTAAAATACCCAGTTTCTCTAATATGTAAAATTCTCGTGTCACGGTGTGTGTAACGAAACTCTTCCGAAATGGCTCGACCGTTTTTCGTGAAATTTTGTGTGCGCATCGGTTAGGTCTGCGAATCGGACAACATCTATTTTTCATCCCCCTAAATGTTAAGGGTGGTCTAATCCTAAACGTATACATGAAAAAACAACGTTTGCGGGGTCAGCTAGTTGTTCGTATAAATTTTGAAAAAGTTAAAATGGAAACAATTTTGGCATCCTATTTTTCATTTTGTCATGAATGGAATTTGTGCATTTAAGTATAAAACCAATGCATTTTCTTTAAAAGAAATAATAATGGATATTAAAAGTGATTTTCCTGGTATTCATTATCACATCTTTAATTTAGTACCACTTTAAATCAACAATCGCCCGAACCTTATTCTAACTGCTACAATCTTCAATCGCTTAAAGGCCGCCATTTTGTTAACGGCACATATAACTTTGTGGTGTTACAACTAGTTTCTCCAAGAGGGTAAAAACAAGAAAATGTGTTTTTGATGACCGTTGCTAACGATAAAGATAATTATAGTTCTGTGGCGCGTATAGTGGCTGCAGTCGCTAGCGATTTGAGACGAAAATTGTTCGCAGAAAAACTTTGTCTGACGGAAAATGTATTTCGAACCTCCGATGCAAATAGAGGGGTGTTATTAGTTCGACGTGTGTATCTGTCTGTCGCACCGTAGCTCTTAATCGAGTATCGGTGGTTTTTAGCTAAGTAGGTTTCATGAATACAATACAAAACACTTTATTGTACAGTCAACAGCATAAATAAGTGATCATTTCTGTACCTTGTCGCTTTCAATCGTTTCACAATTTTGTATAACATTTCAAACACAACGTTAAAGTGACAAGGTACATCAATGATCACTTATTTAATTTTATGCTGTTGACTGTACACCAAACAAAAACATGGAGCAGAATTAAAAATAATACAGGTAAACAACAGGCGGTCTTATCGCAGATTAGCGATCTTTTCTAGACAACCTTAGTAGGAACTAGGTGTCAAATTAATACATAATTATATTTCATACAGTAGGTGGAGCAGACTTAACACGACCAATAACAAGATAGCTGTTTGCAATTAAACGTGAATTCAAAAAAAACTAGAAAAATTAACAAATAAACGCTCACTAAACAAACAATTAAATAAATAACTAAATAAGTATGTACAAATAAATACAAGATACATATGACTTGCATAAATAAATAGATAATTATAAATAAATACATACATAAATATCAAAACATCCACATCAGGGAAATAATAAAAATGACAATCACATGATAGAAATAAACATAACACAAACATATATGACATGAATATTGGTATAAGAGAGAGGGCCGTTTAAGTAGTATTAGCACTGAAAGAAGAGGTCACCATTATTTCTAATAGTTATTTAATAATAGTTATCATATCAGATAGAAACTTCATACACAGAAAAACAAGCGTTGTAGTTAGTAAGTACCTAGTCAATTTACGGTCGAACTCAGACGTTGTCATACATTTCAGTACCTACGTTGTCGCAGCTATTGGTAGTTCTAAATTCAATCCATCTTTTTCATACGTTACTGCGACAAGGTAAGTAATTTGACTGTAAGAGTATATCTTGCTAGGCTATTTCATCACAATTGATCTCTTTTGAAAACCATGAATGACAAAAGTACTGATAAATGGAAAAGATAGTTTGATTACCATACTTCAACAAAAAAGTAAAAAAAAAGAAAATTCGAATGATAAAATTATAAGTGTGGTTGCCGGGTTAGAATAGTGTCACTCCATGTCTTCCCGTGGATATCGTAAGAGGCGACTAAGGGAATAAAAGCTTGTAGTACTGTTAGGCGATGGGCTTGCAACCTGTCACTAATATGCTGGTAAACATCTTAGCCTAATTGTGCAAAATGTGGTTACAGAAATATCAACAAGTTCTTAGAATTAAAAAAAAAACATTACAAAATAAGAATATAAACAAAGCATGCATAAAAAAAACAACGGCGTTGGTTAAATTTAATTTACTATACTCAATAATAAATAATATTCAATGTCCAATAATTACGATGATATACAAGTATCAAGACCCTTTGACCACAAACGCATCTTGAGGTTGGAAAGAGAGCTTGTAACCAGAGAAGGAATTCCTATTGATTAATGATTTGTATGGATCGATGGAATGTGCTGGTTGACTGGATGTAGCGAAATCATAGTGATACTTGATCACTTACTGATATAAATATACCAGATACTTCGATTAATTACTCTCATTTTTTCAATACAACGCGAAAGGTTGTTCGTCTGGTGCAAAAATGTGTATCGGTATAGTCCTCTCATAAATATGTTACGAATTTCTTATTACACTGGAATAAGGTGCATTGGGACATATTATAGGGATTTTGCGTTCGTACATTATTTTTACATTTGACAGTACTTATTTACGAGTATTTACGAGTAGGTATCTGGTAGAAAAAAAAGACTCACTGTTTTAATTATACTTGGTTAAGACTTTGACTATGACTTTCCCGCGGCCTTGCTTGCGGTGCGCTTGAAATAACTTAAAGTTTCATATCAACTAAGAAGTGGGGCTACATAACAGCGTATTACGATCACTAAAAGTATAAAAGACTTCTATTAAAATGGTAAGTACCTGATAGGTTAGTCTAACTGAAGTCGGCTAACAAATTTTCAAGAAAAGTCGACGTCAGCTGTTTTTTTTCTTATTTACAAAACTAAGTTTTTTTTTAATGGTAGGAGGAAGTCAAACGAGCAAACAAGCTAATAATTTAATAATTTTTGGTAAGTAGCATCTGAGACCCGTGTGAATCTGAAAAACTTGCATTCTCAAAACTACAATTTTAAAATTGCAATCCTAAGCCTGCAAATAAGCTGTTAGTTCTCTACTACCCTGCAACAGATCTTTGACAAGCAACTATAATAGTCTCCGCGACTTTACCGCCTCTATTTGCGACTCCTTGCAGACTCATTTCTGCGAGGTGACTCGTGGAATTGGAGTAACTTAGTAATGTCACGCTATTTTAGAAAAAACGACACTCATGGCCATTTTGCGACTCTTGAATAATGTATTCTAGGGTTCACTGTTGGATCGAATAATTATTTTCGTTAATCGTTTGGCCGAAAATGGTCTTTACAATAAACGAAGCTACCCTAACCTAATCTGATTAGAAAATAAATGTTTATTCAATTCTGCAATGTCAACCTAAATGCGTGTTATGTTAAAATTTTCTATGCGAATAGGGATGCTATATTTTAGGTGTGGTTAAGTTTATGTGAACGGGATCGTTTTACGGTATTTTTTAGTTTCTTTAACTGAATATGAACGTCACTTGTGGGAGGACCATGTGCAGGGTCCGTCCGGGTTGGTACCACCATCTTATCCATTAACCTACCGCCAAACAGCAGTGTTCGCATTGTTGTGTTCCGGTTTGGGGATAAGACAGCCGGTGAAATGACTAGCATAGAGGCATTCCATCTTAGTCCTCAGGGGTGGCAGTGCATTTGCAGTCTTGTGAATGCGAATGTCTATGGGTCACAGTTTCCACTTACCATCAGGTGGCCTGTGTGCTCGATTGCCTTCCTATGCCATAAAATAAATAAATAAATAAATACTTTTAAAGCACACAAAAATATAAATAAATTAAATTTAAGAATTGTTTGTGTTAGGAACGAAACCCACTTATAAAAATAGCTAATGCTGTACAAATGTGTTTTTATATTTTCAAGACTTTAATAAAACACAAAATTATAAGCGCAATGTTTGTTTAATTAATTAAAAAAATACTTTTAGCTGTATAAAAAAATATAATCTAGGCGACTTAGGGCCACTTGCACCAAAAATTTAACACTTGGTTAAGACGATAACTCGAGTAAGTAAACGTCAGAATCATACGAAAACTGCCATTTTAACTCGAGTAACTGCCGCGCTTAGAAACGTCAATTAAATTTAATGCTTCAGTAGTAACTGCCGCACTCAGAGAGGTCAATTAAACTTAATGCTTGATTAAAGTTGCTGTTGTCACTTTCTTTGCTATATGAATAGCATAAGACAACACGTCACTTAACAAGCATTTAATTTAATTGACGTCTCTGAGTGCGGCAGTTAGTGTCTTAACTTAACGTTAAATTATTGATGCAAGTGGCCTTTGTAGTATTGTTAGGCGATGGGCTTACAAACTGTCACTAATATACACTGGTAAAAACATCTTAGCCTGATTGTGTGAAATGTGGTTACAGAATTAGCAACAAATTTTTAGAATTGTTGGTAATTCTGTAGATATGCCTACTCCACTCTGGGAAAGAGAGCTTGAGTGTAAGTAAAATATTTTTTTATATGTTTAATTTTTATTTGTACCTACCTTTTAATTTATTACCTGCGTTTTTCTCGTGCAATACGATTGTCTGTAAAGCTACTCTGTGCCATACCGCAGACCGGGTGCAATGCTCGCTTAAGACCCGCGTCGTGTATTCTAGACTTTATTGTCAACGTGGAATACTCAAGAGCAAAATGAAACAAGTCTTATAACGAAACCATTCAAAAACAAAGTCCAACCAATATGCCTACAGTTGTTAATAAATGTAACTTTATTTAAAGTTACTCCATTCTAAACTTAATCGATCAAACAATATTCTCGTACCTTCGTTTATGAGTAAAAAAATTGACATGTTAATATTAAACACACTTTTATTGTTAGTTTAAAAAAAATATAGAAGGTGGTATTCAATGATACTTAATACTAATCATGATAGAGCGTAATAAGGCTTAAAGTATTTTTTTTTTATGTAGTCTTTATTAGTAGAAAATGTTTCAGAGAGGGCTGGCTTTCCAGAGAGGTAATGCAGCCAGTGTCATAGGGACCATGCCGCGAGCGGTCCTGCTAGAGGGGTGTTCTTTTTATAGTGGTGATTATTATTTACATCTTTAATATTTCAGTAGCTTTAATTTTAATTTTAATAAGTTAAGTTTTAACTTTTAATTTTTTACATCAATAAATCAGTAAGGTCTTAATCTTATAATTTTCATGTAAATTTAGTTAAGGATTAATAAAGTCTAGTGAATTGTTTTAAATTCAGTTTTTGTTGGAGGTTATGTTTAGCGAGTTAATTTGTTTACTGATTTTGTTTAACTTCAGCTGAAATTAATAAAGCGTTCACAAGAGCTTTCACTTAGTTGCAAAATTAATTAATGGAGGCGCTTTAGTAAGTTGCATAGTTTTATAGTTATAGTTTTAAAAAATTATGACATTAACTCATCATCATCATCATCATGTCAGCCGAAAGACGTCCACTGCTGGACATAGGCCTCTCCCAAGGCTCTCCACTCAGACCGGTCTTGTGCTTTTCGCATCCACCGCGCTCCCGCGATCCTTACAAGGTCGTCACTCCATCTTGTTGGAGGCCTACCTGCAGCTCGTCTCCCGGTCCGCGGACGCCACTCAAGAACCTCCTGACCCCATCGGCCATCAGTCCTGTGTGCGATTACACATACACATTGACATTAACTATTGGAGTTTTATTTTAATTTGTTACAAAGAAACAACAAGGTTATAATTATAAATAATAATAGTCAAACTAGGAACCCTTTTAGTTTCACCATGTCCGTCCGTCCGTCCTTTCGCAGCCTAGATCAGAGACTCTTAGTACTAGAAAGCTGTAATTTGGCATGAATATACATATTAGTCACGCCAAACCAGTGGTAAAATAAAATCTTAATTTTTTGTTTTTTTTATTGTACCTCCCCTACCCGTAACGTGGGGATGTTTTTTTTTTATCCACCCCATAGTGTGAGATGTCGTTGGATAGGTCTTTCAAAAATATTGCGGGTTTGAAATATGACGTTTTAAAGTGCAGTGCAGAAAAACTATCACTATTAAGTAGACTTCAGTGGTTCTTGAGTTGCAATCGGTTTAAGGGTATGTACCAAAAAGTTGGCCACGCTCACTCACTCAATTTTTTTTTAATGAAACTTTTCCGTTGTGTCACGAAAATTAGCCACACAATTGTAGGCATACTTTTCGTCACACAACGGAACTTTTTTCGACTTCCTTGTTTGTATGGTTAACTGCGCCTAACTATGGTCCAACTTTTTGGTCTTTACCCTAAAATGTTTAAACCTACGGAAAACTTATTTGCAGTGTTGGTAAACTGGCCGCGACCTGTATGGGGATATCACTTTCCAACGGCAAAGTTAAGTTTCTCGCGAGGTCTAATTTGTTTGTAGTAACGGCTTCGGAACCCTACACTGAGCATGGTCCGACATGCTCTTGCCCAGTTTGTTATTTTTATTAAATTGATAACTATTTCGATAAATAACCATCTCCGATATAATCATAATCCCTAGCAAAGGACCCACCGTAGTGCTACTTCTTGCAAGGATTCATTTATCCCCTTCTTCCAGAGCTGATATCTAAACCACTTAACCAATTTTGATAAAATATAGCTTACGTTTCAACTTCTGAACAGATTGGGATGAAACTTGGCATGCATATAGGTTAGAACCTGGAAAAAAATTAAAGTTCCCGAGGGAATAATGATTATCGAAATTTACGCGGACAAAATCGCGCGCTGAAGCTCGTATTAAATAAAAAACAGACTACCGCAGCTCTCTCCTACTACTAGCCACTAGCAACACGCACTAGTAATTAAAAAAACACGTCAAAGCGTAATTACAAGCCGCCGTCCATATGGCCGGTTTATGTCCACTCAGTTCGGGGTTTATAGGCGGAGCGGGAGCGTTCCACTTGTGACTAACATCACGTGACTCGATTGTGCGAGTTTAAAAAACAGTGTCGTTCTAGGTGGTTATAGTAGGTAGTTAACGTGACGGTTGCGTTATGCCAATTACGTAGAGTCGCGTAAAATACTTTATATACACACATATTAAATAAAAATAAATAAATATCATGGGACAATGTCACACCAATTGATCTAGTCCCAAATTAAGCTCTAGGCTTGTACTATGGGTACTAGACAACGATATAAATACTTATATAGAGAAATATATACTTAAATACATAGTAAACATCCATGACTCAGAAACAAATATTCGCACTCATCACACAAATATCTGCCCTTACCGGGATTTGAACCCAGGACCGCTAGCTACGTAGGCAGGGTCACTACCAACTAGGCCAGCGCGTCGTCAAATTCATTTATGTCGTATTATACGTAGGTACTCTAATATGGATTCAGATGCTGACGAGCTGACAACAAAAATGGCGGTTAAACAAATTTATGCAGTGTCAGTGTCACGACTATGAATGGTTTTTAAAATCATTTAATAAAGTCCCTATTCTCATTTCGTTCGAAATTCAAATGTCCATTGTACTAAAAAATATACCGAGTCGACGTTTCAATTGATATTGGAATTTTGCCTATTTCAATTGTGTTAATTTTGGAAGATGTTCCAAATTTGAATTACGTTACAGCTGTCATAGCTGTCACCTACTATCACAGGTAATGCTGGTCATTGCCTGTCTGTCTAATCGCTGTCTTATTAGCAGTTTAAAATGCTTGTATCGTTTGTATTTATTGGTTGATTTTAATTACATACATACATACATAAACTCACGCCTTCATTCCCAGAGTGGGGTAGGCAGAGCTAAAGAATTACCAACAAGTCTTAAAACTTCTTGATAATTCTGTAACCACATTTTGCACAAGTAGGCTAAGATGTTTCCCAGTGTATTAGTGACAGGTGGCAAGCCCATTGCCTAACAGTACTGCAAGCCTTTATTCCCTTAGTCGCCAATTATGACATCCACGGGAAGACATGGAGAGGTACTATTCTAACCCGGCAACCACACGGGTGATTTTAATTTACGGTAGGTATTATCGTATTTTATTAAGCAATGCGATTTAAAAAATCCATGCATATAAAAAAAAAAAAAACAGTCACCAAACTCATTACATAAAGGTACAATCTCACCAAATTACAAAACAAAGCATTAGGAACCAAGTAGAACCAACCAGAAAGATCTCCCAAAGTATGGCATGAACAAATATTTTGTTTGGAGCACTTTTATGAGCGGTAATATGACATTACATCGGCTGCCAAGTTAGCTTCAAGCTTGTTTTCGGGGTTCTGTTCCTCTGTTGTATACGATATCCATATAAGTACAGTATTCGCTTTCGGCTGACTATCGCCATCACGCTTGCACTCGCAATTGACAGTATATTTGTCACTAGTGTGTGAAGAAAAACGAAGATTGCCGATCGCTATTAAAAAAATGATACCTCTGTATATACGTACTATAGCCTCGTAAGCCCCCCCATACTGAAAAATGGGAGTTTTTTGTAACTGGGACTTTGAATCTACAATCAAGGGAATAAAGTTCAATTACAATTGTCCAAAAATGCCATTTTCAGTTTAGAAACGTAGGAAAATAAACCTTATTGTTATTGTAACAGAGTTCAAAGTAAATTGCCTTGATTATGTACGTCCTATGCACACTGGTTCTTACGAGGATAGATAAAACTGCAAACTGGATAGTCGATTTTATGTAAACAATAATATTAAATAAGTTGAAAGTGAATTCGTAGTTCTGCGATCACAAAATCGCTTACCTACATATACCTAATAGTCAAGAAATATGCATTTTCTATAAAAATATCAAACGGCAATGAAACACTTGTCTTATTAAATATAATACAACCATACAATACAAATACATTTTATTAACCACACGAAAAAAAAACAAGGAAAGACGAATACATGAACTTCTTAAACAGTAGAAAGAACGTACGTGTCCGGGTGGTAGGACCTTGTGCAGGGTCCGTCCGAGTCGCTACCACCATCTTATCCATTAACCTACCGCCAAACAGCAGTTGTGTTCCGGATTGGGGATAAGACAGCCGGCGAAATGACTAGCATAGAGACATTCCTTCTTGTCCTCAGGGTTGGCACTGCATTTGCAGTCTTAGGATTGCAGTGTTGTGAATGCGAATGTCTATGAGTCACTTACCATCAGATGGCCTGTTTGCTCGTTTTCCTTCTCTATGCCATCAAAAAAACGAAGAAAAAAAAGGCGGTCTTATTGCTTCCTGACAACCTTAGGTAGAAGTGATGCAGCGCCAAACCTGAATAGTTCCATTACCTACTAAACTCTATCTCTGAGCCAATAGACAACATCATTAAATATTTTTTATTGAATGTTTGGATATTATAGGCAATCAAGTTCGACTCAGCAAAGCAATAAACCTATTAAAAATAAAGAAACTTAAACAGCATCATGTCACGAAACGACGTCGCGTCACTCGGGATCGCTACCATCAGCTGGGTAATGGTGCAGTAAGAGGCGTATTATTTTTTATACGATTATTGGCGCTATAAAAGTCACATAGGAGACCGAGTGTATTAAAATGGAATAAGGCATTTAAGATGCTTTATTGCTGTACTAAAAGAAAGGACAAATTTAATGCATTGAGACGAAATAATAGCCGCAATAATATGACAAATATGACTTCTTATTGAAATGGAGCCGCTATGCCATTTCTTCTAAAGGACAAAGGTTAAGAAGAACTGGTGCTCGACAATTGATTATTTGCTAAAGCCATCATTGAACGTATGAGCTTGGGATTAAGACTAAAGGCATTTTTTTATCTTATGTCATTTTTTTATTTTAATTTATTATGTCAGCTAAATGTGTTATTTTACGGATACTCAATATTCTCCTTACTAGGTCTCCTGGTGGTAAATAGACTTTAACTGTAACGACTGTCACAACACTAGTGGGTAAATTACACTGTAAGGTTAAAGAAATAAAAATAATTATTTTATTGCATATCTATGACCCATTCCATTTAAAAATCTACGATCTTATGATTACAATCCTAAGACCGCATATGCGTTACTAACTCTGAGGACTAAGACGAAATGTCTTTTTTTTTTGGTATCGGATGCAAACGAGCTGACGGATCGCCTGATGGTAAGAAATTACCGTCACCCATAGACACCTGCAGCACCAGAGCCTTTCAGATGAGAGTACGCTACACCGGAACGCAACAATGTGAACACTGCTGCTTGGCGGTAGGATGAAGAATGAGGTGGTAGCGATTCAGAGCCCTTCACAATCAACTCATTTCAATGAACTACTGTTTCACCGTCAGGTCTGCCCGTTTGGAGCTGACTCTTACTAGTTCTGAAGCCCTACTGACTGGTGACTGAACGAACTTCCTTATTTGAATGACATTACAAGAGTGATGGATGCTTGATCCGCATTTTGTCACGCGATAAATGCAGCCATATTAGGCCCCTAGAAAAGAATATTAGTTACGTAAACCAGTATAACAAATGAGTATAAAAGAAGAATAATTTTGGCATGTTTGAGTTACCATTTTTTTTAACCGTATAAAGAAAACTAGTGGTGGTGGTTAGTGGTATTACACTCGCTTTTGGGATCCCCTTGTATCACCGAGACACCAAAAAAATTACGAGACACCAACCAAATTATAGCTCCAGCACAGCACGTGTAAATGAAAATTAGGCGAAGAAAAACGTTCTATAAAATAAGTGTCGATGATTTAAGGGTAGCCCTAACGTTTATAATGTCCATATAGTGCACCAAACGAGGGATTACGAAAATAACATCCCAATTAGCTTTAGGAAATCACTCGTTATACACCTAGTTTATACCATTCATATCTGCTATAGCGCCTATTTATTCCAAACCAGCCGTACATTTAACGGCCTCCACGCTAGCGCTAATAAAACCATTGGTCATTTTACGGCCCCTTTTTACTGCCACTGACATTCTATAACCATTCTTATAGCACTAATATAGAGTAAGTAACAGAGGGTGCACTTTGAATGAGTTATATATAATAAAAATAAAAGAATCATCAATTTCGTGATAAATAAAAGTCCTCGAAAATAGCTATGCTTATTTAGTTAAATTTTACGTAACGTTTTTGTCTAAGTCAGGGTAACAATGCTGCTACATAAAACATGTCGCAAGATCATCTTTATAATTACAGTTGGTAACGTTACATTTATCGGCAAAAATGACAAATTGCATTTACATTACTTCAAAAGATTTAGATATTATCATTATGTCCCGTGTGGTATGCTGTCATAATTCCAAAGAAAGTGGATAAGTGCATAGTAATAGTAGAAGCATTTTTAATTTAATGTGATTATCATACCTACATAATTACATACCTTCACTCCTGTAATCCCAGAGTGGGCTAGGCAGAGCTACAGAATTACAACTTTAAAATATTTGATTAAGTGATTATCAATAGTAGAGTAAATTATAATAGTTTGACCACTGTGCTACATTGCAGTTAGCCGCCTTCTTTGACATACAAATGCAATTTCTCTATTGTTTGATTGAAAATCGTTAAAAAAGGAATATACAAAAACGATGTTTATGAAATGATGTAATTTCAGCCTAAAAGGATGTTAACCAAAAGATTCAAGAATAAACCGTCATTTGAAACAACAGTTTTATGCGTTTTAAGACATTTTATTATACTCTAGCAGTGCCTTTCAGTTTTGGCTTGTTGTTAAAGTACGTAATTTTTTTTAAGTTAACTGATTTAAAGTGTCTTCTCTGAATTATTCTATGGCATCATGAAGACAATGCAGCGGTTTGGCGTCCGGCCAGAGGGTGACTTATTATCTCGCCGAATAAAATGCTTAGAGATTGCAGATATGCTGTAATTGAATCCAATGTCATGGTTACGGCGTGAATGGAGCCGTCCAGGGGTGAATAGAATCCAAATATATACTAGAGCGTGGCGTGGGTGTAACGTATTATTATTATCGTGGGGGTTGAGATTAGTGATGGGCGATTTCTGAAACATTACAAACCTTTCCTTAACTGCGTAAATTACAGCTTCTGAAAGTTACATAATTAGATGGAAATGATTCTGACACATGTAAATTGCATGAAAAGTTTCCGTTACTTACGTTACATTACAAAATTTTAGTAATTTTCAGAAATTAATTGATTTCACTTTAGTAACTCTCAGAATATTGCATGAAATTTTAGGTGAAAGTTTCACTTTTGAAACTTACAAGCCGCCCGTCTCTAGTTGAGATGGGCCTTGTGAGCCACTTCGACCATTGCTGATCTTTTGTGGCAGCCCTTTGTCTAGAGTTCACTACAATGGCCCGTTGCGTCCAAGAATTTCCAGATGCTTTGGGCATTGAGTAGTTGTATCTCTTGTGGGTCAATGATATGTCGCCCTAGGTGGATACTTCTATTCCGCATTAGTGGTCCGCACTAAGGTGTAACGTAACTTGAGGCAGTTTTATTGTACCTATATATAAGAATCTAGATGTTTATTTTCACTACCTTTTCAGCTTGCAGCTTGGGCTAAAAACTCAATGCGTGTACAGTACAACGACGCATTCAGGGTTCTGTTCCGGCTGCCGCTATACTGCAGTGCGTCGGGTATGTTCACGCACCCGCGCGTGGATGGTTTCCACGCGACGCTGCGCAAGCGTTGCGGTACGACGCTCTGCAAAGTCCGCGCTGGCCGCCACAGTCTCCTGATCGTCGTCGCTGAGAGATAGGACAGTGGACTGATACGGCACTGGACCTCTCTTCATTTAAGTCCTTCAGACGCATAGTACCAGAAACGCAAATTACCTTATACGCGGATGACCAGAATCTCATACGTAAATTACCTGATACGTGGATGACCAGAATTCTAATACGCAAATTACCAGGTTGCAAGAATTACGCATAGTACCAGAACCGCAAATTACCTTATACGCGGATGACCATAAAATAAGTAGATTATGTTTACGTTATGTTAGTATGATTTAATACTAGGCAGTGTCGACGGAGCTCCGTTACCGCGGAGCTCCTATTTCTGGGTGGTTTGGCCCTCCGGGCCTGCTGCAAAACTAACATAACCTAAACCTACCTACTTATTTTATGGTCATATGCGTATCAGGTCATCTGCGAAACTAAATCTGGTCATATGCGTATCAGGTCATCTGCGTGTCTGTTAATTTGCGAAATGAACATCTGGTTATCCGCGTATACGGTAATTTGCGTTTCTGGTACTATGCGTCTGAAGGCCTAGTTTAGGTACTAACATAGTTCTTTAAGATTTCTGTGTTTATAACTAGTTTTTGCCAAACTGATTCATTTCCAAAACATATCTTTTAACCTAACTGTTTTTTTTCGAAACTGTTAATATTTCAGGATTTCTTTCAGGAGTATCGTGTAGAACCCTATAGGTTAGGTTAGGTTAGTTTTATAAAAAAATTAAAAATTTAGTTTCGGAAAAAAAACGTTTGTCCAAATGATATTTTATACTCTAACCCTCTTATTTATATAGGAAACAAACATCAGTAATTTTACAAATGGAACAAAACAACACAAGTTTAATAAAATATCCATAACAGCTCAGTTTGTAAGAAGTTAATTGCACAAAAGGTCCTAAAGGTTCGAAGAGTACCCGAAAGGGCGATCTGATTCGTCCTCGTTTTTTTAATTTGTTTATTTAATTGTCTACGCTACGACTTCGCTCACGAGCAAATTGGCGTAGCAAATACGTATCGCTACGTGTCACGTTGTTGCTACGAAATTAGTCTGATACGTTGAAGTGGACAACTTCACTCTTTATGCGCTGAACTTTTGTAGACAGTTCTGTCTTTTTTCAATACACATTCATAAGTAGTTGTTTTTATGAGAAAAAGGAGACAGAAGAGCGAGCGAGTCACCTGATGGTAAGTGACCATCGCGACTCATTAACACCCGCAAAACCAGAGGCCCGCCGGTGACCTGCCAGCCAGTGAAAAAAAAGTCGTATTATGTTTCGGAAATGGTTGTGTAATGTTTAGCATGAAAACAAATGGTCTAGTGATCATTTTACATAACACGAATTGCGTAATTTCGATCTGTATAATAAACCATCGATATAATAGTCATGATGGATAAAACGAAATGCATAATTTCAAAAACTTCATAAAAAAAAACGACTTTCATTACTATCAATGTAGTCACAGTTCTAACCTTACCTAACCTAGTTAGAAAAAAAGGACTTAACATGCATATTAACAAGAAAATGATAGTTATACAAAACGAGTGTTATGTTATTCGATCGTTTGCGAGATAAAATTATACAATTGGTTTTTTTATGCTAAACGTTCATTATGCTTTTCGTGATTAGTTTAATGAAGTAATACAAAATGTTTTATACTGATTGAAACACACCCCTCGGAAATACAAACTACGACAGCTGATTCCACATGGATAAAATTCTTGAAAAATGCACGCATTTGCGCGTACATAGGCATTAGGCAACGTAAGGTATGGCATTGGCGAGTTGCATCAAAATATGACTAAGGTCAAAACACGTACGAACATGTACTTTACATTGATTTAGGCTTACTAGTGCCTTTGACAGCGAATTGTTATTAATGTTTTTATAACATTCTAGGACAAAATTAATTAATTTGTTTGTAAAGTTTGCGTGTTTGTTTGTTACTCCTTCACGCTGAAACGGCTGGATGGATTTGGATGAAATGGAGCTAGTTTATTGTCTGGATACTATTTAGACTACTTTTCATCCTGTTTTTTTTATTGCTTTTGAGGGAATAACAATAATAGAAATCTACGCCGACAAAGTCGCGGGCAGAAGCTAGTTTCTTTGTTATGTCATCTTGTTTAACAAAATGGTTATCTTTTGTAATAAATATTGTCATAATAATTAAATTAGCTGCCACTAGGTACAATGCGGTAGACATTTTAATTTGTTAATGGAATTACACAACGTCGCTTGTGTCCAGGCTGAATTAAATGCACTTTATAAATGGTACCACCACAAACTGTATTATTCTTGTGGCTCTGTTCTCCTTGGTTAAAGCATAAAGCTTATCGTATTGTTTTTATCGGGCCACCATTACTGTCAAGTACATATCGCACAGACTACTAATGCCCGGTTCCTATATTCAAGAAACGAATCGTTTTCCTTACGGGCAGTAGCATTATGACATTTGCGACGTACAAAATGTGTCAAATTTTAACGAGACGTCACAACTCTACCAACGGTTTTGAATATAGGAACGCACCATAAGGGATACTAACGTATGGCTATTCGTATTGTTGACAGTGCATGTCAAAAGCTATGGTCTAGGATTTGAATAGGAGACGACTTTCACCCAGTTGTTTATTCGATAATAAGTTTTTTATATTATCTAATTTAAGTAGTATATGGTGGTAGAGTATGGTATAAGTAAGTAATATATGGCGAATAAGTTGGCTGTTTTTTTTTAGTCCGGTATAAAATTAATACAAAAATAAAAATCGACTTTAAAACAAAACAATACGAACGTGTCATTGTGCAAAATTTTCATTTCATCGAAAGTAAATCCTCGTCGCGTGAGTTATTTTTTTTCCTGAAAACATCATGGTTTCAGTAGAAAATAGCGTTCTATGAAACGAAATTTTATAAAATGATACAATCGATGAAGTGAAATTTGATAAAATGATGGGTTACCCAAAAGTAATATGGTTTTTTCGAGTAGAAATGAGGCAAAAATGTAAATAAAAATTTAACTATGTAAGTTCTCCTCTATCGGGTTGTGTAATGATTGGTATAAAAATAATTAGTATAATTTCATTTGATATGGTGTGCGTCTTTGTAGCACTTGTGGGAGGACCTTGTGCAGAGTCCGTCCGGGTTGGTACCACCATCTTACCCATTAACCTACCGCCAAGCAGCAGTGTTCGCATTGTTGTGTTCCGGTTTGGGGATAAGACAGCATAGAGGCATTCCATCTTAGTCCTCAGGGTTGGCAGTGCATTTGCAGTCTTGTGAATGCGAATGTCAATGGGTCACAGTTTCCACTTACCATCAGGTGGCCTGTGTGCTCGTTTGCTTTCCCTATGATATAAAAAAAAGCAATTGCGGAAAACCAAAGCATGCAAACTATTTGAACGAACAAACTATAGTGTCTCAACTCGGGTTAAAGTATGAATTACTCTCTCGAACTCGCTGGCGCTCGTGCAGTGCCTTCTATTCTACGAAGACAAACGATATTGCTTTTGAGCTGTTACCATATTGTCAACGTTTTAATAGCTCTTATTTCCTTGGCAGTACTGGCAGTCGAGTTAAAAACAATACCATAATACGTCAAAAATACTAGATACTAATCACTTTCATCCCTTGGTCAACAATCTCCTTTAGTATTTCCAAAGGCTGGACCAAATTTTTATTAAACCATTCATGTAATGTGCTGAGAGCAAAGATTCCTTGGCTCCAAAAAGAGATATAGAAGTACATGGATTCATTGGCTGCAAACTTTGCAGACGAGTAAAGTATCATACAGTATGCATGGACAACAACTCTTCAAACTTTTTGGAATAAACTTAAGTGTGCTTTGAATAGCTTGGTCTTTATACGTATTATGACATTGTAATTTGACAGAAAGGACAAATAACACTTTGACTAAAATATATTTAGTGTTAAGTCGACTACAAAGGGATGTATCCAATTTGTCACCTTATTGCACTGTGATAAGTTTCAAAATTGGATACATCTCTTTTTAATTTACTGTACGGTCACGAATCAGGGTGATTATATTTTAACAATAAAACATAATAATGTAGATTTATTCGTTTGAAAGATACATTTTTTTTTTTAATTTGCTGTTTCAACGAACTTAGTCCAGTCCAATTTTTTTCCAGACAGCTTTTCCATTTTCCCTTAAATTTAATTCGGAATGATACGAACCTTAAAGAAATGATTTAACCCTACCCAACAACCATCATTTTATGTTTGTTTTTACATAATGAACAGAAAATAAAATGTAAATCCACCATCATTCCATTTAAATAAGGTCAGGTAAAAATATCTATGAAGTCAACTGTACTAACAGATTATCTGATGGCTCGTTTGTCTTTTTTTTATACAATGTTAAGAAAAGATAAAATAACATTGATGTTCGTAGCTAAAAAAAGAATATTATTTATAGATTGAGTTAAGCAGTCTTTATGTTTTGTTTACTAAATCGAAAAATATTTCATGCGTGAATCCAGGGTCATTATATAAAAAAAACATTATATCATTTACATCATATTCAATTATTTTGAAATATTTACATGTATTATTCAAATTCAAATTCATTTATTTGCATAAAATGTGGCACATAATCTGGTTGATAATTATATGTTTGTAGTCCCACACATTTTGGCAACAACTGGCATGCAAACAGGAGACAAGATGCATCACTAGGCTGGACATGCTCTTAAATACTAATATAATATAAAACCAACTTATTAAAATTCTATTCATTTACATTACCAATATTACTAATGTTACTATAGACAAAATTAAAGTAACATCACTCACAATCATTTCATACCAGTAGATTAAATCACTCATTGCAAAATAGTCAATTTCAAAATATTTCAATGTCAGTAATAAGTAATATAATTAATTTAAACAATAAAACATACATCAAAGTCATTATTATATAACCTAAATATATTACTGCTTTTAAATTATTCTAATGTATTAAAATATTTTACTTCATAGTAGTAATTTGAAACAAAGATAATATTTCTCTAGTAAAACCTTACAGACTGCATAACGAGAGAAAATAATAAAAATAAACAATTTCAGAACTTCCTGGTATTGCTGGGGAATTCTAAATCACTTCGCGACAACACAGCCACAAGGCGAAACATTACCTTATTCCACTTCAAACTAGAATAATACAAAGTTAAGGTTGAAACAAAAACAAAGCCGCATTGTGAGTTGCGACGTTCCTTTCGTAAATGAACAAAATATATTTGTTTCGTAGACGATGCTTCGAGTTATTCCTGCCACGTTTTTCTATTTTCTAGCTGTCCAGTGCAGATTATTTGTGGCAATAGCATGGAACCTAATAGATAATATTTCAGTTTTCAAGTGAAATGCCCTTTTTAGATTTTTACGATATTACTTTATATCGAAGCGGTGCGCCGTTTGAACAGTATTTTCATTATCAAATGATCTTAATATTACTGTAATCGTAGCTAAGTAACAGAAACTGTTTTAATGGGCGTAACCGGGCCTCAATTCCCAGCGGTTATAACGATATCGTCTTTGACCCGTTATGGTATCGTTATGACGTCAGCCGCCATCACTGTCAAGTAAATAAGAGCTATCGAAACGGTGACAATACGATCCATACCATCTTTCAAATATCTTCCCTCCGTACTTGACTTGTTCAGTAGTACATATTTAAAGAGATCCTCTCAGTCACTTTTCCTGCTACTTTAGACATTTGTTATTCTTGATTGATTTGATATGTACAGGAACATATAAAAATATATCTAAATTAAATATGAGTACAAATAGAAAACATATATTTAAAAAGTTAAAACTATTTTTGGAGAAAAATACTCGATTTAATATAAATAAAAATAAATAAAAAATTGACTAGTTGACGCGTTTACTCAGTGCAAGACAAGTTTGATTGACCGTTTCTAGCGAAAACTTTGTGCTAGATATGAAGAACTTCTTAGAGGCTTAGAGTGTTTAGGCAGAATATTCCATTTATACTAAATATACATTCTGTTATATGTGTTCTTTAATAGATTTGTTTTTGCTCCCGCGATAACGATGTATGACGATAACGGATTAAAGACGATATTGTTTTTACTGCCTAAAAACCCGGGCTCGTATTATTATATATTTTGCTGTGTGGTTGCCGGCCGCCTAGAATAGTGCCACTCCATGTCTTCCTGTGGAAGTCGTAAGAGGCGACAAAGGGATTAAAGGCTGTGGTATTGTTAGGCGATGGGCTTGCAACCTGTCACTAATATACACATCGTAAACCTATTAGCCTGTTTTTGCAAAATGTGGTTATAGAATTAACCACAAATTGTTAGAGTTGTTGGTAATTCTGTAGCTCTGCCTACCCCACTCTGGGATGAAGGCTTGATGGTATGTATATATGTATATCTATCCTATATTATTACTGTTTTGAACTCTATTGTTGTTGTGTTTAGCTATTTATAGATTTATATAATGCTAGACTAAGTAGTACCATTGTAATATTAAATATATTTAAAAAAATGACTGACTGCTGAGTTTCTTGCGGCGCTTCTTCTCAGCAGTGGTCTTCTCTTGTGAAGCGCTGGTAGATTCTTGACGTGTAAAAGTGCCCGTGCGGCCTACTTACTGAATAAATGTATTTATCTTTATCTTTATCTTTATCTTTTATTATAAGTATGTTTGTCATTGTCTAGTGCGTATAACCGGTTATTTAACAAAAAAAAACGGCCAATTAACAGTTAAATTGCATTCCTTATTGTTTAATGCCCATGGTACAAGCCTAAAGCTTTAAGTTAGAGATATGGTTAACATTAAAATTGTTCAGTTTTAATTGTATTACTTATGAGAGATTTCACATCATCAGTAGCATTTATAAATTAGGTACGCATACTATATGTAAAATCAATATAGCCCGAACAAAATAATATCATTTTTGCCAATACCTATTCGGCTCAGATGTCACGTGTCAACAGCCTGTCATGACGTGTCAACATGACATTACGTGATAAATATGATAATATTATGCATCATACGAAATACTGTGGAAATGTCACGATAATGGAATTACTTTTCTATCAGCCATATTTGACGTGTATGTTGGATTACAAAAATGATATTTTTCTACGCGTTAGTATTGTTTTCAGTTTTTTTGTACAGGTGAAAGACAAAACCGGTTAAGTGCTGGATGATCACGCGATGATTTAAAAAATGTATTTTAAAAGTATTCAGCCAAACTTAAACTGGTATAGTCAAATTGTATTTATTGAAATTTACAAACTTTGCAACTAAAGTAGGCAGGCAATGTATCATGACCATGAAGACAGTATACCTCACACAGTATTATTTTTAATAGAACAATAAAATAATAAAAATAAATAAATATCAGGACAATGTTAACGACTCAGGAACAAATATTCACGCACAATACATATCTGCCTTTACCGGGATTTGAACCCAGGACCGCTTGCTTCGTAGGCAGGGTCACACCAACCAGGGCAAGGCATTTTTTTTAATTATTATTTTGTATTTACTATGAAAAATAAGACTATGTGTGGGTAAACTTCACATTCATGATACATTGCCTACTTTATTTGCAAAGTTTGTAGAGCTGCCTATATTAAACGCGCAATGGAAATATAACGATCGATCTTTAGCTTGTGTTGATCGGCTTCTTGGTAGGGGTACTATTATCATTTAATATTTAACATTGTCAGGAACTTATTTAGCTCAGCAACCTATTTGCAATATATCTATATCGACGCTTGAAAGGCGAAATCATCTAAGCGACATTTTTTAAGGACTTAGAGTTAAATATATTTTCGGAATGTGTAAACTTTACTGGTTTCGAAATATATACTAACTTAATGTCGTAAAAAATGTCGCTTAGATAATTTCACCTTTCAAGCGTCGATATGTATATATGTTATTTTCTAGCATATTATGTTTATCATTGATAGATAACTGATGATGGTATATATTTCTAATACCTTATCTTAGACATGAAAAAAAAAAAAGTAGTATAGGCATTCCATTTTAGTCCTCAGGGTTAGCAACGCATTAGCAGTCTCAGGATTGCGGTCTTGTGAATGCGAATGTCTATGGGTCACAGTTTCCACTTACCATCAGGTGGCCTGTGTGCTCGTTTGCCTTCCTATGACATTTTTTTTTTTAATATATATATTATAAATCTCCCTCACAATACATACATAACCATGTAAATTTCCTACATCCCCTAAACCCCGATTGCCTAACCTCAAAACACTATCTACCCCGCTAACCCAAAACCCTGCAACTAGCCGTATGTTCCCATAACGCTTAATTCGAGCAGGTAATCCGGGAGTCGAATCTGGAACCCATCCAAGAGCAGTCATCGGGCTAGATTAATTACTAAGATTTATGGTTACGGCTGTGTTATGTTAAACTCCATGGTTTATGGCGTTGCGTGTGTGTGTGAATTAAATTCATGTGATATGAAATTATAATGCTGACTGTAGTTTGATAAGGTTCTATGAGTAAGGTTATTAAAAAAATAGTGTAAGTTTTCCATTTTCCTAATTGGGATTGTTCATATTTTAACAACTAGTCTAATTCCAAAACCATTTCGAGGAAGGGTTTTAAATCCATTCTAAATTATAAGTTATTGAAATATTTATATAGATAAATAAATAATCCGTAATAGATAAATATTATACAACCTTTGTTTGGCACTAGGTCAAGAGTATGCGGTTCATTTTTTTGAATTTATTTGTACATTACTCCTAAAAAATATGTAGAACATATTTTATAAAAACCTTTAAAAGCTTTTCATCGCTTTGCTGCCCTAAATATGACAACCATTTTTTTTAATTATTTAAGTTGTACTCCTTAAATAAATAAATAATAATAATAAAAAAATGGTTGACATATTTAGTGCAACGAAGCGTTAAAAAGCTTGAAAATAATGAACCTTAATAAGAAGAAATAAACAATACACGCGATATTATCCCTTGACATTAATTTAATATTTATTAAAACCGACCACAACACACCATTTTAATTCAAAATTATCTCAATTCCAGAATACAGTCACAAACGGACTAACAAAACAGACGAGAAGTGAGCTGGAAATGTCATTCGACCACGCAATTGGACGCAAACGTTTGTCGATCACTGATTGGTTCAATGCGTGGCATGGTTCGAAAAATACCGCTCAGTGATTGGTCCTTGCGAGCATGCTTCATAACTGTCCAATCATTGAAACAGTGTTGATAAAGGCATTGGACGTTAATTTGAATTTCAGATATAGAACGCAACATGTTCCCGCCAAATCAATGCTATGCCACAACCCGCAGTAGCGAGTATCCAGAGATGGGCATTATTCGAATAATTATTCGAATAAAAAATAATTCGTAATATTTTTATTCGCGAATTATTTATTCGTCGAATTATTTATTTTCGAATGATTTATTCGACGAATAATTTATTTGCGAATGATTTATCCGCGAATAAATCCTCCAATCATGAATCATAAGACTACTTTTTCGTTATTTTATTCAAATAACTTACACGATTAAGAAATAAAGTGACTCGTTTATAAGTAGGCACTGCGTATTTCAACACCTTAAAGATTGAGGACAATAAGGTTAAGGGATAAACCCAGGTAGTAAAATAAAAAAAAGGAATTCTTGGCAATTTATTAATTCAAAAATAAATTATTCGCAAATAAGTTATTCGGCAAATAATTTATTCGAATAAGAATAATCATTCGAGAACTACATTCGTTATTCGCGAATAATTTGGTTATTCTTATTCGTTATTCGTCATTCGAATATATTTTGCCCATCTCTGCATCTCATTCATCATAATTTGTAGGTATATAGGGCTGATTTTCAATTGTTGTTTTTTAATGAGTAAAGTAGTGGAATTTTATCTCGGTTATTAGGGTTGGCAATGCCGATATTGTATCTATTCAGTTATCAGGGTTGGCACAATGGACAACGATAACAGTTTGTAGAGATACACTTAAATACTTAAAAAAACATCTTTAGCTCATAACACAAATATTTGCTCCTGCCTTGTAAGCAGGGTCACCAAATTCAAATTCAAATTTTATTTATTTGCATAAAATGTGGTACATAATCTGGTTGATAATTATATCTTTGTAGTCCCACACATTTTGCTAACAACTGGCATGCAAACAGGAGACAAGATGCATTACTAGGCTGGACATGCTCTTTAATACTAATATAAAAAACTAACTTATTAAAATCTTATTCATTTACATTACCAATATTACTGATGTTATTATAGACAAAATTAAAGTAACATCACTTACAATCATTTCATACAAATAGATTAAATCACTCATTGCAAAATAGTCAATTTCAAAACATTTCAATGTCAGTAATAAAGTAATATTATTAATTTATACAATAAAACATACATCAAAGTCACAGTTTAATGCTTAAAATACTCAAAATATTCATTGACAGAGTAGAAACATAGTTCAAGTAACCACTTTTTCTGTTACCACCAACTGCTTACTGCATAAAGCGCATGTTGATAAGCTATGGATATTTGCGATGGCAACCCTGTGATCTAAGATAAACTGTCTCAATGCCAGTAATTTGACCGTCTGTTATACCCACGCACCGTACAACAGTAAGAACACTGCAGCTTGTCAGCAAAAGATAATTGAAGTTTGTAGTTAAATTTAAATTAAGACATGAACAATTGTTATAGTTTTATTGTTTAGATATAAGTTGCATTAAGTTGTAAAGTAAGCTGTTCTGGGCTAGGTGCGCGAAGGGTAAGCACGTATTGAATAGGGTTGTCACTTCAAAACAATAAAAAAAAAAGAAAAAAAAAGGTATGATCACATATCTCAAAAAGGCTTCCGTACTATTTTCCCAAAGAAACCGATAATATTGCCTCTTTTTGCAATACCAATTAAGATACTTATATTACTTATATCACATACACACACACATACACATAGGAAAGATCCAACACTCAGAAACGGTCCCGGGGTCAATTACGAGTAAGGACAAATTATTTTGTTTGTGTGATGAATGTAAGATTATAGACGTCAGTTGAGACTTGGACATTTTCTATAAATTTAAATATTATTACATACATACATAGATACCTTCACGCCTTCATTCTCAGAGTGGGGTAGGCAGAGCAACATAATTACCAACAACTCTAAAAACTTGTTGATAACTCTGTAACCACAATTTTCACAATTAGGCTAAGATGTTTTACAGTGTATTAGTGACAGGTAGCAAGCCCATCGCCTAACAGTACTACAAGCCTTTATTCTCTTAGTCCCCTCTTACGACATCCACGGGAAGGCATGGAGTGGCTCGGCAACCACACGGCAATATTATTATGTATTTATATTTTTCTATAATCTGTTTGTAAATCGTTCTCTACCATCCATATTACAAGCCTATGAGTATATATTATTTATTTTGTTTGTTTAATAATAATTAAAATTATCTCCAGCGGTAGCCCTGCCGAGGATCCATTTAGTGGAGCATAGGAAATGAGTAAAGGCTCGGTGCACGGGTTAATAATTAAGGAGCAGCGGCGAACGGGTTCGGACCGCGCTTAAAGCTTGAACACAGTAAAACATGGGCACATAAAGTAACAAAAATAAAAATGTTATGGAACATATTTCAAGGAATTTTTTATTGCATTTATTTACTAGACTAATAACCATTTTTACAAATATATACAATTATTTAATTTGCTTTCTATATGCCATACTGCGTGCTTTGCGTCGAATCCGGCTCATTAAGTCTTGCACAGCACTGTCAGGATATCTTTTGCAAGCCCATTTCCATTTGTTTTGCAATTCAGCTGCCGATTTAACTTCTCCGCCTCCTTTTTTTAGAATCCCTTTCATAATTGCCCAATATTCTTCAATCGGCCTCAGTTCAGGACAATTTGGAGGATTGCACTCTTTAGGTACCACTGCGACATCGTTATGTTTATACCACTCAACTACTGCTTTAGAGTAGTGACAGCTCGCAAGGTCTGGCCAAAATAATGGCTGTGAGCTATGTTTGCGTAAAAAGGGCAGTAGACGCTTTTGCAAACATTCTTTTTTGTAGATTTCACCGTTTACTGTGCCTGTTGTTACGAATGAACGACTTCTTTTACCACAACTACAAATAGCTTGCCATAAAAGATATTTTTTTGGAAACTTCGATCTCTTTTTTATCTTGCAATCTTCTGGGGCATCCTTACGATTCTTAGAAGTATAAAATTCTTGCCCCGGTATCTGCTGGAAGTCTGCTTTGATGTATGTTTCATCATCCAATACAACGCATCCAAATTTTGTCAAGTAATTGTCGTACAACTTTCGTGATCTCTGTTTTGCACACAGATTTTGCTTAGCGTCGCGATTGGGTGCAGCTTGTGCTTTGAACGACTTTAATCCAGCTCTAGACTTAGTTTTCTGTACATATGACTGCGACATTTTGACCTTTTTTGCGACATCACGGGACGATAACTTCGGATTCGCTGTAAAAAGCCGCAAGACATGGGCTTCTTTTTTTTTATCCTTTGCGCCTTGCTTACCTGCACTTCCCGGCTTGCGATCTACTGTCAATCGTTCTCGGAACCTTTTTAAAACTAAACATACGGAAGATTGCGGTAATTTTAAAAGTTTTGCTAATGCCCTATAACTTAAATGGGGATTTTCAGTATGTTTGCGCAAAATAATTTCACGTTTCTTGTGTTCATAACTCGCCATCGTGAAAACAAATGATCAAAGTGGAACGCTGTCATAAAAGTTTTTATTCATGATATCAAATAGTTTTTATTTATAATACTAAGAAGTTTCCATATTGTATAAATAAAAATATATAATCATTTACTTGTGCCCACATTTTACTGTGTTCAAGCTTTAGTTCCCGCAACAGTTTTAAGATAATTAAAAATTGGGATTTGGTAAGTAAAAATTGGAATCCCCTTGAAATATCGATAAACATTTCATCGAATGTGTCACTTCACCGAATTTTATTTTATCGAAACCGTTTTTAGGTTATCTTAAGAATTTGTGAAAATGGCTGTCAATGAAATGTAAATTCGGCAGAGTGTGACGTTGAAATGAAATGAGTCAAAAAAAAAAACAAAAAAAAAAAAATTATTCTGTAATTTGGCCACATGATGGCTTGCAGACCAAATATGTCTGCAATGAAATATTTAAACTTAAAAAAACTGTGTTATACGAAAAAAAATACAATACTTATATTTTATTATCAATAATAAAACAAAGTATTTACGTCAAAGTAACAAAAGTAATATGCATGTAACGAAACATTAGAGACTAGTTTAGTGATGTGACACCACTGTACCACGTGTTTATCGATACGTATTATTTGTATGTAACGAAAACGTCTAAAGTCGCATTTCATCCTGTGGGACCTGTGTGTTTTATTTTCTTACTTATAAAAAAATATTGAATTCGCCTAAAGGGACTTATGTCTATATCTGAGTCTGATTCATCTATTAACTTGCTACGAGTAGATTCGTCATCAGATTTTAGATTAATAATAGAAATAAATGTGAATTATGACGGTATTAATGATTAAAAAATATTATTGTATCGATTGGAGTTTTGAACACTCTACCTCATAGTCTGTTTTATCGATTGGAGTTTTAAACACTCCACCTCACTAGCCTCCCAAGTAATTTGCACCATGCTATGTTTTATTCACTGTAGTCAAAATAAGATTTAGTCCAATTAAAGATCAAGGCTTTAGGAAACTTGGTCGTAATAAATCGTTGGTGAAACTGCAAAACCGCGTAAGTAACATTTTAAATAATAAGCAAAATGCACCTTTTTAATAAGATTATAAGGTTTATTTTTCTCAATCATAAATTTGTTAGTTACGCGGTTTTGCAGTATCACCGACGATATCATTATTACAAATTCAAATAAACATCATTATAACAAACACATTTTTGCAATTTCAAATAATAATATGAACATATTCTCATTTTTCCCGACATCAATAGCCGTAAGTGCCAATTATTGTCAGCTTTGCGTGGCTTCAAAGCTCTCCAAGCTCCGTGGGTGTAAAGTAATACCGTCGGTGAAACTGCAAAATCGCGTAAGTAACATTCTAAATGAGGAGCAAAATGCACCTTTTAAATAAGATATTAAGGTTTATTTTGCTCTATCATAAATTTGTTAGTTACGCGGTTTTGCTGTATCACCGACGATACCTTTCATGTTTCACCTTTGACTCTTTAAATGTTATAATATGTCCGTAAGTAAATCACTTTAGCCTCACGTTTGAATACGTGTGTGTAATCGTCTACAAATAGACGACAATTCTGCCCTCCTACGGAAAAAAGGCACATCTACTATATGAATAGTATTGCACTTTCAACCTTATCATAACCATTGAGAGTTTATTATGCTTCTATGAAATAATGGCACATGCGCCTTTTCTCCGTAGTAGGGTAGAATTCTAACGTCAACTAAGCACCGTGCAACAATTTTGTTAATAGCAATCGGTAATCTTCGTTTTTCTATGACACACGAGTGACAAACATACTGTCTGTTGCGAGAGCAAGCGTGACAGCGATAGCCAGCCGAAAGCTATTAAGAAGCTTTGAATACTGTATTTGTAGTCAAAGCAATCTATACTCTATTGGCATCCACATTCAATTCAAAATGTTAACACTAATACCATGCAGTTAGACGCCTTCTTTGGTATTACGGTGGCGTGGCGTGTGTGCGTCAATTTTGTTCTGAATCATTTATGTGTTGACTTTACTACCACACACAAACGCCGCTACCCTTAAGTGTTTTATTTCTTTATTGCCCCTAACACCCTCTAAGGGTTGAATTTCATAAAATCCCTTGTAAGTGGGTTTGTACGTAACAAAAGAAGGTTTAACCTGTGTTTAATGTCATGTATAAACTGCTATATTCGAATTGTCACAGCGATTAAAATGACAAGGTACAAAAGTGTACACAAGTGTGCTTCGGGTTTGTACTTCTCTCTCACTTGCTCTTAATAAAAGCGTAATGTGAGCAAGTGAGACAACTGCGGTGCAAGCTACGCACGCTACACACGCGAGTCAGGTCTGCCCTGCAGAGCCTAAACCGCAGTAAGTGCAAAAAGTTCATTTCGAGAAAACGTAAAAAATGTCTTTGAAGTGTAATTTTTCTACCTTTCTAATGTTTTTTGTGTTAATGATTGACTTTCAATAAAGAGTAATAAGCACGAAAAATATGATTATGACAAAAAAAATGCTTTGAGTGTGTCATTAGCTAAAAAAAAAGGTTTTTTCTAAATTCAGAGCCGTTACTCATTCTGAGTTTTCCCTAAAAATATGAGTTATACTGACTAAAATGCCGTAAAAAAACCAAGTACTGCAAAAACGTGTGTTATTTTTTGTCAATTGCAAGCTAAGATGCAGTATCAGAGTCATTTACACTGCATTTAAGTCAGTATCGTGATTAAAGTGTATGTGCTACGAACTCCAGGTACTGCGTTTTCACATAAATGAAATGCATATTTTCGAGAAATATAACTTTTATTTTAGTAAACCTTATAGTTTTATAAAAAATAAAGGACAACCGATAATCACACTAATTTTGAGCATATTCTTATAATTGTTCTTTGTATTGCAGCTTGACCTTTTCATTGGTACAAATATAACCGCTAATGACTTTGCTGCATAATTAAACTGCTAGAAATAAAACTTAGTTACTACGTACTAAAATGCTTAAAAATACCTTCTAAAATACAAAAAAAAACAGTACTTATTGAAATAAGATACTTATTAATCAGACATTTATCGCACTGCTAGATCAAGACAGCATCAATTCAAAATCTTTTTTAGATTTGTTTCAAGCTCATAGACGTTGTATTAAAGTTTATTTTAAAATACAGTTGTATTTTGAGTTACTCCTCTTTTGATCTGGCAGTGCGTTATAATGACATTTATCACACAGTTATTATAGTCTCTTAATTATTTGCATCGCATTAATTGCTTAACATTGTTATTGATAGAAATATCATCGCTAAGTACTGTGGCTTTGCCACAAAATAACTCAACTGAGATCAAAATTATGTTATAAAAACCTAAATTGAAGCAGCAAAGCTGCTAATAGTTATATGTTAAAATTAAATCATTATAAAAACTAATTCTATGTTAATTATTAACCACTAAAATACTCGGTAATCAGACTTATAGAGAGTAAAGGCACGCTATTCTAGTAATTGTTTTCGAGTTATTAAGGAGATCACACCGTCCGGGTCACTCACGTAAATTTTGTCGAATAACGCTTGAAATGTTTTACTTTATAATATCTGGGAGACAATCTCACATAAATAGACCTAGTAACAAAGGAATCTCTAGGCCTGTACAATCGAGTTCATAAATTTTTCACTTCACTTTAGTACCTGGTCTATTAAAGTGACAAGGTATTAAAGTGTACATATATTTATGAAGTGGACTGTAAGTACCATCGATAGGAAGCACTGATAAACATGCTTATATAGATAAATAAATACTTAAACTTAAGTAAATGATCTCCTGCTGCTATATTTGAAATTTGACGTAAACGAAAACAATAAGAACAAAACTAACACTAAATACCTAAAGTAACGATCTGTAACTTAGAACATTATGAAGTTAAAATCGGAACTACATAGGTATCATAACATTAACTAAGTCAATCGGATAACTAGCAGAGAATCAAAATTGGATTGCATGAAAAGCTTTGGAATCATTGGTTGAAAGTTAAAGAAACGTAGCCATTAGGTATACTATTTTATCATCGACCATAACCTAGTCCGCTCACTAAATAAGTAATACCTAATATGAACACTAGCCTTTTCAAAAAACTAAAATATGTAAATCAATGTACGTTAATTACGAGCCTATCCATCGCCGCGGTATAATTTTGATGTACCTACTTACTTGAAAAACCAAGCGCCGCGCACCTGCCCTCCTCGCAAGGCGTCTAGGACACGACTGACTGAGCAACAAATACAGACTAAGGCGCAGTAAAGGACAACACAACCATGGTACAACTTTAAGAAATTTATTGAATTGCCATCTAAAGGGCAGTAAATACAGACTGACACTGCACTTTAGACAGTAATTTGGTTTCTTAGTAACTAATATGTTACCGGTTAAACGTTAGTAAAAAGTCTTGCTACAGCGGTTTAAACAGTAATTACTAAGGGACTTAGATAGAGATGAGCCGACTAAAATTAAGTATTAACTCCTAAACTGCGCTTTAGTTAGTAAACACAATGTCAAGATTTGTTAAGAATACTTCTTAAAACTCACTTTCCGTACATCTTACTGCAGTTTAATAAGGAAATAATTGATAAAATGAATAAAATGAGGAACGCAGTTCATGATTTTTAATACAAAAATCTGTTGCTGCATTTTAATAAGTTACCTCATGAAAGAATTGATGGTTGCCGTAAAGCTAAATTGCACGTAAAATAACACACTTACTGCGTTTTAACTAGTAAACCTTTGGAAAACTGAAGGTGAAAGGCCAATTGCGGCGTTTTAGGTGGTTTCAATATGGATTATTCATTGAGCACTTGTACGTACTGCATAACTATGTTTTTTTTAAATATATTTCCCGTTGTCTGAATCACACACCGATTAGATATACATATGCGTATTGATCTCGTGATTAAAAATAACGAAAAAAAAAATTTTTTTTTTGCAGTTACTGCGGTTTGGGCTCTGCAGGGCAGAGGTGCTTCAATTGTTCTAGACGTGTATCACTGACGTCATTTATTGCACGTGCCGCTGCAGAAGTATGATGACTTTTTAGTTTTCTAATTCATCCATCAAACATAAAAAAACCAATAAGCCAAGAAAAAACAGTTACGTCGTTAGGGTTCTACACTTTGCGCGTCTTTCTTTGAGTTAATGACAAAAACGTTCAGATTTAGTTATTAGTTATTATGGAACTAGAAAACAGTAGTTTAATGCGATTTGCTTGTTTAATTTATGCCAACGTATAAAAAATGTAACAATATAAAACAGTCCAATTAATTTTTTGTTGCTTGTTAACAACCTATAGACCGGACAGCTACCACTGTTGACAAAACACACACAATATAAAATTCACCAGTGGTCAGCCAGAGACCAGTAGTCGACCTATATGAGTGCAAAGCGTGGAAAATATATCTTTCGTACTCTTCCCAAAGTATAGGCAGACTGACTATAAGGTCTCTAGCTGTCCACTGGTCACTTTACCCTATATATTTTATACAGAACGTTCGCGATTTCATACGCGTCCTTACTAATACTTACTTACCATAATTTCGAATTATGAATCTTCTGAATTATGTAGTGGTATGTGTATTTAAATGTAGTCCAAACTTAACTTCCGTTTTAGCAAAATATGTTTCTAATACAATGTAGCTACTATCCATATTAAATAAAACACAAAAGAGTCCATCCTTCGATCCTCCATCCTTCACGTATAACAACAATAACAAGCAACCTTGAAAAAACCTCCGAGGGGAATACATCAAGCGAATATGTTACGGCATTGAGCCGAACACAAAAGCAGACAAACAAGCGGCCTGTGTTGGAGAAGGCCGCGCGTGAAAAATTACCGGCAACTCGGGGCATTCTTCACCTTGGGCGAGGGAAGTTTGCGGGGCGAGATGAATAGATGCTGGAAGAGGCATTTACTTAAATATTGGGGTTTTTTTATGGCAAACGAGCACACAGGCCACCTGATAGTAAGTGGAAACTGTGACCCATAGTAATTCGCATTCACAAGACTGCAAATGCACTGCCAACCCTGAGGACCAAGATGTAATGCCACCGGCTGTCTTATCCCCAATCCGGAACACAACAATGCAAACACTGCTGCTTGGCGGTAGGTTAATGGATAAGATGGTGGTACCAACCCGGACGGACCCTGCACAAGGTCCTCTTGCTAGCTTGTGTGTACGATTCTGTCCGGTTAGAAGTTGTATATCGTTGTTCTTCACTTTTTATCCTGGAAAAGCCTGCTATCATTTGATATCATGATGAAAAGTAGCATATGTGCTATTCTAAACTTTACTCTATATTTGCGCCAAATTTCATCTAGTTTTGCTCAAGCGTTCTGGCATCATTGAGTAACAAACTAACACACAAAAACTTTTAAAAACCCCGAAATGAAAATTAACGTATGTGTCAATTCAGGGTATAAATAAGCTATCTACATCAAATTTCATTAAAATGCGTTTAGCCGTTACAAATATAAGAAATAACAAACTAAAACAGAAAGTTTCTCATTTATAATTATTAGTACGAATAGCATGGTAGGATATAGAAAGATGAATAAGATAAGATAAGATAAATGAATAGATCGATACAACTACGCCCAAGATCATTATAAAACCACGCTCACAACCCTTCCGACGTCTTTGTCCAACCAATGATTTATGAAACCTGGCAGCCTCAACATTTCAATTAGAACTTCAACGACTCACTCAACGCAGTATTGATTTATTTGCGATAACTTATACGCATTCATAAATAACGCCCTAATGCTTCTAAGTAACCTAAGTGGGAAGTTCTGATAGAACTTCAGACAAATGGCGGTTGAATTTAAGATTCTGTTTAGCTTTTAAACAACAATGAATCAAATATTTATTTCTAAAAACAGTCAACAGTGAAATGATCACCCTGTTTATGGCCTCTATTCTACTAGTTAAAACCATATTGTTTTTGACATGGAAAACTACTGTAGGCTTGCATGCAAAGCTCATAGAAAGAGTTGACCAGACCTGGACCAAAAAAACTTTGGAAACTCAGCAGAAGACAACTCCAATACATTATCGGAACACAGATTGTAGATTGTACGGCGAAGACCTGGAAACAATGAAACATTCACATTGATTGTATGAATGTGATGCCCTCACCAGAGTAAGAATGAAAATCCTCGGTTGTGGCTTCCCAGAACCAAACGATCTCAAGGCACTGCCATTGCATGCCACTATCCGCTTTTTCGAAGGAAGCGCTAAAAGAGGGGTGCCAAAAGATGCCATAGGGTCGAAGTGTATCCGTAAGAACCCCACAAATAAGATAAGATAAGATAAGATAAAACACGTAATCGTTTTGACAGTAAAGGCAGCCGAGTTACAAACAATACAATAACCATGTCAAAGGGTTTAACCCATTAGAAATAGAGACCCAGTATTAATTCAGTTCAGTCCTTAAATAAACAGGATGATCATTTTAGAGTCGATTATTTTTAGAAACTAATTTTTTGCCCAGTAGAAAAGAGACGTCTTGATAAATGGTACCTACACCTATATATAATTCTTGAGTGTACGAGAAACATTTGATCTTCTGAACTAGTGGGCGTTGAAACAGTACCGTGGAAAGGACACTCCCATTTGATAGACTATAATCAGTCTTAATTACGCTACAATTATGTGTCAAATTTCCGGTGGTAAAATCTTGTCGATAAGGTAAAAATATTGAACTTTTAAAGCGTAAACAAAACATACAGAGTGAGAATTTGATTGATGGAGTAAGGAATGAAAAAGTCAGAGAGAAATGTGGACTAAAAGAAGATGTAGTGACTAAGATTGAAAAGAGCATGCTTCGATGGTTCGGTCATTTGGAAGGGATGGATGAAAGAAGATTGACGAAAGAGATATAGAGAGCGAAAGTGAGTACGAGTGCGTCTTAAGTACCCGAAACCGACGTGCGTGAATGACTCGATGTGTGAATGTGGAAGAAGCGAAAGAGATTTGTCAGGATCGTAGCAGGTGGAAAGAAGTGGTCTCTGCCTTCCCCTCTGGGAAAGAGGCGTGATTTAATGTTTGTATGAATCTACAAAACATATCTTTAATCTTATAAAGCTTTAAATTTAAAACTATTTAGCCTTTGATGTTTTCATGGCAAACGTCATAGAAATTTGCGTCTCAAGACATCAAATTCGTTGCCAACAGAATTAATATTAATTAATGTGACCATTCAATCAGCATAATTGTTTCATAGCATTGAGGAAACTAACCGTATCTATTGAAACTACAGATGTTGCGATACGAAGGTTCCTCCTGAAAACAAACTACGTACCTATCCTATGATTTACTTTGCGCTATTATTGATGTGCAAAAGCGCGTATAATTTCTTGAAAGTAACATTATTTGTTATGTATACGTATTTCTTAGTTACTATACAGGATGTTTTAAAACTGTGAATAATTAAATTGAACAAAAAATTGCGCCATTATTAATCAAAACAAAAACAATAGGGTTTTATTACGTTTGTCAATGAAATATAATTGAAATATTCAATAATTCCGCGACCATATAATATAAAGTTGATAGTTTAACCTTTTCAACGTTATCTAGACGGATATACCTATCCTACGGGATCTTCCCCAAAAACCAATAAATTTATCACGGTAGACAGCGCAAAATAAGGCAAGGTTGAAATTCGAACTACTTTTGAGCTGTCACTTGCGTTTAAGTATTGACTTTTCTATTTATGTATGTATGTAGGAATGAACGGAATGAACCGAGGGAATCTCTGTAAGATGATTGGCTGTCAGCGAATACGAACGAATGAGTGAAAGGGTGAATGAAGAAAAGAGGAGATGAATGGTAATGGCTGTGCTGTGCGCTTATGAAAGACGAGTTCGAGATTATACATTTACATAAAACTAGAAAATAACTTGGTTTTGGTAAAATAAATAATATATTAGCGGGGACATTGGTTTACTTAGTCAAAAGACTACATGTATGTATGAAGGAAGGTGCGTTTGTATGGATCTTTGTTACCTTGTAGAAGCTAAACATATCTGCCTATTTTGGCGCCCGAGACGTGTCGTTAGATTCTTTTTAACGTTCCGACTGTCCTTGAGGTAATTTGATTTGAAAAATCCAACATGGCGGATTTGAAAATATTAAGCAAGGGTATAACAAAAATACCATCTAAGAAGATACTGGAAAGACGCATTGTTTTCGAATTTTCCTGTCACAAAGCAATTGAAAGCCCAGACACCTTAGTTCGCCAATTCGAGCAACCGTCAGCCGCACGGTGCTGCGGTAAACAATTCGACGGAGCGGAGTAACAACGCGGAGTGTCGGACATGTAGTGCGGACACTGATGTCCGCAGAACAGGGACGGAGTTAGACGCGAGGCATATTATCACTACATAGTATAAAACAAAGTCGCTTGCGCTGTCTGTCCCTATGTATGCTTAACTCTTTAAAACTACGCAACGGATTTTGATGCGGTTTTTTTTAATAGATAGAGTGATTCTTAAGGAAGGTTTATATGTATAATACATTCCACGCGGGCGAAGCCGCGGGCGGGTCGCTAGTAAAGGGTATAAGAGCGAGACGCGGATGGAGAGTACTTTTTAAATACTCAAGTAAGGTAGATTTACTAAAAGGAGACTTTATTTTATTACATAAATGTATCATTGTCATTGTAGATTTTTGAAAAAAAAATGCGTTAATTATAAACCTTAATTTAAATATAATGCCGTAATATAAATTGCCGTGTGGGTGCCGGCCGAGAATAGCACCACCCCATCTCTTCCCGTGGGTGTCCTAAGAGGCGACTAAGGGATAAACCGGAGGATGGGCAACATCGTCCTCCGCGGACTACATGGTATAACTGCGGTCGCCAACCCGCCTGCCAAGCGCGGCGACTTCGGCATTTTTTCCCCCCTATTAGGGGACTCCTATGTCCAGCAGTGGACGTCTTTCGGCTGACATGATGATGATGACGAATATAAATAAAAAAAATGGGAAAAAGGTTATCATTACTAAGGATTTTCTTTCTCTTAATAACATAAGTAATATAAAGTTTAGCGCAGTATCTCAAATTTTTGCAAATTGTTAATAGTAAAATTAAGTACTTACTTAAAACTTCAATTTAATCTGTTAACTCATATCTTACCAAAAACAGTTCTATACTAATGGGAGGGTTTATAAGGAGTTTTATCTAATAAATGTAGTCTTACCAAGTTCGAGTTTACTTCCTTAATTTAGAGATCCTGGTATCTCCACTACATGATAAGCCAATGGACCCGATTCTACAGCGCCCTCTAAACTAGACTTAACTAGGTGTCGCTAAAATATTTTGCTATTCTATGAGCAGCTGTCATAATCAAATGACAGCGCCATGACAGCGCTAATTTGAATCCGACGCTTCTTATTTATTATTTGGAATGGCTCTGAATTAATCTGCCGTCTAAACTATGTCTTAAAATTAGACAATATCGTTTTAGGCTATTTAAGCAATGTCCACGTAGAATAGGGTCAAAATCAAAATATAAATGTTTATTGCATATCACATTACATAAGTATAATATGAGGTGGAAAATAAATAATAGGTATCCATGTGACGCCCTGCAAGGGTACAGCAATTTTAGAGGGCTAACTAGGTATTTTATTTTATCACAGATAACTTAATACTAAATCACTCTAGGATAAGATGTAGGGTCCAATGTAGTCGTGTGTACGAGCTTTACGATGGCTTTTATATACAGCGTGTTATAAAAATAATGTAAATCCGAGTAAGCTGCAATCTCAGTCATAAATGACAGCTTAGAGCTCATTCAAAATTACTGTTTTTTTTCACTATTCGTGATGCGTGTGAACACGAGCATTTAAAAAACAATGCCATCGATCGAATGATCTCTTACTAGGGTTGGCATTATTAAAAAAAAAACATATTTTTCTAACACATTGTATATCTTCAACTTAAAAATAAGTTATGTTTTAGATAAAGTCCGCCCCTGCAGTGACAGGCAGGTAGCCCGCGACAAACTCGCGCGAAACGAACCGACGCCGCAATATTATTGCGTTTGTTGCCGCGTCGAAGCCATTGTTAGCAGTTGTTGTACAACTCGGGCGAGGACTTTGAGCCACGCTCTATGGTCTTGTTTGCTGGCTTAAAGTTCAAGCAGCTAGATTTATATTTCAAGAATAGTAAGTTATTTTATTTTTTTAAATTAAGTCATAATCGGAAATCATACCATTTAAATGTTACATAAATACACATCCTGTACTTGGATTATATTGTTACATAGTCAAAGTCATTGATAATAAATCATGCTATATTATGGACAAAATAAAACGTGGAACAAACTGGACTATAAGTATGATTTCTATAAACAGACGAAAAAAACTCAAATTATACATTTTTTTTAATTATCACTACATTGTAGGAACGTGTTTGTTTGTGTGCGCGTGTATCCAAATGTGTACGTATCAAATGTGTGTTTAGAGTTAGACCGGCACACCGTACATATAGTCGACTAACTCATGTTATAGCCGGTGCCAATAAAAAAAGTATGAGTTGAACTCTGCGTGGAGAGGGTTCCGTAAATACTAGGAAATGCACATAACCGGTTATAACCGGTTTTAACCGGTTATTTTCATACAAAAACAGTTAATAACCGGTTAAATTGCATTCGCTAGTAAATACGTTTTTTTTCATTGTTATATAAATTTGTTATGTAGGTTTTCCTGTAATCCACAAGCAATGAACTACTTTTGTACTTTTTTCAAAATGTTAGTTTCTGTAGTTTGGAGAGGAGGGGTTTGGATGGTCAAGTTTCGTCTTCTTTTATGAATAAAATCGAAATTATTCATTTTGCAATAATACAATAGTAACAAAAATATATTTGAGATTCTATTAACGGGCCCTTTCATTTAATATAATTGACACCGTAAGATATGATAAATTCTAGCTAATATACGGACGGGTGTTACAGAAACCTCACATAAACTGAAACGGGTCGCCAGTTAACTAAGGTAAGGTGGGGCAAGTGCGTCTACGGGGAAAGTGCGTCTACGGGGCAAGTGCGTCTTTGGGGCAAGTGCGTCTACGTGGCATGTGCGTCTACGGGGCAAGTGTGTCTATGGGGCAAGTGTGTCTATGGGGCAAGTGCGTCTACGGGCAATTGCGTCTACGGGGCAAGTGCGTCTACGGGGCAAGTGCGTCTATTGGGCAAGTGCGTCTACGGGGCAAGTGCGTCTACGGGGCATGTGCGTCTACGGGGCAAGTGCGTCAAACCACCAATATCTCCTGGAAAATATAATTATGGTTTGTCGCACTTACCCCATTGACGCATTTACTCTACCTGACCTGATTTAAAAAAATAAAAATACGCTCGATGAAAAGAGTCAAAGGTTGGTACTATTTCTAAAGCTATTTCTGTTGACGCTTAGTTTGAATATCTAATACCTCATCATGCAAGTACTACATGCTTTACCAATTAATATGCAATTCAGTGCAACGCCGCGGTTGCATAAATTGATTTTAAGTTGCGAACTAGTAACACATCAATTAGCGCTAATGAATTTAATCTAATTTAGCTGGGTTTGCATTTTATTTGGCCATTTGATGCGGTGAATGTAAATATATTATATTGTTACGAGTATGAGGGGACTATGTGAATGAAACGACGAGCCGTTATTTAATTTTGCCGTGAAAATTATATTGACATAAGAATATTTTTTTACATTATTATGAGGGTTAACATAATTATAATAAAATTTCAATGGATGTGGTCGAACTATGCAAGTTAATTGCACACTAAGAATTTGATACTTTTTCGATATGTTTTTAAAATGTTATAATTGTACATACATATTATTAACATAATATTTAAAATATCAGTCCCCCTCGAAAGCCCCTTGAAAGCCCCTTGACTTGATGTGTTTAAAAAAAAAAAACTACGGAAAAAAAACATATAGTAGGCAAACTAGGATACAGGCTTAGTGATGATAAGTGATCCATAGACTATTGCATTCTCTGGACGACAATCTTAAGACCGCAAATGCGTTGCCAACTCTTAGAACTAAGATGGAATGCCTCTATGCTAGTAATTTCACCGATTGTCTAATCTCCGCACAGCAATACGATCACTGCTACTTGACGGCAGTAGGATAAGTTGGTACCGATCCGGACAGAACTTACACAAAGGTTCTCCTACTACTGAACTGTCAGCGAGTATGTTAGAAACTACGCTCCGTACTGTTTTGTTTACGGAACCCTAAAAAGCTAGCAAATATTATAACTTCGAGGTTAAGGTTCTTTGTAACAAAAAGCACAATATCCACATTGTGAGAAAAGTGTAATTTACAGTAGACAGAGCGAGACAGCGACTACAATACGTACGAGGTAATTCGCTCTTCAAAACGAGCGTGGGGCGAAGCTATGAACGGTGGAGTGAGTTTTTTTAAATGGAAATCCATGCAGTTTGCGACGCTAGCAAATATTCGTGTCTTCTAGGTTTAAGTACCACTTAAACCTATTATACTTATGTGGTAGATAAAATGCCGTGATGCTAGTGGACTCTTTCATGGTTAGCAAGGCGTTTGAAGTCTTGAGATTGTCATCGTAAGATAGCAATGTGGAGATTGCAAATGTCATTGTACTTAACAGCACACTTACCATCAGATGGCCTATGACTTTTTCTTTTTCATGCCATAAAAAATTGGCCTATGGGGTCAGAAGGTTCTTGAGTGGCGTCCGCGGACCAGGAGACGAGCTGTAGATAGGCCTCCAACAAGATAGAGTGATGACCTTATGAAGATCGCGGGAACGGGAGAGCCTTGGGGGAGGCCTATGTCCAGCAGTGGACATCTTTCGGCTGACATGATGATGATGATGATGATGATGCCATAAAAAAAAAGGCTGGCACGTTGTGCACTTTAGGTGTACACTTAGCACTAAATAGGCACGTTTGTTATATCCCAAATTAGAAAGAGTGCCTTTTTTATTGGTTTATAAAAATATTCTGTGTTTCCATTTTCTCCTATCTTATTCTGAACTCGTTGTACCCCTGGCGCTTATGAATTATTAATTGGGCGTTAATAAGTATATTGCGAACGTACAATGAAGTTCACGCATTTCGTGGAATTATGTAATTATAACGTTGGTAAATTGTCCTTTAAACCGGTAGAGAGAATGAATGATTACCTATAATGTTCATAATTCATAATTCATAATTCATAATTCATATACTTTATTGCCTTATGTTGTATGGCACAAAGATGTTGCTATATTTGAACGGCATTATTTTTAAGGCCTTACTAAAATTGAAAACACTATCGTTTCCTCAGTGGCCACTTTGTTCAAAAAGGTAAGGCATAAAAGATTTATGTCATTTACTCGATAAATAATTTAAAGTTTATAGTTTTTTCTACTATACACCTTCACGCCTGTAATCCCAGAGCGGGGTAGGCAGAGCCACAGAATTACCTACAACTTCAAAAAGTTGTTGATAATTCAGCAACCACACTTTGCACAAACATGCATTTTAAATGTTTACTTACATCAAATTATATTTATTTAGTACGCACAAATAACAAACTACACTGACATAAATCGATCATAGAATTAGTAATTTTCTAGTTGGTAACTCGATCACAATAAAAAAAAAACTTAACGTCCTTATCGGTGGTGTTTTTAATAATAAAACTTTTCACTAATAGTTTCAAAGAAAAATATCACATCCTGTACATGAGAGAAACCTACTAGTATATTTTACTATTTTAGTGTTATAGAACTAGAATTAGCCACCCAGCTAGACCTACAGGAGAAACTACTTTATCCCTAAACCCTCATACCGCGACCTCCATTCGGATCCTCGAATTGAAAAAACGTCGGCAACAAAAAGCTCATAAGAATAAATTTCCCAATAACATCGCACCCAATGTGCCGTCAAAATGCTTAAAAAACTATCCGATCGGAAAAAAGGTCGTTACCAAAACGTCCGGCTACGACGCGTTTCAGTACAATGGTTTCCCTTAAATAGCGCCGTTTTCAACCAGCCATGCGTGTGGTATGACAGCATTGTGATTTTTGATGGGAAACGTTTAAGCGCCCACCGTTACGATTCTGGTATTAAAACGACACTATATCGAGTAGCTGGCACTGAATATGTTGATGACACAGTCATAAAGAGCGAAACACACATTAAAAATTATCAAGGATCAAAAATATTCCTGCATTTTTTTTATATGGCATAGGGAGGCAAACGAGCACACAGGCCACCTGATGGTAAGTGGAAACTGTGGCCCATAGGCATTCGCATTCACAAGACTGCTATCCTAAGACTGCAAATACACTGCCAACTTGAGGACTATGATGGAATGCCTCTATGCTAGTCATGCCGGCTATCTTATAAATATTTTTGATCCTAGAACCTTTTTTTGTGTGTATCTTAAGTAATTAATGAAAAACTAAACAAGAATATAATCTCGTTGGCATATTGCCACATGTTGCCTTGATTTTTTTTAAGTGAATAATGGCGTCTTGCCTTACTTGCTTCTACGGTGTTTGAACTGTTGTGTTTCAGTATGAGGATAAGACAGCCAGTGAAATTACCAGCATAGACGTATTCCATTTTTGTCGTCAGAGTTCGCCACTTGTGCAGTCTTGAGTTTGCAATCTCGAGATTACTCAATATCTATTCCAAGAGCCAGAGATAAAGATGGAATGTATCTAAATTACTTATTTTAATTACTAAAACTAAGTTCTACATTTATTCCAAGGGTAACAAATAACGTTAAATAAATTCATATTAAGAGAAACATTATGTCATACTTAAATACCTACCATAGAATAACATCCAAAACTCGAATGCCAGGAATCAACAGCAAGAACGCAAGCTAAAATCAATAAATAAATATCAGAGAAACGTATTTAATTGATCCAGACGAAGAGTAAAAACATGCATGACTTTTCACACTCCTGCCCTGCGGAGGGATGTTGCTTCCCTTTGTGTCTTTTACCGCATTTATCACGGAGAGTGCTCCGAGGAATTATTCGAATTGATACCAGCCGCTGGATTCCACCACCGTACAACTCGTACCAAACTATCATTTGATCAACACCATCTTGATAGTTGGAAATCCACTACCGCGCGTTTTTCAAGGGCCTTCCTACCACGCACCTTATCTATGTGGAATCAGCTTTCGGCGTCTGTATTTCCGACCCAATACGACTTGGGAGCCTTTAAAAAACGTGCCTACTCTTTTCTCAAAGGCCGGCAGCGCACCTGCGATTCTTCTGGTGTTGCGGGTGTTTATGGGTCGCGATGATCACTTACCATCAGGTGGCTCGCTTGCTCGTCTGCCCCCTTTTTCAAATAATAAAAAAAACACACAATCACACAATTAATTGCCCTTACCGGGAATCGAACCCGAGAACGTTAGCTTCGTAGGCACTACCAACTAGGCCAGCCGCCTCGTCGAGATAAATAAATAATAAATAAATATCAGGGGACAATGTCACACGCTCTAGGCTTGTATTATGGGTACTAGACAACGATATAAATATACTTATATAGAGAAATATATACTTAAATACATAGTAAACATCCATGACTCAGGAACAAATATTCGCGCTCATCACACAAATATCTGCCCTTACCGGGATTTGAACTCAGGACCGCTAGCTTCGTAGGCAGGGTCACTACCAACTAGGCCAGCGCGTCGTGCTAGCGATCCAAGTGGACAAGAGAACCACCACAATTCAATTCAATTCCAATCCAACACATTTAAAAACAAAACCGATATATCAAAACACTATTTAAATAACATTTGAAAGCCTTATTAGTTTAGGCACAGCGCAAACGTTGTCCAAAGTACAAAGGCATACACGCAACCCTAAAAACATATACGGGTGCCCGATGGCAGAATCGATATGAATTAACATTTAAAACGGGTGTCCTCTATGGCCCGGGGTTTACGGAAATTCGGTCATAAAGCGAGGTTAGGGTGGACATACATGCGATTCATTGATATTTTCAGTCTGGAGTTTTATATCGCTATGACATTGCTTAGATACGTTCGCCGGAGATGCTAGCCCTTTTTGTCTAACACCTAAGACTGTTGTTATTGATTTATGGTTATTACTTTACCATTCACATTTACTAGTGGGAGGACCTTGTGCAGTGTCCGTCCGGGTTGGTACTACCATCATATCTACTAACCTACCGCCAAGCAGCAGTGTTCGCATTGTTGTGTACCGGTTTGGGGATAAGACAGCCGGTGAAATCACTAGCATAGAGGCATTCCATCTTTGTCTTCAGGGTTGGCAACGCATTTGCAGTCTTGTGAATGCGAATGTCTATGGGTCACAGTTTCCATTTACCATCTGGTCAAAAAAATAAAAATAAAAATAAGGCATATTTCATACGCGAAAATAGAAGAAATTACAATTAATTTTAAATAAAAATAAAAAAGCCCCCCTTGGCAAGACTGATGCTGGCTGGCATCATTTCGTGCTTATGCTATGCGTCGCCTGAGGAAGCTACCATCTCTATAATCTCTGGTAGATCTTGTAGCCTGCTCGTATTTATGATTTCCTTGACAACTTGGAAGGTATTTATATTTAATCAGGATTTTCAGCCCCTCTAGTCCAGGTGGTTAAATCCAAAACGTATTGACCTAATTATGGTATAATTTTTAATTTGGGCGCCATTACTGTCAAATAAATAAGGACTGTCAAAACGTTGAAAATAAGATAACAGGTCAAAAACGATACCTATGTTTTTACCGTGTTGAATAGAGGACCTGGCTTGGTATTCTACGCAGTAAAAACGGGTGTGTAATGTTAAGCATAAAAACAAATGGTCTGATGATCATTTTACATAATCAAGAATTGCATGATCTGAATAATAAACCATCGATATAATAGTCATGATGCATAAAAAAAAATGCATAATTTCAAAAACTTTAATGTTGATAAATAAATAAATAAATAGTTCTAACGGATTTATTACTATTAATGTGGGCACAGTTCTAACCTCACCTAACCTAGTTAGAAGAAATTGACTTAAAATACATAATAACAAGAAAATTATGGTTATACTAAATGAGTGTTATGTTATTCAATCGTATGCCAGATAAAATTATACAATTGATTTTTATGCTAAACGTTCATTATGCTTTTCGTGATCAATTAAATGAAATTATACAAAATGTTTGTATACTGATTGAAGCGAATCCGGTAAAAACAATATCGTAGTTGACCTGTTATGGTATTGTTATGACGTCAGCCACCATTACTGTCACGTAAATAAGAGCTATCGAAACGGTGACAATACGATAGCAGCTCAAACACGATATGGTTTTTGCCGTGTTGAATAGAGGCATCGTTTTACTTGTGCCAGTATTCAGGTTATTCCTGTTCATTGAGTAACGTTTTTTGACATACATTTTGATCAATACTTCACAATTTCTGATAGAGAAACCTTTCATACCAAATCCTAGCTAAATCGGTTCAATGGTCTGTAATTTTGATGAGATGTGCCGAACTGCAATTTCGGAGGCTGGGCGACGAAGTGTTGATCCAATGGCAATTGGTCTCACCCCTCCCCTAATACCATTTGTTCATGGCATTAGGTTGGCACATGAACATCGGTGGATGGAACACGGTTAGATTTGGCCATCTTTAGGGTCATTTTAGAATTTCGAGTTTTAATATTTTGCGGTATTGGACCACTGATTGTTAGTTAATGTCAAATCAGGGGGGTTATTATGATGTAACTATAATAATAATGATAAATTTTGTTTTTTTTAAAGGAAAAACAAATTACAGACGCTAACATTAGCTTGTGGTCCCACACCAGGCGATGCCTGTCACGTGGCGATCTGATTCGACATAAATAAAACTTTACAATGCTTCGATTCTTATGGTTACTTTAAATATCGAGAACAATTAGAGAACTAAATGTTGAAACTATCATTATTAATATTAATATTAGACATTTCGTCGGTGAAAATGCAAAACCGCGTAAGTGACATTTGAAATCAGGAGAAAAAAGCACCTTTTAATGAGACAGTAAGGTTTATTTTGCTCTATCATAAATTTGTTAGCTACGCGGTTTTTTCAGTATCAACGACGATTTTGATTTTGGTTTCTACAGATAATAAGAATTAATGTATAAGTAGTATTAACTATGGAAGTGAATGCGAGTGTGCGTGAGTGCGAGTGTCTGTGCGGGTCTGTGTGGGTGAACTTGATATCGTCGGTGATACTACAAAACCGCGTAACTAACAAGTTTATGATAGAGCAAAATAAACCTTACTTTGTTATGAAAAAGGTGCATTTTGCTCATTATTAAAAACGTTACTTACGCGGTTTTGCAGATTCACCGACGATATGTGATGTATTTGTGAGGCTACATATCCAAACCAACATCTTCATTAGGTAACAGCCTTCAGAATTATTTCTGTGTCTTTAAAGCCAAGAGTCTTTAAGCAGCCAATAACCACAGACAGAAAGGACAGAGCTATAGCAGTTAAATTAGCTCTGTCCTTTTCTCTCTGCGAAAAGTAAACTGCATAGCTATGTCATAATATCCCGGCAGGTCACGTTATATACAATAGAGAAATGCCAATTTGGTATCGGTTATTTGGTTGGGCATAATTATATTCTTTAATTGTGTTGCCCCAATGTTACTTAATACCTAATACGGCCAATGTTAAGACAATGCAGAAATGTCAACAGTTTTTATCCAACGATAGGCGTAGTCAAGTCAAATTGGCCCAAAATTGTTTAATGGGTGGGCGAATTGATAATATTTTATTGTATTGGGCCAATGATAGTTTTATACAAAGAAAAAATCCTAGACTTTGTAAACGCTAAGGGCTAAATGATCTCTAATTGCTGATTCAGTTCAGTCCCAGAGTAGGTACCAGAGGTACCTAATTTAAAAAAAAACTGTTCTCAACTTTATCAGAACAGTATTTTATTCAGGGAATAAGCTATCTCAAGCCCAAATTTTATCCAAATTTATTTTAAACCTGTAGTCCAGAGCATTCCAGAAAAATCCAGAAACGCTTGGTTTTATCTCTGTGAGACAAAACAACACTAGCACTATACAGGGTGGAAAAAACGAACGCCACATAGACGGCAAATACTAAGTTTAATTTTTAAAAACTTTAAATACTGCATGTATGGATTTTTGGAAATTCGTATGTATGTATGTACTGTAAAATGTGTCTACTTTGCTCCCCCACGGGTAATTATGCTTCGTCGTTATATTGAGGTAATCTGTATTGTAAATCATTGGTATCATGGTACCCATAGCAAAGAAGGCCCATTGTACGGTATGTAAACTCTGTATTGCACAAAAGTATACATATTACAATATAAATAAAACCAATATTAATATTTATCCGTCTGCCTTAACCGGGAATCGAACTGGTCGAATATATAACACAATAAAGTAGATTTTTTACGTTTTTTATTTAATTTAAAGGTGTATGTGTTGTAGATATACTTGAATGATAACTGTCAATCACACTTTTTCAATCTTTATTTTAAAATACGACTTTATATTGTTTCGTCATATTGAACCAGTTTGATTCCCAGTTAAGGAAGAGGTTTTTTTTCAAAAAATTCAATAATGCAGCATTTAATGTTTTAAAAAAAACTCTTTTGCGTAGAATTTGCTATTTAAGGTAGTTGCCGTTCATGTGGCATTCGTTTTTCCACCCTGTATAACTCGAACAAACTGGAAACTTTCACGTCAACACGTGTTGCGATACACGTCCACATCAAAGAAACTAGTTGCGAAACAGGACGCGACACACAATACTATATCGACATGTTGCAACACAAAGTGGCGTGACACTTTTGTGGCCACGACATTCTTTTTGAACATGTCTGTACCAGGTTTTTGGGAATTACCACAACGTTTTAGCATCGTGGCCTCCCGGCTCTTCTATAAATATATTAATTAGTTAATATACAGGGTTATTGGTAAGTCGACCTATTCCCCTCTAGGGGAATTTCCCTTCTAATAAAAGTGGCACAGACAGGCTAAAGTTTCTCCAAAAAAAAAAGTAGTGGTTTTTACCTTCTTTGCTTAGAATAAGCTTCTTGGTGTTCCAATTGTTACATATTTATAAAAGGGAACGGAATATTCATGAAAATAAAAGAATTATGGCTTGTTGAAATATGGAGATGCAGGTGAAAGTGTTATTAGACAGGTTAGAAGAGAAAAGGTTCCAGGTTAAAGAGAGTTATATTAAAATACAAATTACTATAAAAAAGAAATTCCCTACATTTACTTTGGTAGAGCACTGTTAATGGGTACTGCTTCATAAAGCATCTGTACAGTTTTTCAGGGAAATTATATGTAAGTTATTAAATTAAAAATATTTAAAATATTCATTCACTTTAGCTTGCCAATAGTCACACTAACCTGCACAATGTCTCTTTAACCTGTCAAGAGTTACATTAACCTGTGCCTAACCTTATCTAACCAAGTTACAGGTAAAAGTTACACAGGTTAGAGTTAAAAGTATATTTACAAGACATTTACTCTTAAACCGACGAAAATATGAATGTTCCACTCTTAGTAATATAAGTAGATACATCAGAATACCACGTTCAAATGATTATTTAATTATGTCCTATACCGTTAACATTAAATAATCGAGACAAGATAAAGTTAACATACCCGTTACAAACTCCAGATTACCGCATTTGATCACTAATTTCCACAAAACTAAGACAGATAGTCTCCAACCGTTTCGTATAGTGGAGAGCCAAACACAGGCCGAATGTTTACCGAGAAATATGGTGTGCCTATTATTTTTCGTATGTGAGTGAGATACAATATCACCGACACACAGGTTACAGTTAAAATATCACTGGACAAACTGTCGTGTGTTAAAATTAATGTATATGCATATATTTTTAAAACCATATCATAACTATTGAATGTCATAATATTCTTCTTGAAATATATTATAAAACATATATAATAAAATATACACAAATAGTTCAAAGACCTTCAAAACTGGAAGCAAGTCGCATTTGGACAAGACAGGTTATAGTAAAAAATGGTGCCTAACATTTTTTTTTAACAAATTTAATGTTTTTTTTTTTAAAAAGTGCCTTGGCCTCGATGCAAATGGTCGGTGCTTATCTATGAACGTTTTTAGTTTTTCTGAAAAACAAACATTTAACAGACTTTGTATTCAAAAACTCATTGACAGGTTACGGTGCCACTTTTTTTAGAACGACCCCTAGAGGTTATGGGAGAGGTCATTTGCAATCATTTTGGTCCCATAATACCCTATGCAAAAGTGAACCATTTCTGAGATAATTGAAATTTAAGTTTTTTGATAAAAAAGTCAGAAACGCATCTTCAAAAATTTACAAAAGGAAAATTAGCACTTTAAATCATTTTTTTTTATAGGTTTGGACAAGGTGAAATTGCTGTTCTTATGCAATATTAAAAGTAGAATTATCTGTACAAGTTTCAGAATGCAAGACCAAAAAGTAAAATAAAACATGTTTTTTTATCAGTTTATCCAACATAAATGACACAAAAAAAACAGAAAAAAATACTTTTGCGTAGGGTATTATGGGACCAAAATGATTGCAAATTATCTCTCCATAACCCCTGGAGGGGAATAGGTCGACTTACCAATAATCCTGTATAATTTGAAAGTGTTAAAACGTGCAAGATATTTTGGAGCACCCTGTTTTCTCCAATATATTTAATTGCGGCTGTAGTCTTTGTTCTGAACTTTAAAATACTGAATACTAACGCTGAATATATTATAAATACCGTGAGATTAACGTTAAACAAACCTTTAACGAGTTGCAATTTCAAATCAGCCGTAAAGAATTGCATGAATATAGGAATGCGCGTCGCAAATAGCTTCCTAGCAAATTCACTGCCAAGAATGTAAAATAGAGTCCATTTTATTAATAAATCAGGAAGGCGGGCCCTGAGCGTAGTTTGTACTATCCGTTTGGTGACTAAGCAGATTTTTGCATTTTAGTCATGCATTCCACAAAATTATTGTGACTATAATATTAGGTATTTACCTACATACTAACTCAAGTTTTGCCTGCAATTTGTTTATCATATACTCCCTGGTAATTTTAAACATTTAGAAACTGTACTGACTGTTGTAATTGATAGTCAAATCGTCGGTGAAACTGCATAACTGCGTAAGTAACATTTTTAATAAGGAGAAAAGTTGTCATTTTTTAATAAGACAGTAAGATTTATTTTCCTCTGTCATAAATTTGTTAGTTACGCGGTTTTGGAGTATCACCGACGAAATGTACAGTCAACAGCATAAATAAGTGATAATTTATGTACCTTGTCACTTTAACGTTATGTTTGAAATGCTATACAAAATAGTGAAACGATTGAAAGCGACAAGGTACATAAATGATCACTTATTTATGCTGTTGACTGTACTAATATTAACAAAGAACTAAAAAGTATTCCGCATTTTTTTTTCAAATATCTCACTAAAAAAAATCTGCTTTGTTATAAAAGAAACCTTACCTAACCTACAGAATATATAGTTATATTCTCTTAAACATTTTGAAAAATTAATTGTAAAAAAAAAAAAAAAACTTACGAAATTTTTGGACCAAGTAAACAGTTGGGAAACAAATCTTCGTACTAGCGAAAGGATACCATACTTCTGTACCTACTGTCCAAACATTATAAACCTTTTAAAATTCTGCGAAGTTCTCAGTTACCGGAAGAGGCTCTTTGAGCATGCCAAGTCCTGTTCTACAGGTACAAAGCTACAGCAACATACCCTAAACCCGACAAGCATCCTCACCCAAACTCCTCGCATTCACAAACGCGACTGGAAAAGGTCAATTGCGTAACAGGATGTTGAAACTACAAGATGTTAAAAAGAGAACAAAAATTTTGCTTTCAAATGAAGGTTCCAACCTTGTTACGTTGGGTCGGACCGCCTTCTGAATTAGGTCATAAGATACGACGCCAGATTCATATAGAGCAGGTAATACTGAAAAGTAGAAAAGAAGACAAAGGAATATATATACATTTTATTAGTTTTTTTGGGCTGAACTACGGGTTTTACGGTTTAATCTCCCATATCTGGTCTATGATCTATTTTTCTTTAATTGTCCCTGTCAGTTCTGTATGGATTCGAAAGGAAAATAAAATTGTTTAATTGATAGGACATAATCTGAAACATTAAATATCACCAAAATAAAAACTGTCAAAATCAAAGTAATTAATCTGTAGGCTTCAAGTCTTATATATACCCTACAGACTGACATACATAGGTAGCAATTATAATAGCTCAAAAAAAATGGGCGTAAGGCACTGCACATGGGCATAAAACAAATACCATATCACTAACATACATAGCTGTAAAAAACGTACTTTAGCATAAACCAGCGTGTCAAAACCAACGAGTAAATGTCATAGATATAGATGGGTCTATTTAAAGTACATCGAAGACCTTGGTTCCAGCTTTCAATTTCATGATCAGATGAGCTTTTAGGCACCATAATGTTTTGCAATCTTTAGCCTATTTTGGTAATGGAAGCTGGTTCGAAAATGACTTGCATGATATGAACCAATGGGTAAATGCAGCAAAAAGATAAGAAGAAGAAGTACATTTATAATTATATTCATAAAACCATAAGACACATACATACAAAATAAAAGAAAACAATGAACACAACAGGACTTGGGTGTCTTTGCGATAGTAAAACGGACATAATCAATATTAAGGACAGTTTAGGTTTCATTTTATTTAAGAATCTGGGATCTTATTATAAAGTAAACACCTACTAAAATTGCCAACAAAACAACTGTAACAACTCTATACAGTTCCCACAGTTGAAGAATTTGCCTCTCAATTACGAATTTTAGGAAGAGCACGCAGATGGCCGAAAGAACAGAATAATTTAATTCTTGTCGGCTTTTGACCCTTGACTCGACTGTGTTACGCTAATTGATCCCAGTTTGATACAGAATAACCACCTTTAAGGGGCTATGTTACCTTGAATCACGAAATAGATCTCATTTCAGACTTAAATTTTCTCCTTCTATCTCTCTCGTTCTTGAGGAAACTACGCAGGTTATTTGATATAATTTTTAATTCAATATTTATAGATTCATATAATGCTAGACCACGTAGTACCATAATGGCACTAAATATTATAATTAAATAAATGACTGACAGCTGAATTTCTTGCGGAGTTTCTTCTCAGCAGTGGTCGTCTTGTGAAGCGCTGGTAGATTCTTAACGTGTTAAAGTGCCCGTGCGGCCTACTCACTGAATACATGTCTTTATCTTTATCTTTATTTTTATCTTTAAGATTGTAGACTTGAGAATGTCTATTGGTATCAGGTCCCACTTACTATCAGGTAACCTGCGTACTCTTTACATTTTACATACATACATACATACCTTCACGCCTTCATTCCCAGAGTGGGGTAGGCAGAGCTACAGAATTACGAACAACTCCAAAAACTTGTTGATAACTCTGTAACCACAATTTGCACAATTAGGCTAAGATGTTTAACAGTGTATATTAGTGACAGGTAGCAAGCCCATCGCCTAACAGTACTACAAGCCTTTATTCCCTTAGTCGCCTCTTACGACTTCCACGGGAAGACATGGAGTGGCACAATTTCTAAGCCGGCCACCACTTTTTTACATTTTTACATTACTTAAACGGAGGAATGAACTTCTCCTCGGCCATTCAGCGCTGGCTGGGGTAGTAGCCGCGGGAGACTTTAACTTCTTTTATAACAAGGGGCATTGGTGTTTTTAGCCGGTGCGAGTACCTGGGCCCTCCATCCCAGGTCTCCGGAAGGGATTTTCATCTCTGCCCCTTTTAAATGTAATTTTCAATATCCTGCTAACAAAAGCAAGGACTTAAGTCTTTGGTATTTCAGGCGCCGACCAAAAAAAAACCTGCGTACTCATTTGCCTTCCCTATGCCCTAAAAGATATATCTCCTTATGAAGGCCTTCTACTCCTTTTAAACTGACAGTTCAAAACATTGAATAATCTCTGTTACAAAAAATATAGGTATTAATATGATTTTTGTTTGTTTTTTATTAATAAAAGGTAATTTTGTTATAAAAATGTAACATTTTCTATTCAAAAATCTTATTTCTCAACATTCTCTCTCTCTCAACGATTCTTTCTGTTTATATAAAATAATCTATACTGTTTATAAAAAACAATGATAAGGGAGCGACAGCAGAGCAAAAACATTGAAAAATCATTGTGTTCTCGGTGACGTTATGAATACGAAGACAATGTTAAAAGCAATATAGCTTTACCAAGTAAAACAGAGCCTCAGGTCAGCAGCACAGCACCTATTAGCCCCTTAACAGTGAGAGCAAGTTTTGCACAGATACTGTCAAAGTTTGCTGTAACTTTGCGAATGGAAGTTAACGATTTTGGGCTGTGATAAGAAAATATTGGAATTACTTTTTGTAGGGCGCGTGCCACGTGTTGTAAATTTTGGGAATTTTCTTCATGTATTTCTTACTTTTATGTAACAAAATCTTGATTTAGGACTGAGCATATTTTTTCGGTGTCTTGCTACACTTATTTAAAAACTATTTCCAGGATTATAGTTTTGACACCGTTCTTTCTAACTATACTTGTGTATCTAATATAAAGGTAGTCAAGTATATCTATGCATGCCGCATGCCCAAGAAAAAAAATAGCTTTTCATTCGTACCAATATAAAAAAATAAGTATTGTTCTATTTAATATCTTCACATTCATTCATACTTTTTCCTAGGTTACACAATTATGCATAGATGCTGACACTATTTTAATGTGATGAGAAGATTACTCATTGGTTCCTATTCCTTCAGTTGCATAGATAAATCTATAGGTATTATAAAAGAAAAAGAGACCGCTTTATAAAAAAATTAACTACTATTTTAGGAGTAGAGCTCTGATGTATGCGTTCTGTCACAAACAAAAAAACAAAATAACAATCCAATAGAAGGTTACAGTGTCTAAAGGGCCCTTTGCGAAACAAAACAAAATATTCATACTTCCGTTTGCAAACGCAATATTTTCAACAATAAATCACAATGACGGGGAAAAAACCGGGTATCAAAATCAAGCCCGTTTTAATAAAAAATTCAGTGCCAACGCACTCAAATTGGGGTCACTTTCGTAGGAATTTCTGGAAACCGGTCACAGTATCTCCAAGTGCAGTATTAAAATTAATGCTAAAAAATCGTCAGTATTTCAAACTGAATTAATCTATGAAAAAGGTAAAGATTAAGTATTTAAGTGAGAAAAGGTATTCTGTTTAAATAACGGCACCAAGGCTTTCTGTTTTAGAGTTCCGTAATCAATTTAGCATAATGTTAACTTTTTATTGAATTAGAGGGCTCGACCTGGTTTCAGAAATTGGCAGGGTAAAGTGACAAGTAAAGCTTAGAAGGATGAATAAATAATTTAAGTTAGGTATAAAACAGTTTCTACAGTGAGTTAGGCAATTGACCTAAGGTCCTACGTTCCCTAGATGAGCTCGGTTGGTGTTGAGCTTCGCGTTTCAACTCGCCCCAAGTCTTCTCCATAGCCACCGTTTCCACAATGATCGTCCTTTGTCAAGTCTGCTTAGAACGGCCACATTTATACTTTCCATGGGGATTTCAGTCTAGGCCTTGCCTCGGTGTAGGTTTCTCTTTGAAGCGTATGCTCAATACAGTTCCATATCCTGAGTTTTCTCTACTGGTCTATTGGAGTTTCATTGAAACTTTCCCATAGATTTGCCTGGAAGATTTTTTCGGGCAAGTATATGTATGTTAAGAATCCCGCGAAGGCAATTGATGCAAGTTTGGAGTCGACGCGAGGTCTTTAGTGACCTTCCACGTCACGCATCCGTATAGCTATACGGTTTTGACGTTCGACCGAAATATGTTAGTTTTAATCTAGTTTTATTTAGTTTCTAAAGTACCTAATGCTTTAATAGGTGGGTTTAAAAGGTGCTAAGTAGGTCTTTTACTATTTTAATACATGTTTATGTAAGGTTTCATGTCTCTCATTATATATTTTTATAAGGTCTCACTATTAAGTATTTGTTTAATAGTATATTCGTTACTTTTATTTATTAGTTTGTATAGCGTTCCGTCCGTCTGTCACACTCGGTGCTGGCTGAAAATCAGCGCTGCAGGTGCTTAGCACCTCAGCATCATGCTGAGCCAGTATCCGATTCACTGCCACGAAGACACATCCACCACTTTGTTTTAGTTTACTGTTTTTTCTTTTTTTTTGTGTTTTGTTGTGGTTAGTGAATAAATGTATTTTTTTTTTTTTCTTTTAATAAAAATCGAAGAAATCAAAAAATTAAAAGTAAGCAAATAAAAAAGAAAACTAGAACTGAAAAATATTTTAATAAATCTATAAATGGCCTCTGCGGCATTTTTGAAACTTACATCATAGTTAAATCCAACTTCCCAAAATGGAGGTAAGGAATTGTTTTGACGGACCTATGCTGCAGAATGGAGGTAGAGGGTTGGGGGGCCGTACTGAAAACTTGTTTTTTTAAATTATTATTGGTTTTTAACTACTAGTGTTAACAATGTGGATTTCGCCATTGTCAAATTTTTCTTAAGTGTCAAGTAAATCCCTCTCTTTTGCATCTACTATAATGAAATACAAGCCCCAAAACCAAAATATGTACGGGGTTCTTGTAATATTTTTCCTCTCGCTCGCCTTCGTCCTGTCACGTTCGCTAATAGACATTTTTTGTTCTTTTGTCCTTGTTTAGGCTCACCTCATAAATTCGGAGGCGAGTCATTTCTCATAATTGCACGGTAATAACAGTGATTCGGCCGGGTTCGTGGAACAGGGAATTAAAAAACAGTTTGTTAGTGGGTTTTTAGTAGAAAGTCGTGTAGATTCGAGCGATATGATTGTATTTTTTTTGTTAAGGTGAATCGAGGTGACCTTGAATGTAAAGCTAGTGGGTTCAGGGTTCAACCTTCGTTACGGGTGAATATTTGTATATTGAAGACTTGTTGTTTCTAAGTCTTATATGTTTTATTTGTCAGTATCAATATTGTTTAATACATATATGTAAGTATAAAGGTAAATTACCATTAAACTTGACTCTAGAAAAAAATTGCGCTTCTATGGGGTAGACGAGAAAAAAAAATACATCCCCACGTTAAGTGTAGGGGAGGACTAAAGTTTTTTTTTTACCACATTTTATTTTACCAAATTGTTGGCATGACTAATATAATATAATATATTTATGCCAAATTACAGCTTTCTAGTATTAAGAGCCTCTGAGCAATGCTGCGGACGGACAGACGGACAGACATGGCAAAACTATAAGGGTTCCTAGTTTGACTACGGAACCCTAAAAATGACCCTAGTTCTCCTGGTCACGCTACACACTTGTCCACTTAAGAAAAGCTTAACCGATGTGACTGTTTTCTTTTTTTGATCGTCATTCGTCTTGTCGTTCCGTATGTCGTCGTCAGGACAAGGTTTGTATGAAAGACAATAATTACCCGCCGAAAATTGGCCATAAATTAACGTATGAGTATATTGTTTGTAGGTTCTGACCGGACAACTAAACCTCTCCGGTAAATTATTCGTAGTGAGTTCTTCATTAGAATATTATGACAGATGGCCTGTGTCCCAGTTTGCCTCCTGAACGCTATAAAAAAATGCTCCAATAATTCTAGAAAACCCTTGAAAGCATCCAAACTGCATTGGAAACACTTCGCGCAAAACAAACAACAAACAATTCTGTTTGCCCGTATCAATCCTGGTTCAGAGTGGTTCGCTATTTTTAATTTCCTGCAAACGATCGCCGTTCGACTTATGACTAGGTAGCCTATACACGAATATAGTTTTATCAAAGGGGAATAATTGTTTGGCTTTTGCCGTGGCTACTAGACCTAAACGTTATGAAAGCGATATCATAGCGTTATGTTTCGTGAGTGTTGCAAATTTTATTTCAATACAGGGTGTCTCATTTAAATCGGTCAGTATGGGAAAGTCAGAAACTATAAGACATACGAAAATCTGTTCTTAGGAACCATGTCATCGATTTTAATAAGAAGAAAAACTGCATTCATACATATATAAAAAAACCAGTACTCAGCTCGGGAATTGAAGCGGGTGGTTTTGAAAAAAAAAAACTTACACTATTTTTATTTAGATATCGATTGTGTAGGTCTTAAGCAGTAAATGGCTCTTTGAAACATGATGTCTAAAATTAATAAAATGCACTGTATTCACATACTTTAATTTATTTTAGTTGGTATTCGAAGTGACCACCGTTACAATATTCATCAAGTTCAGACATCTAAAATTGTCTCTATGGGTGTTTGTATGTAAACAATGCATTTTATTCATTTTAGACATCATGTTTCATAGAGCTAGTTACTGCTTAAGACCTACACGATCGATATCTAAATAAAAATAGTATAAGTTTATTTTTTTCAAAACAACCTGGTTCGATTCCCGAGCTGAGTACTGGTTTTTTTTTATATGTATGAATGCAGTTTTACTTCTTATTAAAATCGATGTCATGGTGTCTAAGATTTTCGTACATCTTATAGTTTCAGACTTTCCCATACTGACCGCTTTAAATGAGACACCCTGTATATTGGTATTTCTTTATAACGGCGAACGACAAAAACCGTTACGGTTCTTTATTCGGGCATAAACAAAAGACATTCTAATGAAGCCAGTTAAACACAATTTTATAATCAGGCTTCAGTTTATCTTTAAAATATTACTATGGTAACTGTTTAATCAGTTTCAGCCTCTTGAAAGGCATTAATATGACTTAATATCTTCTGAGGAAATTGTAAGACCTCTTAGAGTAAAGCGATAAACGATTTACAAGGAGGAAGTTGCGAGCAGTGGCCAGTTATTATATGAGTACAAAGAAAGTCAGCTTTATGAGAAACGGAGTGGAACAACGCACAAAGATATGGGAAACAGAGAGCAATCAAACGGAAATGGAAAAGACTTTGTTGAGCATTTTATATGAGATATTGTAATGCTATAAGATGCCAACTGTTATAAGCTGGCGAATTGTGGCAGGGAAAGGAAAAATAACAGATATTATAACCGTGTTTCTTTTCGCTGCATGCAACTCGGCAGGATAAAGCCTATGTGGTCATAGAATCTTCACAGTAGTAGACCTGCTGATTTTGGAACTGTTAGATAAGTTTCAATGCAGCAATGCAATAACTGTGCAAACAAATTGCTACCAGTTAAAAAAGGTGGTCTAAAAAATGCATTTGACGATAGCAAATATTATTAGATCGGTACCGCTATCAGGCTAAAAAAAATCGGCGCTCACAATTAGCAGAGCCAGCAAAAAGCGACAAATATAGCAGTTAATTCGGCAACGTCAAAGTAACATACTGTTATAGCGTCAATAACAATAAAAAAACCAGCCCGCCCGTATTTATGTACAGTGAAATACGTCGTTCGCTAACTAGCTGTGAGTAGGGACCAAGCGAGGAGACAACATATGCGAAATACTTTAAATTACAACATTATTGTGTAAGGTTTTATACATAAGTTAACTTTGGTTTTCTTTCACAACAATAGAATACATTATATAATACTCTCTATTGGAACACCAAAAATATCAAAACCCTTTCACTACTAGTTTTATGATTAGGCTTGCAGTACTGTTAGGCGATGGGCTTGCCACCTGTCACTAATACGCTGGGAAACATCTTAGCCTAACTGTGCAAAATGTGGTTACAGAATTATCAAGAAGTTTTAAGACTTGTTGGTAATTCTTTAGCTCTGCCTACCCCACTCTGGGAATGAAGGCATGAGTTTATGTATATGTATGTTATGTAGATACAAAAATAACACAGACAACCACAACTTATGAGTGACACTGATACTTTCTTCCACATAACATTAAGCGCTATTGATGAATTGAAAGTCATGGAAAACAGCGTTGGACCTAACACAGAACCTAGTGGAACGCTATAATTTATTTTCATGCCTTTTGAGCAACTTTAGGAAACGATGGTTACAACGATGATGATGCTGATCAAGAAACTGGCAATTCATCCTGATATTTAACGTTGGAGGTCAGCTGGTCTTTAGCCGTTTATTACAATGCCTACTGTCTTTTACACGGCTCATTAATGTCATCGATGGATAACGTAAGGGCACAGCACAGTACCTTGTGGAACGCCGACAATTTAGTCCTCGTAATTGTAGCAACCTGCCAGTTGTTCTAATGCATCAATTAAATCTATCTTACAAGTAAATTTTATAGATCAAATTAGCAGTCATACTGTTTAAGTCAAGATACAAAATATTGTCAGAATAGAACAGGCGCTTGATTATGATCATTAATAGCAAGACACATCGATTTTTATGTAGCGTTTATTTAATACTAGCGTACCGTATCATTTAGAACGAAGGATTCCGGTTCGGTTCTACAATGTCCCCTTCTAATCCATGTACAATGTAAGCCAAATAACATATTGAGCATTTCAATACCTTGTCAATCAACTTTACCCTAATCATCAATTGAAAATCAGGGCTATGGCAATCACAATCACAACGACAACTTAACAAGATGCTCAATATTTTTAACCGTAACAATGTCGCATGTTCTCCTCACTTGCGTCGCATCCAATAGTTTTCCCTGTCGGCTATAATGGTGATGCTACAGGAAATTAGCTCCGGTTAATGTATCGGGTGGGTTTGTAAAAAAGCCTTTGCCAATTCTGTGTTCTATCGGATGTGTACGCTTAATTATCTTTAAGAACAAAAGTTTTTAAGCAAAAGTAAATTTTTGAAAACGCTTTTCTTGGGTATGAGGAACAATCAAAAACAAAGATAGTGTTCAAAAACTTACTAGAATGACTGGGCCTCTATTTTACTGTAAAACCATATTGCTATGGCCTATTTAGGAATGGTTTGCAAATATGGCCCTAGTTCCTAACAGTTTACAAAAAAAGGATGTATTATTATAATCACTACAAACAAGACCAAAAAAAACTAAAGCCCCTTTTCTCCTTTTTTACGATACCCTAAAAACTATTCTTTGCAGAACTGGGACCTCCTTTATCTCAGAGATTTTTTTTTTTATTCTTTAAATAACCAATAAATCATAAGAACAGTGAAGGTTGCTCCAATTTGAATGTTTTAAAAAAGGTTTTAGGAATGGTGAAAATTACAAATTCTGGTTGGTATTTTATTTTAATAACCATCGGTCGGTATTTATATTAAAAAAGAAGCCTAGGCAATAAAATCCATTATCATTTATCATCTTTGAGCTGTCGTTGTATTTTGTCAACGTTTTGATAGCTCTCATTTACTTGACAGCAATGAAGGTCGAGTTAAAAACAATACTATAAGAGGACAAAGGTGACATATTTCTTTTACTCCTTAGAATAGAGGATTTGACTTCACCGAGCGATAAAACGCGGCCACTACAAGGGATGCCATTCAAAATACGATATTTTGTACATATTAAATAATGACCAAATTTAAAAACAAACCTTGACAGGACCTTGGACCTTGTGCAGGGTCCGTCCGGGTTGGTACCACCATCTTATCCATTAACCGACCGCCAAGCAGCAGTGATTGCATTGTTTTGTTCTGGTTTGGGGATAAGACAGCCGGTGAAATGACTAGTATACCTATAGAGGCATTCCATCTTAGTCCTCAGGGTTGGCAGTGCATTTGCAGTCTTGTGAATGCGAATGTCTATGGGTCACAATTTCCACATCTATGTATTGCACATCATGACTACAATTTTCGGAACTCACCTTACACATTGCAGAAAAGCTTTTCTCATCACAAACACACTTAAAACTCCAAAATTTCAAATTTAAACTCGTTCTTTTGATCAATTCCATTAACTCAATAACGGTGCGTTACCATACATACTACATAGCATCTAATCATTCAGAATTTCGGCATTATTTCAGCGCTCCTTCGCGAGAGTACCTATTCAATTTGGGAGCCATCAACGTGATACGTTCCGTCTCAATTCATACCACATTTGCATATTAAAATGGGATGCGGTTTGAAGACGTGAGCGTTCAGCTTTTAATTTTGTTTCATATAACGTTGTAGAATATTAGAGGGTTCTGAAAACAGGTCAAACGAAAGGAACAAACTTATAGGTATTCTAATCGCTGTTGACTTAGAATCATTTTTTTTTTAAACGGAGCCGTCTCGTTCAGGGTAACCTTGTCCCAAAGTAAGCTCTAGACTTGTACTATGGGTTTAAAAAATATATTTACATAAACATAAACTCACGCCTTCGTTCCCACAGAGGGTAGGCAGAGCTACAGCCAGCCGCCAGCACTTTCTTGACGTGTAAAAGTGCCCGTGCGGCCTACTTACTGAATAAATGTCTTTGTCTTTATCTTTATCTTTACAGAATTGCTACACAATTCAACTCTAAAAATTTGTCGATTACATTTTGCACAGGTAGGCTAAAATGTATTTTATTTATATGTGGAGAATTTACCAGTATATTAGTGACAGGTTGCAAGCCCATCGCCTAGTACTGCCGTGTCAAGTATAACTACTGCATCTCAAAAAGTTGCGAATCGAGAAAAACGATCTTAAAGATTTTACTTGAGATGAATGAGTTAGGCATTAGAACGTGTAGTAGATCAAAATACGGCTATGTACTGCAACTATCAGTTGCCTGAGATAGGCGTTACGAAGTTAATGTGTGAAGCCAAACAGCCGCATCTTGAGAATTGTCATTTTTGGTAAATGACGATTAAAGGTTTTTTGATTAAAATGGCTGTAAATTCGTTATTTGACGGCTTATATGGATCAATTTAGGCTCATTTAAAAGGTACTATTTTATATTATATGATTTGACTTAAAAAAGTAAATAAAATACTATGATCAAAAAAAAACCCTAAAAATGACTTTTGCCGTGATAAGAATCACTCATTGTACGCAACTCTATCAAGGCAAAAGGTCACAATTTAAATTTACTGCTCTTTACCTCGACAGCAAACATTAACCCCCTTACTAATAATGGTTGTATGGTGGTTGTATATATATACAATGTTTCGTCCTTATCTGTCAAATTCAAATGTCAAAGTGACAGATAAGGACAAAACATTGTACAGCTATACCATTTTTAGTAAGGGGGTTAGTAATCACGAAAATAATAGGGCAACTTTGGTGTTTGGTTACAAATACGTAAAAAAACAATTAGTAAAGACATTCAAAACTTTATTGAAAAATGTATTTTTTTAAATTAAATGTCTAGGTCTTGGTGTTCTACGAGATCCACAGCATATTCGCTCGAGTATTACTAAATTATCATAAAAAGCACGTCTATTAGTGGGAATACTTGGCATCATCTTCATTAAGTCTCCATTCTTTTCCTTATTTTTGCCTTTTGGTTGATCCTGTGTTTTTATTTCTTTAAGGGTATCTTCTGTGAAACCTTGAATAATGGTGTATTTATTTCAATTCTGAGACTACAAACTAAGATAGCATTAAGTGATTAATATACATAAACCAAACCATTAAAATAGTTTAAAAAGTAATAGAATTCCCATAGGATACTTTGCAGTACGAGTATACTTAATAGGGACTTAATTTTAAGTTACTATTATTAAATAAATAAATATAAAAATAAAGATAAACATCAGTGGGCTTAGCATGCGAGGCGAGGAGAATACGTCAAACTTTGTCAAACGCGATTTAGTTTCAAATATGTCTATTCCATATTCTAACGTAAAAGTAAACGTTTTAGGTTTTAAATAAAAGTGTATTTTGTGTGACTTGAGTCCCTTTATTACTAAGCATCTTAAACCGAGATTAAATGTCATTCATTATTTTATGTAATTTTTCGGTATGGATGACGTAAAATATGACAGTAAATCTCGCGTAGCATACTAAGCCCCCTGGGGACAACCTCACATAAATTGACATTGTCCCAAACTAAGCTCTAGGCTGGCACTATGGGTACTAGATAGGCAACGATAAACATACTACTACGTACGTATAAAGAAATACATACATTGAAAACATCCAAACAGAAACAAAAACAAACAAATATCATTACGAAAAAGTAATACCAAGGTGTACTTACATTTTCAGTTTAAGTGTCATGCTCATGTCTATTAGACGTCGAGATCGACCAAACTGTTTATTAATGATTGACATTCTGATCATGAAATATTTTCACGGAATTTTGCAACTAACGCACACGCACCTCCTAATAACATTATTTCGGAAATTAATGCTGGTGGCCAACGAGCGGCGAGTCCCGCGACTTGCGGCTGATAGCGTTCATTCCCCCGCCACACCCCTGGATGTCAATGAGACGTGCGATCACGGCAAATAGCCGTAATTTTGTACTTATCACGGCAAAACGCCTCAATTTATCCTAGCTATCAAACCAGAAGGTCGTAATTTAAGTAGCGTTCGATTGCTTTGATACGAATTGTATTTTTCTATACTTGCGGCCATGTGCCATACTAATATCTCCAAGATAAAAAGAGTTAAAAAATAATGAAGTATACCACCATGTAGCTCTTGAAGTATAGATTAATTTGAGCCCAAATAGCCGCAACTTAAAAATCAACGGTGAGCGATCAACGGAAAAATGTGCTACGAAAATAATAATGCTACGAGTCTACGCTGCGACGCCGTAGCACAGAATTTGTAATGAAATAATTGATTGGTAATGGAGAAAATTAGATTAATAATCGATTTATGTATCGAAAAAATTGCACATCGATAAATAAATTTAGATCGATTGTTTTATTGAATTGTTGAACCCAATTGTAAATCCAGGTCTTTTTAAATTATCAATAAATATTAGGGGACAATGTCACACTAATTGACCTAGTCCCAATTTAAGCTCTAGGCTTGTATTATGGGTACTATACAACCATATAAATACTTATATAGAGAAATATATACTTCAAATACATGGTAAACATCCATGACTCAGGAACAAATATTCGTGCTCATCACACAAATATCTGCCCTTACCGGGATTTGAACCCAGGACCGCTAGCTTCGTAGGCAGGGTCACTACCAACTAGGCCAGCGTGTCGTCAAAATTGAAGGTTTTAATGTTTTTTATTTACCCAAAAAAATAATTGCATTTGTATTTTTTAAAGTACGTTTGAATTGACAAGTCCTTGAATATAACTTCTCAAGCTTATATTTATAGAAGTTTATTAAAAGCGGGTGCTGTTAATAAAAGTATTATTTTAATTGTTATGTTTAAAAAAAAAAACACTTTAATTTAGTGATGTTAAAATTACAATTGTATAACTAAAAAGATTATTTGATTTACCTTTGAAAATAAATAATCAATTTTCATTCTACATAACCTGATAACAATACCCTTAAGCATAAAAATCGAATGGCTACTTAAAATTCAATTTCACTAGTCAAAGTTATGTTTTAATACCCATTCATTATATTGTAAAATATATACTTTACGTTTAATCTTATCTTTGTAATGTATAAAGCCCATACGAAATTGGTTTTAAGCACGCGAGCGCGGTGCGAAGGACTTTAGGGGAAAATGTGTTAGTAACAATACACTGTAAAAAAACTTAAATTATAATTTTACAATGATTTATGTATTTTTATAAATATTAACAGGGTAAAAAATATATTAAAAACAAAAGGTACAAAATCAAAATCATAAATCATAAATCATTATCAAAAAATGATAAATCTATGCATAGTTAGTTCCATGCCAATTTAAAAAAATCTAGAGTAAATATAAATTATGATACTATACTATTATGATGCTTTTGGGAGGACCTTGTGCAGGGTCCGTCCGGGTTGGAATCACCATCTTATCCATTAACCTACCGCCAATCAGCAGTGTTTGCATTGTTGTGTTCCGGTTTGGGGATAAGACAGCCGGTGAAATGACTAGCATAGAGTCATTCCATCTTAGTCCTCAGGGTTGGCAATGCATTTGAAGTCTTGTGAATGTGAATGTCTATGAGCCACAGTTTCCAATTACTATCAGCTGGCCAGTGTGCTCGTTTACCTTCCTATGCCATGAAAAAAATGATGAATTACACTGATAACTGGGGTAACGGTACATAAAAAAATAGGTTATACCTTTCATTTATATTACAAAATGATTTGTAACTGTTACACAGACATATCATGTCAAAAAAGTGTTGTTAAGGACAAAAAAACGGTTACTTTATTATCGCGTGTCAAATATATACGTCATAATCATAATTATCAAACGAAGCAGATTCAATCCTAACCCGTTAGTAGTATGGTTGAACTCGCTACAGCAGCTTAGTCTGAGATACCACTATTTGTCTTAAAGCATTAAATAAAAAAAAACATATTTTAATGGTAGCCTAACTGTTTAATAATCGTAGTTCTTCTATGTTATCATTTTTGATAACCGCCCATCAACAAATACCAACAACGTGTTTGCGTTTTTAAATTACTGCCGATTTTCTCTTTTGATTTAGTCAATCTTGCTTCGATAACGTAATCACATTTACATTTAAGGTTTCTTTAATCTTGGTGTGCTTTTACGTTCATTTATCTTGTCTTCACGCACTTTTACAGCACAAGCGAGTGAGCCGGTGTTTAACTATTTATATATGTGTCTCTTTTATCGTCACGCGATCCATATTTTTGTTTCGACAAACTACTGTGCAGAGTTCTTGTCAGCAGTGTGAACAGCCAGCAATCAGTGTCTTTTTTATTAACACGGCAATTATATCTTTTGTTCGTTTCTTGACGAAGAAATAGTTTATAGCTAATCTGTTTCTCGCCAGCAGTAAGAACAATATCTAAACAGTAAAAAATTGGTTCACTCAGCGCGCAATATACATCAAACACCATCTACTTAACATTAACATTACACATGAAGCGCGGCACGCCGGGGGACAGTATTAACATATTTATGCCGCTGAAACTATTATGTCCTTTCATAGCGTTTATTTATGATTATTTGGGCGAATCGTTGTGAATATTTTTGTGGCGAAGTTAAAATCAAGGGCCAAGTGGCGTTCTAAAGTAAACGATTCATGGAATGGCTTGGGAAAAAGTTAGGCTTAGTTAAGAGCAAGATGAGAAATAATTCATTGAAATAAAGATCTTGTATAACGAAAAAAACATTCTTGTTGAAATAACGAAGAAAGTAATATTTTTATATATAAAATAAACCCTTATTACTCCTGGTCACGCTAAGCATTGTACCGACAAAAAAAATCTCAAATTGTGAAAGTTTCGAGAAATTCTCGAAAATTTCTAAGATTATTGTTTTGTATGGAAAGAGAACATTCTCAATGCTCTCAAATTTTTCCGATAATATTCTCAGTCACTTCTTGAGAATGTTCTGCAACTTGTACATTGCTAGTCACGCTATAACTTAAGAACGGCTTAATCGATTTGGCTAATTTTCTTGTTGTTGTGTTTGTCATTGTAGGGACAAAATTAATATGAAAAAAAAAAACCACCGGAAATTCAGAAATTTGCAGCGGGGCGAAGTCGCTGGCAGGCCGATAGTACAAACTATTTAATGGTCAGACTTGACACAGACATTTTGCATCGCTTCGCTTTGGCTTCAGCTTTGCTTCGCATCAGTTTGTGTGAGTTTTCTGTAAAAACCGAAATTTATTATACCATAACAATCTTCCGTACAAAAATATCTAACTGATAGTGGAAACCGCGTCAAAATTCGTTGAGTTGTTAAGGAGGAGTTGGCGGATATTCGGACAGAGAGACGGAGAAAGCGACTTTGTTTTATACTACGTAAAGAAGTGTAAAAGAAGGAAAAAACAAGGATTTAAATAGTGTTAAGAGTGCCAATCAAAGAAATGCCGCGGCATGACCATACATTTTGACCTTAGTTTTTCAGTTGATTCTTATGTCCCTTAAAATTGACGTCCCATTTATTTATTTTCTTCATTGAGGAAAATAAAAGATCAAAATAAAAATAAAACCTGTTTCACGATAAAAATAATACCTAGTAATAGCAGAATAATAAATTCATTTATTTTTATTCATATTTTAATTTATCTTTCAATTTTTTATTGAAGATCCACCAGTTGCATTTAGTTATTTTACAGAGAATCTGTTTGATAAATTTTCGCAGAAATTTCACTCCCACTTAGGTATTATTTTTCATCAATTTTCGGATTGAAGTCTTGAGATTAGAAATGTTTGTATTGGCCAGCAGAGTCGCCTGGGGTGCTCGTTTGCTTCATGCCATAAAAAAACCAAATACCTGTATATCAAGTATCCAGATTCTTGTAACATAGTCGAGGATAACCATGTGAAAAATACAACTTAACATACATACATACCTTCACGCCTGTAATCCCAGAGTGGGCTAGGCAGAGCTACAGAATTACAACTTTAAAAATTTGTTGATAATTCAGTACCTAACCACAATTTGCACAAATAGGCTAAGATGTTTACCGGCATATTAGTGACATGTTGCAAGCCTATCGCCTAACAGTACTACAAGCCTATATTCCCTTTGTCGCCTCTTACGACATCCACGGGAAGACATGGAGTGGCACTATTCTAACCCGGCAACCACACGGGAAAAAATACAACTTAAGAAGTGGAAAAATCCGGTTATACCCAGTAGCCGGGTGCAGAGGCACTGGCCCGGGTTGATTATGCAATACCCATAACCCGGGAACTAGGAACTGAACATGACTGCTTTAACTTGCTCTCTGTTACACCGTAACATACGTTATAAAAAATAATGAGTATGTTACGGTGTGACAAAACAAATGTTTATTGAATTGAAGAAACTTATCTGAACTTTTAAAATGCATTGTAAAATAAATATCTATAGAAATCTGTCAATATATGTTAACAGATACAGATGTAGTGCATAATTGTTTTCCATCGTATTTTGTCGGAAACGTTCGTATCTGTCATGCTTCTTCAGTCAACCTCAGTACTTTTGTACTGTGACGAACTGAAATAGCAAGACACGTTCGTACGTTTCCGTGAAAATACGAAGGAAAACAATTAAGCACTACATCTGTAAACATAGTCGATTGCATGACCACGCGCGATTACGTCAATCCTATTCAATACAGGGTGGTAAGAGACGACAGCCTAACCAAAAATTAGGAGGTTATGTTTCTTTAGTAGTTAATTTTTCTCCAAGAGAATATACTTATATCTGTAGCCGTTCTTAAGTAACATTTTGTTAAAGTTTGACCTTAACATATGATGACAATGACCAAACCTTGAAATTACCGAATATACCTTAGATTTGACATCATTTTTAAATATTACTAATTTATTCCTTAATTTCCTTCCACAGTGTATGTACTGTACCCCAACGAAAACGTTTAACACTTTATTGCGTTGTCATAGTAAAGTTTAAACATAACATCTAATGACACACAAGACAACGACAATGACATTCACAACGACAAGGTTCTAAGTATGCTCAACACAACACAACACAAGGTTATTGCGTGACTGAGTACATTCTTTGATTTCTGCCTCGTTAACGTCTACACACCAGAGAGATTTAAACTGATTGGTTTGAATAATTTCAGTCTTTTTTGATCGGCCCCTTATTATGGTCACCTTTACAGAGGTGCATAAAACAATCGCCACTGTCAAACTTACGAACTGGGGGGTTATTATGACCTAGCTATGCAGTTGATTTTACGGCAAACGTAAAGGACTGAGCTATAGCACCATAGCACCATCACCACCAACCATCCACCAACCATCCCAACCATCAACCAACCATCAACCATCTTATCCATTAACCTACCGCCAAGCAGCAGTGTTCGCATTGTTGTGTTCCGGTTTGGGGATAAGACAGCCGGTGAAATGACTAGCATAGAGGCATTCCATCTTCGGCCTCAGGGTTGGCAACGCATTTGCAGTCTTAGGATTGCGGTCTTGTGAATGCGAATGTCTATGGGTCACAGTTTCCACTTACCATCAGGTGGCCTGTGTGCTCGTTTGCCTTCCTTTGATATAAAAAAAAAAAAAAAAAAATAGCAGTTACATAGCTCTGTGGGCGGGGGTGGGTCCAAATCAACGTTAGTTTGCGACCGGTCGCCAGATGATATGGGTCCGTCCCTATGTCAATCTACTTGTCCGGTAGTTGGTTTGGCTAACGGCCGAGGGTGGAGCTCACAGTTGCTATGATACCCCAGGCAAGACTGGTTGTGTTCCTTCCCGAGGTTGCTGCCTGTCAACTACTCGGTTTCCCTCGGATTAAACGAGTAGAACAGAAACAACAGTCGCACTCCTGACCGTCCTGTTTTCACCCCTCCACGCCTCCTACATTTCCTATCCAATCAGCTGCAAGCGATGTTGTGGCATGTCGCAGCGGGCCTCCTATCCAATAGGAAAGGATGGGGGGCAGTAAAATGCCACCCGCGTGTTTGTGCCGTGCGCGGGGACCCGTACGGGTGGAGAACGAGATCCTGGTAGGCTGAGTTTGAAGAGGGTCGGAGTAGTTACCCTCGGATAACAACACGCCACTTTGGCTCGGGATTCATCTCACACGGGAGGTTCTGGCCCAGCCAGTCAGAATCAATCGGCTGTCGCGTCTACAGTACTCTGGCCGCGGGCGAGCGTTCTGGGGTGATGAGGTCAGTAGCCGGCGGAGTACGGCCCCGAGTCGCTGTAGTGGTGACGGAGGGCTTGACATCGTGCGGGCTCACTTGACAGCTCACCCCGGAGCGCTATATCGGACTCGTATCCCTGATGGGTCAAACCATCCCCAGTAGGAGGGCTCCGAGGAGGGGGGGAGCGAGTCGGACGAATATTTTTAGATGTACAAGCATGGAACATAAAACTAATAATAAAAAAGATGAAAGTAAGGGAGTGGAAAAGGCAGAAGTGGGAGGGAAGCCGAGCACCAACAAGATGGTGCAAGGGGGACCCCTGCAGATGCCAGAGCGTAAGGGAGCGGAAGGGGCAGAAGCAGGAGGGATGCCAAGCACCAACAAGAAGGTGCAAGGGGGACCCCTGCAGATGCCGTGGAGTGATTTAGTAAACCTGTCCTTGGACGACGAGGAGCGTCTGCTGAACCCACCATCAACTTCGGAGGAGGGAACCGCCACGGCGGCAACACCGACGGAGGGAGGCGAGTTTAGTAGACCACTTACCAAGGCAGGGAAAAAGAAGGCCAGACAGGCTAGGAGGAACCAGCATAGGTTAGCGATGGCGGCGGGAGAAAACCCTTGCCACATTCAGGCGAAGGGGAGGCCCCCGCCGCCAGGGAGGGCGCCGAAGTTGAAGCGGCAAACAACTGACCCGGACGAAGGACCCTCGACACGGCCTCCAGCGAAGAGACCAAACCGCGGTGACTCGCTCGCGAGCACCCGTGCGACCGCAAGGGAAACACGGGAGCTCGCAGTGGCGATCTGCCGCGTGGACGGTGTACCGCTGGATGAGTCGCTAGGGACCGAAGTCCGGAGAATTGTTAGCCGTTTCATTACGGAGGCGATTAAGGAGCAGGGAGTTCGAGGGAGGCAACTTCAGTTCGCCATGTCGGGATTGGTGTCAGAGGGATTTTTCCTTGTGACACCATCCACGGCAGAGGCGAGGGAGTGGCTTCTTGAGAAGGACCTGGGGGAGCCTCAGGGGCATAGGCTGCAGGCCCGGATGTTGAGCAACACCCGGGTCAATGTATGGATCCCAGGCCCGCCGGAGGAGCTCCTGGAGGATCCGCTCCTCTACCTGAGAGCCCAAAACTGGGACAGGGAGGGGGAGCTGAAACTCCAGGAGTGGACGCAGATGGGGCGGGAGAACCTGGCCACGGGTATCCGGGTATGCTACTCGGTGCCCAAGAGCGTAGAGGATGCGTGGGGTGCGGAGGCCAGCCAATGGCTGTTTTTCCAAGCCACACGCATCAGGGCGCGCTTGGTCAGGGCTCAGCCTCGGAGGAAAGATGTGGAGGCAGAGACCCCGGGTGGGAGGGGGAGCTGTAGCTGCAAGTGCAGCTGTGGCGACCCAGCGCTGCAACCCGGAAACCAGGCAGAGGCAGCCCCGGTCGATGACCATCCACCACGGATGGAAACCGAGGGGGGCTCCTCAGCCTAGGGAAACGGGGGGCAGCTACACTACACATAAACACAACCAGGAATGGACAACACAGACAAACAACCAGCACTACACAACAACACACACAACACAAACTACAAAAAAATAAGAATATGTCAAGTAAACCTTCAGCATTGTAAGGACGCAATGTCGGAACTATGTCAATACATAGTAAGGGAAAAGATTGATATAGTCCTGATGCAAGAACCATATGTATGGAAAAACCAGGTCACAGGCCTGGGAAGCCTGGGGGGTGACCTACACTTCGAAAGAAATGGTGAGTTACCCCCTAGGGCATGCATTTATGTTAGTAGAGACTTAAGAAATATGGGATGCCTTGTGACCATATGTTTCAGAGACCTAGTCGTGGTAGAAATCAACCTCGTGACAAGGACTGGAGAGAGAATCAAAGCAGCGATGGCAACATGCTACATCCCAGGTGAAAGCAACGCGCCAACTAGAGAATTGGAGGAAACGATTATAAGATATAAAGGTAAGAAAACACCCATTCTTGTAGGCTGCGATGCAAACTCACATCATGAGGTGTGGGGGAGCACCGACACCAACAAGAAGGGGGAAGCACTACTAGAATTTATTGTAAGTAATGACCTGGACATACATAACACAGGGACAACCCCAACCTTTGTAACCAGGGCTAGAGAGGAGGTATTGGATATAACAATTACCTCAGGGGGGATAGGCAAACATGTAAGAGACTGGAGGGTGGACCGGGAGGACAGTATGTCGGACCACAGAAGACTACTGTACGGCCTGGACTACTACACGGAAAGAACGAAAATAAGAAACCCTAGGAAAACGGATTGGGAGCAATATAACGACATACTGAGTAAATGGACACCGAGCCATAGAAGACCAGAAACGAGTGAGGAACTGGACAGAGCTGCAGAAGATCTGAACAAGGCCATATCAAAAGCCTACCTATCGGCGTGTCCGGAAAAAACGAGCAACGGAGACAAAGGACAGCCGTGGTGGAATAAAGAGATACAGAAACTGAGGAAGAGATCTCGTAAAGCGCTAAGATCAGCTCTGAAAAGGAACAATGATCAGTGCTGGCACGAGTACAGAAGCATTAGGAACAAATATAACACTGTCCGCTCAACAGACATCTGACGGTAATAGGTATTAAACAGAACCCTCAATGCCCACACTGTGGCAAAGAGGAAACTAGTCAACACGTCCTAGCCGAGTGTGTCATGTACTCGTCACTGAGATACCACACATTCGGAGAGGACGTTTTGTCCACAGAAGATCTCAAAAGCATCAACCTACGGGACGCACTGTTGTTCTGTAGGAAGACAGGAAGATGGGATCGATGCTGGATGGGAGCGCCGCCGGGCCAGTAACCTGAGGCACGACTGAGGGGAATAGGGCAGAATGAACGGCTGACCGAATCGACTGCCCGCCTGCTTCGGCTGGGCGTCCTCACTTATCATCATCATACATAGCTCTGTCCTTTTCTCTCAGCGTCAACTGAACTGCAAAGTCATAATAACCCTCCCAGTCCGAAAGTGACAGACGTTTTATTCCAAATCGATAAACTCAACCATGAACATGTAGAAAGTGTTCAAAAAAAAAAAAAAAAAGGTTTTTATTTTTATTTAAACATATTCGCACCTGTGTAAGAAGCGGCCGCCATATTGCAAATGAAACTGCTTGTCTAGATTAGAACTTGTTCTATAGCGACTGGAGTTTGTTCGGCGATACATTGAAACTTTCGCATTGAATAATACTCGGCTAACGTACTAAAGCTCGGAAGCTCGAAAACAGCTTTTTGTTCGAAGATGTTGGACAGGACTTGAGTAAATTTTGAGAAAATTGTGATCAGTTGTACAAGGAATGGAAGAACAAGTTTCAAAGGCGAATAAGTTTAGCTATGTTGTTTTGCCTTTGCTGATGTATAATGTAGTTTAACGTAGGTTCACATTACATTAAATTGTATTAAATTATTAAAGGTAGCTATTAAAGTTTGTAGGTAATTCGTTTTTACTTCATTTCATATACTAATTATGTATATGAATCTAAAAGTAGGTACATTACAATTTAATTGAATGAATGGGTACTATTTGTGGGCAGGTAGGAGCATATGATTAACTTAATGTCATTATTATTTTCCATTCGTCCTGGGCCTGCGTGCAACGCAAAGCATTCACATTCGTAAAAAAACTTTTGTATCTTGTTTGTTTTAGTATTTTTCATGAGTTTACATGTTCACTATGTTGGTGTACTCTTTAATTTAGTAACTGATGGGTAACTGTCATTGGCCTTCTTTTATGTAACTAACACTATGTAATAAGTATATTTACGGCCGTTGTTGTCCTGAATACCAATATATTAAAAATAAATTAAAAATAATAATGAATATTGCTGACATGACTGATTAATCTAGGAGTATGAATCGTTAAAGGCTTATAAATCACAGGTAATGTAATAAATAAATTTGGTACAAACTAATATTGGAAAAATATCTATTAACTTAACAGCAGCACTTTCAAACTAAATTCTAATTTCTAATTTTTTATATTTATAGTTTTTCTTTAGTATCTAGTTGTTCCTAATTTACATGTAACATAGTTAATATATGCTATAGAAGAGCGGGGTCTCCTGGCACAGGTATATTTTTACTTAAACGGAGACTTCATCCATGCATGTGATTTTATGTAAGCAGAAACAAAATAAGATATTTTCTATTTCTATAACAGCAGCACTTGGGGGTAGAGTATAATAAAATAAAAATAAAAACAATACAAAGCTATTGTATATGTACGTGTTCCAAAATGGCGTTCGTAAGAATAAATCAAAATCAATAACTCTACAAAATATAAGCTACGTACGCCTGTATTTAACATCAAGGACATCTTTTGTGGAAATAACAACTAAATAATACCTTTAAACCCACGCAATACTCTTTTACAAGCAAATAAGTATATCACACTAAGAACAGCCATTTTGAATTCCTACATCAAAACGTTTCATTTTACACTATCCTATCATAATTAATCCAAGAGAGGCCCTTCTGTATACTTTGAAAAGGGTTCTGACACGATAAGGTCTCAGGTGACTCAAATTATGGTCTTACAACTTCACCAGCGAACTAAGACCCTTTTTTATTACTAGTTTGTAAATGGAAAAGGGGTCTTGTTGGATTGGTTGCTATAAGCCACGGAAGGCTAGAGTATTGGAAGGTTATTTAAGAAGGTACTAAGTGATTTTAGTGGAAGTATGTCGGTATGTAAAATATTTGACGTGGGTCAATTGTTTTTAAAGTTGGCCGGCTTGCAAAAATAAAACTTGCTTCAACGATTTCGATTTTATTTGCTAACACGCCTACTTTTCTTTTATAAGCATCTTTAAGTTGTGCCTTGCAAGTTTTTTATTTTATAAGTTATTAACTCAAACGTGACTTGCGGCTTAAGTAAATATACAAAATAAAAATGATGTATACTTCTGTTTTTTGCAAGATTCGTGCGTCACCGTGTACAAAAAGAGTACACTACTTTGCAAAAAAAGGCCATTTTTTTTTGTTCCTTAATTACGGCGTTAAAGATAAGATTTCATGCTGCAAGACATTAACATAATTTAGTCAGAGGAATAATAAGATTATTATGTAAAAAAATACCTACAATAATTAATTTATAAAATTAATTCAAACCTAACACTATTTTATTACTTAACTCGAACGAAAGTCTTAAGTAAAAATATTCCATGACACTTTATATATTTTTGATTAAGCCTATGAAATAAAATTGGCGCAAATATTACGGACCTAGAGTGGAACATGACATGTGATTTTTGATCATATACAAGTGAAAGCCAAAAAGAGTAAACCAGCCTTAAATTAGATTGATAACAACGAGTGACAGATAAGACAGTTAGGTGTAAAATGTAGAGTAACCATACTTTAGGACTTTAATTATTAGTTTTATTAGAAAGTTAACAATAGTTAAAATAGGTTAATGTAGAGAACTAAGTTAGTGGAATTAAGTATTCGTCATTAACTGAGCCATACTTAATCAAGTGTTTTGTATTACCAGTTTGATGTCACCCTGTATTTACATTTCCCATGCATAGGTACACTCATCGTATCAAGCAAACGTTGGCAATCTCCGAGCGCTTCCACTTTACTACCAAAAGCATATAAACCGAGTCCTAATTTTTAACTAACCCCCATTTTATCACTACCCCGTAAACTTAAGCATCTAACACGAAAAATATCGCCTTAAACTAATAACAAAAACGGTTAACGTAGTAAAAACTTTTCCGTTTATTACCTACTAAATTTCACACCTTTACGGTTAGGGTAATAAAGGAAATCGAACGTATTTCCCTCTAAGTAGCTTTTATTTAAGGAGGCAGACATATTTTATTACATTAGAAGTCAGTTTTATTACGCTAATGTATGTATTTGGTTTCGTATTTGCGGCGAGAAAATTAGGTACAAGTCAGGAGTAACTATTGTGGGTGAATGAGGTTCCGTAGATCCATAATCGATCTTCTTTTACATACATAAACTTACGCCTTTATTCCCAGAGTAGGGTAGGCAGAGATGCAGAATTACCAACAACTCTAAGAGCTTGATGATAATTCTGTAACCTCATTTTGCACAACTAGGCTAAGATTTTTACCAGCGTATTAGTGACAGGTTGCAAGCCCATCGCGTAGCAGTACTACAAGCCTTTATTCCCTTAGTCGACTCTTACGACATCCACGGGAAGACATGGAGTGGCACTATTCTAAGCCGGCAACCACACGGGGATCTTCTTTTATTGGTAGGAATAGGTTTTAGTCTTCACGAGGACTTAGGGCGGACTTGACCATCATCATCATCGTCATCATTTCAGCCGAAACACGTCCACTGCTGGACATCGGCCTCCCCCAAGGCTCTCCACTCAGACCAGTCTTGTGCTTTTTGCATCCACCGCGTTCCCGCGATCTTCACAAAGTCGTCACTCCATCTTGTTGGAAGCCTACCTACAGCTCGTCTCCCGAACAATAGCTAAATTAAAGTAGTAGTAACCCTGGACCGCTACCTTAGCAGGTAGAGTCCCTACCATCAAGGCTAAAGGGCCTTTTTTTTTAAGGTAACGAGTACTCCTTTGACTTTGTAGATAGCGCTGATTAATCCAAAAGTGAAATAAGTCTGAGGAACCCAAATACTTCGCGGAAATTGTATTTCGGCTAAAATTAGATTTTTGTGAGGAATCGTGTATTTTGATTTGATTGGATTCTATTCAAACTGTTTGTAGAATACGAGGTTCTAAAGGAACTTTAATGTTATAAGGTTTCATCTTTATTAATCTCAATAAAGCGTGTAATCTCATTTATAATGAGAAAAGTTTGGCAATATTGATGTAAATCTCGGAATGAACCGGTTTTTTATTTTTATTTTTTATGGCATGGGAAGGCAAACGAGCACACAGGCCACCTGATGGTAAGTGGAAACTGTCACCCATAGACATTCGCATTCACAAGACTGCAAATACGTTGCCAACCCTGAGGACTAAGATGGAATGCCTCTATGCTAGTCATTTCACCGGCTGTCTTATCCCCAAACTGGAACACAACAATGCGAACACTGATGCTTGGCGGTAGGTTAATCGATTAAGATGGTGGTACCAACCCGGACGGACCCTGCACAAGGTCCTCCCACAAGTAAAATTATTACTGTCGATTTTTTCACTACCGAAGAAAATAGAACTGGAAAAAATACCTATCATATTTAACTTTTTACCTATCATATTAAATTTGCTCTTGCTCTTGCTTTAAAAATATCGATACGAAACAGCAAACCGTACTGCAGCAACATTCTATTTTGTGCATTTTGATTAGTTAAAAATATGGTCTTTCGAATATTGTTGGCTCTATTTTTAATTCTGACTGTTATATCGCTCCTGTAATAGATAGTAGACAATGAAGTGTGACTGGGACAGATCACTATAGACAATAAACGCTCCCCGCCGAGTCAATCAATACTGACTAAATCGTTCATCGTACGTATCCATTAGGGCTTGGAACGCACTGCTCACTTGTTAAAGATGGAGTCACCAAATTATTATACTGGGTTGTTTTGTTAGTATCAAGGTTTAAGTATCCTTTATATTTATTTTTAATACGCAGTTATCCTAGTTGACAGTGACCCTGCCTACTAAGTCATCGGTCCCAAGTACAATTCTTGAAAAGGGCATTTTCTTTGTGAAAAGCGCGTTTCTAAGTATTAGATTCTATGTGCATTGAAGTAATGTATATCTCTATGCACGCATAGTACAAGCCTAGTAAACGACTAAGCCGATTTGCGTGAAATCTTCCCTGGTTTTATTTTTATTAACAAAAAGAACTTGTAATGTCAAGTATCGAGTTTTGTGGAAAGTTTATGTAAACTCATATTAATTAATCAAAGTCGTTTGAACCGTTTTAAAATTATTAGCTCTAAAATCAAGCATCCTAATTTTGGCAGGATTTAGTATCTATTTAATAGTGATTATTTCCCACGTCCAGTCTACCCGTAATCGGGCCGGTGCAGTTCCAACCCCAAAACATCAAGCGCCATAAATATTCATCATTATTAAATAATTACGAATTTGTGGCGCTTGCAGTGGAGACCGTGGGACCTTGGTCAGCCGATATGAAAATCTTTATTAAGGCCCTGTCATCCCGGCTCATAGACACCTCCGGAGATCCTAGAGCTGGTGCTTACCTCTCCCAAAGGATTGGGCTAGCTATCCAGAGAGGTAATGCAGCCAGTGTCATAGGGACCATGCCGCGAGCGGACCTGCTAGAGGGGGTGTTATTTTTATAGTGGTGATTCTTATTTATATCTTAAATATTTGAGTAGCTTAGTTTTATTTTAATTTTAATAAGATTAGTTTTAACTTTTAATCGTACAGTCAACGTCAAAAGTAAGTGATCAAAATTAACATTTCAAAACATGTTCAAGCATGACGCCCCAGATAAAACAGATTATAACAAAGTGTCATTTTCAACTGAATATTTATTTAGTCAAAAGAAAATGATCCTAAACGATGCCATAACTGTCTCTTTACAGAAAATTTCAATAAAGAATATATATTTTTTTTACCTAAGAGTCAAGTGTCCAGCAAGATAAAGTCAAAATGACAAAATCTCCAAATGAAAACTAGGGTAATCACGGCAGTTAAAAAGGATTTATTTTAAATGTTGCAAAAAAAACAAAGCGAAGTAGTAGGAACTTATTTCAACCCTTGACGGAAATGAGAGGTGTTATAGTTGTTTCGCGTGTTTGTCTTACGAGTATAACCAACATTAACCGAACGTCTGACTTGTATTCCGAGGTGGTCTTGAGAAGACATGAAGGCCCAAACATTCATATTCACTTACATGTGATAGTTTGGTAGTATTACTGACTATTGCTATTATAGAAAATCAGTTTAATTTGAAACACTCAGTAATGACTTTAACTGTTTGAATGGCATGTCACTTACTTATGACACATTACGAGCTAATTTACTAATGATAAACTACAATAATCAGATACATCTGTCTTAATTTATTGTATATACTATTTTGAGACCCTATTTCATCAGTTTCTTTTGCTGTTGACTGTACTACACTATAGTATATTAAATAAAATTTGCGATTATTGCATGTAAGTATATCCTTGACGCTTCCTCCGGCCGTTTCCTACATCGACGTCCCCGATATCGTCTCATTAATTATTGCTATACGCTGAGTGCCGAATATAAAATGATGCTTTTATTAAGTGAAGTATGAAACAAAACGTTAACGTTTCAATTACTTTATGGCATTACTGTTCGTTTGATGTTTTGGAGTTTTCGAGACGTATAATGGCACCATATAGAGCCCGTTGTTTCTATTTTTGTAACTGACTTCAAAAACGTAGTAGGTTAAACTTTTTTTTTTTTTTTTGGCGCGTGGGATGGCAAACGAGCACACAGGCCACCTGATGGTAATATGGAAACTGTGACCCATAACTGTAACCCATTCACAAGACTGCAAATGCGTTGCCAACCCTGAGGACTAAGATGGAATGCCTCTATGCTAGTCATTTCACCGGCTGTCTTATCCCCAAACCGGAACACAACAATGCGAACACTGCTGCTTGGCGGTAGGTTAATGGATAAGATGGTGGTACCAACCCGGAAGGACCCTGCACAAGGTCCTCCCACAAGTAAATACGTTCCACTGTATGTTTTTTTATGTATGTTCACAGATTTCCCCGCCAATTGTGGACCGATAAAAAAAAATTTGGTTTGACAGAACTATTGAGGTGGTCCCATTGTCACTTAATCTGAATCTGATGAGGGGATCAGTGAGGAATTGTGGGAACTCCTCAAATATGATTGGTAAATAATGTTTGGTATGGTTTTAGTATTTTTGGTAACAAGTCTACGTTTGCATTGAGAAAGTATCATTTGCTGAAGTTGAAATGATGATGAAGACCACAGATGAACACCGGAACTCCTCAGAGGTACCTTTTATAAGGGTGGCGATTATTATGGCATTTTATCTCTTTTAAAGCCCTGTTGTTTGATCAGTAGTTAACTCAACTAAATGTTAAAATTAGAAAAATGATTTGAAATTTTGACACATTTCCTTGAGATTTAACCATAACTTAAGATTTTTAATAATTAGTTAGTTTAACTTTCCTTAACGGTGGATTACTCCTTAGTTCTGTATTGCTATTGTTATCCTGACTTCTTATTTCTATTTTTGATTATTTTAAATTTTGTGTATATTTTTGACGATTCCAATGTAATTTCTTGTACTTTTGGCATAACAGGCAATGTATACTGTGACTTACTTTGGAAAATAAAATGTCATTCATTCATTCATTCACATTTCATTTCAGATTTCAGATTTCAGAGAACATCGATTTGAAGCTATTAATAATATCGTACAGCTGCAAAGTTTCTCCAAACAACTTACAAAAGTACTCGTATTAGATATCTTGCACGTGATTTTATCGACTTGAGCAAGTATCGGACTCAAATGCGATATACGGGTAAACTAAGTTTTTTTCTTGTATACAGTGTACAATGATGTTCATATTTTTGGAGGAGCCATGTGGTTGCCGGGTTAGAATAGTGCCACTCCATGTCTTCCCATGGAAGTCGTAAGAGGCGACTAAGGGAATAAAGGCTTGTAGTACTGTTATTCGATGGGCTTGCTACCTGTCACTAATATACGACCACTCACTGACCTGACCTGTCACTGACGATCTTCAAATTTATTCCCAGGGTACGCTTGACGATCTCTCTTCCGTAGTTGACGCTGCCAATGAAGATTTAAACCGTATATTACTCTGGTGCAATGGGTTTGGGCTAAAGGTAAACCCTACTAAAACTCAGGTAATCGTCATAGGCAGCTCCAACCTTATTTCTAGAGTCAACTTTGAAAATCTTCCCCCAGTTTTTTTCGACGGTGCTCTTATTCCTTACTCTCTACAGGTTCGCAGCTGTAGGATCTCTAAGACGACTTCAAAACTTTCTGCCTCTTTCTACTAAAATTGCGCTTGCTCAAACTTTACTCCTTCCTATTTTAGATTATGCTGACGTGTGCTATCTGGATCTTACTGAGGAGCAACTAAATAAGCTTGAGCGTATTCAAAATTTGTGCATACGGTTCATATTTGGGTTACGCAAGTATGACCACGTCTCCATTTTTCGCAATCAGCTCAAGTGGCTCCCAATCCGTGCTCGTCGTAACTTTCATATTTTAAGTCTCCTCTTCAGCGTACTTTTCAACCCTGCAACCCCGTGTTATCTTAAGGAGCGTTTCAATTATTTTAATTCAGTTAGAGCTTCCCAAAACCTTCTTTTGTCAGTCCCCTTTTCTTCCACTAAGTTTTACTCCAATTCCTTCACAATCCAGGCAATAAGGCTATGGAACGCTTTGCCTACAGAAGTAAGGCGTGCTCAGTCTATTTTTATTTTTAAAAGCAAGCTAAAAAAGGACTATTATCTATCGCTTCCGTAGTTTTTCCAAGATTTCTTTTACTTTTATTTTTTACCATCGTATGTTATCTTTGTTTGGCTGATTTCTAGAATTTATGTATATATATATTTCATAGTTGTATAATAATATGTATGTAGCGTGTATTTAGTATGTATTTATTAACTCATTTACTTTGTGTATGAGTATATTTATATGTAGTTTATATATGTGTAAGTAGTTTCTTGTAGTTTAGTTTGAGTTCTGAAGAATTTAGTTTACACCGCCTGCCATATATTTTTGTCATTATTATTTCTCTGTCCAGGGTTGTCTGGAAGAGATCGCTATTTAGCGGTAAGACCGCCTGTTGTATACCTATAGTTAAAATGTACTGTTCCGTGTTTTGTTTTTTTTTGGTGTTCAATAAAGAGTATTTGTATTGTATTGTATTGTAATATACACTGTTAAACATCTTAGCCTAGTTGTGCAAATTGTGGTAACAGAGTTATCAACAAGTATTTGGGGTGGTTGGCAATTCTGTAGCACTGCCTACCCCACTCTGGGAATGAAAGCGTGAAGGTATGTATGTATGTATGTATGTATTTTTGGTGGAGGAGGGTAATTAATGGTTTTGACCTTTATTTATGTACTGGACCCGATTCTAAATGCACATCGCTTAAATAGTCTAAAACTAAATAGTCTAATTTTAAGACAAAGTTTAGATGGCAGATTTACACAGTGCTATTCCAGAATGTCAAGCTGACAATGTATAAGACCGCCTAAAATAAGAAACGTCAGATTCAAATTAGCGCTGTCTTGGCGCTGTCATTTGATTGTGACAGCTGCTTAAAGAATAGCAAAGTGTTTTAGCGACACCTTAATAAAATTAGGAAGCTTAGAGTCCACTGTAAAATCGGGTCCACTATCAGCCCAATCAATAGAACCTTAACCCAACATAGAACGGTGTCACAGTGACATTATAAAACAATTTGTTGCACACTTCTCATGTCTTGAATCATAACGTCACTGTGGCACAGTTCTATGGTAAATCAGGGTTCCAATGGGGTGATAGTGCGTATGATTGCCTGTTCCCTTGTAAAGACTGAACAGATAGCCTGATTTCGATAAACGAGGTGAGGTTAGATTCATCTTAGCGTCGCGAGTGTCACTTGGAACCACAGTTTTACAGGTCGCTCAGAGCAAAACTTTAAGCGGGTGATAAACGAGGTATTAAAAAAAAACTGTATATGTTGTAGACGAAATTTGGTAATGTTTTTTTAAGCTACTACTACTTCTAATGAAAAATTAAGAATTTTACAGAAAACACCCAGAATTTGATAGTTACGTGTTAATAATGCCCCAACAAGCGTTGTCTTGTGAACAAAATAATCTATTTCGGATAGTTTTATGTCTGCTGGACCAAATTTGATACGTTTTAAGCGTCTTTCTTGTGTAGTTTTCTAATGAAGATTGAGTGAAAGGTAACTGTCACAGTTAGTGTAGTTTTCTTACGAGTGCTTCCCAAGTTCGGTTTTAACTCAGAGATATGGCAAGCCATGTGAATGACTGATACCTTAAAAGAAAGAACAAAAAACAGGCATATTTTAAAAGTGTTTTAACATTTCAAATATATTTAATCATTTCGAATGCCTCCATTTTAATTTTATTACAACAAAGTCGCTTAAAACTTTTTTAATCTTGTCCATTACCCGTAGACATTAAACTACCCAAAATAAATGATTACACCTTAATAACACGTAACTATCAAATTCTGGGTATTTTCTGTAAAATTCTAAAATGTTCAATAAAAAACTACGAAATTTCCTCTAAGACATATACTTACAGCTAAAAATGTTCAAAAATACCTCGTCCATCACCTTCTTACAACTTTGCACATAGAGACCGAATACCCTCTATAAACATACATACATACATACATCACGCCTGTTGCACAGAAGGGTAGCCAGATACCACTTCTTTCCACCTGCTACGATCCGGATCTTTCGCTTCTTCCACATTCATGCATCGAGTGAATGCACGTCGGTTTCGGGTAGGTACTTAAGATTCTGCCCTGTACCAGTATTTTTCCCAAGATATACAGCTATCAACAGTAATCCAAAGTTGACATCAAGTGGCCGCAACCGAAATATGCTGTGATTTTAAGATTCATTCATAATATAAATACATTTTAAAATTTGATAACTACCTATTACTAACTAGGTACTTATATCTATATGTTAATATTCCATTTCTGTGAACTCATTCACATTATAACACGCTAGCTCGAGCAAAAATTTTTAACAGAATTAAAAACGTCGAGGAAAACATTAAGGAGTTAGTTTATTTACTAAACTACAAGCTCAAGTCATCAAAAACCTATCTAAGAGAGAAATCCCCTTTCTCGAAACATCGCTGCTGTCCTGCAGTGGACATTTATGGCCGTGGCATTATGCCAGGAAGACTTGCCTTGCCTCTTTATGCTATTCTATTACGATCTTAAAATCGCGCCTTAGACTGTTTTCTGAGACATGTTTGAAGTGCCTTCTCATATTTTAAAGTTGGTTGATAAATGTAAGATTAAGGTTGGTTGATTAAAAAATTGATTAATAACAAAAAGCAAGTTTTAAGTGAGTGGAAAGGTCGGGTCGGTCCTAGTGACAAAGGATATAAGTCTTCTGAAGATGAAGTGAAAAAGGGTTTAAGTCTAGTAGGTACACTCCGGTCATGTATAACCCTTTAATTTAATCGCCCCATTTTTCCCAGTTGATCCAAGTACGAAATAGGATATTTAATTTCAAGAAAGGTGATTTTTAACGACGGTTTAGCTTGAAGGAGTACTTTAATATAATAAAACATTAAATCACATACATTTATTAAATCACGCCTGTTTCTCAGAGGGGTAGGCAGAGTCCACTTCTTTCCACTTGCTACGATCCTGACAAATCTCTTTCGCTTCATCCACATTCATACTTCGAGTCATGCACGCTTGGGATTGGTTGGATTCGGTATATTTCCAATATTTCTCCGATTTAATTGGAAAAAATATGCCTAGGGCGGCCCCTTCCGACCCTTCCACTCACTTTCACTCTGTTTATCTCTTTCGTCAATCTTCTTTCATCCATCTTTACCAAATGACTGAACCATCGAAGCATGCCCTTTTCATTCTTAGTCACTAGTGTCACTACATCTTCTTTTAGTCCACATTTCTTCTGACTTTTTCATTCCTTACTCTATCAATCAGTTTCACACCACACATACTGCGCATTTCAACTGCTTTACGACTTTCATGCTTGTCCTGCCACACCCAACATACAATACCATACATCGGAGTAGGGGCTAACACTCCATTGTGAACATCCAGGCGGTGTTTTTGTGACACGTCCCTTCTGCTCACAAAGGAGTACAGGGCCCCATTTAACAAAATGTAAAAGGATGATCCTACACAAATTGTCCTAGTCCCACACTAAGCCCTAGGTTTTTACTACATACAGAGATATGTACACTAGATACATGGAAGCCATCAAAACTAAGGTACAAAATAATACTCGTGTTCATTACACAAAAATAGGCATTGAACCCAGGACTGCGAGCATCATAAGCTAGATCACTATCAACTAGGCTAACCACACCATTATGAGTACTCAACTGACCGTACTCCATCCTCCTGGTTATGATAAATTAATTTCGTGTCCGTTAATTGAGGGATTTCCGAGGGGTCTTCATTATTTATTCTTAAAATGCGCCTTTAACCCGTAGGTACGGGTTAATTTGAAAAGGTGGGTCCGTGCGTTGGTTAGCCAAACATGCTGATGTGTACATGTTTAGAATTATAACGTTGGAATTATTTGCGTAGTGGGTTTGAGTTCGAAACGTGATGTTAAAGAGTTATGGTGATAAAATGTTTGTTGTTTTAGGTTATTTTGATGGTTTTAAGTATCATTATCAGAAGAAAAACATCCATTGAAGACCAGTTCTGGCCTAAAAACCAGTAACATGCTGAGCAGGAACCATTTTGCTCCGTCTGACTCTAGTTTATTTTTTTTTGTATATTTATTATAATTTGTTAATTTGTTATTTTGTATTTATGTTAGACGTAAGTAAATTAAATTTTTTTCCTTCTTTTCTTGCATTTTTTTTCTTTCATTGTTTTGCCATAAATACCGGTCCTTGGCCACTAGCATCCATCGGTTTCCTGACACCTACGTGTGTTGACACGTGTGTTCACAGCTGTGACATCTTTCGGTATGCCGTTTCTACTTGAGATCACTTCAAGAAGTCTTTTTGAACAAAACACATTATCTTGATGAACTTTACGATAATTAGGGATCATTCACATCGCACCATTCGTGTGAGGCGAGATGAATACTTTAAAAAAAACAAATTCCATAGACTGTTTCCATAGCACTTAACATCTTTCGTAATTAATTATAACTTGTCTACAATACGAAGATTTTTAGGACTGACAGTAAATTATTACAAATTTATTTAGGTAAGTTACAGACTGATATCTTGCAAAGTAACACTTTCAAAACTGACCTTTTAATTAAAGTAGGTATTAATATTTATTTTGAACTTATTATTCTGTATACACATAAGAGTATCTCGTTGTTATTCCGACGTTTCGGCTGAGTTGCCATGCTGCCGTCATGCTAAATAAAGCCAACTGCATAGTACTAGACGTAAAAGTAAAAGCATTTTAAATTGATTTTTTTTATCAATAGAATATAGAATGCTTTGACTACACTACATTCCAGTTAGCCACCTTTTTTATATTAGGGCACGAAAGCACTGAGGAACTACGGATACAAATTGCCATCGAAAAGGTAATAAGATACTACAAAATATACATGAACTCGACCATATTGTTAAAGGCCTTAAAGCACGGTCAGATTTGTTTGAAGACCATTCCTGCTATATATTGAACTACCTACTACCCTATCGCCACTAACATATAAAAAAGTGTTTCATATAAGTTCTTAACAAAAAAATGATATTAATTCAGTAAGTACCAGCACAGGCCCGCATTACAAGTCAAAAATCTACCAGCACTTCCTAAGCTACTGGCACTGCTGAGAAACGCCGCAAAAAACTCAACAGTCAACCACCAGTCAACAACAACTCAACAACTAGTCAGTCGTTTTCTTTTGTCTTTACTGTAGAAATGACGGATTACAATGGATACTCGCTTGAACAACGCACAGCAATTGAACTAATTTATATTTGTTTGTAAGAGAAAGGCACTTAATGAATCATTAAAACTTACCATAATAAATGGCCGCTAGCCCCGCCCACATTTCTTATAAGTTTTGTAACAATAAAACAAATAATGTGCTCTTGTAATTGCTTAATAAGGTATTTAAATCCTGTTAAAACTCATTTAAATCATAATAAAAACAGATGCATAGCTATCCCACAATGACCCCCCTGAATTAGAACTGTGTATTTATATTTTCTAAATAAGTATAATCTGAATTTGCAGTTTTCCGACTATCTGTGTCAAAAATCACTCATTGGGTAGTCTGTGGTTTAATTTAGAGTTGTAGGTAATTCTGTAGCTCTGCCTACCCCACTCTGGGAATGAAGGCGTGAGTTTATGTATGTATGTATGTATTTAGGCGGGATAAAAACAAACATTCGAACATCTAATCGTAATCATCCTACGAACTTACCCTTAACCGAAAAAAAAAACTCATTGAAGGAATTTACCAAGAACGAAAGCAAGTGAAACAAAAGTCCACTAATTTAGCTATAATAATAAAGCTATTGTACTTGTTTCCTTAGATAAAAGTATCCAACGTTATTTTATGCGGAAACTATTATTTACTCAACAAAGCCTTTCCCAGTTTGTTCATAAATTTTCCGATGCTCATATTTTTTACTTTTCTTTTTACCGGGACACAGGATTCTACTAACTCGAGAACTATAAGGGATAAAGGCCGCAGTAGGTCGGCAATCAAATACTTGGAAAGGAGGAGTATGTAACCTGGAGACCACGTATGGTTGCGTTTATCGCGGGACAAAATGTGGATAAAACATCCGTCACTCTTGTTTCATGCAATAAACGCAGCTATAATTAGGCCCACAGGGCTGGATTTCATTTGTTTGAATTTTTACAAGTTATATAAGCATATTTTTCTAATACTATTTATCCTTCCAGTGACTCTAGATATGACGCATTAACAGAACGTTATCTTAATCGAAAATGTATGGGATTGATGGAAACTCCCGGACGGTCGTGTCGATCCCATGTCGATTCCATACAGTTTTGTTACTACCAACTAGACAAATTGCGTTGTCAAATGCAGGCTATTGCATAATGATTACCTGCTCGTATAAACTGAGCCTATATTCTGTTGATGCATAAAACGAAATGCATAATTTCTAGAACTTTAATGATTGTAAATTAAGTAAATATATGTTTCCAACGGTTTTCATTACTATTAATGTGGTCACAGTTCTAACCTAACCTAACCTAGATAGAAGAAATTGACTAAAAATGCAAAAATGTATACTTAAATACTAAGTGAGTGTTATGTTATTCGATCGTATGTCAGAAAAAAATATATCTGAATTGGTTTTTATGCTACACTTTCATTATGCGGGTGGTAGGACCTTGTGCAGGGTCCGTCCGGATCGCTACCACCATCTTATCCATTAACCTACCGCCAAACAGCAGTGTTCGCATTGTTGTGTTCCGGTTTGGGGATAAGACAGCCGGTGAAATGACTAGCATAGAGGCATTCCATCTTAGTCCTCAGGGTTGGCAACGCATTTGCAGTCTTAGGATTGCATTGCAGTCTTGTGAATGCGAATGTCTATGGGTCACAGTTTCCACTTACCATCAGGTGGCCTGTGTGCTCGTTTGTCTTCTCTATGCCATATAAAAAAAAGGCTTTTTGTGGTTAGTTAAATCAAATTACTTATACGAAATAATGTAATACTGACTGAAGCGCACCCATTCACGACACGTTTAGCTCTGATTGTCTTACCCTGCCTACGAATCTAGCAGTCCAGGATTTGATTCCCGGTATGTCAATTTATATGTGTGATGCGCGGAAGTATTTGTGTGTTTTTTCTATATAAGTATATTCATCGTTACCTTCAAGCTTAGAGCATAGTTTGGGGGTAGGCCAATTAGTGTGACATTATACCCTGATATTGATACATTATTTACTTTTTATAGTATGGTTTGTGTTGTCAATACGATAAAATGACACTTGCATTATTATTTTACTGAGTAAAATAGAGACCCCGGCCTACTGTCCGTTGTTACACTACAGGGTGAAGTCGAAAGATATGAATTATTTAATCGGTCGAGCATTGTTTGAGATAAACGGCCATATCATTGTTTTTTTTGGCTGCGAAATGTTTTGTGACCGTTCTGCTGTTGACATTTTGTGTCTTATTTGTATTTTTAAATTTTAGTAGTGGCACAGTCGTATAAGTAGCTGCACCCTTTAGTACCTTGTCGCTTTAACGCCTTTGACAGATTAGTGCAGCAGTTGAAACATGATGTGAAAGTGACAAGGTACTAATGATGATCTTATAACGCAGACCGCTATCACCACATTCATCCCATAAACTACCCGTGAAATGATCACAAATGATCACAAGATTATATGAAGTCTTGAAACGGCTTAGTCAAGATTAGTTAACACGTTCACTGTCCCCATACAAAACGATCTGAAAATGTCACAAGTCCAACTGAGCGTTTAGTATGGGGATGTGACCCTATAGTGGAAGCACGGACTCCTGACAAAAAGCTTCATGACCCCACATTGGGGGCACCCGGACAGAGAACGTGTTAAATAATACGTATCTAAGGATTACGATCTTGAGACAAAGTCAGTTGGCTCGCTTTAGCATTCATTATCTTGCAGAAAATTTAAACAAAAGATGTTCATTTAAAACTATAAAGAGTTGAATCAAGTACATAATATCTGTGCCTCCTGTGACAAGTGATACAACTCGAAAAACACGATTTTACAGGAGAGCAAAAACAAGTTTTAAAAAAATACTGCTCTTAAACGAATACGTTTTTTTGAACATTGCTTTCGATTTGTATAACATGTAATATCACTTTATTAACTGGTTTGACAAAAATAATGATACTAGTTATAGATTTTAAGATATTTGAAGAAACGTCCGAAATGTATCATTTTACATTTCAGATTAATCTATTTAACTCGTGTATGATGATACAACTCGAATTGTATTATTTAACACAAAAAAGTGTAATCAAGGAGCTCTGGTGATGACTGATACAACTTTTTTTTTAAAGCTTAATTTTTCTTTTATTTCTTGAGTTAGAGGTCTAACCTTTATACACAAGTTGTAGGAAATTGAATAAGTAATCTTTCTGAAGACGAACGGACATAATATGAAAGATTTTAGTGAGTTGCATCATTAGTCACAAAAAATAATCGTAATTTAAACCGTGACTAATGTTACATATCGAGTTATTCTTAGGTCTGGTAACGAAAAAACATGTGTCAAATAATACAAGTAATTGATCATGATTAAAAACGATTGCAATTATGATAATTTTGTTTTTTTAAATTTTATTTTATTATTATTTAAGGAATAAAGGAACTAAACATGAAATTAAATCACTGAGGAAACAAATTAACTTATACTCCTTCATTTCAAAGCAAAATTACGATGTTGCAACAATACAGGAGGTAAATTAACCAGTGCATATTGCCATCTAAAACAAAAACTAAATAGGAAACTACACAAAAAAACAAATAACAATTCTCAATCATCAGCATAATCTAATCACCTACAAAACATGAAAATAATGATAACTAAATCTCAGGTAGGTAAGATATGAAGAAAGTGAAATTAAGCTCGCCGTCAGTCGAAGTAGAAAGTACGAATAGGTAGTTAAGTGACATAGCGCATGGTCCACCTCAATTTCATCTTACTGAATTTGATACAATAATTTAAGTCACCACAGAACGGTAGCATTTACTAACCTGCCACTTCACAAAATAAAACATGTTGGTTGGTAAATAACTATTTCTTTCCGTCGCGAGATTTTTAACGTTTTTATCTTCTGTCATAATATTTTACACAAATAACTAGTTCCATACACACGTAGATCATAATATTGTATCGCAGCCATAAAAGGATATTAACATTAAGTTACCTACAATAGAAATCATGCTTACGCGTCGGTTCAGGCCACAGCGAGCGTGTGCTCCCACCCTCGATGACAGGGTGACCATAGCTATGAAGAAAGAGACCAGACTCATTTTTTCGGAACATGAGTTAGCTATGCCATCGTAAACTAGATTTTTTAAACTATGTTATGTTGAAAGCGACCTATTTTAGCACGTCAATTCACTAACTTATACAATTATGTATAAAACCGCCAATAACGAAATGTGCGTTCTATAATGTCGAACGCAGCCAAAGTACTTGATTTAGTCTATTTTGTCCGTTAAAAGATGATACTTTTAATCTGCAGAACACAGCCAATCGTCAATTAGTCGTATTATACAATAAACAAATGTACTTATCAAGTGAGCACATTTATGTAATCTGCTTAAAACGACTAGGCAGATAGTTGCTTTCAGAAATTTTTGTTTTTCGTTCTACCTCATGTTTGGTAGTTTTTGCAAAGTGATGTTCTTATAACCTTCAATAAAATAAAATTTATTTAAATAAGTGTTTTACTTATAACAATCAGCATATAGCTCTTTCTGTACATATAAATACTACAATCTAGTATTTGTAATTAGCATGAGACAACTAAGGTATAGCATTTAGCACTTTTTATAAAAATACAAGAATTCAATTAATGTATGGTAGTGAATCTTGGGTATGGCAGAAGAAGAACGCAAGCCGGAGTAATGCTGTTGAAATTAGAGCTCTAAGAAGTATGTGTGGTGTTAGGATGATAGATAGAGAAAGAAATAGCGAAATCCGAGAACGATGTGGATTGAAAGAAGATGTAGTGACTAAAATCGAAAAGGGTATGCTAAGATGGTTTGGTAATTTAGAAAGGATGGATGAAAGAAGGGTTACGAAAGATATATGGCGAGCAAGAGTGAGCGGATATGTCGGTAGGGGACGTCCTACACGGACGTACGGTGATCAGATTCGCGATGTTCTGAATAAGGGCCAAATAAAAAGCACCCGAAACTGACGTACGTGCATGAAGAGATTGATGAATGTAGAGGAAGCGGAAGTTGTATGTTTAGATCGGTGCACCTGGCGTTCCGTAGTCTTTGCCTACCCCATTGGGAGACAGACGTGAAGTTATGTATGTATGTATGAATGTAAGAATTGAATATTGTAATCGGTATAAATTGGCTAAAGAAATGGTCACTTTCGTAAAATTACGATCGAAAGGAGGATAGCAAATATTATTATTAGTTCTATATAAAACATCCAAATATATTGTTTTTTTTAAAACCTACAAATACTCCAGTTAATTTGTTTAAAATGTGCTTAATACACTGCATTATACTAAGTTCTAACAATTAGGGTTTTTATAAGAAAACATACTAGGATGTAATAAATATATTTTTTACCTAAAAACGGCTGTATCTCGATACCGAATTTTTATTATTGGTCTCTTTTGCGTAACTATTAGAGACAAACCATTTTATTCTCAACCTTTAAAAACTCAGTCACAAGTTAGTAGACGTGACGATTTAAATATTACACTGTATTATGACACGGTTCTATGGTAAGAATCAATAAATTTGTTTAGATATATTTTTAAGATTTGTATGTATATATGTATGTAAAAACTTTATTGTACAACAGATAAGCCAGAACAATACAATTAATATAAAAATATGTACAATATGTTTATATTTTTCTATTTTTGTATTTATATCGTTGTACTAGACAACGATATAAATACTATAATCAAAGTACAAGCCTAGAGCTTAGTTTGGGACTAGGCCAATTGGTGTGAGATTCTCCCCTGATATTTATTTTATTATTTTATAGTAATTGTATCACTATGCACCAAACTTTACAAGTTCTAAATGGTCGTAATATTCTCACATTTTTGATACAACTGACTTATACATTTGCAAAGATTAGGAAATATTTGAAAACATTTGATATAAATCGAGTTGTATCAATTAACACAAACCAAAAGAAGCAAAAACAGGTTTAATTTTTGATCTAACTCAAGTTGTAACTTTCGAAATACGCAAAACTCTGGTGATAAATGATATAACTCAAGTTATATCAAAAGACACAGAAAATTTTAAAGGTATAAGAACCGTGATTTATGATACATTTTTAGATATATCATCTGGCACGCGAAAAAAATATTGTTATGGTTTTTTGACGTGCTTTAACTAGAGAAATAGCATTTAACACTGAAAATCAGAAAAAAAGGGTCAATTGTATCATTTTACACGAAAGTATCTTGGAAACTAGAAGGCCTAGGAACACGGGAGTTGGAGCAAACGATGCGTTATTTTTTTTTAAGGTGTTTCATGAAAGAAAACGAAAACTCCTATAACTCGAGTTGTATCACTTGTCACAGGAGGCACAGATATATAGCTACATAAAAACCCTCGATGTAACGGTAATCTTTCACAGCTGCTATATCTTGACCATTCCACCAACCATTTCGATTTCACTAGCTTTCTATTTAAACGAACTGCATCCAAATCTGTCTATCCGTTTGGGATTTATGATGCCACAGACAGACACAGACACACAAATGCCTACCTACTGGTTGAGGTACGGCGAACTGACATACTGACAGACAGCCTAGGCTTAGTATTACGGTCCCGTTGGCATTCTTTAGATATCGAACCTTACACTACATAAAGTTTTGTTTATATTTTATAAATCCATTTTTTATAATTATACTAGCCAAAAGCACTGTCTATTCTAGAAAATCTAATTCAAGGCTAAAATCTGTCAGTTCCCATTTTGATTATTTAGTTATTTTAACATTATTTCATAAAAACATGAATGATAACTCGTGTAACCAGCAATATTAGGATAAGTTTTATTGATAATACCTACTCTCAAACCAAACCTGTCACCTGATTGTTACCTGTGATGATGAAATAAAGACTATTCTATTCTATTCTATTCCAAAATGCTGGTTAAAGGTTCAAATCTTGGTGTTGAATTAAATTTTCGAGTTTAATATACTTTATATAAAGTTTATTTATTTATATAATTTATTTAAGACCAGCAGACCCGGCAGACGTCGCCCTGCCCGGAAAAGCAGTGCCACATTAAATACATACATACATATACATACATTCCTTCACGCCTTCATTCCCAGAGTGGGGTAGGCAGAGCTACAGCCACATTAAATATGATATTTTAAATTTTTACCATTTCATAATTAATTCTAACGAATCTACGGTTGAGTCATATTTTTTGGTATCTCACTGTTTACTATGGCTCTATGTCTAAATTATAAAATTGGTTAAATATTATAAATTTGGTGACATACCGATAGCAGCGCCATCTACTGGGTCTAATTGTGTTTTAAATCCATCCGCAACCCATTGAAATATACACACAAAATTTCAAAGCTTCGTCCGTGTAGATTTCGATTATCTTTATTCCCTCAGGAACTTTTTAATATTCCGGGATAAAAAGTAGTATGTATACAGTGTTTAAGCTATCTTCATTCCAATTTCATCCATATCCGTCCAGCCCTTGCGTGAAAGAATAACAAACATCCATCCACATTCGCGTTTATAATATTAGTAGGATAGTAGGATAGGATTAAAGAGCACAAACAGCCATTCACAATTTTTTTTAATAAAACTAGGTATACAAATTAATTACTATAATTTCTGTTGGTTTACGAATTGCGGAATTGGTTCTTTAACCTATCCAAACGACTTGGTCAACATGAACTCTGTACTAACCAGGGAATCAAACCCGTTAAAATACGGTTGCAAATTACCCAACCTAACTAAGTTAGCCAGTTTTTATTACACCGACCCCGGGTTCCAAGTTTCAGATATATGCGACTTGTTTGTTCTCTTTACGTTTAAAACGTACGTAAATCATTTAGTTTTGTAAAAAGATAGTAAAGAGAGTTTGGTATTTTTGGGTGATAAGCGTTTCGATAGTCGTAATCTAGAAAGTAGGTAAGACGAAGATCAAAATCCTGCCAAATTTCAGTTATAGAGATAGAACTGTTGGGGTAGTGTCTTCGTCTTTTTCGCCGATGGTAGGTTGGATGGTAGGTGGTGGTCAGTATGAAAACGGTATTGCTATTGATTGATTATTGTAACTTTATATTATCATAATGTTACTTTATCGCATAATGGAAAATAAAAACAGGGCAAGAGCATGTCTGTCTATTCTTATTTTAGTGGTGTTCCGAAGTCGTGACAATACAAAAACTATCTTATAAAACAACAAGTATGCACTAATTCTCTATTTAAAGTTATTTGGTGCTGTTTTAGGCGATTTTAGTAGGTATAAACACTTTAGTCCCCTGTATCTCAGGAAACAATAATGTCTACTTAGCTACTTGTCAGATTTTTATTATTTGTAGTTTTGGCTGAGAGGGGTGGGGGGGGGGGGGGGCACTTGACTGCAACAAAGATTAGCGCTCTAAAGCTTCATATTTCGTTACCACTTAGTTGGCGTGACTAATATGTATATTTCTGCCAAATTACAGTTTTCTAGTACTAAGAGTGTCTGAGCTAGGCTGCGGACGGACGGACGGACGGGCTAATTTGACTACGGAACCCTAAACACTGAAGCAATAAAGCTAGAATTATGAAAGAGATACAATATAATGCAAAAAATTATGCATTTTTTTTTTACACGATTTTGAATGTTCATTCATTGTTATTCACATGATTTTAATAAACTTCAATAAAGCATTTTTTTGTTTTAATTCAGAAAATTTAAAATGTGGTTTAATTCTAAAGTTAATACGATTCCCACGTACCTAAGCTATAAAAAAGTTCGCAAAAGGTTCTAGTAAAAAATTGAAAAAAATATATTTCAATGTAGCACGGTGCTCTACAAACGCCCGTTCCCGCTCGGTTCCGTTTCAACCTACTTAAAGCCCGGCCGATTAGATAAGATCAGCTGATTACGGCCATTGAAGTTAACTGGTCGCAATCAGCTGGCTGTTCTACCCTTTGAGTAGGTTTCATACAGAGTTTATAAAAGGTTAAAATAGTTTCGGAGTATAAGTAACAGTACTACAATTAAAAATTAAAACTAAACTTACATAACATTACATTAAATTACGCCTGTTTCCCAGAGGGGTAGGCAGAGACCATTTCTTTCCACTTGCTATGATCTTGACAAATTTCTTTCGCTTCTTCAACATTCATACATCGAGTCATGCACGCACGTCCATTTCGGGTACTTAAGATGCGGCCCTTTTCCAGTATTTCTCCGATTTGGTTCGAAAAAATACGCCTAGGGCTTAACTTATCATTTTCTTAACTTAACTTATTTAAAATAAAATAAAACTAAGCTACTCAAATTAAAATAAAACTAAGCTACTCAGATATTAAAGATGTAAATAATATGTATGTATGTATGTTAACACTTTATTATACAAAAGAAAAAACAGAACAATAAAATTAATATAAAAATATGTACAAAGGCGAACTTATCCCTTTAAGGGATCTCTTCCAGCTAACCCTTGAGAATAAAAATAATAATAATAATCACCACTATAAAAAGAACACCCCCTCTAGCAGGTCCCCTCGCGGCATGGTCTCTATGACACTGGCTGCTTTACCTCTCTGGATAGCTAGCCCAATCCTTTGGGATAGGTAAGCACCAGCTCTAGGATCTCCAGAGGTGTCTATGAGCCGGGATGACAAAGCCTTCATAAATCTTTTCATATTGAATCAGCTGACCAAGGACCCATGGCCTCCACTGCAAGTGCCACAAATTCGTAATTGTTTGATAATGTTCCTGTTCCGTATATTTATATCGGTGATACTGCAAATCCGCGTAAGTAACATTTTAAATAAGAAGCAAAGTGCACCTTTTTAATAAGACAGTAAGGTTTATTTTGCTCTATCATAAATTTGTTAGTTACGCGGTTTTGCAGTATTACCGACGATATGGTACAAACACCGTTCAATGAGTTAAAGCGTTTCACCGTGAAGATAAAACGAATAAATAAAGTCACTTTCGCATTCATAATTATTATACCAGGATACTTACTTTAGTTGTGGGAGAACCTTGTGCAGGGACCGTCCGGGTTGGTACCACCATCTTATTCATTAACCTACCACCAAGCAGCAGTGTTTGCATTGTTGTGTTCCGGTTTGGGGATAAGACAGCCGGTGAAATGACTTGCATAGATAACCATCTTAGTCCTCGGGGTTGGCAGTGCATTTGCAGTCTATGCGAATAACTATGGGTCACAGTTTCCACTTACCATCAGGTGGCTTGTGTGCTCGTTTGCCTCCCTGTGCCACAAAAAAAAAGTGTGCCGATTATAAAGAGCTTCGTATAATTTTGCATTGTTATTTAAGAAGAAAAACACAGTTTTCTAAAAATTAATGAAACTTCTTTAAACTTTCTAGGAACACCCATTACAGTAAGCCTTAAAAATCACGAAACATTATTTACCTAACTTCAGAAAACTCTTACCCGGCTCTCGGATTTGTTAAAGTTTGGGAAACTTAACGTTTACTACGTAGTTTGCTACTACGCCAGTTCTGGCGCCTTGGTAACTTTTTGACTGCGCCAGTTTGCAGTAGCAAAGTACATAATCACATATTTTATCAAAACGGCGACACTAAAAGACCTTGCGATCACAAGTCGACACCTTAAGTCGATGACTATAATACAATCAGGAGCAAAAAAACGGGTCTGAGTGCGTTTTTCATACTAAAGAGGCTCTGTCGAAGCCTTGATTCCTCGCCAGGGGATGCTTTTAGTGAAATCTGATGATGGATACCCCGAGCATCGATACCAGAGTGCCTATAAGATCCAACTGATTGAATCTACGGTTAACGCCAGATTTGTGCATGTTCAGAAAGACATCTAAAATAGCAATACAATGTAAAGGCGCGTCCAGATTATGCGCGGCAAACACTCGAACATTGGCTCGCGCGGCGGCCGCGCATAATGTAGACGGGGTTTCCGCGCGCGGCAGCTCGAACGTTGCCGCGCTCGAACGTGCCGCGGGGCGATCCGAGCGCTGTCGGTTTTTTAGCCCGCATCAAAGGAGCTTCAGTCGCTGCCGCGCGCGCAATTTGAACGGTTTTTTGTGCACGACGAATGAACGTTTGCCACGGACAACGACAAGTGTCGCGAGTTAATACAATTGTATGGGAATTATGATTTGCTGTGCTATAGCAAATCACCTTTACACTACAACAAGGCATGAAGGCATGAATGCGCTGATCGAGTTGGATCGCTTGCCGCGCGCGGCAGCCGCGGTCTACCTAAATTCCGTCGAACATTTGCCGCGCGAGCCAATGTTCACGCGAACACTGGCTCGCGCGGCAGCTGCGCATAATTTGTACGCGCCTTAAGGAAATCCAAATACTGACCCAAACTCTCTCGCTGTGGTGTTAACTGATTGTGCGATAAGTTAGGTATCTTAAGAACTTTTGACCTCCTCTATTGAACCTCGGAGTATCCACCATTAAACCTCACTCGGAACAACCTCTGAAACAAGGCTTCGAAGTAGTCTCGTTTGTATGAAAAACGCACTCTGACCCGTAAGTTTTGCCCCTGAGAGTATTATTTATCTAAACACATCGCTTTGCTAGATCAAAACAGTAGTAACTCAAAATATAACTGTATTTTAAAATCAACTTTAATACGACTACAATGAACTTCAAACAAAACTAGCAAGGATTTTGAGTTGATTCTATTTTTATGTAGCAGTGCGACATATCATAAGTCCTCTATTAAACGTTCAAAACCCGTAGGAAATGACCAGCATTATCACAACAAATTTTACTGTGAGAATTTTCTTGTCTGTGGTAGTAGGTAAAATCTGTACTGTAATTTTGTTTCAGTATAGATTTTTATAACGTTATGAGTTTGAATTTGAAACAGCTGTCAAAACTCAAGAGGGTCTCTATTCTAATACGTATTCATAGATATTAAAACAGTTATCGACTCGAAACGTCAATTGAATATGTTTTTGTAATATAAAACGCACTTTATTTGATTTCGAGTGACTTCAGAATAGGGACTTCATTCGTTTATCTATGATTTAAAAAAAAAACTATCGTCTTGACGGCGGATCAAATTGCCGCCATTATTGTTGTCATTTGTTCGATGGTTTTTTGCTGTTACGAAAGTAGTATAATTTTAAACTTTTGATATGTGTGTAGATAAAGTAGTGTATGCAACTGTACATAATTAGAACTTAAGACAAGAGCTCTCATTATGCATCAGTTGCATAAACTACTATTAAGAGTTAGGCTTGACTGGAATTACTGGAAGTAATCCTCTTTACTTCGTAAATCTTAACACCTATGTACCTATGCTCTGCGTTCTGTTCAACAGAATAAATATGGCTCATGATATTATTTGATCAATGCCATTATCAGCTAATTATTGGCTTCGTACAGCCTCCGAGCACCCTAATTGCCAATTTGGATTAGGCCTTTGTAGTGTCAGATTAACTTACAAGCATAATTATATTCAATTAGCTAAACCCAATGGAGCACCCTTTGTATGAGATCAGTGTATGATTGAATCGGAACTCCCTGTATGTTTTCTGCCTGCTAACGGAATTATCGTGTAAGTGATAGGTGTTCGATTAAGTAACACATTAATTTTGACAAAATAATTGGGTTTTTAGTCATACAAAAGTAAATCTACTAAAGTCGGGGTCAATATAAATGAAAATACCGACCAAGTGTGAGTTGAACTCGCGCACAAAGGGTTCCGCAGCATTATCTATAAAAAAACACGTTTTTTTATGGGAACTACCTTGTTTTTTTTCTGTTTTTTGTTATAGCGGCAACAGAAACACATCATCTGTCAAAATTTCAACAGTCTAGCTATCACGGTTCGTGAAATCGTGAGACCTGGTGACAGACAGACGGACAGACGGACAGACGGACAGACGGATAGACGGATAGACGGACAAACGGACAAGGGAGTCTTAGTAATAGGGTCCCGTTTTTACCCTTTTAGTACGAACCCCTAAAAAGATGTAAACTAAACCAAACATATTTAATGATGTACACGCTTGATTGTTACCTTTACATTCTGTTTAAGATTAAATAAACTATGTACTTTTCATTTTTTAAATCAAAACTCGTTTCATGAAATAGTGAGGTTATTTGTGTACTGCTTTGTTTACATCTTTTGCCATTTATATTGACCCCGACTTTAACAAGCAGCAGTGTTTGCAGTATTGTGTTACGATGATGAAGGAAAAAGACAATCGGTAAAATGACATTTCATATTCTTAAAGTAGTTACTTACTAGCCTCGAGATTTATTTTGGACTATGTCAATTTGTGTGACATTTTCCTCTTAAACATTTTATTTATTATAAATAATTCTATGTATTTAAATGTGTTTAGTAATTCAACATACATACATACATACCTTCACGCCTTCATTCCCAGAGTGGGGTAGGCAGAGCAACAGAATTACCAAGAACTCTAAAAACTTGTTGATAACTCTGTAACCACAATTCGCACATTCAGGCTAAGATGTTTACCAGCGTATTAGTGACAGGTAGCAAGCCCATCGCCTAACAGTACTACAAGCCTTTATTCCCTTAGTCGCCTCTTACGACTTCCACGGGAAGACATGGAGTGGCACTACTCTAACCCGGCAACCACACGGCAATTCAACATAATTCTAAGAATTTTCTCAACCAAAGTTCCTCTGAAACGTTCCGTTATCAAACCCGACCTGTTGCCGTCAACAAATAGGCCAATCCGGCAAATTAACGGAGTATCACACGCGCGCACACGGAACCGCAGCAATAAAACCAATTTGCATAGAAATAAAGGACAATATCGCTTGACGGTTTCAAGGCGACAATTGTCGAGAGTATTTATTGTTTTATTCGGTTATGCGTTCAGTGCCCGGGGTCGGTGATGTTGAGTCAGTTTTTAAGGGAATTCAGTGGGTTGGGTTCTGATGTGGTTGTGCTGTGAAATTGGATGTGAGATATGAATGTAAGTTAAGTAGGTACGTATAAATGAGTGATGTCACAGAAATATAAGAGATCACAATGCACAATGCTGAGAGAGATCCGGTTCAACGTTCCTCATTAATGTCTTCTTTTCACTTTATATTATTTCTACTGTATTTTTGTGTGCGTTGAATAAATATTTTCTATTCTATTCTATTCTATTCTAATAATCTTCGTGTTCATAGAAAGTTAATAATTGATAATTAGAAGGAAGAGAAGGTTGAAGGTTGTCTGGAAGAGATCGCTATTTAGCGGTAAGACCGCCTGTTGTATACCAATAGTTAAAATTTACTGTTCCGTGTTTTGTTTTTTTTGGTGTTCAATAAAGAGTATTTGTATTGTATTGTATTGTATTGTTATAAAAAAGCGTACATTTTTTTAAAATATTCTATTTAGGCGGTCAAGGTGTCGTCATGATCTTCACAAAACAAATAGAATCCTGGATTAGTATTAAGCATAATATTCGTCTCGGTTTGTAGGGTTCCGTAGTCGAACTAGGAACCCTGATACTATAAGGCTTAGAGTTTCGCCAGGTCCGTCCGTCCGTCCGTCCGCAGCCTAGCTCAGAGACTCTTAGTACTAGAAAACTGTAAGTTGGCATAATTATACTCCTTAGTCACGCCAACAAAGTGTTTTCTTTTTTAACTTCCTATTTATTAATTTTTTGATGGTAAACTGACCGTGACCTATGGGGATAACAGTTTTCCAGCGGCAAAGTTAAGTTTGTCGTGAGGTCTAATTTGTTTGTAGTAACGGCCTGACATGCTCTTGAGCGGTTTTTTTTTATAAGTGAGGGAGGCAAACGAGCATTATGGTCTACTAAACTTGATGGTTAGTAATCATCTTCGCCCATAAACACTAACAACTCAAGAAGAGTTTTTAAAGAGATCTTTTCTTGAAGGCAACCCTGTTTCCTAAAGAAAAAAAAATAAGTTCAAGGCGGGCATAGTAAAAGGGCACAACCCAGAAACAGGTAGTTAAATAAATCAAAGAAAATCTGAAGCAAGTTCAGGGTCAATTCACGAAAATGTATGATTCATTTTGCTAAAATATCGGTATTTTACATACAAATAACTGTTAACTAACCTTTATAGTCGCGTGTTGTCGGTATTTTAACTGACTTGCTGATGATAAGTGTGATTACTTTATTTCTACAATAAATAACTCCATTTTCTGACATTTTCACCTAGAAGTCATTTGTTAATTTAACGGAATATCGCAAAAGAAACCCTAAACGTTAAGAATACGTTTCATTTTTCAGGGCAAAGTATAAGTGACTTATGGTTTTCAGAATAAAGACAGCTATATTCTAAAGAACGAATTGATTGTCTAATTATTTCCAAGAAAATGAAAAGCGCGTTTACAAAATTATTTAGGAATAACTTATTTGAAAGGGCTGGGATATAAATTGTGGTTGATTGTTGATTTTACCCGCTACGTTAAGTGGAGTACAAATGGAAGGATTTTAAAATATTTAAATATTTTACGAGAGTTAAATGCTTGCTACCGACTCTATTCGCGTTGCAGTTGTTTGTCGCTATTCTCTCAGAAATTGTCTAATTTTTCAGAATAAAAAGTACCTTATATACTTTCCTAGTGCTCAAGCTATGTCCACACTAAATTTCATCGAAATCGGTGAAGTAGTTTAGCCGCGAAATCGTAACAAATAGACAGACAGACATACAGACAAAGTTACTTTTATTATTAAAAAGTAAACTACACGCATCAAGCATATGCTGGAAAAGTAATAACAGCATTTTTTACTGCTGTAAACATTAGCAATATTCATAAACTTCATACTTATTTCTTATCTATCTCCTACTAGACCCTACAGACAGACCATCCATACAAAACCCCTTCACATAGAAATCGACCCGAGAACCAGTAGTTTAAAGATAGCGTACGGAACTGAGATTTTAAATTGTCATTATTAGTTTTATAATTAATAATAACACGAAGTAAGCTTTAAATACCCGACTGTTTGACAAAATGTGTGTGAATCCTAAATACCTATTCGACGATACCTACATACATACATACATTAAATCACGCCTGTTTCCCAGAGGGGTAGGCAGAGACCACTTCTTTCCACTTGCTGCGATCTTCAGCGATTTGTCGTATTTTGTCGTTTTTTACTTTCATATTTACAATATGGCGTCTGGTTGCCGCCATATACTCACAAGATTAATACAAATCGATTGCCGTAAGAGACATCAAAATCGGCCCACGCGTGTAGTCTCTAGAGCGCCACAAAGAAACAAACATACTTCGGCAGTCGGTTAAAAAGAGGGGAGGCCTTTGCCCTACGGATACTCTTATTTTTTTCTTAATTTAAGAGCTTTGCTCTTGTTGGTGGAGTAAATTCCAATCTTCTCTCCTCTCGATCTCTTTATACGATACGTTAGCACCTTCTCCTTGATTTGGTCCATACATTTTTGAAAATGTGTATAAATCTCGTTGGTGAATGAAGTATATTTTTACACATAAAAATATATTTTACATAATTAATAATAATTTCTTAGTTTTATAGCAAAACATCTAATTTCCTTATCCCTTTTGTGGGAGGTTTGTTCTATTTATCATTCATACTTGCATTTATTTTATCATCATGAAACTAATAATAGTCGTTTTGCATCTTATTTAGGAGAGCATGATAGAACCCCATCAGTCAAGTGGGACCCTATTCCGAAGTGATTTATCGATGTTGGCCTCACCGATTTGCTTACCTACTCGCTCGTCTACAAATATCTCTGTTTTCTTATAAATTGATGAATAACAATGGGATGAAGATTTATGTGTGTTTATCTTACACTGGGAAATACGATGGTCTTTTTACGATTCAAGCGATCCACGATCGGTGTTTGGTGCTGAAAAAGTGCTAAACGCATAGGTCACTATAATAGTAGTTTATGCATCATGCATAATGACAGGCCCTAATATACGAGTGTGGTTTTAGGATATTATTTATAATAGGATCACACAAGTGTTCCTAATACGCTGTCACTAATACGCTGGTAAACATGTCAGGCTAATTGTGCAAAATGTGGTTACAGAGTTATCAACAAGTTTTTAGAGTTGTTGGTAATGCTGTAGCTCTGACTACCCCTCTTTGGGAACGAAGGCGTGAGTTTATGTATGTATTATGTACATGTAGAATAGAAGTTTTTTTTAAGCTATTGCATAGCTTCTATCGCGGGCCTTGAGCGCGGGGACCGAATCCAGAAATTCCGTAACGAAAAAACCTCACGTTCCCCACTCCGACGGGCAAGGAGGTGTGGCTTGAAGGCCGTGCATCGTCTAACGTCGTTTCAGTTCGGCAGTCTTCGACACGGCGTTGTGTGCGTTTGTACGACATGCAATAGCTTTACCGCGGCAGTCCCCGAGTGCCACACGTCTTTTAGATTGTTAGTTATTGTTATTGTATTGAGGTTATATTCTTCATACCTTTTGACTGTTGACTGGCTATATTCAGTCTTCGTAGGCAGCCATTTTTCATTCAATTAACAATAATATCCATTGGCCCAACTGCAATCCATTACTCGTCACAACACCTACTATTTCGGATACGCCCGTGGATACTTTATGCACGAATGAATAATTCCATAATCCCGCAAAATATTCGTTATTTCATACAATAGCGCACCGTTGAATTTTTAATTGTGACAATCGGACAGCATTTTGAGGGATGGAAATAATTTAAATAATTACTGCTGGGATATTGTTTTCGATAATTAAAATGGATTTAACGCTTGCCGGCGCGTTGTTGTGGAAAAACGATAACTAATTATTGAAACAAAAGAAGATTCGTTGTTTTCTATTGGTTCGTTCTAATGAGTTTGAATACTTTTGTTATTTGTTTAAAACTTGTCAAGTGTCGTATTATAACAAAATGGAAATAAGAATTATTTATTGAAGCAAAACTCCATTCTTCCCCGATTCAGATTTTTGTTTGTCCTCCCAAACTGTTAGAGATATCAGGATCGAAATTTAGCCCTGTAATAATATGTAAAAGCGGAGGGAGGTGTTCTACATGTTTCTGCCTGTTTGTCTTTTTTGTTCTTTCTTTGTTTGTTTTTGTTTGTATTTAGGTTGCAGTTATTGCACATAAACAATTTTAAGTTTTTAATTTGCATCGACGCAGTTAATATATAATTATGTAGGCACACAATATCTTCCAGTTAACCTTGCTGTAAGTTTTATGATGTTGACAACTATATTCTTTAAAAAAAAGGGATTTTTTATGTGTCACAAGTGCACAAAGTCCTCCCCCCCCCCGCCTATATCTCTTCATACACGTGACAAGATGTTTAGAAAGTAAACTTTCAAATCTTAATTAGTATTTATAATCCGTAACCACTTCATAAAACCGTGTTCTTGAACGGTTAATTAATTCTCGGGACTTGAAAGGGTCAAGCGGATGAAATTATGAGAAAATGAACAGGAAAATTAATAAAAAAAGTTGTGAAAAAGCTCGTTTCCCGAGATAAAGGGTTTTATAATTTAAGCGACCCGCCCGCGGCTTCGCCCGCGCCGCGTGGAATGTATTACACATATAAACCTTCCTTAAACATCACTCTATCTATTAAAAAAAACCGCATCAAAATCCGTTGCGTAGTTTTAAAGATTTAAGCATACATAGGGACAGACAGCGCAAGCGACTTTGTTTTATACTATGTAGTGATAATGAATGATATTGGAATTAGTAAGATTTTGTAAGTTTTTTGTGTAAATAGGGAGTTATTTGAGCTATTCAAAGGTAAAATACATTAGTAAAGTCCGTCTTGCATGTTGTATACTAAAATGATATGGAATTTACGTCAAATTTCTAATATAGAATTGGGACTTGATCTTAACCAGTTTTTATGACTAGACGATAACCGGTAGACAGACACAGAGGATTCGAAACTGCATAGCTCCATCACTTGTCTTTTACTCGTCATTCGAGACTAAATCATAAAAAAACCGGTCAAGTTCGAGTCGGAATCGCGCACCGAGCCGCACAATAAGTAGTTATATCGTCAGTGAAACTGCAAAACCACGTAAGTAACATTTAAAATAGGTAGCAAAATGCACCTTTTTAACAAGATCGTAAGGTTTATTTTGGTCTCGCATAAATTTGTTAGTTACGCGGTTTTGCAGTTTCACCAACGATATTTACGACTATATTAGATTTAAATTAGATTTTGAATCGAATCAGCGTTAACCTAACTCGAACTTCACCTTTTGAGGAATAAAACATATTCTAAAAAAAAAACACTATCTCTTACGGCTTAAATGGTGGCTTTTTAAAGTTTTGACGGTCGGATGGACGGACGGACAGACATCATAGGCATTTCAATAGGGTCCAGTAGGCGCGTTTATATGTCCCGGAAAATGATGCCATTTATCAAAAGACGCAAGATAGAGTATCTCGGCCACGTGCTTAGGAACAACAGGTACATGCTGCTGCAGCTGATCATGATGGGCAAAGTGGAGGGGAAGAGACGCGCTGGGCGGAGAAAGAAATCGTGGTTGCGAAACATCCGGGAGAGGACCGGTATCGCTTCCGTCGAAGAGCTGTTCCGGCTGGCTGCGGATAGGGACAAGTACAAGAAGATGACGGCCAACCTTCACGATTGAAGAGGCACTGGAAGAAGAAGAAGGCTACCCTTTCGGTATGGAATCCAAAAAAATATCTAGGTAACTTCAATTTTAAAAAGCACCAAATAAAAAGCATCCATGTCTTCCCGTGGAAGTCGTAAGAGGCGACTAAGGGAATAAAGGCTTGTAGTACTGTTAGGCGATGGGCTTGCTACCTGTCACTAATATACACTGTTAAACATCTTATCCTAGTTGTGCAAATTGTGGTTACAGAGTTATCAACAAGTTTTTAGAGTTGTTGGTAATTCTGTAGCTCTGCCTACCCCACTCTGGGAATGAAGGCGTGAAGGTATGTATGTATGTATGTAAATAAAAAGCACCCGAAACCGACGTACGTGCATGAAGAGATTGATGAATGTAGAGGAAGCGAAAGTGGTATGTTTAGATCGGTGCACCTGGCGTTCCATAGTATCTGCCTACCCCATTGGGAGACAGGCGTGAAGTTATGTATGTTCAATTTTAAATGTAGGACTCTAAATTGAACCGAACCGAAGTAACATAAGTTGTCGATATTAATTAATATCTTCAATACAATGTTCTCGATATAAAACGAAAACATTTCTAGTGAGAATACAAACCGATTCGTATAAATCAAAATACAGCCTTTTGTGGCCATTGTTACATTTCCAATTCTCAAATTTATTTCAAAGAAAAGTAATCTGCTTGCGAAAGTGATTTTAAAAGAAAACCTTTTTATTATAAGCTCTTGACAGAGTATGAAATATATCTTTTATACGGTAAAAATATCAGTTAGGAGAAAGACGCTTAGATGCAAATAAGAAGGAACAATAAGAGCATTATCTATATTGAAGAGAAATCAGACTTATTACGTACTTTTCCCAATTCATAATTCATAATTATATATTTCGTTACTAATAATACATTTAAGATTGTGTTATGTATACAGGGTTAATTAGTAAGTCGACCTATTCCCCTCTAGGGGTTATGGGAGAGGTCATTTGTAATCATTTTGATCCCATAATACCCTATGCAAAAGTGAACCATTTCTGAGATAATTTAAATGTAAGTTTTTTGCTAAAAATATGAGGAACGCATCTTCAAAAATTTACAAAAACAAATAATTATCACTTTGTTTTTTTTTTTAATATAGCAATATCAAGGTAAAATTGCTGTTCTTATGCAATATTAAAATTAGATTTTTCTGTACACGTTTAAGAATGCGAGACCAAAAAGTAAAAAAAACCACGTGTTTTTATCAGTTTATCCAACATAAATGACACAAAAAAACAAAACTAACTTTTGCGTAGGGTAGGTATTATGGGACCAAAATGATTGCAAATGATCTCCCCCATAACCCCTAGAGGAGAATAGGGCGACTTACCAATAACCCCGTATAATTCCGTTATAAATAATAATATGACCAATATTACAAAATAAATACAATTATTTTATTTGAAAATTATTTTTAAAAGTGCTTTATTGTTATTTATGTTTAAAAAATCCGTACCATAATGCAAAACGGAATATTTATTAAAGATCATTATTTCAATCGTAGACTTAGAGCTTTTTAAATCTGAAATCGCCTTACGCCGACTTTTCCTTTTGGATTACGTCGTATCTTGTAGGTATATATTTTATTAAAACAGATTTTTTTCAACGCTTTTTTTTCTTCGCTCCGATCTTCTTTTTCTATTTCGCCTACTGGTTGACTGGTAGAGAATGCCATTGGGCATTAAGACCGCCATTTGTACTTTATTGTATTTAGTGCAAATAAGTTTAAATAAATAAATAAATAAATATCGGTTTTTAAATCTCACTGATAAATTACAACTTATTAAAATTAACCGGTTAAAAGCGAGTCGCGCTTTGAGGGTTCCGTATTATAGATAATGCTGGGTAACCGCAAAACAAAATACTTTTGTTATGAACTTTATGTTTTACGCAATAATTTTGACTAGCCTTAATTCAATACAGATTTTTATTTTTTTAATTTTTTTGCTATGAATCAAAAATTAAATCACAAAAAAAAAAAAAATGTTCTGAGATGAGCAGTTTGAACCCTTTCATATGACACCCCATAATCAAACCTCTTTAATTGTTAAGTTAAGGCTTTAATTGTCTTTATCCTCCTAAGGCCCTAGGCCTAATACCTCCTAAATATCTTAATTTAGGTTCTACTCGGGTAACGTCGCGTGCAAACGCAAGTCAACATTATTCTAAAGCTCAACCACCTAAACCGATGTATGTAAAACGATCTGAAATCGCGAACACGTTCACCAGCTACAGACAGACAGACAAACAAACGTGCAACTCAACGTATGAAAGCGTCTGCGCTATTGTGGAGCTAAGACCGTTTGAAGAGCAAACATTGCAAACACGTACAGACGGCGTCACAAGTGTTATAAATAATAAGTTTCAAACAAAAAAAAATATAACAAGATTCTAACAAGGTTTTTTTTATAAACTAGATGGCGCGAACTCTGATTTAAAATCGAATTATTGCCTTAGTGCGGCCAAATTCACTGGATGGTTAACCAATTCTCCTTATACAGCAAAATTATAATTCGATCTTGGTTCGGTTAGGATAAACTTATAATTCATCCTGGTAAGATCAAAATTCTGAACTCTACTCAGACAAAGTCGCGGGCACAGGCTAGTTGTAAATAAAATCTCAAATAAACTTGCTATAGTCTACGGTATCTGCTTTGGTTGATGAAAGTTATAAGTTCACGTTTGTGCATTCCTTTCTTCTTAATATTGTATTTGAATTTCTATGTGTTGTACAATATCAGTATGAAGTTTAGTAAGGTACAGTCTGTGAGCACTAAGAAGAGGCTTCGCTTTAGTACTTCTCTCTCACTCGCTCTTAATAAGATCGTATGAGAGCGAGTGAGAGAGAAGTACTCAACTGAAGCCTCTTCTAAGTGCTCACAGACTGTAATAGGTTAATTTGTGTGAGATGGTTCGTTGCAACAAGAAATTAATCACACGTCAATTTGTAGCTTCACCTTGTCAAATAACTAAAATTTATAAACGCTTTTGCTCCCACCTGTACCATCACGCATTCTATGCGCATGTTTGTGTCAACAGATACAGTCGCGCACAACCGTGCAATAGCGTGTTTAGCATACACCGTTCCTAATATTAGACAACGGGATTTGCTTATGTTTCTCAAATGTCAGATAAAGGGAAAAGTATGAAGATATAAATAAAAGTAAATCAGAGATGATTTTAATTTAGAAAATAAAATGATTTAATAATCGAACGAGTGAAAGGACTCATCTGAGCCGGCATTTGTATGTTTGTTGATGATGATTTGAGTAATGTTGATCCGATCTTGTTAAAATTTACTAGAAGTAGTTGAATGGTTAGAATAGTGCCACTCCATGTCTTCCCATGGATGTCGTAAAAGGCGACTAAGGGAATAATAGGCTCGTAGTACTGTTAGGCGATGGGCTTGCCACCTGTCACTAAAACGCTGGTAATCTTAGCCGATTGTGCAAAATGTGGTTGCGGAGTTATCAACAAGTTTTTAAACTTGTTGGTAATTCTGTAGCTCTGCCTACCCCACTCTGGGAACGAAGGCGTGAGTTTATGTATGTATGCTGTGGTAGTAAGACCTTGTGCAGAGTCCGACAATATTGCTACTACAACCACACCCTTAAACCCGCCGCGAAACAGTAGTGTTGGCATGGTTGTGTTCCACTGCTGGGGTAAGACAACCGGTAAAATGAATAGCATAGAGGCATTCCATCTTAGCCCAGAGTACTGGTAAAAAAATAGCGTCTTGACATTGTTTTCGTAAATTGAATTTTAGATGACGAATGTTGATGTGTGTGTGTGTGGGCTATATGCCAAAAAAAGATCATTGACACTACTTTTAAGTATAATTATGTTTTTATGATTGAAAAATGACCTCCTGCTGGAGTTTCTTGCGGCGCTTCTTCTCCGCAATGATGGTCTTGTCCGAAGCGCTGTTAGATTCACTGGACATTACCGACGTGTTAAAGAGCCCGCATGTGGCCAATTTACTGAATAAATATTTTGTTTTTTTTTGTCACGATAGGAATTGATGAGAGAGAAAATAGCAGTTCGAAGGGTTTTAGCAAAGCTTCCAAATGGATGGACTGATTCACAAGCTGTTTGTTTTTCATAGTAAAATAGTTTCATTTGGACGATTTATAGCTAGAATTAGTAAACGTAGGGATCACTTGTATGGAGGTACGTAAACACTTTATTATACAAAAGAAAAACCAGAACAATACAATTAATATAAAAATACTAGCTGACCCGGGAAACGTTGTTTTGCCATGTATGTAAAATTTAGTGGTGGACCACCCTTAACGTTTAAGAGGATGAAAAATAGATGTTGTCCGATTTGCAGACCTAACCAATACGCATACAAAATTTCACGAAAATCGGTCGAGCCATTTTTATATATTAGAAGATGTACAAAAGTGATTTTCTCCCTTTAAGGGATCTCTTCCAGCTAGGGTATTTATCTATTTAATAGTTATTTATGATATCATCTATCTAACCAAGAATGCACACCCTAAAAAATTGTTAGTAGGCTCCGACCAAACAACTTAAACTCCGGGTAATAATTCGTTTGTCGAGTTGCACAGCGAGTTGGGAGAGTCGCCTACCTGATTCTCATTCACACCTGCTTGGAAATTCCATCTCGGGCCGTTTTGTCTGCGTAGAGTTCCGGGCGGTCCCATTGTATGTACCTTTCACGGATGAGAAGAAAAAGGCAAATGGTGACAAATATTAGCAAGTTTGAGATGCACTGTTCAATCGACGATAGGTTTTTGCTACAAATACATACAAACATTAAATCACGCCTGTTTCCCAGAGGGGTAGGCCGGGACCACTTCTTTCCACTTGCTACGATCTTGACAAATTTATTTCGCTTCTTCAACATTCATACATCGAGTCATGCACGCACGTCGGTTTCGGGTACTTAAGATTTGGCCCTTTTCCAGTATTTCTCCGATTTGATTCGAAAAAGTACCCCCGGCCCCTTCCGACCCTTCCACTCACTTTCTTAAGAGTGAGTTTTCTTTTTTGTTAAGAGTGAGGTAGGAAATATCCATACAAAATTCGGTAAGGTTCCTCTATACCTTAGACATGGTTAAATTAATAAGTATCTAATGATTAAATACAAATTGGCCAAGTGCGAGTCGGACTCACACACGGTGGGTTTTGTAATATCATCTATAAAAAAATCACGTTAGTTGTATGGGAGCCCCCTTTATTATTTGTGTGTTTTTAGTATTTTTTGTTATAGCGGCAACAGAAATACATCAACTGTGAAAATTTCAACTGTCTGGCTATCACGGTTCGTGATATACAGCCTGGTGACAAACAAACAGACAGCGGAGTCCTAAAAAACCAAGGTGATCCAGGAATACAGATGTAGGGAGAGCATTCCACTCGTTAGCAGTGCAAATAAGAAAAAGCGTGTTTTTTATTTGTCACTCGGTTAAGTAATGTGCCTCTTTGTCACTATTGAATTTAAATATACACGTTGTAGTCGCTCAACTATCTTAAACGAGATGTCTTATCGCCAACCGCTTACTTGTGGGAGGACCTTGTGCAGGGTCCGTGCGGGTTGGTACCACCATCTTATCCATTAACCTACCGCCAAGCAGCAGTGTTCGCATTGTTGTGTTCCGGTTTGGGGATAAGACAGCCGGTGAAGTGACTAGCATAGAGGCATTCCATCTTAGTCCTCAGGGTTGGCAGTGCATTTGCAGTCTTGTGTATGCTTATGTCTATGGGTCACAGTTTCCACTTACCATCAGGTGGCCTGTGTGCTCGTTTGCCATCCATATTAAAAAAACCCCTCGAAATAGGTGGGTGAATATTTGAAGATGTACATATTACGCGGCGATTGGTAAAGAACTATTTAAAATTGTATTAATCAATACAATTTCGAGTTTTATACAAAATATGACATTTGTTTTACATAATATTTTACATAATATACTTAAATTTCAAATAGAAATATTATTAATTTACACAAATATATGTCAAATCTCATTACCAGCCGTGTCCCAAATCCCAAATTTGAACAGTCTACGTTAAAAATAATACGTTTTTATGCTGAAGATCGTATTTTTATGCAGTAATTTCTATAATATATTAGTGGTTTTAGTGAACTTCATAATTACACAGCTTAAAGAACACTTTCAAATAATTTGTTATCGCTTAGAAAAATGTCCCAGACCCTAACACTCATTACCGTTTGTTACAATGAACGCAGCTAAAAAAAATATTTCGCGCCACTAAGTTGGTCGTACGATCAAAGTGCCGATCGATAGCAGTCCGATGGCAGTCCGCGTTGGCGAATGAAGTGAGTTGCACGCGTTTCGAGTGATTTGGCGCCGAGTTACATCGATATTTCACCGGGCAGCACTCGTTTGGTACGATTTTTTTCTCCACACCATTCGAGATTTCCAAGATACGTTTTTAAGATTTTATTATTAAATTTATATGCTAAGATATGTGCGATTGGGTCGTATTTGCCTTGATATGCGCCTAATGTTGTTAATTTTATTTGATTATCCTCAACGGTGACAAATGAACTAATATCTCATTACCATTTTCATAATTACCGTTTTTTACCATTTAGTTTTGACAAACGGTAATGAGAATGTTGAAATGGTAATGAGAATCAACATGATATTTTATTTAACTATTTGTGAAAAAACCCAAAAAGTACTAAATTTAAAAAGTCATACTGGATCTAAATATTAAAATGTATTATTTGCTTATTTTCGATAGGTACGACGGCACGTAATATGATCGAGTATTAATTTATAGGTTTCAGTTTCAGTTTATTTATTTCTCAATATAATGTCATGTATAAATTGCATAGTATGTCAAATTATAATTAGTTACATTGAGATCGTCGAAAAAAAAGAAAATATAAATAAATTATGGATGTCATCTATAAATTTGAAATTAATTTTACAAAAATACATCTCCACACGGGATCGTCATATACATCATAACCATAACAATAATAAATAAAATAAAATATATTGTCAACACTGAAATAAATAAATTAAAAGTCAACACAAAAGATACATTATAGGTCAATATTATTTAAATGACGATAAATATATCTCCACACAGGATCGTCATACATATAACAATAATAAATGAAATAGGAGGTAGTTACAAAATTTCAATTAAATTTCTACTACTTAACTGAACTTCTTTTAGATGCCGCAGAAAATAAAAGAAAAGAAGAAATAATTATGGATTATTAAATTATAAATTGTTATACTATTTTTTTTAAAGTAAATCATGGAACCCTGTATTCTTTTTAAAGACGATTCAAGAAAATATTATTGATTTTTTGGGAATATTACTTCGCCGTTGTTCTAATTACCATTTTTGATATTCCCTTGGAAATATTGTTATTTCTCACTACCATCCACCATTTTTTCCATAATTATCCTTACCATTCATACGTACTAATTACCATTCACAAAATTCTCATTACCGTACGTATTATTTCTCACTACCGTTCGCAGAAAAATTTAAAACTGAAAAATATAGATATATATTGGTGTAAGTACTGTCCCTTTTGCTTTTTTTTCATATTAATATGTTAACTGACAAGTTAAACCAATAAATATTCACATCTGAGTCGATATTTCGTTTTTTTTCTTACACCCCCAATATGTTCGTCTTCAAATATTCACCCAGGTACCGTTGAGGAGTCCTGGTGGCCATCTGTGGTCTTCATCATCAGTTTCACTTCACCAAATGATACTTTCTGAATGCAAATGCTGGATTTGTTACTAAAATAAAATACTTAATGAAAATTAACCAACGCTCTAGTCGCCACTACGATTTTCTAAGGTTCCCTTCGATTTCTCTGGGATGCCTTCATCAGATCCTGGTATCTTTATCACGGTATCACTCTTGGGATATCTCCTTTCTAACAAAAAAATAATCATCAAAATCGGTGCATGAACCTTCTCCTGTTTTGAAATCGGTTAAAAAGTAATTTATTTAGTTTTCCGAGTTTCAAGCTATTTTTATTCCAAATTTCATCAAAATCGGTTAAGCGGTTCGGCCGTGAAAGTGTAACAAACAGACGAAGATACCGTCACGTTAATAATATTAGTAGAATACTAGCTCCTGCCCGTAACTTCATCCGGATAGATTTCGATTATCGTTATTCCCTCAGGAACCTTTATTTTATCCGGGATGAAAACTATCCTGTGTCCTATTACAAGACCTGACCTATATAGGTGCAAAATTTCATCCCAATCCGTTCAATGGTTGAAGCGTGATTGAGTTACAAACATCCAAACGCCCAGAAATCCTTTCCTCATAGTCATCATGTCAGCCGAAAGACGTCCACTGCTGGACATAGCCCAAGGCAGTCCACTCAGACCGGTCTTGGGCTTTTCGCTTATCAAATTTAAAATCCTTTACAATACATACATACATACATACCTTCACGCTTTCATTCTCAGAGTGGGGTAGGCAGAGCTACAGAATTACCAACAACTCTAAAAACTTGTTGATAACTCTGTAACCACAATTTGCACAATTAGGCTAAGATGTTTAACAGTGTATAAATATTAGTGACAGGTTGCAAGCCCATCGCCTAACAGTACTACAAGCCTTTTTCCCTTAGTCGCCTCTTCCGACTTCCACGGGAAGACATGGAGTGGCACTATTCTAACCCGGCAAACAGACCTTACAATAATTATAATTATAAGGAAGAAGTAAGATGATAGAAAGGTGTTTAAAATACGAGAATTATACGCATTTCCCGCCACAGATATATGCGTCAGTTTCAAAGGAGCAAAACCCTCGAGCACAATAAACCGCTTAGAACTGGTTAATACACTTCGCATTAGCACAAGAGGTTTTGCTCTCCCTTGTCATTTAAATAAAGGCTATCCTAATTTCCTAGAACAATGTCTTGCGTTATTGTCGAGTTTAAATATTTGTCTCGGTTTGTTTTGAGGCACAGTAAATATATTAAGGACAGTAGAATGCTTTAAAATTAGTAGAGATTTTAAAGTAAAAAAGCAAATTTTCGATTTTGATTTTGGTGTCATTGGTGCATTTAAAAAAAAACCTGCCCTTAATACCTACTTGCTTATTTGTATTTTGATGTCGTTTTTTTATATCTTTTAAAAATCATTGTTTGTTATACAAAATTAGTTTGACAAATTTGGGAACAAACAGGACAGAAGTATTCAAGATTATAATAATATGCATGCACCTTCCCTAGCTGCTGTATTTTTTTAAATCGAGTTTGTGGTAGTGTTTGTTGAATCTACAATGTCCTCTACAATACCCTTTCATTATTTTTATGCTATTACCAGCTATTAATCCTAATAATGTTATTGATGGTTAGGTACTGTATCGTTTTATCTCCAGTCTAAATCCCCACCGACGCAAAAAATAGCTATTGTATGTTTGACACCTATATCTCTTCTGTGACATTTACATTGACTTAGTTTTCAAACGGTTTGACACCAATTTTTTTGATATATGAAGTTACGTTAACCATTATTTAAGTTTAAGATTTATGGTAAGGTTCAAGTATATTGATTTGGTGGGAGTGTCGCAAATATGCCGGGTCTTTTATGTGTTTTAACTTTCATATGTCTTGTCACAGTTATGTGCTCATTTTTTTAGGGTTCCTAAGACTCCGCTTCTTTCTGTCCGTCTGTCTGTCACCAAGCTGTATCTCACAAACCGTTATCACACTATTCCTAGGCAGTTTAAATTTTCACAGCAGATCTATTTCTAATGCCGCTATAACACACATGATATTTATTGATAGCACCGGTTTTTTTTTGAATTGTATACTTTTTTTGGACTATTTTATGCGTCATTGAAGAGAGTAGAACTTACACTTTTTCATATCTTAGTAACGAGGGGTTAATAATTATTTATTTGAATTAAATAACGTGCCTACTGTTGTAAATATGATAACTGCGCCATTAACATTTGCGGCCGCGAACAAAACCATAACAATGTAATGTTAGTATTGTTGTTATGTCGTTTGTTGGTCCCGCACGCCTTTATTGTTACTAGGGCATATCTTAATTATTTAGACCGTAAGGATTCACGCAACCATTTGTATGTATGAGTTAGCCCTTTGGTGAACGCGAAAATTTAAAATTACTGTTGTTCTCTAGTCTGTGTTAATCTAGTGAATAAGCTATCTCAATTCCAAATTTCATCAAAATCAGTCCAGCCGTTGCGGCGTGAAAGAGTAACAAACTGACAAACACACACACAAACTTTCACATTATTAATATTAGTAGGATAAGTAAATTTTGACATTACTATTCAGAAGGTCATCGTATTGTCATAGCTATTTTACTTGACAGTTAAAATGGCCGCTGAATGAATGTTGTCTTATCGAGTAAATTATAGTCTGTGAGCACTTAGAATGTGCCTTGGGTTTTTACTTCTAGCTCACTCGCTCTTAATAACAGCGTATGAGAGGGAGTGAGAGACTAGTACAAACCCGAAGCACCTTCTAAGAGCGCATGGTATATGCTCTTTACTTAACAACCCTACTTCCTATCTCTCTTTTTTTCGCAAGTGACTCTTTCTAAAATATGTTTTTTTTGTGATACACGGTGACGTCCAATTGGTAATACAAAACACTTGATTATGGCTCTTTTAATGACGGATAGTGAATTCCTAAAAAAGTTCAACTTTCTAATAAAGCTAATAATTAAAGTCCTAAAGTGTGGTTACCCTAAATTTAATACCTAACTGTCATACGTGTCACTCAATGTTCTCAATATAATTTAAACATAAGGGGTAACAGCATTAAGCAAAAAAAGTGGGATAAATTTACACATACATACATAAATAAACTCACGCCTTCATTCCCAGAGTGGGGTAGGCAGAGCTACAGAATTACCAACCACTCTAAAAATTTGTTGATAATTCTGTAACCACATTTTGCAAAATTAGGCTAAGATGTTTACCAGTGTATTAGTGACAGGTAGCAAGCCCATCGCCTAACAGTACTACAAGCCTTTATTCCCTTAGTCGCCTCTTACGACATCCACGGGAAGACATGGAGTGGCACTATTCTAACCCGGCTACCACACGGGACAAATTTCCATTTCAAATTTCGGGATAAATTTAACCTTGAAAAAATACTTTTAAATAAAAACAACAAGACTCAGTAGAGAGGTTTAGTTTAGGGAAAATGAGTGTTCAACTTAGATTTGGTATTACCAATATAAAATCGCGTAGTTGACACTAAAACGTTTTTAAAGTAATAAATTACGACAAGTAATTTTTAATATTCTACTAAAATAATTCTTGGCGTATATTATTTCGCCTACGGCCTACGCTTCAAATTATTCTTGTCGCGTATTATATTTTACTCACGCTTTGTTTATATTAAGATATGACATTATTTAAGTGTTTTATACGTAAAAGGCAAAGCGTGTATATACCTAATCATTTTGGTACTCAAACCAGCCAAGTGCGAGTCGGACACGCGCATCGAAGTGTTCCGTACCAAATTGTAGATATGTAAATCGTCGGTGATACTGCAAAACCGCGTAAGTAACAAATTTATGATAGAGCAAAATAAACCTTACCGTCTTACTAAAAAGGTGCATTTTGCTCCTTATTTAAAATGTCACTTACGCGGTTTTGCAGTTTCACCGACGAAATAGTTCATCCATCACAGGAATGGAGTCTCCAAGTTTATTCTGCTTAAAGAGCAGCAGTGCATGGAGCAGCAGCATAATAAGCGACGCAGTACTCAGGTATCTAGTATGATCAATCTTCTCAAAAAAAAAACACCTAAAAGATCATCAATTTCTGTGTAAGAAAAGCCACTGCCGCATTTTCCACACAGGGGAGAAAGTTGTTTCTGCAGCGATTGAAACTCGCCCTTCGCGCAGCAAATATTTTTGCGTTACAGTGTCGCCATTTTTTTTTCCTCCATTAATGACGTGACTAATTTATATACATATACAGGGTTATTGGTTAGTCGACCTATTCCCCTCTAGGGGTAGTGGCAGAGGTCATTTACAATTATTTTGGTCCCATAGTACCCTATGAAAAAGTATACCATTTCTGAAATAAATTTAAATTTAAGTTTTTTGCTCAAAAGGTCAGGACCGCATCTCCAAAAATTTCCAAAAAAAAATAGCACTGAAACAATTTTTTAAATAAATTTTGTAAAAGTATTAATTCAATCAGGCGACTATTGTCGGTGAGGAAAAATGACGAGGTATAAAAATGTCGAAATTATATTTATTGTCAAGAAATAAAAAACTCGAAAATGAAAATTGCCGGAGTATAAAAATTTCGAGATGTAAAAAAGACCTAATGTTAAAATGACGAAGTATAAAAATGTCGAGATGTAAAAAAACTATAAATGGGTCAATTTCCCAAGCAATATTTTAAGCTGGCGGCGCTGAAAACCGGGGTGAACTATGGTTAAAAATTAAACTGTTATTTTTTTCTGAATACTTCACGCAGTTGCCTATTTTGGGCAATAAGTATAATTAAAATATTAATGGAAATAATAATTAAAAAATAATAATTAAGACCTCATTTCTCATCACAGTGGGCTGTCCGCGACTCAGTTTTGATTGCAAAACGTGGAATAAATCAAAAACTATTAATGATTATGAAAAATATTTACCTTTTTTAAAATACTAGATAGTTAGTGTACAAAAAGAAGCCCTGACTTTTTTTTTTACTATTACACATACCGTCCGGTACGAGGAAATACGTTTGTCCGGAGAAACGTTATCATTACCACCGTCAAATATTCTGTGCCTTATATCTGCTAAGCTTCAATATGTACGCCCCCCACCTCCCGTGCACTCGTAGAGTTAGTCACGCGCAAGAGTTTGGTGCTAGCGGTTGTGTTGTGCGCATTTCTGGCGATAAAATATAAAGGAAAGTTCTTGCTTCAGGTGGGGTGGGGACAAAAAAATCCTCATTCCGACGGTTGATTTATTTTTTGTACTTTTTGTGTGTTTAGTTTAAGATTTATGTATAACACGTACGTCATATTTCTTAATTCTGGAGTAACGTTAGTTTAAAGAAACCAGACTCCGTTGTTTTTTTAAAAATATTTTGTACACGGTTTATCACTCCGTGGTTCTCATTCCGATGTTTCCGGTGTATGAAATACCCACAGAAATGATTAGCAACACCGGCATGATACAAAAGTAGCTTCACTTAGTTATCCAAATAATTATCAAATTTAATTATTTAATTTTATGAAGTCAAATCAAATGAATAAATATTGTAAGCGTTTTAACGTAAATAATTAAGCGTTTAACGATAACCAAATGTCAGTTATTTTGTACTACTAAGCATATAATATGCATACATACATAGCGTCACGCCTTCATCCCAGAGTGGGGTAGGCAGAGCTATTACCAATAACTCTAACAACTTGTTATATAATATTATATTATAATGAAGAACGTTCTCACCGATGAAAAAAAAAGATTTGCTACAGATTTATTTTTCAATTTAATTATAATTATAAAGGGCAATGCCAAGTGTTAAGATAACATATTCAGTTTAAAAATCTCTAAAAGGTTTTTATTTAAATTAGTTTTAGGATGTTTTTGATTTTTTTATAAGATGCTCCTTGATCTCTAGACATTAAGACTGAAAAATGTGCAAGTACACATATGCGACTGCATTTTAACTGTTACAGTATTTACTAAAAATTTAATTAATTTAAATTATTACGTTTTTTTTTTGATCTGGGATATGTAAATTCACATCTAGTCTTGCAATACTATGTTATCATAATTTCATTATGTTACATTTTTGACTGAGTTTTTTAGGTATTTCATATTATATTTTTGAGGCCGTCCTTATGATATGACGCACTAATTATTAAGCATTCAGTGATCTAAAGTCAGTGATAAATGATATAATTGCCACTGGGATATTTGTAATATTAGAATGTTTTTTTTTTTAAATTGATAACTAGTTTATTATCATAAATAAATCACAATATTTAGAATATTTTTGAAAACCCTATTAAAGAAATAAGTAATAAATCAATCCGGTACATTATAAAAAAAATGTAAAGTTTTTTTTTTTAATTAAAAAAAATGTTTATTTTATAAGCGAATTGTTTCAAAACATTAATATAAATGTCATTTTTACTCAAACAAAGACTTATAATTATGATAATTATTAATAACATTAATCTAATTTTTACTCAAATAAAGACTTCTAATTATGTTAGTTAATAATAACATTAATGTAATTTTTACTCAAATAAACAGTGATAATTATGATAATTATTGTCATTTTTCATTTATTTTCATTCCAGTGGATAATATTTCATTTACGTGGGTCGTTTCTATCATTCCAGTGGGTATTTATCACTTCGGTGGATACTTTTTTATCATGTCGGTGTGTATTTATCATTCCATAGTTTTATCAAATATTCTATCTCGTATATCTCATAAACTATTTATGATTTTGAGTGTCCCATAACACCACGTCTACAATATATAACAATGCATAGTTTAAAATGAAAAACGTTCAAATATACACAAAACTTAAAAATTGCACCGAAATGAGACAAAAAACAGAAATGTTGAAATTGACCCAAATATAAGGTAGGTCTAGGTTATGCTAGGTTTTCAGCAGGCCCGAAGGGCCAAAACTCCCAGAGATAGGAGCTCCGCGACAGCGGAGCTCCGTCGACTCGGTTAAATTTGAATTAGAAATAGAAATTATTGGTCAGTAGACATAATCATTTCTCGACATTTTTATACTTTGACTAAATAATACTTCGTAATTTTTCCTAACCAATCTTTTTATTGTTCGGCTTTTTTACATATCGACATTTTTATTTAATGTCATTAGACATTTTTATACCTCGTCATTTTTCCTTACCGACAATAGTCGCCTAAAGGGTAAAATTGCTGTTATTATGCAATATTAAAAGTAGAATTATTTGTACACGTTTAAGAATGCGAGACCGAAAAGTAAAAAAAAACACGTTTTTTATCAGTTTATCCAACATAAATGACACAAAGACAGAAAAATTTACTAACTTTTGCGTAGGGTAATATGGGACCATAATGATCGCAAATGATCTCACCCGCAACCCCTAGAGGGGAATATATCGACTTTCCAATAACCATGTATATCATCTGGTAGTCTTATCGAATTAGATTCAGTGTCGTGGGCGCTTAGACTAACATATTTGAACTGCTTTACTAATTTGTCGAAATCCTTAAAGTGGCAAGGTTCAAAAGTGTGCAGCTGCCTATAAAACTGACTCAACAGTACAAGTATTTAAAATTGTACTCGTAGCACTATCGTAGGTGCGTAGCGCATGCTACGACAAAACGCTTCTACATTCAAGCAACAATTTATTGCATAGTTAGTGACTTTAAAGGACAAAGGGAACTCTCATTAAAAGATACGCGGCTGTAAACTTGAAATTTGTGTTTAGAATACAAAGTAGAAGTCTAGAGTACTAATGTATGACTGTCACAGTCAATTCAATTCACTTTAGTTTATTTGAAAAAACGAAGCTGACGGGCTATTGTCTAACGCACTTGCATCCGCTATCGTTTTCATTTTGAAAATCGAAGGCTTGTCTGCATACAAAATGAAAACAATTTCTCAGCTTTGAAGTCGGTTGCGATTGCGAGCGTGTTAGGCAATAAGCCCTCAGGATTCGGAAGCATTTTTCGTCTCTCTTTTTCGGAAAATTTGCACTTCCATATTTCAACAGTGTAATGCACATGGCACTTCCATTCCTAGGGTACAAACTGTTTTTGTAATAATAATTGTTACAACCCGTGGCTATTTAATGGTACGGTACCTAGTTTTTATTTAAACCCGTTTTTTTTCATTCGTTGTCTCTCCAGCAGCTAAAATGATTTGGGATGCAACTATAAACGGCCAATTTTACAAGTCAATCAAATCTACCAGTGTTTCCCAAGAGAAGACCACTGCGTGAAGAAAAACTGCAAGAAATGAATTTTCATGCGTAGTTGAACAGAAAAACGTGTCTTTATTTAGAATAACAATAACAAATTAATAAACAATAAAAATACCTGCCTGTGACGAAGCAAGACCACTTAAAATAAAATTGATTAATTTCATCCCTTGGTAAACAATAATTTAAATTATTATAATGTATGTTAAAATACTGTATCACTCTTATCTTGATGACTTATAATGTGACAGTCTCATAGAAACATTAGTGCTTTTGTCCGATCAAATATTTCTTCGTTTGCAACAGTAAACGTCGTCGGCAAACAACTCCGCCACACAGGGCGTTTGAGAACTGTTCCTCGTCGCATGGCACTTGCAGGTAAGACCCCGCGCGTCATCGGTCCCACCTACTACGAGCGTCTACCCGCTGAACTCAAACGCGAACCATCTGACGAAATGTTTAGGCGCCGGCTTAGGAATCTTTTGTTGGATAACCCAGTCTATTCGGTGAATGAGTATATTATGGAACTTGACTTATAAATAAGATTGACTTTATTTTTTTTAATGTACTCTGTATTTGTGTTGACATTTACTATTATCATTTCATTATATTTCTAACGACTTCAATGTAACTGCATAATTTGACATCCCATGTTATTTACACTGTGTTATATTGAGTAATAAAATCTGAATCTGGATCTGACCGTTTCACTGTGGTCCCATAGAAGGCCATAAGTCCAGATTGTTGGTATAGCCCAGTCATAATTTCTCTATGCCTAATTACTCACTAGTAGCCATACATCCATAAACTATAAATAGTTTGCAAATCATTTGAAATAATCATTACGTTTCGGACCTTCAAAGTGAACTCATCTGCCACTCGTAATTAGCGTTATCAGTAAGTCATTAAAGTGAAAGTTTGTTTACGACATATATCTCAAGATCATTTGTGTATTAATCATTTACATCATTATGGAAGTTGTTGATAAAGGTATGTTTTATTATTATTTGTATTTTTGTTACATATTTAAACAACAAATGTTGAGTTATTTGGGGTCTACGTGACCTTCATTGTAAATAAAATATTTAACTGCTACGAATATTTCATAAAAGCTTTTAACTATTTCCGAACGATTCCGGAAGATTGACTTTATATTCGTTGCATTGCTTATAAAGTGTATTTATGAAGTAATGATATTTTACTTGCCGGACTTTGCCGGACCCCAGGATATGAGCCCCCTACGAAAGTCGTAGCACGGGCAACAAGATTGAGCTAACTGTGTTAAAATATTAACAACTGTTTATATACATTTTCGTTTTCTTCCAGGTACTTTTTTCCACTGCACAGTTTCGGGGATGTACATATTCGAACAGTGGCATATTGCTACTGGTTCGGAAGCAGAAAAAATACGTCATATAGTCCAATTACTTCTACAACTGGTGCCCAAGGATGCTGAAAACTTAGATGTAGAAAAATTACGTGATGCTGTGGAAATTGATGTTACGCAAATAAAAAAATATTGGAAGAACGTTAACAGAACCCGTAGGGATCTAATACATAAGTATGGTGATTGGTTGAATATAACTGAAACCGTAGATTTACCCAAAACTACATCCGACGTCGCTGCCGCTGCTGCCACATCTACCTCCCGGCAAGTGTTACCCGATGACTTGGGTAACAATTCAAAATTAGGGCGACCGAAGAAAAACTATGCATCGTGCAGCAAGAGGACTCAGCGTAGAAGATTAGAAGAACTTTTTGCGTTAGATACGGCTCGGCAGCTTGTTCAGGAATATCCATGGTATAATTTACCGGCTTCTGTGCACAAGGTTCTCATTCACGGGGCTGAAGTGGTCGATCATGTTATTGTTCCTATTGGAGAGCATTCAGAAGAAGCTGCCGAGTCCACAAATAAAAATATTAAGATGTTCAGGCTCAGTAATACTAGGAAAATGTCACGCAAAGTAACAAATGAGGATCTTTTAAATCGGCTTCTGTTAAATTCAGACCCCCTGATTACGGGTCTCAGAAAACTCACCAAGATGAAAAAATCGGCTTTATCACAATCAGTAATTAGTTTATTGAATATCTAAAGTTAATATAAGACTCATTAAAATCATTAATTTTAAATGTAAATAATTTTAAGGCGATTACTTATCACTTGTACTACTACCTTGGGTATCAACTTTGTAAATATGTTTTTCTAGACTTTTTGTTTTTTTTTATATTTTTAATATTAATGAGATTTTATTTTGATGAAACATATTTTGTAATATATTATTTTGTAATAATTAGACTTAATTATTATTAAGTAAATTTTGCAAGATTTTTTGTTATATATTTTTTTTTTTTTATTATGAATTACATAAAGTAAAGCTATATTTTATTGTTTTTATTATAGATTTAGTATTAATAAATATCACTGTATTTTTCGTTTGAGGGTTTCATTGATACTTTTGGAGAAATCGAATTTTGACACTTTCTTCATACACGCCGAACCACAGTGGTTTGTGTAACTAGTTGAAATGATCTTCCTATCTCTATTTTCCTTCAACCATCCTCTTTGGACATAAGTGACAGGACAAGAGAATAACGCCCCTGGCGATAATTTAAATTTAGAATTACTGTTCTACGCAGAACGCACAGAGTATGGTCGAGAGGGAATCAACGCAATGTTCGTTTGTTTACTTTTATTACTCTGTGGCGCCCCGGATGTGGGAAACTTTGGAGTTTTGTCTCTCGCCAAGTTGGCCTTTTAGAAATGAAAAATTGTTGAAGACATTTTGGCGGAGGAAGTGGTGTTTTGCTGTATAGAGCTAAGTGTTTAACAAGTTTTTTGTTAGTAATGTTTTAAGTAGTTACGTACATTTTTGAAAATGTAAGTATTAAAATAGTTACTTTGACTCCATTTGTTTATAATTTGTTTATCGTGTAAATGTTTAAAATGCAAAATACTTGTGCAAAATGCGGCTACAGAATTATCAAGAAGTTTTAAGACTTGTTGGTAATTCTTTAGCTCTGCCTACCCCACTCTGGGAATGAAGGCGTGAGTTTATGTATGTATGTATGTATGTATGTTTATGATGTAAAAAACGAAAAGCAACTTTGGCATTAACAATGTAAAAGTTAGGATTATTTGTTTTATAATTTTTAAATGTCATTGACCTAGTCCCAAGCTAAGCTTAAAAAAACATTGTACACACACACCACACCTAACTAACCATTAAAGACAGAGCAGAGAGAAAAAGAAAGAGATGGATATATGTGTATTATGTCAACTTCTATGCATTCTAGTGCGACTCTCTTTCATGCAATATTTCAGATTTCTGAAGTGTATAGCTAGATGTGTTGCTGTGTGTACATAGTTAAGGCCTCAATTGAAATCGATGGTGAAAATGACAAATAGCGTATCTATAGAACAATTTTCCTTTACGCTAATTGTCATTTTAGCTTCGATTGTGGTTAACGTTCGTTATGAAATGGATAAAAAATAATGATTTGAATTGAGACTTTAACTGTTCTTGACTATGTACATTTTTTATAAAACAGCCTTCTTATATAAAGAAATACATACTTAAATACATAGCAAACATCTATGACTCAGGAACTAGTAAATATTCGTGCTCATCACACAAATATCTACCCTTACCGGAATTTGAACATAGCACCGCTAGCTTCGTAGGCAGGGTCACTACCAACAAGGCCAGCGCGTCGATTATGTCTGATGTATTTATACTATGGCTTCCTCGTCGCATTTTTTTAAAGGTACCTTAATCTTGCAAAGTTTCCGAGATCAAAGTGCCTTACGTGAAGGTCAAAATCCTCCAAATTTTATTGAAGTCGATAGAGCGGGCAAGCCGTGAAGGCGTAACAAACAAATAAACAGACAAACTTACTTTTGCATACATATTTATAATTGAGACGTGAGATTATTATGTTTTATGTTTTTGCTTATGTTTTCCCCGTGTGGTTGCCGGGTTAGAATAATACCACTCCATTTCTTCCCGTGGATGTCGTAAGAGGCGACTAAGGGAATATAGGCTTGTAGTACTGTTAGGCGATGGGCTTGCAACCTGTCACTAATACGCTCGTAAACATCTTAGCCTAATTGTGCAAAGTGTGGTTACAGAATTATCAACAAGTTTTAAAAGTTGTTGGTAATTCTTCAGCTCTGCCTACCCCACTTTGGGAATGAAGGCGTGAGTTTATGTATGTATGTATGCTGTGGTAGTAAGACCTTGTGCGGAGTCTGTTATATATTTATGTACATTTTTGATATTATATTTTCAAACCCAAAAAAATACTCCCACGTATTCCCATTTCCCACATCTGTTAGAAGTAAACAGCGCGAGCGCTCGTCAACATTCGTCATCGCTCGGCCATCTCCGTAATTGCCGCGGCTGGCGTTGTTTCATACGGTTATGTGTTGCGTACCTGGCGGGAATAAACCTTTATTGGCACTTTTAACCGACGCAGCAGATTAAAAATAATTATTATTTGCCGCGTGCAATAATTTGGAATGAAAAATTGTTTTAGGTGCCTACTCAGAGCATAAAACGTTTGTTACGTAAAGCTTTGCGGTTGGTAGGACCTTGTGCAGGGTCCGTCCGGATCACTACCACCATCTTATCCATTAACCTACCGCCACACAGCAGTGCTCGCATTATTGTGTTCCGGTTTGGGGATAAGACAGCCGGTGAAACGACCAGCATAGAGGCATTCCACCTTAGTCCTCAGGGTTGGCAACGCATTTGCAGTCTTAGGATTGCATTGCAGTCTTGTGAATGTCTATGGGTCACAGTTTCCACTTACCATCAGGTGGCCTGTGTGCTCTAATGTCGTCTAGGCCTATTCCAAAAAAAAAACGGTAAAACAAATTTCGTGCAGATAAACAACAAAAAAACAGACAAGATCTTGTCGGACTATGCTCAGTGTAGGGTTCTTATACTACAAAAAAAAAAACTATCTACAAAAATAACAAGTTCGAAGAATTTTTCTATTTACATACATACATACATAAACTCACGCCTTCATTCCCAAAGTGGGGTAGGCAGAGCTACGGAATTATCAGCAACTCTAAAACCTTGTTGATAATTCTAAATTACTTAATTTTTCTATTTAAAGGCGTATAATTGTGATGACCACCTATTGATAAAGTAGCCATCCTTAAATTTAACCGAAAAGTAATGCATTAACAATAATCCTTCATCATCAGCCCACATCAGTCCATAGCACGCCACTGAGCTCGGTCTTCAGCTCTTCTTCTCCAGTTACCATCAGCTACCTTGTGAATATCATAGCACCACCTAGTCCAAGGGCGCCCTACTCCACGTTTTCCAATTCGTCGTCTCCACGCTAGAACTCGTCTTCCCCAACGGCCATCGGTTCTACGGCAATTAAGACCAGCCCATTGCCATTTCAGCTTGCTAAATTGCAGAGCTATGTCGATAACTTTGGTCCTTAACCCTTATAAAAATTTAAATGAGTTCTTCTTTACAAATAATATTTAAAAAAATCAGTTCTTGCCGTCTTTTTGTAATGGATTTTAATGCGTTTTTCATTGTTTGGCAGAGAGATTCAAGACGAAGGTTTTTATTTGTTATCAATTCTGGACTATTTTCGAGTTTTACGGAAGCTCACATAAACCAAACCAGGTCTTTATTACATTTATTAGAATAGTACATTATTGCCTAGGCGCGGAAACTAAGGGACTTCCTGACGAGGTGGTTAGCAGGCCGAGCAATAGCGAGGCGAGCCATATGGAATTCCCATTCGGGAACTAATAATCTCAGAGTCCAAGATCGCTGGAAGCAAAAATTACCATTTAAATAAAATCAGGCTAGCATTTGTTACAATGCAAGGAGCAATTTAGGCAGCCCACTGATAAGGTGCCTCATTTGGAAGATAACAAAAATCTCGGCGTGCCTGCTGGCTGGGACGCTACAAAGTTATTTTCCGTGGTCTAAGTAAGGAAATAAAGTACTCATCAATTATTATTTTTTTGTTTATGGCATAAGAAGGCAATCGGGCACACAGGCCACCTGATGGTAAGTGGAAACTGTGACCCATAGACATTCGCATTCACAAGACTACAAATGCACTGCCAACCCGGAGGACTAAGATGGAAAGCCTCTATGCTAGTCATTTCACCGGCTGTCTTATCCCCAAACCGGAACACAAAAATGCGAGCACTGCTGCTTTGCGGTAGGTTAATGGATAAGATGGTGGTACCAACCTGGGTGGACCCTGCACGCACAAGGTCCACCCACAAGTAAAATAATAATATTAATATAATAGTAATATTACCCCACGACTACTGTGTTTAATATTACGATGTATTATTATGACGACGCGTTTAGTGGGTGTAGTTTTTCAAATTCAAATTCAAAATAATATTGTTGTGTGTCCATGTGTTGTATAGTGACCCTGCTGATAATACTAGAGAACCCGGATTTGGTTCCCGGTATGGGAGGTGGGAGGACCTTGTGCAGGGTCCGTCCGGGTTGGTACCACCATCTTATCCATTGACCTACCGCCAAGCAGCAGTGTTCGCATTGTTGTGTTCCGGTTTGGGGATAAGACAGCCGGTGAAATGACTAGCATAGAGGCATTCCATCTTCGGCCTCAGGGTTGGCAACGCATTTGCAGTCTTAGGATTGCGGTCTTATGACTGCGAATGTCTATGGGTCACAGTTTCCACTTACCATCAGGTGGCCTGTGTGCTCGTTTGCCTTCCTATGATATAAAAAAAAAAAAAAAAAAAAAAAAATATTTGTGCGATGAGCGCGAGTATTTGTTTAATATATGAGTATTGAATATTTTTCTAAGAATTTAATGTATATTACTTTTCTCAAAAATGACCGGAAAAGTTGACATTACTAACTCCATACTGAGACGCGAAGTACATAGTTTACTGACAGTTCCCAAATTAAAAAAAAATTACATTGCGGGCTTGTGTAGCATACAAATTTCATTGTTATCTAGTTTGTAACTTTTAAAAAAGTGAAAACGGCCATAATAAAATGAGGGCGCAAGTGTTATACATCCATATTTTATTCGAAACGTAACTTTTTTATCTGTGTCTGGAATAGCTTGAGTTTTTTTTCTAAAAAAAGCTTGCGTTTCTCCTTGTCATAAAAATAATGGCGGTAAAGAGTGAGGTTATTTCACGTGAAGTTTGTGTTTATATGCGATTTTTTTCTTGCGATTTTTGAGAAAAGCACTATATATGCCTCGGCAGGAATCGCAATTGCGGGCCTCGTATTTTTCGAACCAATTCTCGGCCCGCAATTGCCTGCTTCACTGCCTAGGCAATAATGTACTATTATCTGCCTAAGGCTCAACGCAAAATTCAGCATGTAGTCACTTCGGCCCGTAGTCCAACCAGTAGTACTATTGTTTCATACTCATTCAGACCCAAGTATCCTCCCAAGACCCACCATACAACGAAATTTGTCAATGGAATATGAATCTAATGGATGATAATAAAGTAATTTTTCTAAATTAATCATAAATCATAGAAACAAAAGATATCCCACTTTACTTCATTTGCATTAGATCTTTATTTCAGGGTCGTATTATATTGCGGGTGGTGGGACCTTGTGCAGGGTCCGTCCGGATCGCTACCACCATCTTATCTATTAACCTACCGCCAAACAGTAATGTTCGCATTGTTGTGTTCCGGTTTGGGGATAAGACAGCCGGTGAAATGACTAGCATAGAGGCATTCCATCTTAGTCCTTAGGGTTGGCAACGCATTTGCAGTCTTAGGATTGCATTGCAGTCTTGTGAATGCGAATGTCTATGGGTCACAGTTTCCACTTACCATCAGGTGGCCTGTGTGCTCGTTTGTCTTCTCTATGCCATAAAAAAAAAAGAAAAAAAAAGTACTATATTAGTGTACACGGAACCTCAGGAGGTTAAAGACAAAATGGCGGGATTCTAGTTAGTCCTATGGGTAGGACCGTAGTACGCTATGGCCACACAACTGTCGAAGGAGCTGGGTCTGAATGACAAAGTTAATAAGTACTATGGGTAGGACCTTGGGACTTAGGAGGTTATGCATGTATCGCCGTCTATATCCATAGTAGAATCTTAAAGCTTAGTTTGGGACTATGTCAATTTTTGTGGGATTGTCCCCTGATTTTTATTTATTTAATGTAATGTTTTATTTTTCCTGTAAATGTTGTTATGTGTTTAGTTTCTTCGTTGAAATAATGTGCATTGCAACCCTTTGAAGTCACCGACACCGCTTTGTGCGCGCCGCAGCGGTTTCTTTGCACCAATTGTAGCAGCCGGCATATCAAAGCGTGCAAACTATTTGAACGAACGACCGATACTTCATTTTTTTTAAATAATTGGACCAGAATTAAGTATCGAATGAAAATCGAATCCAATCATGTGAGGTATAATCTTTTTTGTTACTTGAACTTGGCTTGACGCTACTGCGTGTCTAGATAACTTAGCTTAATTTTAATTTTAATACGTTTAGTTTTGATTTTTAATTTTATTTTTGTTGAATTCTGCATTAAAATAAGTACAGAAAATTAGCTCACACACACTTTCCGAGTGAGATTTTTATTTTCTTAGTACGTATTATTGGTGACAGACTCTACACTGGACATGATCAAACCAGCTCTTGCCCAGTTTTTACATTTACGTCTTTAACATTACACCGTCTTTCTCTTGCACCGTGTGCGCAACATTGTACGTCACTTTACTATTGTCATAACAATTAAATTCCTTGTAAACATTCCGCCAACATTGCTTTTACAGCGCTGTTAACCTTATTGCTCGTGCTGGGTTATTTAGCCGGTTAATAGGGTAAAGTGGGATTTTATTTGGATGCAACTTAAATGATAAGAGGTTTTTTGGTCATGATCAGAATGAACTCGTTAGTAGTTTTAGGTTTTGAATGATGACCCATATAAATAGAATAGACCGAGCCAAAAAAGTAACGCTAGGCCATTTTTAAAACATTTTTTTTATATAAGAGTGGGGGAATCGTATCATGTAGGTAGTATAAACATCAGCAACTCAAGAGAAGCTGTCGTTTTTGCCGACCAATAAGGGAAATGTAAGCTCTTTTATTGAAGGCTCCCATGTCATAACTAAATAAAAAAAACCGGTCAAGTGCGAGTCGGACTCGCGCACCGAGGGTTCCGCACAAATTCGTAGGTACATATATAATAGTTCAGCGGGTCTATTGCCTGACGCACACGCAGTCGCAATCGACTTTAAAGCGGAACAAGTGTGCTCATTTTGTATTCAGACAAGCTTTCGATTTTCAAAATGAAAACGATTGCTATTATTGCTATTGGATATGCCGTAATTTGTAATTTTAGGTGTTTAATCATACAAACAAAGTAATTGAATCTAGAACTGCGTTAACGTTTATTTCTTAGTTATAGTTACAGTTATTAGGGTGGATCAACTTTCTGTTGTTATTCTGTCCCGTAAACCAGGAGACAACAGTGATAGAGTTTCTTAGAAATAATGTTATAATATATAGTTCCAGCACACTCAGGAGAAAGGCCATAAAAGAATGGGTGTGTAATTGCCAATAAAACAGTTTTTTAGTGGACTTACTTATATCCTTTGAAATCATAGTTTTAAAGAGTGATTTGTTAGATGACTTTCCCAAACGCATTTTTTCTTTGAAGCTAATTTTCTTTTCGCGTTTTTCCCCGAAAGTGATAATTAACAGTCACTTTTTTTCCGGCGGTTTATTTTTACATTCGTGTTTTTACCCTTGCGAGTTTTATCCAGTCGCTTCTTTTCCTACTACCATATTTTCAAGGTCGTGTTTTTCCCGTTCCAATTTGTCGAAGATACAGAGTCGACGGAGCTCCGCTGCCGCGGAGCTCCTATTTCTGGGTGGTTTGGCCCTCCGGGCCTGATGCAAAACTAACATAACCTAAACCTACCTACGAATTACGATGTAAATACTTTTGGGAAAAGTGCGACTGAGATAGAAATCGAACGGGAAAAAAACCGACTAGGAAAAAAGTCGAACAACAAAAAAAGCGACTGTAATAAAATCGAATGGTGAAAAATAAAATTAGGTAATATCGCGTTCGGGGAAAAATGCGAACGGAAAATTTAATACAAAGAAATAATGAGTTCGGGAGACTGATTTAACAAACCAAAATTACCATCATTTACGATTACTATCGCCATCTGCTAGCGAGTAGCTAACACTTCATTTATTACACCAAATTTATTTCACCGTGCCTTGCATAAAGACCCTTTCTTTGTGATTTAATTAAAAATGTACAGTTTTCAGATATTTTCCTATACTTGTAGTTCATGACGGTATTACTTACCAAATTTCAAAGTTCTATTTACGATTACTAACGCCATCTGCTAGCGAGTAGCTAACACTTCATTGATCACACGTCGTTTCCTGCATAAAGGCCCTGATTTTTTGGTTATTTAATTAAAATTTACAAATTTCAGACTTTTTCCTATACTTGTAGTATAAGACGGTGCTACTTGCGAAATTTCATAGTTCTAGGTCATCGGGAAATACCCTATACATTTTGATTCCCTCGACAGTGTCGAAATACACGTTTTTTGCGGCATAAACGGCCGTATCTTTTTTTTACGTTAACGTAGGAGCTTGATTTTTTCACAGTTTCACGGGGCTGTAGACCGGAGTATATGGTTTTAATTTCAACTCGATACCTCCTCGCGTTCCCGTGATAAAGGGTCTTGACAGACAGACAGACGGACAACAAAGTGATCCTATAAGGGTTCCGTTTTTTCCTTTTGAGGTACGGAACCCTAAAAATATCAGGGGACAAACTCACACAAATTGACCGCCCCAAACTAAGCTCTAGGCTTGTACTATGGGTACTAGGCAACGATAAACTTATATATAAATACATACTTAAATACATAGAAAACACCCAAGACTCAGGAACAAATACTCGTGCTCATCACGCAAATATTTGCCCGTACTGGGGACTGAACCCGGGACCGCTAGCTTCGTAGTCAGGGTCACTACCGTCTCGGCTACCGTGTACCGGGAAATACAGCCGAACGGAGTTAGTTTCACAGTTTCACCGAAAGTGGCAGAAAGTGCCTAGATGACATTTTTTTAACAGATTCAGAGATTTACCACTTCATAACATTGACAATGCTTAAAGATTTTTTTTTACATAATTTTGCGCTTGGATCATTAAATGTCGGAGTATTATTTTTGATTTACCCTGTTTACCGATTTACTCTACTCACTTGATATTGGCGAAATCAATGCAAAACTAAAAAAAGAAAAATACAATGTTTATAATTTTAGTTCTTTTAGCATTATGTGTGCTAAACGTGATACGTTTATTTTTAGAAAACCAAGTGTAATTAACCAGAATTTGAGTTTTAGTATAATAAAAATAAAAATATTTATTAGGTTTATAATAATATAAAGACTTAAATGATAATCAAGCTAGTCACCTTTCTTAAAAATATAGGTTTTCGTAGTTTATAAGAGGCCACGCCGTTTGAAACAAAAATTGGCACTGAAAGAAACATATGACTGTCAGACAGACAAACGAATAGCATATGTTTTGTAATCTCGTATTCTTAGGGCTGTATTAATAAACTCATCTTGACTGAGATGCGCGTCACAAGATACGTCAAAGTAAACGTCAAGCCATAGAAAACTGTCATTGTTGACGAATCTTGAGACTTACATTGAAGTCGAGATCAGTTTATTAATACGGGCTTTAATCTCGTAGGCATGTTTTGGTTATGAAATCCTAAAAACAGCATAATTTAGTTTTATCATTCGGTAAAAATATTTAGTTGTATGCATGAAATTTTGCTACAAGCCACGTGGAGCTTCGCGCTATGGCGACAAATGTATGCGCATATTTTACTGTGTAGATAGGCCGGGCGACGATAAAATGCCGCTGCAACTATCGTAGTGTACGTGTACAGTACCTGCGTAGGTACTATCAGTACCATCATCCTCCTGCACTTATCCCACACTAAAGTAAAGACACCGAGCGATGGCACTTTTGACTTTTGCTCGCTGATGAAGTTACAGTCTGTGAGCACTTAGCAGAGGCCTCGGTTTAATACAGTCAGCTGCAGAGAAAAGGATACCCCCCCTCCTGGTAAGGATCGATTTTTTTCAAAAACCTGTAGTTAAATTCATATGATTTTTCGGTGAATTGAAGATTTTACTATTGTCTACACATAAACTCAAAATCATTTAAATCTAACCACAGGTTTTCGAAAAAAAACAATCCTTACCAGGAGGGGGGGTATCCTTTTCTCTGCAGCTGACTGTACTTCTCTCTCACTCGCTCTTAATAAGATCGTATTAGAGCGAGTGAGAGAGAAGTACTTAAGCGAAGCCTCTTCTAAGTGCTCACAGACTGTAGCTAAATATTGACAGCAAGTATAAAGGAACAGATGTCAAACTTCATTGTTGCAGGTACCGGAATAGTAATGTAACGCTGGGGTTCTCATTTACCTAAACATATTTCGTAACTAACTTCATTTTGAGATTGTTTTTTTTTGCTCGTACTCTAGCGTTCATCATTTTTATCATACTTAACAAAAAACATCAAAAAAATCGCTTGATGATAACAAAGGCCCGCTGACTGGTACAATAACGTGTGTCAATGAATTTACTGCGCTCTCACGTCACCACAGCTGGCAAACTCGCTTCCTAGCAAGTTAACGTGGTTTTATGATTATTTATGCACTCATGTGGACTGGTCTACTGTTGGACTTAGGCCTCCGCTAAGGCTCTCTACTCAGACCGGTCTTGTGCTTTTCGCATCCACTGCGTTCCCGCGATCCTTACAAGGTCGTCACTCCATCTTGTTGGAGGCCTACCTACAGCTCGTCTCCCGGTCCGCGGACACCACTCAAGACCCTTCCGGCCCCATCGGCCATCAGTGCGAGCGATGTGCCCCGCCCACTGCCACTTCAGTTTAGCTATTCTTCGGGCTATGTCGGTAACCTTAGTTCTACTGCGGATATCATCATTTCTTATTCTATCACGCAGAGAAACCTCGAGCATAGCCCGCTCCATAGCCCTCTGAGTGACTTTGAGCTTCTTTATGAGCCGCATTGTTAGCGCCCACGTCCCAGATCCGTAAGTCATCACTGGCAACACATACTAGTCTTAGTTTTTGACCAGTTACTTCGTTTAGTCTTTGACCAGTGTGTGTTGTGAGTGTAAGTGAGATAGGAATAGCCAGCTGTGTTGCAAAGATCATCGACACAAGCAGACTGGAGAATATACGTACGAGTTTTACGAACTACCCGCACTTGGTCTTGTTTTTGTTTTATCGGAATACCCTTTTTTAGTTGAGGGCTGAGAGGCACAGTGACATTATAAAACAATTTGTTTTGACACTTCTTGCAACTTGAACATTTAAATAACGTCACTGTGTTACAGTTCTAATGGCGGGTCAGGGTTCCATTGCGCTGATAATACATTTCAATTTGGAGCGGGCGCCATTTTACGCCCCCCATGTTCGATAGCACCCGATCATGAATATGTCGCCAAAGCCAGACTTTTTGCCCAACAACGACAGATTGTGGTTTACACTACCGACATACGGCGCAGGGACCTAATTAATACACAGAACCAGCTAGATTTTAGGGAGATTATAAAAAAAAATAGTTGAAGATGATGCCTTAAGAGAATTGTGAAGCACCGCTAAAATCGCGAAGCTATAAAAAAATCGTTTCTCACCCCCTAAATCAAGTACGATTTCCACGATTTTTGAATTATGTTTTAGTAATAATAAATAACTAACTACGTATGTACGTTAACTGTTTTTTGTTTTTTATTTCATTGTTATTAGTTTCATTTTAAAAAGTATTTTCATGGAAGGGAAACGTACAGACATAGTTTCTCATGATATCTACAAAATATTCATAAATCGTAAAAATCGGACTAGGTTTAAGACTAGAGAAACGTTTTCGCATTTTGTATGAAAATTTTTAGCTTCACAACCCTCTCAATTAAGAAAAGTTATTTTTCTTCCATTATGTGACGAAAGTTCAGCATTTTTATATATTGATTCAATACGTATACCAACAGAATCCAATGCTGACATCATAAAATAATTATTTTTAACCATATGTTTGATATTGAATGTAGGTATGTATGGTTCATTTTCGTCATACAATGGAAGCAATTCAAGTTGTCTCAATAAAGGCCTAAACAACGTCATTTTTAATAATGACGTTTCAATGAGTCTGCTAGAACACAGACAAATATTCCACAGCCTCGTTTAGGTAAGTTAACATCCTTCTTAAGTCCAATGTAAATAATTCCGCTCAATAATATTGTTATGGATGATTTATTACGCATATTTTTTTAATTATTTTTTAGCCTATTTTGGTGTCCCACTGCTGGGCAAAGGCCTCCCCTCCTTTTCTCCATTCGTCCCGGTTGAGTGCATTCATTATTACGCATAGGATTATTTATTTTTTCATTCGTATGGCGATTACACAGAAAATATTGTTGTTTTTCTCATGTCATATCACATGCAGATATCCAGGTTTCTTAGCCATTTGGCGGCGTCGGTGGTAAGGAGAATGAAGTTGTCAGGGTGACCAGGATAGGACCGCAGTGGGCATTCGCGCATGATATGCTTGATGGTCTGGGACTCCGCACCGCAGTCGCAGTGGGGGACTCGGTCCAGCCGCATAGATGACAGTGGGTGCATCGACCGTGACCGGTGCGGGTCCTGTTTAGTATCCACCAATCGCGTTGTGGCAAATCAGCACACTTCATTGGCCTTTCAGGTTGGATTTAGTCGCTGGTTTTCGCAACCAGGGTGTCTGTCCACTGGCGAGCCCAAGCCTCCATCGGCTGGAAATCGTAGTTAAGCTTATAATTAGAATGACAAGGAATTAAAGATCCACTACAATCTTTAAACATCAACTTATTTTATGTCAGCTGTATATTCATTGTGGAATGAAAGAAATAATAGAGTGTTGAGTATTGCTTTCACTTATTTGCCGTGTCACGATAATGTTATTTATCTCATCTATATCTACATAACTGAGTTACGTCCTACAGGTGACAAATAGGTTAATTTCCATAGTACTATGCCCTAGTAAAACACATTTTTTTATAAGCAAATTTACCGACATAGTACAAACACAACAAAAAAAAAATTTACGGACAGGAAATGCGTTACCCATCGTCCCCCCACGCCAAGGCAGCCATAAAGGGGGGTTATGACGGACTCTCAGCCACCTCAGTCTCCTGCAAGAGCTGAGGTGGAAGCATACCGTCTAAAACCTCTCCGGTGTTAACCTCCAAAGGCTGTTAGGGCACCGTGGGCTGATGACTATGCCACCACTGGGTGCCCCCCAAGTCACGACACACCTCCCACAAGTTGAGATGCAGTAGATGTATATTACTAACAAGTAAGAACGCGCTCACGACTCTCTAATACATCTCAACTCGTATTAATTGGCGCGCACGCGCTGCTCACTGCCGCCGGCCCATACCCTACCTACCTTCGTAACGCCTATCTCAGGCAAGTAATAGTTGCAGTACTTTGATCAAGTTGTAATGCCCAACTCATTGATCAAAGAAAAATCTTTAAGATCGTTTTCCTTGATTCACCACCTTTTGAGCAGTAGTTGTGCCTGACACGGCAGTGATGTCAAAACCTGACATGTTCTAGATAGTGACAGAGACAGAGTTTTTCAACTCCTATAGCTCTATCCTTCTCACTGACTGGAGCATAGTGGCAACTACAGTGCCAAGGACAGTGGAGTGAAAAAATAGAAAGCGATTCTTTATTTGGATCCACTGGCAAGGCAACTTGACCCGCTCCTGTCCGATCGGTTTTACAATACTACATACTCACTGTCCAATACACTTACCAGTGTAAATAGGGCTTTATATACAAGGGCGTTGCGAGTACGCTACGTCGTTGCGCTGCGTTATTCTACGTATAAATTAGAACGACATGCCATACAATGCGTTCTAATTCACGCGTCGTTCTATGTTAAAATCACAGCATTGCGTCGAACGCACCCGTTACGCTCACTTGGCATTGCTCTTAGGGTCTCCCCAGACCTATCGACGCCGAATCGGCTTGAGCCGGTAAGAAAAACTTTTATGTCCATGCAATAAGAGCGAAAACGACGTCGTTCCGTTCGCAACGCCGAATCAAGCCGAGCCGAGCCGAGCGACGTCGTTTATTTCGTTCGTCGATAGGTCTGGGAAGACCCTTAGATGCCTTAAATAGCCAAAAAGGCACAAGTTCAACGACTCGCAAAAATCAAATCACTCGACTTATATCAACCCTTTGGGTTAACATTCTCACTGCCAAAAATTAACTTACCAAACACCAGAATTGCTAGACAACTCAAATTGTATCCTAAATTGACTCCCATAGGAGACGCTGGTTGTCGTTGTTCAGACGGCTAATACCGTCCTAAACATACAAGAAGAGGTAAACAGCACCATTTGTGCTTGGCATTATGAAGTAAAACAGCCATTTCTTGGTACCTTTCGGGTATTGTTTGCTAGACTAGTATAACATTTATTTGCTGCGCTTAACATGGATGTTGCTCATTTGGGTATTAGTTTTTATCATGATTCCTAAGTTATTGTACACAAGCATCGTTATTTGAAAAAACCGGGCAAGAGCATGTCTGACCATGCTCAGTGTAGAGTTCCGAAGTCGTTACTTTACAAAAACTATATAAAAAAAAAACAAGTATGAACTAATTGTCTATTTAAAGTTATTTGGTGCTGCCTTTGGTGATTTTAGTAGGAATAAACACTTTGGTCACCTGTATCTCTAGAACTAATCAAGCCTACTAAGTCTTGATAAATTTTCTTTTAAATTCGATTTATGTGCTTTAATTCAAGATATTTTTTTAGATTTTTCGTTTTTGTAATGTTATCATCGAATGTTAATTTCACCGATGTTCACTTCGCCGAAAGCTTTGTTCCTCTGAAGCTGTGTTGTTTTTAATTTATTACCCGACTACGGGAAAGCCAAAAGGAAGGGTAATGATTTAGCAGTCTATGTACTTATATGTGAATTTATTTTTAATTAAAATTACGAGGTTTAGTTTATTTAACAGTCACAAGTCCAACCAGGTTGGGTTTAAGAGCTGATATCTCTTAAGCCACCCAACCACATTTATTAAACCCGGTTTAAATAGCTTTCTTTTGAAAAATTGGGAGCTATGAATTCACAGTTACACACGCAAATACACTGATAACCACGTTAAACTTAAAAGAAATCTCTTATTTGTCGGTTTAAAAACACGGTAGCCAGTGTAAAACTTCAATTTGTCCAATTAACATAATATGTTTTTAAATATAAATTATAAGCAAAATATATAACACAAATAATAAAATCATTGAAGTCGTTTTTAAATTAAACAAAACCTACGAGTACAAATGGGATTCCGGATATTTGTGGGCAAATGTGTCGATGGATTGCTAGTGAATTTTCATCAATAAAAGAGAAATTATGAAGTTGTGTGCGACGGCTTTTGTATAAATTCATTTTTGATTCAATTGCCAATTGTCGTATTGACAGTGGTAACTCGAATTTACAATTTAATATCAATTATGTTTATTTGGTTTTTTGGGTCGTGCCACAATAGTTATTTGTTCAACAAGAGAGCAAAGTTGGTTTTTGCTGCGAGTGATGATTTTGAATCCCGAGTAAGCGAAGAATTCTATTATTGAATCACGAGCGTAGCGAGTGATTCTAGGTTAGAATCCTGAGCGTAGCGAGGGATTCAAAGATACGAGACGTAAAAAACTTTGGTCTCGTGTGAGACATACAACTTTTCACCTCAGCAGTGAGAACAACACAGCGTGAAGCTGGTAGGGCCAACGCAGGTCTTCCGTTGTGACCATTTGGTGAATACACGACTAAATAACGACACGATCGCATATGCATCAAGCACAAGCATTTTTGCAAAATACTAATAAAATAAAAAGTGGAAAAAATAAACATGAAACAGATAAAACCGGTCACTCAACTTGATAATGCCGTAGTGCAAACAACTTTATACAGCTTTATGTAGTCTGTGGCTTTAAAAAAAACCTAACTAGGCCTTGTCTATGGCTACAATAATCCCGCTATTTTTGAAATGCGTTCTGAAACTGCCCCTGTGGTTAAAGATTGTTAAAACGATAACAAAATTATGTAGATACATGATAAACTTCTTATTTTTCATTAATTTTGTCTTCAAAACATTAAATAAAAAAAATGATTGTACCTACTGTATAAAGTAGTTATAATAAACACATTTCAAACTTTAACAGATAGTTTTATTTGCAATTTTACGGTTATGTGTGCATCCGAACGTGCGTTTCTTTTTGGGCCTACTATGTGTGGAATTTGAACATCGAACTTCGAATCAAGTTGTTTCTATCTCTCACTTTTTTCCTATCGAAGTGAAAGTGACAGAACAAAGTGAAGTTCAATTTTTTCGAATGTTGTGAGTAGCCCCAGTACTGCTCACGGCATTTAAAAAAAATAATTAAAAAGCTACTTTGCCTCTCGCTCGCAGCAAAATTGAATTTTGCTCACTGTTTTTAAGCAGCAAAACCTGCTTGTTTGAGCTGCTGAGGTGAAAATTAGTTTTAACATTACATTACATTACATTAAATCACGCCTGTTTCCCAGAGGGGTAGGCAGAGACCACTTCTTTCCACTTGCTACGATCTTGACAAATTTCTTTCGCTTCTTCAACATTCAAACATCGAGTCATGCACGCACGTCGGTTTCAGGTACTTAAGATTCGGCCCTTTTCCAGTATTTCTCCGATTTGGTTCGAAAAAGTACGCCTAGGGCGGCCCCTTCCGGCCCTTCCACTCACTTTCGATCTGTAGGTATATTTCTTTCGTCAATCTTCATTCATTTCTAATTTGTTACTTCAATTGTTTTATGTTTTAAATAGGTTACTATTGAAAATATTTATTTTGCAAATTGTGCGCAGCAAAATGTTTTTAAACAATTTAGAATAAATATCAAATTAAATAACAGTGCTGCGAAAGTAGTATCCACCTTCGTACAACCTATTAAGAGTACGATGCTGGTTTTCTGTGGACCCACGTATTTATTTGAACACAGAGCAACGTGGTAATATCTAGATTTAATATTGCGACCGTGTTAATATTTATTTTAGCAGTATGTATGTTTAAAAAAAAGGTTTTGGTACAATTTTTTTGGTTCGTGCGGTCCTAGTGCCGAATCTTTAAATTAAATTTCCAAAATGCATGTGACGGGAGCATTCTGGGATCCATGGTCCATTTCCTCGAATGTCCATTTTCCTGGAACGTCAATTTCCTTGAATGTCCAGTCACCATATGTGCAATTCCCCAAACGTCCAATCTTCTGAACCCGATATAATCGCGAACTTAACAATAAGAACTGCATGCCGCATACGATTGCCTACCTATTACGAACTCTTTAGATAACAATGATACTGGCCACTTGATGATAATTATATACTCGTCATAGAATGGATTCGAATAAATTACTGTCAATGTCAGTAAAATCTGTGCAACAAATGTGGCTTTTTCGGTTGATCTTGAAAAGTGAAAATGGATGTATTTAAACCTTTATTTTGTATAAGTAAAAAAGAACTAAAAATGTAAATAAATAAAAAATCAGGATATTGTGTTGAGTCCATTATTTCAGTCTAACACGGAGTTTGATTGGGCATTTGTCATTAAAGCTAATTTTCAGTTATGAAACTTATGAATTATGAATGTTTCGATAAACTATTATTTGACTTTACAGATTATTTTGTATGACAGTTAAATTGACATTCGTTGGGAAATTTAACATATTGTTTTATTTTTCGAATGCGAAATGAGTATTGAGGTTTTATCACGTATTTACCTTACCGAGTGCCATGAAATTTGAACGTTGATACCGATGTACAAATATAATATAATAAGACCTCAAAAACCTAATACTCAGGGTTGGATGGAATGCCTCTATGCTAGTAATTTCACTGGTTGTTCCCCACACCGGAACACAACAATGCGAACACTGTTGCTTGGCGGACGGTTAATGGATAAGATTGTGGTAGCGATCCGGGCGGACCCTGCACAGCACGTGGTTTTATTTAGGTCCTAATGTTTATTCAAACAATCAAGCTTATTATCAGTAAGAAATTAATGTAGGTACGGGGTGTTTGACGTTTAACGGACCTTCGAGGAATAGACGTTCGAGGATTGGACGTTCGAGGATTGGACGTTTGGGGAATGGACCTTCGAGGATTGGACGTTCAAAGATCGGACGTTTGGGGAAATGGACCTTCGAGGATTCCTTCGACGATCGGACGTTTGAGGAACTGGACGTTAGAGGCCAGAACCGACGGGAAACAAAGGGCTACCAGATTTCCCGTCAACACAATAGTTGAACAATTCAACTAGGAAATACTGCCAGCATCTTTAGGACAATGCAGATTGTCTTTTTAGATTTTTTAAACTTAGTTTTTTAGTTAGATTTTAATAAAATTTGTAACAAAAAGACAGAAGTGTAACAAACGGAAGACAAAAAACTGCTTGTAGGCTGTATTTACGTAACCAGCTTAGGCAAAATTACATAAAAGTAATTATTTAGGTGATTCTGTGCACCAGGGGGTCGTTTTAAGATGCATGTCAACTCCACTACGTCACGAACGTTAATTTGTGACCCTTTTTAACAAAAATATACTTGAAGTTGTCAATGTCATTAGAGATGCCAAGTCATTGTAACTAACAGGAAATTCAACCTTATTTAATTGTTGTAGAATGTCATATTGACTTTGGACCTAAGGTGGGTCCAAATTTAATTTAAGTCTTTGACTGTACATTTCTTGGCTTGGAAACTTATGCAATTAAAAAGTAATCCGAATAGTTTTTTTTTACTTATTTCTTGCTCAATTACATAAATCAAGGTCAACGGAAGGTATCCTATAGGTTTTTTTTTTTTAAATTAAAAATTGCGTCATAATGAGCATCAAATTTTAACCAAATATTACATTTATAAAATAGGAATGAACAAAGGCGAATATATCCCTTTAGGGGATCTCATGTAGTTAATTATTCTGGCCCCTGTTTCACCAAATTACAATTGTCAATGACATATGTCTGCTGACAATACGACATATCTCGCAGACAATTGATCAAGCGACAGGTGACAACTGACAATTTCGTAAATTATTTTGTATAGAAATGCGACGTATGCGTATAAACATTACTAACATTTTGTTAAAATTGTCATAATCTTAATAAAATGACAATTATCTTGTGAAACAAGAATAATTTTTCCGACTCGACATATTTGTAGATTTGTCGGTAATTATTGACATGAGATCGAGGCTGTGTCAGCCTAGCGTTACAATTGTAATTTACCTCTCACCTCAAAGGCAAAAAAATATTATAACGTTTCACTTAATCGCATTTCACCCCAACTGTATAATTATTAAAAGTATCACTTTTTGTCTCTTTCGCTTTTTATGCCGCTAATAATTTAGTCACATTTGTCTTTTATATTAGTAACAAAGAAAATATTCCAATATTAAAATGAGATGAATTTGATATCCCAAAGAAAAAAAGAGGAACAGTAACTTCAATATCTCGCGGTCATTACATAATATGACATATTTTAAGGTTGTGTGTGAGTGGCCTCAACGCTGCTACCGATATTATGAAAGCGCGATTAGTTTGGGATTGGAATAGCTGTCAATTCATAATGCACTTTGACGTAAGAGTATGTAAAAACTGTCACCTCTAATCCCTTTCTAATCGCGGCTAGATAATACCTGCAGAGTTTTACTGCAAACGTCAATTAATACGTCAAATATAATAGCGTTCCAAACATACATCGATCGCGATTAAATGCAACTAAGTAAAACACTTTACGGAAATTTAATGTATATGCTACAAAATTCAAAAGTACTAATTACAAATTATCTCAACAATTGCTAGGAGTATTCATTTTTTTAACTCGGTACTTACTATTGTCCTCTTTCGCCAATTTTGCCATGTGATATATCTTAAGTACTTTATATAGAGAGATCTATATCGTATATCTACTTGTGATTTCTGAGCAATTTCCTTCCAGTTTTTGATCTTCATATCAAATGTTACGTTATTTTCCGAAATTAAATTCAATATCGTAATTTCTTGGTCATATCTACTGTTATTGTTTTAAAATCGAAACACTCGCTTGTGTGTTGTCATTATTGGTGGAAGGAATTAAAAATGATTTGGGTTTAAAACGCGGTAAATAATAGAGTAGTTTTAAATAAGTTTAATAAAAAGTTTAAAATTAAATAAGGCAAAAAAAAAAAGTTATTTCCTTTAGTCATGTCTTCATACAATGCCTAAGTAAGTACTAGTCAAGTTCTATTTTTTCATAAATAATCTATTAACTAATACCGGCGATAAAATAGGCTTCTTAAACTTATCCGTATTAAAAAAAACAATACGATATTTACCTCCTTTTGTTTCGATGTAAATGTAAAATTTTAAAAATACTTACGTTTGGAGCCAAGCAAAGAGAATTAACATTATAATAAGTAGGTACATTTGGTGAAGAGCCAACCAATAATTATTTATTTTTAAATCAAAGGATTATTTTTTTAAATTATGAATAGGTTTGCTGAATATTACTTAATACGTGACGTGTGTGTGAATGAATAAATGGTAAGATGCTGTCGGCCTTATTTGTAAGTCGTCTTGTCCTTCCCGCAAAAGGTACAGTCAACCAATTTGATCAACAAGCCACTGTGGACTATGTCAACTAGACGTTGTAAAGCAAATTAAAAGAAGTATCTATGTTTTGGGTGACAACGTCACTTTGACATAGTCCATATTGGCTTAGGAATCGAATTGGTTGATCATAGGTATTATAAATCTTGCAATGGTGGACGCCTGTCAACAACCGACATACGGGAAAAAGATAAGAAACAACAATTGTCCTGACATATTTACAATTGTCATCTTATTTCGACAATGCCTGTTTCACAATTTACAATTGTCATGTGTTCTTGACAATTGTAGCACTTGTCAAGCTTGGTGAAATAGGGGCCTGGTGATGGTCTTGACACGCAAACAACAAAGTGACTTCTACTCTCTTTTAAAAATAATACAAATTGAGAAAAATCTTATTAACTAACTGACTCATAAACTTCAGAGGCTGCAACTTATCTCTGGATTCCTCCGCAGCATCCTAAACACATCCTGGTACAGCCTCAAGCACTTAATTCCGAAAGTTCTAGACCCGGCGGTGCCACTACTTTCCGCGAATTTGTGGCTTTGCAACTTTCCGGAATTCCAGCTATTTATAATACTTTAATGCTGCTGAATTTGGTTAGGTTTCTGTGCGGAGTTGGGAATTTGGATATAATATGATATTTGAGTCGTGAATTATTGAATAATCTAGCACTACAACACGCGTACAAGGCTTTTATATTTTATGGTGTTTTCCCCTTTTATTTTAGTTTTGTAAACACAACGATAGCTCTTATTATGACGACAGTAATAGATCTGTTAAAAGATGAGATGTTATTAATATTAATATATATTATATTATATATATATCATTTAATATACAGGGTTACTTTTAACTCGACGTATATCTGGTAGGTGGTGATAGAGGAGCTAAAATGCAATAAATTTAATCCACATATGTATGGTCGGAAATCAATAGTTCTTGAGATATTGATTTATTTAAGTATTTTGAAGAAATTCCCAGAATAATGCATTAAAAAATTTATAAAAAAATCAGTTATTTAGCATTATTTCTTTTTTTTATTTAAATTACAAACTATTATTTAATTATACCAAGTATAAAAACCCCGAATTCAGCGGAAACAACATTTTTATTTTTTTACCTTAGTGCTTATTACTAGAAAATTTATGCTCTAGTCCAAAAAAACAATACAACATCAAGCGTACAAATTACTAGAAAAACATCTTCGGTTCATCAGCTTTCTGAAAAGGTATCATGATCCATATTAAAGTCACTATCTTTAATGTAAACGCATCTTAACTCATTGCATCTGAATACGACTGAAGAGCTGCGTGAAAGAATTTTAAACACAGCAGAACAAGTAAAAGTGGGTTTTACTTCCAGTGGCAATAACCGAAGTCAGAAAACGGATTCTGACCTGTATAAGAAATCGAGGGGCCCATTTTGAGCAGAATGTATGAATTCCTAGTTGTTTAAATTATTTTTTATTAATGGCCATTTTTTAGACTAATTGATAATTAAAAATGCTTAACTCAGTTTTCTGGGACAGTCTTAAGAATTGTTATGTGCTCCATATTAATAATTTTACTAGATAATAGCAATGAGTTAAGATGCGTTTACATTAAAGATAGTGACTTTAATATGGATCATGATACCTTTTCAGAAAGCTGATGAACCGAAGATGTTTTTCTAGTAATTTGTACGCTTGATGTTATATTGTTTTTTTGGACTAGAGCATAAGTTTTCTAGTAATAAGCACTAAGGTAAAAAAATAAAAAAATTGTTTCCGCTGATTTTAATAAGTTTGCTTGTTTCATTTGGGGTTTTTATACTTGGTATAATTGACAACATTTCAAAAAAAAAGCATTATTGTTTTTTCGCGTTTATAATAGCTGGTTAAAAATTAGACTACCCGTATTTCTTGGTTTTTCTTTATTTTACTTAAATTCGTCGTTAATAATTTATTAAAGAAATAGTCATTAAATAGAATAGAATAGAATAGAATAGAATAGAATAGAAATCGTTTATAGAATAGAAATCGTTTATTCGGTGCTAAAATAAAATTAACATAAACAACAACAAAACAAAAACAAAAACATTTTAAAAAGTAGAGTAATACAAACTTAGAGTACTTAATCTAAAATTAACACCGAAAAGGTTGCCACTCAGCATGGTGTCAGGCTTACTAGCCTTGACGCTGGTTTTCAGGGCTACCGGATTGAAGAGAGAGGAGAGCGCTCCCAATCCATCTCACTACTATTTATAAAGACTACCTAATGCTTAAACTAAATTAGATATTGTATTTTTTTCTGAACATGAGACTTATTAACTATTGCGTGTGTGTGTGTTTGTGTGTGCGTGCACGCGTGTGAGTGTGTATGTTTACATTATTTTTAAATATTAAATACATAATTTGAATGACAAAGAAAAAATAAAAAATAAAATAATAATAATAATGCAATGAATACAGGACGTCTGCTAAGTGTTGGCTAATTGGATATTTAGTAAATATTATTTCATTTTATGTTTTAAGTTTGTAACGTTTTTAGAGTTTCTGATTGGCGGTGGCAGATTATTCCAACATTTCGTGGCAGCGTAGCGAAAGCTGCCACGAAAAGCAGTCGTCCTGTGCTGGGTACCAATTAAGAGTGAGGCAAACCTCACCTGACGTTGTGATTGTTTCAGTTTTTCGTAAAGATAAGATGACTCACCACTATTTATAATGCCAAAGATTAGAGCAGCTAGATGTAAGTTAAGTCGATTTGCCATATTTAATATCTTATTTATATTTAAAAATGGAGTTATATGTGATCGACGGGGCACATCAAAACAAAATCGAATACAAGCATTTTGAATGCATTGCATTAATCTACTGGTACGCCGTAGTAAACAACCTCAACCTAAAAAGACCGTAGGTATATACAAAGTTAGGAATACTGATGTCGTGATCTTAGCCTGATATAAAATAAAAAAAGGGAACTGACTGCCATGTCCTCATGTCATGTCACTCACTTGTCAATCATTCGCTGCCGTTCGTTCACAAATTCGTTATTCTGCGTAATTTAATTAATTACGTAATTTGTAGACGCCATTAAAATAAATAAACTATTTTGCGTAGAATCGAAAGCGTGTCGTTATAAACAAGTAATCCGTCAGACAGATAAAAAATGAACATGACAGTTATATATTTTTTTGAATTCCTTAGGTAAAAATAGACTAAGGGCACTATGAGTGTATTCCTAACATTCACAATCCAACTTTTTTTACTGTTTTTCCTAAATATAAAAAAAAACTACTGCATAAAAAAATCCAAATATATTTATCAGCAGTGTAAAATTAAGAAACGGTATTTTATTTTACTATCTTAGCACAAAATGAATTGTTGTCAATTAAATAATAGTTTGTAATTTAAATTAAAAAAATGAAATACTTAATGCTAAATAACTGTTTTTTTTAAATATTTTTTTTAATGCATTATTCTGGGAATTTCTTCAAAATACTTAATAAATCAATATCTCAAGAACTATTGATTTCCGACCATACATATGTGGATTAAATTTATTGCATTTTAGCTCCTCTATCACCACCTACCAGATATACGTCGAGTCGAGTAACCCTGTATATTGCATATTTGCCGTGTGGTGGCCGGCTTAGAATTGTGCCACTCCATGTCTTCCCGTGGAAGTCGTAAGAGGCGACTAAGGGAATAAAGGCTTGTAGGACTGTTAGGCGATGGGCTTGCTACCTGTCACTAATATACACTGTTAAACATCTTAGCCTAATTGTGCAAATTGTGGTAACAGAGTTATCAACAAGTTTTTGGAGTTGTTGGTAATTCTGTAGCTCTGCCTACCCCACACTGGGAATAAAGGCGTGAAGGTATGTATCTATGTATGTATGTATGTATATATAATTTGTCATTAACACGATGCAGCGGTGGTGTGATGAATTTTATTTTCTTCGTTAAACATTCTAGGTACTTATACTTACTAGATCCGCCATTTTGATATGTTTCAAGCTATGCTAAACCGAATTTATGGATAGCGCGTTCGTCAAAATCTGACCAGCTGTTCAGACACTAACATACAATGTTACGTTTAGGGGAACATCCTATTGTTGGCACCCTACCGAGTAATGGCCTTTATTTCAATGGTAATAGAGGTGATAGTTCTAGTTACTAGATACCAATAACATATCGTCGGTGAAACTGCAAATCCGCGTAAGTAACATTTTAAATAAAGAGCAAAATGCACCCTTTTAATAAGACCGTAAGGTTTATTTTGCTCTATCATACATTTGTTACTTACGCGGTTTTGCAGTTTCACCGACGATATTATGGATGCCAATAATTAGGCACCCTACTTGAGTCAAAAAACATTACGCCATTCCTTAAGTTTAAGTTGGTTAATGCGTGTACCATGTGAACAGAAAACAACTAAAAAAAATAGAAGTTATTTAATGTTATGCTAATGAACTTGTAACACTTATAAAAGGGACCCAATTAACCATGCTCTGGCTGACTCATTATATTTTTATACAACTGCAAAATACCTAACTTAAAGTCTATTTTCTGTCTACGGTTCAACACTTTCATATCGGGGGCTAGACTTTTCAAGAACAACAGATCACAGTCACCTTCAACAAGTTCTTCAACTTCCATTGTTTCTTCTTCTCTTACTGTAGAGTTGGAAGCTGGTAAGGACCAATTATGATGCGCTGAAATATCTTTTTTCGGCGTTTGTTTTTTCTGTGGCGGCGGCTCATTATCTTCTGCACCAGAAGAGTAGTAAATCTCTACCGTCTCCTCTTTAATATCTTTTTCTCTTATCTCTACCTCTTCTTCTTGATCGTTGTCAGAAACTCTTGTATTGCGATTGCTAAAAACATTGTAATTAAGTAAGGTAATTATAAAATCGGACGTCCTATCACAAACCTAGTCGTTTGAAAGCACGAAAAAAACCGTAATAGCATCCACAGCCGTAATAGCCTTCAATTGTACCGCTAGTATTTCAAAAAACGGTTTCGTTTATTTTGCTCACTTTCGAGTGAAACTTTCAAGCACTCGATAGACAAAATTTGGCCCCCTGGTGACAATAAAACCGGTAAAATTACTAGCATAGAGGCATTCTATCTTAGTCCTCAAATTTGGCAACCCAATTGCATTAGGATTGTTGTCTTGAGATTGTTGTCTTAAGAATGCATGTCTATGGATCTCAGAACAATTGTTTTCATTCTGTATGAAGACTCGCCTTCGAACTGTCAGAATGAAAACGATTGCGATGGCGAGTGTGTTAGGCAATAAGCCCTCTGATCTCACTTACCATAAAGTGGATTGTATGCTCGTTTGTCTTCTACTTGTGCACTTATATTTTACTCACCGTTCCGTACAGAATGGTTTCAGAAACTCCAGTTTTTTTGCAAACATGTACACCTTTCTCTTCATCGCCGGCTTGCCGATGGCTCCTTTCATTTGCATGGCCAAGTCCTTCTTGTAGTAGTCTCTGATGTTGTTCCATCGCTTTTTTAATACTAACTCTAAAAAAATAAGTTTATAATGTACATAATAAACGTAAAATACGATTACAATAAGTTCACCATTCGGACATCCTCGGTTATTAAAAAATAAAAATAAAATAAATATCAGGGGACAATGTCACACCAATTAACCTAGTCCCAAACTAAGCTCTAGGCTTGTACTATGGGTACTAGACAACGATATAAATACTTAGATAGAGAAATATATACTTAAATACAAAGAACAAAAACACCCATGAAAATATTTGCGCTCATCACACAATTATCTGCGCTTACCGGGATTTGAACCCAGGACCGCTGGCTTCGTAGGCAGAGTCACTACCAACAAGGCCAGCGCATAGTCCAAAATATAAACTATTGTCGGTATCCCTCGTTTTTCTAGATAACTATAGAAGACAGACAGATGGACACATGGTGAAACTATACGGGTTCCTAGTTTGACTTCGGAACCCTAAAAACTGGTATTTTGGGAATGAGCGGCTTCGGCTGCAGGTACAGTCAAGGTTAAAAATAAAAATCCGAACAAAGTTGCAAAAATATGTGAAAAAAAAAAAAGATACATTACATACATACATAAATTCACGCCTTCATTCCCAGAGTGGGGTAGGCAGAGCTACAGAATTACCAAGCACTCTTAAATAAGTTGTTGATAATTCTGTAACCACGTTTTACACAATCAGGCTAAGATGTTTACCAGTGTATTAGTGACAGGTTGCAAGCCCATCGCCTAAGAGTACTAGAAGCCTTTATTATTCCCTTAGTCGCCTCTTACGACATCCACGAGAAGACATGGAGTGGCACTATTCTAACCCGGTGACCACACAGGTAAAAAAGATAAAAGATGTTTATTCAGTAAGTAGGCCGCACGGGCACTTTTACACGTCAAAAATCTACCAGCGCTTCGCAAGAGACCACTGCTGAGAAGAAACGCCGCAAGAAACTCAACAGTAAGTCGTTTTTTAAATATTGCTAATGATATTATACAATAATAAACTTAACCTAGCATTATATAAAACAATGAATCTCACATAACACAAAAAAATAATATATTCATGCGTAGTTGAGCAGGAAAATGTGTCAAAACTCAGAATTGTCACAAAACTAATAAGCAAAAGAAATAAAAAAATATATATATATATAGAAAGTATACAAGTTATACTTACCTGTGACGGTGCAAGACAACATGCATAAAAGTTTCGACACATTCTCCTACAGAAACCGTGTCCCCTATACAATATACAATATTTACATATTTTTTATGACTAAGTTATTATTAAATTATTTAGGTGTTGGCCAAGCATTTTTATCTGTTAGATAGTCTTCGACCCTATAGTAAGCTTTAGACATCAACGACTTTTTCAAGTATCGCCATAGTAATAAGGTCTATGTACATATTTTTGAGACTTTATGGTGTATACATATTGGTGACCTTGACTGTACGAGTTCACAAATAAACATGAATAGGGGAAAATATGACCCTCGTTCTCAGGCAGTAATGTAAAAAGTAACTCACGTTTCAAGGCCTTATCCTGATCTTTCAAAGAGTCCCAACCTTCGACCAGCTCCTCACAAATGTTGTTCCACGAGATCTCTTTCAGTTCCTTCTTGTGGTATACCTGAGTGTTTTTATTCCAAAGGCATTCATGTTTTCTTAAAGCCAATATTAGCAATTCAGAGTCGATTCGCAAATCCTTGTCCATTTTGAGCTAAAAAATTAATAATTTTTAACAATGTGTGTATTCGCCATTTATTACTTACCATATTAGATATAAAATACTTTTTATCAAATAAACAGCTGGCTGGAGGTCGTCTCTTATTCGGATCTTAGACCATAACTACTAGCTCACGCTTGCATACAATTTCGCAACTAGGTTTTTCCATTTCCATTTATTATTATTATTATCCAAGAAATATTTCTTCATCAAAACGTCTTCATAATTATCTATAACATATAAGAACATAAGCTCAACGCACCTCATATTAACAGGTAAGGTTAAGTTACCCCGTCGTCAGTGCACAAATATCATTTAAGGGAGTGCATTATGTTATGACTTAGGTAGCAAGCTTAGTGGTTAAATGTTCCCACGTTCTACAATTTAGTGTTGCAACGTAACGCAATGTTATAAGGTTCAAATTTGAGTAAATGCGCGCACGTGAGACGCAAGGCGTGCAGCGTTAATGTGCAAAAAAGACAACAAATAATAGAGGAGCGACACCGTTGTGATAATTTACGCTTTGTTGGTGACCTTGGCATTGAAAGCGGGCCCCGGTTTTGATCCTCGTTAAGGACAAATCGTCGGTGAAACCGCGTAAGTAACATTTTTAATAACGAGCAAAATGCACCTTTTTAATAAGACGGTAAGGTTTATTTTGCTTTATCATAAATTTGTTAGTTAGACGATTTTGCAGTATCACCGACGAAATATTCTGCTTTCCCCTTAACCAACATGCAGTATCTCAAATTCAATTACCGAAGCAGACTTAATTTTCTTTAGTTTTTTTTTTTTTTGTATATCATAGGAAGGCAAACGAGCACACAGGCCACCTGATGGTAAGTGGAAACTGTGACCCATAGACATTCGCATTCACAAGACCGCAATCCTAAGACTGCTAATGCGTTGCCAACCCTGAGGACGAAGATGGAATGCCTCTATGCTAGTAATTTCACCGGCTTAGTTAGTTACAAGGTTGATATTGCTACAGGAGTTTAATCTGAGACTAGCGATCCACCCTCGCTTCGCTTCGGTTTTTGTGAGCTTTCTGTAAAACCCGTGTTGTACAGTCAACGTCAAAAGTAATGATCAAAATTAACATTTCAAAACATGTTCAAGCATGACGCCCCAGATAAAACAGATTATAACAAAGTGTAATTTTCAACTGAATATTTAATTAGTCAAAAGAAAATGATCATAAACAATGCCATAACTGTCTCTTTACAGAAAATTTCAATAAAGAATAATTTTTTTTTACCGACGTGTCAAGTGTCCAACAAGATAAAGTCAATATGACAAAATAACCAAATGAAAACGAGGGTAATCACGGCAGTTAAAAAGGATTTATTTTAAATGTTGTAAAAAAAAAAACAATGCGAAGTAGTAGGAACTTTTTTTAACCATTGACGGAAATGAGAGGTGTTATAGTTGTTTCGCGTGTTTGTTTTACGAGTATAACCGACATTAACCGAAGTCTGACTTGTATTCCGAGGTGGTCTTGAGAAGACATGAAGGACCAAACATTCATATTCACTTACATGTGATAGTTTGGTAGTATTACTGACTATTGCTATTCTAGAAAATCAGTTTAACTTGAAACACTCAGTAATGACTTTAACTGTGTGAATGGCATGCCACTTACTTATGACACATTACGAGCTAATTTACTTATGCTAAACTACAATAATCAGAGACATCTGTCTTAATTTATTGCATATACTATTTTGAGACCCTATTTCATCAGTTTCTTTTGCTGTTGACTGTACCACCACCTAACCAGAATTTATCAGTATAATAACCTGCCTTGAAAACATCTCTCACTGATCTGATGGTGCAAACCGCAAGGGAATCCGTTCAGTAATTTTCAAGATCATCGCGAACATACAAACAGACAGAGGCGGTCGACAACTTTGCTTTAATAATTATATCGAGCGACGACGCGAAAGACTAGTCGGTAGTGACCCTGCCGACGAAGCTAGCGGTCCCGGGTTCGATCCCCGGTACGGGCAAATATTTATGTGATGAGCGCGAGTTTGTTCCTGAGTCTTGGGTGCTTTCTATGTATTTAAGTATATATTTATCTAGATAAGTAAGTTTATCGTTGTCTAGTACCTATAGTACAAGCCTAGAACTTAGTTTGAGGCTAAGTCAATTTGTGTGAGATTGTCCCCTTATATTTATTCTGATATTTATATTATAGTGGCACTGCTGGCATTATAGTGGCACTATTGGCCTAAGGCATGGATATTTTCTGTTTTGATTAATTTTAAAAGTAAAGTACCTACGTTATTTTTGAGAAGTTATCTACCTTCATTTGAATAATCAAACAGTCACTATTAATTAGGTAAGTATACTAATGTTTTACTTATAGGTATGTGGTTAAGTATGTATGTAAGAATAGACAACAAACAAAACGAACAGAAGTTATTTTCACTTATCAATATTGCAAAATGACAGGCTAAATATAGCTCTAGGTTAATGACCTCTCTTGCGACAATACTTATTTATTACAATATAGGTACCTAAGTAATCTGCAAAAAAAATATTAAAACGGCTGATAGCAAAAAACTGATCCGGCAAAGGAAGTGGACACGAATATATTTCCGTACTTGGATAACTCGGAGTTGCGTTATCACTAGGCTAAACAAAACTGATACGTATTGCGTTGGTAAAAGGACTGAACCGTTCATTGCCTACAATACCATACACGGCTGACTAATACAATAAACACGCTGGTGTTCCTTTACGCAAACAAACCTCTCTTACCAACACAGTGGATCGAAAAGAGACAAACGCCAACTATGATAATACGGACACGGCCGGTTTATCAAACGGCCTTGACAAGAAATCGCCGCGCGGCGCGTAACATTCAAACGAAAATTCACAGTTCAAAAGCCAACAAAACAACATGGATACCAAGTAAAACGTTCGCAAAAACTGTACAAGTAACTAATATAAATGTCAAGAGTGTTACCTGTATTATTCCTTATATATAACACGTTGTTTACAGTTTTTAACACACATTTAGACGTTTGTGCTTCACAAGGCCAATGCTCGACTGAGGTAATAACGGACCGAGACGGACGCGTGGCTCAGGACCGTTGAAGTCGGGCAAAATGGCGGATTCCGTACCGGAGGGGAGCATTCCGGATGTCGGGAGCGATTGAGATTATTATTCTTTACAAAAAGGGTCGTGTGTTAGACTTAGGCTAATGGTTATTTTACTTAAGATAATTTTTAACCGATTGTTTATTTTTTATTACAAAATCGAGTTGGATTATTATTTCGAGTGCTTTACTTGTTTTTGTTTTTTTTTCATTTGGTAGTTGTCATGACAACCATTCTTTTTAACAGAGTTATGTAATTTTTAAATAAGGTGGGTACCATGTAGGCTAAATACATAGGTATTTTATAAAAGGTTGTAACTTTAAAATTTATTTCTTAGATCATATAACTTTGTTATATAATCTACAAAAATGTTTTTAACAGTTTTAACGATATTGACATTACTTTCAGAACACGAAAAGGATTCCCCATTTTTTTTGCGATCAATTTCACTCATTACATTATTTATACAAAATACTTATAACAATGCATAGCTACACTTTCCCCCATAAAAGGGCCAAACTCATAATCCATCGATGACAAAAAAGGCCTTTTCTTCCAAGGATTAAAAGCTTTATAAAGTAAGGCATGCAAAATCCGAAGGGCACAAACATCAATTTCTGAACATTACCTTCGGGTTTTGAGTGAAAAGGATCGTTAAAACACTGCCATGATTTTCTTGCAGAAATATGGCAACCTTTTCTTATTTATTTACATGGGATAGTACTTTACTTTTAAATAATGTATTGGGAGTGTGAAGTTGGGCTTGTGTTGGGATCATACTGTTTTTTACATCACTCACTCTTATTTCTGCAAGATATTTCTTTGTAATATTTTAGATGAAGACTCGATTGAAATTATTTAAGTACTAGCGACCCGCCCGCGGCTTCGCCCGCGTGGAATGTATTATACATATAAAACTTCCTTAAGAATCATTCTATCTATTAAAAAAAACCGCATCAAAATCCGTTGCGTAGTTTTAAAGATTTAAGCATACATAGGGACAGACAGCGCAAGCGACTTTGTTTTATACTATGTAGTGATGATTTAGCCCTATTTTAAGTAGTACAATCGCCTACACAGCTGAGTGACCAATGAAGATAAACAGAGAGAAACTGTCTCTGTCGTGCACATGAGATTTATAAGTAAAATCTATATTCATCTCTTTCTACATCTTCTTACTTCCGTCTTTAATGGGCATTTAGTTTTTTTTTAAGTCGTTAATTCCATGTTTTTAAAGTGGTTTTTAGGGTTCCACATTCAAACTAAGCACCCTTACAGTTTCGCCATGTCCGTCCGTCCGTCCGTCCGCAGCCTAGCTCAGAGACTCTTAGTACTAGAAACCTGTAATTTTGCATGAATATACATATATTAGTCACGCCGACAAAGTGGTAAAATAAAAACAGGTTTTTTTTTATGTACTTCCCCTAGACATAACTTGCAAAGGGTTACAAACAGTTCAAATGATTCAACCTACCTTCTAATAGCTTGACCGTGTTTTACTGTTTAAAGTAGCATAATACATACATACATAAACTCACGCCTTCATTCTATAGTGGGAGCTAAGAGTGGGGTAGGCAGAGCTAAAGAATTACCAACAAGTATTAAAACTTCTTGATAATTCTGTGGCATAATAACACCTAAACATTTTTAGTATATTTAATTAAAAATTATTACCGCATTTCCCTTGACATTTTATTTATTTATTAAAAAGTTACACTAATATTGTGTCTTGCACAACTAAGATAATATTTAAAATATATTCCTATTATATTACAAGCCTAGTGGGTTTATTATGACATAGCTATGCATTTCATTTTACGGTGAGCGTAAAGGACAGAGCTATAGCAGTTATATAGCTCTGTCCTTTTCTTATATGTCATAATATGACATAGCCATGCAGCCCACTTGCCCCTGTATGCAATACCAGGGCAAGTGTATACAGCACTCAAATGTAATTTAATTATCACTACGTTTGCGTTTGTACAAATGCTCGCCTTTCTCTTTTCCTCCTTACTATTTTTTAATTTTAAAATTAAACAGCCGGTAGGTACAAACTGCCAGTGCCAAAAAAGGCTGATTACTTTTTCATACTGTTCATAACCGTCTAAATATGCTGTCAAATTCAAATTAGTTTTTATGTAGAAATTTAATACGCAAAACAATATGTGGGTTCACTTTCAATTTGTCATTTTGCGTTTTTAGTACATTAAGGGCCTGCTTCATAACCATACCTGGGATAACTCGGGGCAAGTTCTAGGGATTTGATATCGATAAAAAAGATGTCGATATAATTAAATTAATACATGTGCACATTGCACATTCTCGATTACTGTAAAGAGGTTCGATGTCATATCTGATATCGAGCCTCTTAAGATAATAAAAGTATACGGATGTCATTTCAATCAAAATGACAATATACTGTCAGTACCAATCATATTCGTACGTTTAGGGCCACTTGCATCAAAATTTTAACACTGGGTTAGGACACTAACTCGAGTTAAAATGACAGTTTTCGTATGAATCTGACGTTGACTAACTCGAGTTAGTGTCTTAACCCAGTGTTAAATTTTCTGTGCAAGTGGCCCTTAGCAGTTTAAAGTAGATATTTTCAACTAGACGGCAATCATTAATACCGACGAATATGGAAAAAATATTGATTGTATATTATGAAAACTGTTGTAAAATAAACAAATAAATATACGTGTTAATTTGTTTATTTTTTATCTAAAAATGAGGAGAAAATTAGTAATATTTATTTATGTCGAATAACATTTAGATGTTGGCAGTAACATCGATATATTTTATATCGATAAAATATTTTGCTACATCACTTTCGTACAGATGCCCCGAGTTATCCCAGGTATGTTCATAATCGACGAGTTTTATCTGACACTTAAAGTTTGCTCTCTCCTTGTCTATTTTAAAGGGTAGGAAAAGGAAAGGGCTTAATTTATCTGTCAAATATTCTGTACTTGTCCATTGTAAAACAGGCGGTAAATGTATTGAAGTTTGTAGTTATTTAGATTATACTTTGTACAGTGATTAGCGTTTTTGTTGATATTTTCTAATACAATTAAATTTATAATTGTGTACAGTCAACCACAAAGAGATGTAGCCACTTTTGGACCTTATTAGTTACAATACTTACGATGTAGTAAGGCGAAAATGTGGAAACATCTTTGTAGTCGACATACGTCATAATGATAAGACATGTCAAAAAATGCATGGGTATTCCAGAAGTTTCTTGTACTCAGTGGATTTTAATAAATACTTAAACTTGAATTAAAACGCGAATAACTATACTAGAAATATATGTATTCTACTATTTCATTCTCGAGTTAACCACGAGTGCAGAATGATGATTGATGAAGGTAAGTATTACCCGGCAAAAAAAAAAAAATGCCGTACAAACTGCAGTCATTTATTATTTCGCGTTATCGATCCCGCCTTTTAAAAAAATATAAAAATATATGATTATGGGGTAAACGTCCTTTTTTAAGATTTTCGTAAATAACTCGTAAACTGTGGCCCATAACTGCTTATGATATTGATTTTTACATATTATGACTTTTATTTTTCTTTGATGTAGGTACTGTTTTTTGGGATGTATTACGATGTATTAAGAGAATTCTCCGTTTCTAGTATTTTACTCCAGAAAATTATGTATACAAGACGTATTTGTCTATGCTTATGTGTTACCCTAAATAAACGCATGCTCGCATCCCCATGCAAATTGCACGGCACACGACGGCCCAAACTATGTTTATTGCTTTAGTTCGTGCAAACTGTGCGCTAGGTTAACTTATAAAGACATAAATTACGCCGCCATTTGCTAGATTGTCTTTTTGCTGTAGTAAACTGAATTATTCTAGAAGTACGTTAAATGATTAGGACTAATGAACAATCGTTTATACTAATTACTTTTTAATGATGTAATGGCTTAATTACATTAACAGTTTAATGATAATTATAGTGCTATTGCCACAATGTCATTAGGAAGTTCAAGTTAAATGAAGTTTTTTTTTAATTACTGTAAAAAGGTGGAGGTTCTATTGCTAACTAGCATATCCGCGTAGAAGACGGTAATCGCTATTCCCTCGGAAACTATTCATTTTCCGTGATGTAAAGTAGCCTAAGTGCTATTTTCAACTATTATCTATATGAGTGCCAAATTTTATTTAGATCCGTTCAGCCGATGTGGAGTGATTGTGTAACGAACATCCAAACTTTCGCATTTATAATATATCATCATCAACATCATCATCATCATGTCAGCCAAAAGACGTCCACTACTGGAGGAAGGCCTCCCCCCAAGGCTCTCCTCTCAGACCGGTCTTGTGATTTTCATATCCACCGCGTCCCCGCGATCCTTACAAGGTCGTCACTCCATCTTGTTGAAGGCCTACCTACAGCTCGTCTCCCGGTTCGCGGACGCCACTTAAGAACCTTCTGACCCCATCGGCCATAATATAAGTAAGAAATAAAATGATAATAACAGTAATATTTCCCGCAAAGGCAATTCCAGTTATTTCACATGTGTTATAAGTGTCTTTATTAGACAAAAATAAAAAAGAACGCAGTATATATAATGTAATAACTCTCGTTAAAAACGCACGAAGATACAAAATATAATACCCACGTCACGTAGGGTAGACGTATCTATTGTGGTCCACAATATATAATAAACAGAACAACACAAATCAAGTCACCGGATCGCAGTCAGACGAGTGCGGGTAGCCGCGCCATTTGTCTTGCCCCATCCGAGGAGAGATCTCGGAGATAACAGATACTGTGTTCGTTTTGAGATCGCAACATCGTCAAAAGATTTATGGGCCCGACATTGGGTGTTTTACCCTACAGTTGTTTTTGTGGGTTTGAATGAATTGGCTGAATTTAAATTGGTTGGATGTGCTAATTTTTAATTTTTAGCCTAATAACAAGCTTTTGATATTGATGTTATCGATGGACTTTAAACTTTAATAGATTTGTTTTTTTTTAATTATTTTATTAAAAGTGAAACACATCTGAAAAACCGGCCAAGTGCGAGTTGAGCTCGCGTGGAGAGGGTTTTGAGTGTACATTTTTTTTTAATATACAATTCTTGTAGGTTTTCCTGTAATTTACAAGCAATGGACTATATATGGTACTTTTTAAAAATTTTAGGCTCCGTAGTTTTGGAGGGGGGAGTGGTAAATTGCCGTTTTCTTTATATTACTAAAATATATTTGAGATACTCAGAACGAGCCGTTGTCAACCGAAAATAACCCTTATTTTAAAAAGAACATTATTTTCTTTACACATCTGTGTTTGGCCCATAGGATTACACCGTCCTACCAAATTCCACCAAATTTGGTCCAGTATATTCGAAGCAAATTGGCTGTGACAGATGGACGGACAGATAGACAGACGCACGAATGATCCTGTATCCTTTTCTTGATTTCAAAATGTTGTTATAATTTGGAAGAGTTTTTTGCGTTACAAAAGTGAATAAAATCTGTTTTCCATCTATTATATTATAATGGAAATGTGATTTTCCTAAATAGACATATAAATATAATTATTATTGTGTCTTGTTGCAGTGCCCTTGCAAGGTTTATGTTGAAGCTACCTACTGTATTTTTATGATCTCATTGTACAACATAAATCAATAAATGAATATGACTATGACTAAAAGGGTCCCTTTTTTTTTGGACGGAACCCTAACATTGGACCAACTTGTATAAGATAAAAGATAAAAAAAACCAGTTTACTTTGTCTATTCCTTGTTAATAAAATAAATAAATATCAGGGAGCAATAGCACACCAATTGATCTAGCCCCAAATTAAACTCTAGGCTTGTACTATGGGCACTAACAATACAACATAGCGATATACATACTTATACATATTATAAAAAATATATACTTAAATACATAGAAAACAAATATTCGCGCTCACAAATATCTGCCCTTACCGGGATTAATTTAAGTTGTATCTCTTTCTTGTGAGTGCCCTTTGTATGTCAAATGAATATAACACCCAGGGGCCTGTTTCAGGAAAGTTTGTATAATTTGTATTTTAAGTGGAAATGTCTTTTTAAGAATTGAATCGTTTAGACCTTTGTGCCACTCTGCGGTATTTCGTTGGTGAAACCGCATAACCGCGTAAGTAAAATTTTTAATAAGGAGAAAAATTGACCTCTTTAATAAGACAGTAAGGTTTATTTTGCCGTATCATAAATTTGTTTGTTACCAACGATTTCCGAACCGCTATGAGATAGGTAACTTCAACAGAGGAGCATACTTTTTTTTCAAAAACCAGCAACGTAGCTGCAATATTTTACCTCACCAGGCGTTGCAAGGGCAGCGGGGACTGATATCAGGTGACCCATTAACTCGTTTGACCCTCTAGAAAAAAAAAAACACGCAGAAATGTCTTCACTGATTGAGATGAATCACTGCACAACACACATCATCCTGGATTAGTAGATAGCTACATTGAGCTTCATCAAAAAGTAAAATGCGAAACAATGAGCTTCATCAAAAAATAAAATGCAAAACAACCTTATTTGGCTGATATAGATGAGTACTAATTATAAGTAAGGTAGATAAATACATAACTAAAGAAGTATATATTATTTTTAAGGTGTACTGCCTTTTTGCCGAATTATGTTTCGTCAAATTTCATTTGGCAAGCAACTTTTCGCCGAAGTTTTATTTGGCAAACCAATCTGTGGCATAATTTTATTTGTAGTTTTTTTTTATTTCGCAACATTTTATATTGAAATAATTTATTACGTCAAATTTTATTAAATAATTGTTTAGCAAATGATTTGCTAAGGCAAATAACATAATTGTAAAATTTTATGTGGTAAATAATTGTGTTGTCTGAAACAGATATAAATTGGATTAAAAAGAGATAGGTGGGTTAGGGTAATTTTTTTTATGACCCTAAAAACGAAACTGCTCCCAGAGATAGGTAGGTTAGGGTTATTTTTTTTTATAAACCCATGAACGAAACTGCTCTCAGATATAGATAGGTTATGGTTAATTTTTATGCCAAATAATACATTTGACGAAAACATAATTGACATCTTAAAAGAATCCCAGGTAATAATTTGTCTAACAATAATTTATCAAATCATTCGTTGGGAAATGATATCAGTGAGAAACGTTGAGTTGGGAAATTAAAATTTGCCCAAATAAAAATATGGGATACGTAGTTTGGGGAGTTAAGAATTTGCTAAATAATTTTCGTCGAAACAAGGGTAAACCTATTTTTAAATTAGGAAATAACAAAATGAAAGCATCGGCAGAGTTACACAGACATTTATTTACGCCACCGACTAAATAATCCAAATCAAATTGCCAACTTCCTCGAACTACTCGTAACTATTTCGCCGCTCCGAATAAATAATCAAGTAAGACTTCAGCCGCTGTAAATAAAAATAAACAGAAAAAGTTCTCTAGCCTCAATTCAGAACTTGTTTTTGAAAAAAAAAACTTTATAAAAAATCTGTTTTTTAAAAAAAGTCAATAAAAATAATGCAAAAGCAAGTCGATTTTGGGACTGGCAAGAGACAGTATTAATAAATAATACCCGGAAGAGCGAGCATCACTCGGGTTGAAAACGAATTTTCCCGATGACAACTTGACAGATCGATTTTTACGGGTCTGTCTGTAGCATAATTTCGAAACTCAAATTTCCTAAGTACGAAATTCCTAAAGACAAAACTTCGAATATCAAAATGTCTAACGTACAAAATTCCTAAAGATGCATGACCTAATACACTTTTGGTCGAATGATCTCATTTTCGAGAATCAATATCCCTTTGTACAAAATGCCTAATGACAATACTTAGAAACTCAATATTTCTAGTGCTCAAAATAGTTAGTTACAAAATGCCTAATGACAATACTTTGAAACACAATATTCTAACATAGGTTTGTTCCCTTGTCTTTCTCTTTAAATCATTTACGTTATTTACTATAGAAGTTTTCACTGCATTTCCTTCATGATTGTGGTCACTAGACTTATGCACTTTTAAATTGTACTCATAACTGTTTGTTATTAAACGTGCATTGCATTTGTATAATTCATTCGATTTAAATTCACAGGCCCAATGATTTTTTACATTAATTTCCCTTTTTTTGTAATATGTATCGTTCGAAATTTTGCACTTTATACATTTTAAACTTAGGTCTACTGGACGTAGGAAAATGTCGCTCGAAATTTCACACTTTGTATATTTTAAACTTAGATCAACTGGACGTAGGAAAAATGTCGTTAGTATTTTCGTGCACTAGGAGTATTGCACTTTAAAGTTTTTAAAAATAGGTTAATTAAACGTAGGCCATGCATCTTTAGGAATCTCGTACGTTATACATTTTGATATTCGAAGTTTAGTCTTTAGGAAATTCGTACTTAGGAAATTTGAGTTTCGAAATTATGCTACGGACCCATTTTTACGCGTTTAAACGTTAGAACCGTTTTCGAGAACGTTGCGAATATAAAATTATTATTATGAATATGATATTCTTTAATAATTTATAAAACAAAATACGGTCCAACAATACCAGCTCAGATCATAGAGAGAGTGGAGGATTATGTATCTTAACAATAACGGAAAAGAGGGTGAAGTCAATCGTCGCATTCGTGTGGGTTGCATGCGTTTGGCAACATGTCCAATTTGCTCAAAGCGCCCAAGATGCCTATCAGTCTTAAACGCCAGGTATTTGATCAATGCATTCTTCCCGTCATGGTATACGAACCCGAGACCTGGACGCTCACTAAGCAGACGCTAAGTAAGCTTCAAGTCCAAAGAGCTATGGAGCGAGCCATACTAGGCATTTCTCTTCAAGACCGTGTTAGAAAAAAAATGGAAACAAACGAAACTGCTAGACATTGCCTTGGTCCTAGTTTAGAGCAAGTGGAGAAGGGCGAGCCTCAAGACATGCTATGGATGAAGAGTGGGGTACAGAAGTGATCAAGTGGAGACCTCGTACCGGTTCAAGAAACGTTGGAAGGCTACCAATGAGACAAGTCAAGTTTGAAAGAGATGGCGTGCGTAGCATTAGGTGGCGACAGGTTGAATAAGACAGAGAGAGAAAAATGTGTGCAAGCGGGCCCAACAGGTTAAAGATAATAATGGTTTATACCGCTTAGAATAGACGCCAGCCCTAAAGACCCGATAGTCGGGTACACTGTTCGTAGGAGATGTTCGCTACAAAGTGGAAAAATTCTGCTACGGGCTTCATGTAGCACTTGTAGCAGTGGCTGGCGGGAAATATCTAAAAGGGCCGCGGCCGGTAGGAGGCCATTTGCAACGTTAAAAGATGGCGGACGTGTAATTTGTTTTAGACTTTAATTTTTGGGTAATTAGGTGTTCAAAGTTCTTTTCTGATAGTGATTTGTACTTTTTATGCCTTTGTGTCGCACAGTGATTGAAGACTTGGACTTATTTCGTGTATCTGGCATCTTTCTTCTCGTTTCAAGTGGACTCGCAGCGGTGCAGAGGTTAAAACTATCTTGACCTCTGACCTACAAATCACCGTACAACGTTGCCCCCAATCTTCCTAGAGAAGATTGGATTGTGTTTTATTGCTATATTGATTTATACTTATATATACTTGACACTGGCGAAATCACTTCACGTGGAAACGCCATATCCCCGCGGTAGTAGCTGTTCAAGTCGCCGCGGGGGCAAAGAAAGAAGAAGAAAACGGTGACAATACAATGACAGTTCAAACACGATATGGGTTTTACGTGTTGAATAGAGGCCCTGGCCCGAGATTTTAAGCAGTAACAACGACATCATCTTTGACCTGTTTTAAGGTATTGTATTTAACCCAGCCGCCATTACTGTTAAGTAAATGAGAGCTATCGAAACGTTGACAATACGATAACAGTACCCTTACTATGAGTAACAATTACCGTAATCGCTAGCGAGTTTAGATGCTCTGTCCCTCGCACTCTTTAACAATACTGTGAGGTCTGCGAAAGACAGAGCATTCGACTAGCTAGGGAGTACGTAAATTGACAACAATTCATTTTGTGCTAAGGTAGTAAAATAAAATACCGTTTCTAGATTTTACACTGCTGATTACAGTAAAAATATCTTTGGATTTTTTTATGCAGTAGTTTTTTTATATGAAAAACAGTAAAAAAAGTCGGATTGTGAATTTTAGGAATACACTTATAGTGCCCTTAGTCCATTTATTACCAAAGGAATTCAAAAAAATATACAACTGTCATGTTCATTTTTTATCTGTCTGACGAAAGAAACTCAAAGCAGATGCAAAGCAGTAAACGCAAAATAGTTTATTTATTTTAATGGCGTCTACAAATTATGTAATTAATTAAATTACGCAAAATAACAAATTTGTGAACGAACGGCAGCGAATGATTGACAAGTGAGTGACATGACATGACAGTCAGTTCTGTTTCTGTTTGTTTATTTATAGTTACTTTTTTTATTTTATATTATGCTAAGATCACGACATCAGTATTCCTAACTTTGTATATACGGTCTTCTTAATGACTATTTCTTTAATAAATTATTAACGACGAATTTAAGTTAAATAAAAAAAAACCGAGAAGTACGGGTAGTCTAGATGCGAAAAAACAATAATGCTTTTTTTTTGAAATGTTGTCAATTACCGTAATCGCTAGCGAGTTTAGATGCTCTGTCCCTCGCACTCTTTAACAATACTGTGAGGTCTGCGAAAGACAGAGCATTCGACTAGCTAGCGAGTACGTAAATTGTTACTCATGGTAAGGGTACTGGTTAAAAACGATATGGTTTTTAACGCCTAGAATACCGGCCCAGTTATGGTCAGGCCTAGTAACATTGCGTTTATCGTAAGCGAAACTGAGCATGAAGCATCCGTCACTCCCGTACTTATATGTACGAGTATACGTCTGAAAGAGACGGATGTTTTACTTATATGTACGAGTATACGTCTGAAAGAGACGGATGTTTTACTTATATGTACGAGTATACGTCTGAAAGAGACGGATGTTTTACTTATATGTACGAGTATACGTCTGAAAGAGACGGATGTTTTATTTAAAATTTGTCACGCGATAAAGGCAGCCATAGTAAGCCCCCTGGGTCAAGAACGATATGGTTTTCTCTGCTAAATAATATAAAATAAAAAGTATCTACTCAACCAGAAAGGAAACTGTTCCAACGTGTATTTTATATCGCAAACGACGGATTACGGGAAGACATCTCAAAACGCCATTTACAAAGAGCTAAAGAAAACGTTTAGTTCACTTGCAAGATGTTTACTTATTCTTTATAGAAGTTTAACCCTATACTTGACATTGTGCATTCTTATGCACGTTACTCTTTAAAAAAATCTAGGGAGTAAATTAAGGACTTAGGAATCATTTTTAATGCGCATTATTTTAACTGATATTCCAATAAGTTGGAGTAATATTATTTTGTACTGCTAGGTAAATCCATTTTGACAGTAGCACGCAAAATAACGGACCGAAATCCTGCGTTTACGCATCGTGTCATAAAAATAATTAATTTCATTAAATGTTTGCTTTAATAATCCAAATTTATTGTTAGTATAGTATAAGTAAGTATATTTCCAACACACAATAGCAATCTTGGTATATCAAAACTACATAACAATGGCCTCTAACGTTACATGAAGGCATATGTATCGTTAAATGCACAGCGCCAGCTACACCATTAAGTAAGGTTTATCCTACTATGTATCTTTAAAGATACATTACCAGGTACGCTATACTTTTGCTATGTATCTTTATGGATACACAGCCAATTTGCGGTATAAAAAAAACTATTTATAATCCTCTTTTTGTGGGTATAAACTGTTAGTTATGCTTTATATTTCAAAGTTTGAGGGCTTAATACCGAGCTGGTACCATTGTCAACCTATTTTGAGAGTTTTTTTAGTACTAAATTGGCAACCAGGTGTCTGAAAACATCCATATCGATAATGCTTTCATGTTTTTCGAATCATATTGTTATAAAAGTGCCTATTTTTGTCGCCCTAAGTTAAAGAAAGCCTAGTCTATCCCTAGACTTATCCTAGTATTGACCTAGTGTATTTGTAAGTATATACACTCGGGTCTTTCTTTATCGTTTCAGAGACCCTATGTAGCATCCATTGACATAAAAATGTATATTTTTATTAAAATGTTCCTATGAGATGAAAAAAACACCAAACAACTAACTGCCCCGATTTTTCTGTATGTCCTGAATGCGGTTTGTTGATTTTCTCGAGCTAGCATTTCAGTCATCCGTACATTTTCAGCGCTGACTGCAGTAAAGTTGTGCGACGGCCACTTCTGTCTGTCATTTTCATGGCTAGCTTTGAACCTTTTGAAGTCATTAGGCCATCTGAAAATATTTTCCGAAGAAGGCTAAAGTCTTCTCTATCTAATCTTCAACAATGAAAGCTTAACAATTTAGAGAAAACAATTTTTAAGTCATACGTAGATCGTCCACGCAAATGTTTTTGCTTACACTCCAGCGAAGCAGACAAAAAGCGGGAAAAGACGGACGGAATGAACCGAAAAGTTAATATTTCCTCATAATTTCTGAAAATTATAGTTTTTTTTTTACGAATGCTCGTAATTTGCAAAAGTTGTTATTCACATTGTGTTCTTTTTCCCGTGTCAGAACTTTTAAAGTGACCTACGTGGTTTTCTTCGTCGTGGGTCTACAACTCGGAAATAATAAATAGCATAATCTAATGAAGTTGGAGCACTTTAAAGTAGTAATTATGTATTTTTTTCATTTCTTAATTAATATTTCTCAAAAAAGTTGAATTATTGATATCAATATTTAATTTAACCTTAATTATGGCTGTAATTAAGTTATAAAAATAAAGCAAAAACTCAAGATTTCACATTAAATACAGATTGTTGTTACGTTAACTGCTGAGCAAGTCAATTAATAGTATTTTATCTTTTAAATAGGCCTATTTTCATTTATTTATTTTTGATTTATAATAATAAAAATATTTTTTTGGGTACTCGTTTTAATGACGGTGTGTCTCCCTGGATACATATACTTTTATATGTACATTTGTAACGACATGGCGGTGTGCATTTAAAGATACATTCAATAAAACACAAATTAAAAACCATGGATTTTTTATATTATTTTTTCAGCCCTATTGGGACCCCGAAAAACACGATTCTTAAAAAAAACCAACAACATTTCAGAAAAAATTGTCTTGCCAAGTATAGGGTTAAGTTCGACAAGAAACCAACAAACAAACATCATGTTTTGAGCCAAAATCTTAACGCAACAGGCTTATATGTCGCCTGCGGCTCTCTAGGAGGTAAAATCGTTTATTTGTGTGGCTAGCTGGCTATCTAGCAAAACATTAACAATAACAGGTCAATAACGATTTGGTTTTTAACGTGTTGAATAGAGGCCCCGAAGGTAAGTGAAATCAGACACGTTTTCCTACTCAACTCCGTTTTACAATTAAAATTTAAAACTAAACTTACGTAAATTAAAATAAAACCAAGCTACTCAAATATTAAAGATGTAAATAATAATCATCAGTATCATCACTATAAAAAAACACCCCCTCTAGCAGGTCCGCTCGCGGCATGGTCCCTATGATACTGGCTGCATTACCTCTCTGGATAGCTAATCCAATCCATTGGGAGACGTAAGCACCAGCTCTAGGATCTCCGGAGGTATCTATGAGCTGGGATCACAGGGCCTTAATAAAGCTTTTCATATCGGCTGACCAAGGTCCCATGGTCTCCATTGCCAGCGCCGCTTGATGGTTTGGGCCTGATCAGTTGCTGCACCGGCCCGATTATTTACTGGTCGACTGGACATGGGAAAGGGCGAATGTGTCAACACACGTCGTCGCGTCCCACACCAGTTCTCTACCCTAATTTTTTAATTTTTCTAAGGAGTTTCTTCTCAGCAGTGGTTTGGGAAGCTCTGGTAGATTTTTGATACGTAAAAGTGCCTACTTACTGTTATTTTTTTACTTGTTTTATCTTTAGTGATTCAAAGATATTTGCAATTTTAAGACTAAAATCCTAAGATCATCTTAACTTTGATTCCTCAACTAATTCGACATCGAGATTCTTTGCGGTAAAGAATACTTTAACACAGTTCTAGGATACGTAAAATGCATTTTAGTCCTGACTTGGATTGGTTGACTGAATAAATTTAAAATGCAGTGTCTACCTTCAGGATACTAAAGCGACGCTAGTCACTGTTTTCCCGAAACACTGCAATTTAAGTTGCTACTGTATCTAACCATAGCTACCTATATACCTTCGCTGTTGTAACTTGAGCGTTGTTTTATACATAATTGGTTAAATAGTTTTATCTAGACGCATATCATAAGTCCTCAAAACCCGCAGGAAATGACCGGCATTATTACAACCAATTTTATTATGAGAACTTTCTTGTCTGTGGTAGTAGGTAAAATCTGTACTGTAATGTTATTACAGTATAGATATTGGTAAGGTTATGTTTGAATTTAAATTTGGAACAGCAGTCAAAACTCAAGAGGGTAGACACCTATTCACAGATATTAAAACAGTAATCGACTTGAAACGTCTATTCAGTATGTTTTTTAATATAAACCGCACGACATTTTTTTTTGAGATTTCCTAATCACTTCATTCGTTTGTCTATGTTTTTTTTTTAATTCGTCTTGACGGAGGATTGAATTTCCGCCATTATTGTTGTCATTTGTTTGTTGGTTATTAGCTGTTATGAAAGTTGGATGATTCTAAACTTATGATATGTGTGTAGATAAAGTAGTGTATGCAACTGTACATAATAAGGCCTTAAGACACTCGTGTGATCCTATTATAAAACCACACTCGTATTTCAGTCCTCTCATTATGCATCAGTTGCATAAACTAGAATTACCTACTTCAAAAATTTGTTTGAAAGTTGTCTGTCATTTAATGCAGTTCCTTTGTCCTTTGTATAAATAGCTCTTTAAGATATTATGGTTTAAAGTAATTTGTGTTTGCATACATTGCTAGAATTTAGCAAAGTTTTTTTTGTCAATGATCGTCACACATAAATCTATAAAAAGTGTCTTAAATAACTCGATTCTATTATTTATGACGACCTCAATGTAACTGCATATAATCTGACATGCCATGTAATTTATACTCTGTTATATTGAGTAATAAAATCTGAATCTGAATCATAGTCGCAGGCTACATTTTTAACTTTATTTTAAATCACTTCACATATAAATAGACAATCTTATCAGTTATCCTAAAGCTTTTCCTAAGACCGATGCACGATAACATCACAAAGATGTGTCTGTAGCAGCAAGGAGTGGTTTTAAAAATAAAATATTCCCTGTCAGCTGTGGACAGCACAAAGAGTTCCACTCGGGGCTACTTTGAGGCTCAAGCGCTGTGACATAGCTTTAAAATGTACTATTTACTTATTACTTTAGTTCGTAGGTTCTCTACACCGTGTTTTTTTTAGTAACGATAACTTTAAGGGAACGTTCTTTAGGTCAAATAAAGTTAATTTCCCGAAGACAGATGATAACTCTTACGGTTTTAAAGATATTTAATTTTTAAATTTAATCAATTAATCACGTTGAACTGGTGTGAAAGGCTCTTAATTGTGTGTGTGTCACGCCAACATTGACGTATATGACACTGACTATTACTAAAGGCTCTTTTAGAATGACCAAAGATACAACATTTAATTAGTTTGTTCACGCCAAGTTTGGCAAAACAGAAGGCCACACCGTTCTGTCACCTCGGTGTTAGTTTTTAAGTTTTATATTGTTACGTATGTTAGTCTATAAGGTATTTGTTACTATGGGCCTCATTGCTCGAAATAAAAGTTTATTATTATAAAACAGTTTATTTTTTTGCAATATTTTAAAATCTAATCTACCACTTAGTTTCTATGAATGTACCTAGTAATATGCCGAAGTTATCGTAAATAAAAAAAAAAATGGTGTAAACATTTTTCTTTTTTTATGATTGTCTTTTGAAGTAGGTAATTTAAAATCGTGTGTTGAGAAATACGGATAAAGTCAGTTGTTAATATGAAAAACCGCCTATATAAAGTATTACACCTTTTTGATTATGTGCTATTTCGTCGGTGAAAATGCATAAACTGCATTTTGTGGAGGTGGGAGGACCTTGTGCAGGGTCCGTCCGGGTTGGTACCACCATCTTATCCATTAACCTACCGCCAAGCAGCAGTGTTCGCATTGTTGTGTTCCGGTTTGGGGATAAGACAGCCGGTGAAATGACTAGCATAGAGGCATTCCATCTTCGGCCTCAGGGTTGGCAACGCATTTGCAGTCTTAGGATTGCGGTCTTATGAATGCGAATGTCTATGGGTCACAGTTTCCACTTACCATCAGGTGGCTTGTGTGCTCGTTTGCCTTCCTATGATATAAAAAAAAAAAAAAAACGCGTTAATAAAAAAAACAAATAAGGAGAAAAATGGACCTTGTTAATAAGACAGTAAGGTTTATTTAGCTCTATCTCAAATTTGTTAGTTACGCGCTTTTGCAGTATCAACGATAATTTGTTCTGGAATACTTGGAGACACTGGGACTGCAGTCTGGACGAAGTGTAGCAGGTGGACGAAATTAATGAAACGGTGTAACTTTAAGTGCATTTAATGAAGCAAAAACGATACAAAATCAGGTAGAATAAAAAAAAATGCGTCGTCGCGTTAGACCGTTCAGAAGGCGTGATCTCGACGTGAGCAGGCGTTAGGCATGCGTTTACAATATTTAGTCAAATTTAAAATAGAGATAATTTTGACTTTTTTTCTCATGCTAATTGTGGAACTGTAACTTAGGAGTCCTTAAAATATTATAGGTATGTTAATGTACTATCAGCCCGATCGTACCTTGACGTACTTCAGAACTGTGTCACAGTGACTGATATATCTTAGCTATTTTTATAGCAATTCAAAAAATCATTTTTGACATCTTGTTTGTTACATGAATGAGCAATTATTGAAGCAGTGACAAAAGTCACTAGGTAGTAGATTCGCTCCATGTTACTGACGTGTAAAAGAGCCCTCATGTGGCCTATTTACTGAATAAATATTTTGAATTTAGGTTTTTTTTTTAATTTTGTTTCATGAATATCCCCTATTGCATAAAATTAAACTGTACACGTTCATAATATCATAATTTACGCGTTTATCTAATAAAAGTGCTCCGGGGTACACCGTATATCACGTTAATTAACGTGACAAATAAGTTTGCGTTGCTTTTAGAATAATAATGATCTGATTAATTTTACATTCCGGAGATAAACCCGGGCTACACGCACGCGTAATGTACAAGAACGAAACGCTAAAAGGAAGGTCGTTGTGTAGTTACCACTTCTGAATAAGAAATTATCCTATAATTAGGGAAGTCATTAGGTACCAGCTGTAGCTCCATTTTTATTTTTATTTTACCCGATTGCGTCAGAAGTAGGATTATGTTTTTCGAGTGTATGTTTGTATGTCTATGTTTGATGATTGATTGACGTTTGTCTCAGTTGTGAGAGTGACATACCTGGACTATAGTTTTTTAATCAAATCTAGTTAGCAATGAGACGGAGGGGATTTTTCTGATAATTATAGACGACGGTATAAAAAATGCAGTTAGGTTTTTAAAGGGTAAAAACGGGATCCTATTACTTGGACTCCACTGTCCGTCTGTACGTCGGTCCGTCTGTCGGTCTGTCACCAGGCTGTATCTCGTGAACCGTGATAGCTAGACATCTGAAATTTTCGTAGATGATGTGTTTCTGTTGCCGCTATAAGAAAAAATAGTAAAAACAGAATAAAATTAATATTTAAGTGGGGCTCCCATACAACAAACGTGTTTTTTATAGTTAATGTTGCGGAACCCTTCGTGCGCGAGACCAACTCGCACTTGGCCGGCTTTTTATAAATCCGCTACTGGGTGGATCCACTTTTTGTTGTTGCTATTCTGTCCCGTAAACCAGGATACAGTGATAGAGTTTCTTAAATAAATCTTATAATATAATATTTAGCCATAAATGAATGGGTTTGTTTTTTGTTTTGCCAATAAAACTGTTTTTAGCGGACTTATATCCTTTGATATCATAGTTTTAAAGTGACCCAGGAGACATCACCATGGCAACAAGCTTCAAAATTAAAGCATTTTTTTTAAGTTACAATTATGAACTATTAATATTGACTCATTTTAAACCGAATAAAAGTTTTTTAAATAATATGTATGTAACATTAACGTAAAAGTGATTAATTACATACATACATAAACTCACGCCTTCATTCCCAGAGTGGGGTAGGCAGAGCTAAAGAATTACCAAAAAAAAAACTTAAAACTTCTTGATAATTCTGTAACCACATTTTGCACAAGTAGGCTAAGATGTTTCCCAGTGTATTAGTGATAAATTGTAAGACGTAATTGTTATCCTTCTGACCCAGTCGGGCGATATCACTTTCTGCTATATTTTTATGTCAATCGATTTCGTTTCTTTAATTCATCAAAACATTTTGACCAATCAAGGCCAGGGAACTAAAAGAACAGTCAATTGATACCTTAAGTCATTTTACCGTAGCAGCAAGGAGTAGCTGTCCTCACTAACCCCTCTCAACACTCCACCCCTTGTCCTATACATCCCATCCGTAAGCCACCTTGTAAACATTGTCATAAATTAACTTTACAAACCATTATTCTGGGCTAAAGAGCAAGCACTCAAAACACATTGACACGGCAAAATAACTCGCAACTCAGCGACACAAAGACAAAAAAAAAGTGAAAACGGTTTTTTAAAAACGGAAAAAACGTCCTGCCAGGCAGTGCCAGCGTCAAAACGCGACGCCAACAGGGTGACATTTAAAAAAATTAAAGCTTTATTCTTTTACGCGCTGATTTGCAATTTTCGAGCTGGCAACTCCATTTTGAGGCTTACAAAGAGGCCCGATAGCACAATGCATCGTCAGGCTGACTGACGGGTTTTCCGTCGTTTTTTTTTTAAATATGTTTAGCGCCATATACTCGATTTTGAGCCCACTTTTTATAGAAATTAGAAAGCTGGGCATTTAAACTGTAAATAATTTTAGACATGCATTTATTAGTGTGGTTTCGTTTCTCTATAGAAATATTTTACAAAGTCATGGCAGTAAGGAAATACATAACCATGTTAAAACTCATAGATAGGTACTCCTAAGTAACCCTTAGGTCGAGTTATTTGATGAGTTAAATCTGTACCAAATGTGTTAAAACTTCAATTCCACTTTCAAAATAACCATTAGTTCTGTTAACTACTGAAGGAACGATCAGGGGGGTTATGCAGTTCATTTTACGCTGAGAAAAAAGGACACAGCTATATAACTGCTATAGCTCTATCCTTTACGCTCGCCGTTGCATAGCTACGTCATAGTAACCCATCAGGGCATAAACCTGCAACGTTAAACAATATTGCTTTTGACATGTTATAGTATTGTTTTTAATTTAGCCGCCATTACTGGCAAGTTAATAAGACTTAGGTATTTATACGGTGACAATAGGTAGATAAGGCACCATCATTTCCTTTAACTATTATCTTTCTAAATGTTTTCATTTACACTCGCGGTCAAATAATACGGGTCAGAGTGCGTTTTTCATACTAAAGAGGCTATTTCGAAGCGTTGGTTCCTCGCCAGGGGATGCTTTTAATGAAATCTGATGATGGACACCCCGAGTATCGACACAGGACTTCCAGAGTAGCTAGGATACCCAACTGATTGAATCTGCGGTTAACGCCGGAATTGTTTATGTTCAGAAAAACATCTAAAATGGCAATATAATGTAAAGAAATCCGAATGCTGAGCCAAACTCTCTCGCTGTGGTGTTACCTGATTGTGCGATCAGTTAGGTATCTTAAGCACTTTTGACCTCCTCTATTGAACCTCAGAGTATCCACTATTTAAACCTCACTCAAAATAACCAGTGCCCTAGAACCAAGGCTTCAAAATAGCCTCGTTTGTATGAAAAACGAACTCTGACCCGTATTATTTGACCGAGAGTGTATTTCTTTATTTAGTTTCTGCATCCACAGTATGAAATAAAAAATATAATTTAATTAAATCTTACCGGTATCAAATCAAATCAATTTTATTTGTGAAACATAGGTAGTAAGGATGGTACAGTCTTAAGATTATTTATCACTATGCTCAGCCATTAGGTATACAAATGTTCTATGAAATAAGCATGCAACATGCTTTGCTTACACCATGAGCATGAGCTATCAAGAGTGAAGTACTTACAAATATTAAATAGCAAGTTTAGCGAATATAAAATTAAGATTATTCTTATGAATAAGAATGTTCTTTATTGCCTCAACCTTAAATTAAAAAAAAATAGTTACATACATACATATATACCTTCACGCCTGTAATCCCAACAGGGGTAGGCAGAGCTACAGGATTACCTACAACTTTAAAAACTTGTTGATAATTCTGTAACAACATTTTGCACAAATAGGCTAAGATGTTTACCACGTATCAGTGACAGGTAGCAAGCCCATCGCCTAACAGTACTACAAGCCTTTATTCCCTTAGTCGCCTCTTACGACATCCACGGGAAGACATGGAGTGGCACTATTCTAACCCGGCAACCATACGGGATTAACAAATTAGTTTAAGTAAAAAAATAAGAACTTATAGTAACGAAGAAACTAGGTAGAGCGAGCAATGGATTAGTCTCAATATCAGCATGTGCTGGACAGAGATGCCCACCGCTGGTTTTCAGACAGGTCCGTCGATACGGGACGGTCGCAAACACAAAATGTGACACAAATGTATTATTTTATGCTCAGTGGATAAAGTTAATTTGGTAAATAAAAAGTACAATAAAAAGGTCATGCTTCAAATTATAAGTGAAAAAGAATATTAATTCATACTTATAATAATATTATAAATGTGAAAGTGTGTATGTTTGTCCGTCTTTCACGCTTCAACCGTTGAATGGATCGAGATGAAACTTGGCACACATATTGGTAAGAACCTGGAATAGTATTTATTTGCAATTATTTGAAGCCAATAGCTAAATAACAACAATAACGCTTATTAAATACATAGGTATTCATTAAATACGGTCTTTATACATCGCATGCTTAGTAATAAACGGGCTTAACTCAAAAATCGTGAATTGTGGTAAATCGAGTTTAAAGCTTCGTAATTGGCACTTCTTGTTTCCATTGAATTATTTGGTATCATGCCATCTCTTTTTAATACGCGATTTTGGCTGGTTTAAGAAAGAGAGCCGAAAGTGCTGTCAGTTATAAGCCGTTTTAATACAATAACTAATTTAATGCCAATTTTGAGTTAGGCCCGTTTATTACTAAGCATACGACATATAAAATAAGTCTTATGCCAAAAACGCAGAGTTGTTTTTGCTGCCTTTTCATTTTGATATGCGGTCTTAGGATTGAAGTCTTTAGATTAAAGCTGAGAATACAAAATGTCTATGGGTCACATATCTCACTTACAGTCGGGGACAATAGAAATGGCAAAAGATGTAAACCAAACCAAACGGGTTTATTTACCATTATAACACCATAAATCACGTTCTTTTTGACATCGCGTGAGGTACATTTAATGATACACGCTTGATTGTTACTTTACCATTCTGTTTAAAATCAATAACTTTTGCTGTAATATAGAGGTTATGTGTCAAACAGTACTGATTTGTTTACATCTTTTGCCATTTCTATTGTCCCCGACTTTACTAACAGGTAGTCTGTGTACTCGAATGCTTTCTCCATGGCATAACAAAATAAAAATAGATATAATAAAATAATACCAAATAACCTATTTTACAGTTCCCTTAACAGCTCAAATATAGCCTCAGGTGGCATTTCCCGCGCGTCAACTCGTCAATTTGGCTGAACAGCTCACTCAGCATATTGATTCCAGGCATGATTGATGCAGTGTCTTTGCCTTGTGTGCTGTAGATCGTGGTGTAAACGAGAAGAGATATAAGCTTCGACTTCGATGATGTGTTTGTTAGCCTAGTAGGTATTATTGCCTTGCCTACGAAGTTAGCGGTCCAGGGGTCGAATTTGGTCATTTGTATGATGAGTGCGACCAGTTGTTTAAGTCTTGGATGTTTTTTATGTATTCAAGTATGTTTTATTTATGATTTTATTTAAGAGGTCACTCGTCGAATCCGACTCGGCTGGGCAGCGTTAGCGAAGCTTCGCAGCATCTTTTCGTCCAAATTACCGCAGTGTTTGGAGTCAGAAGTCTTTGACCAGTGTGTGTTGCCAGTGATGACTTACGGATCTGAGACGTGGGCGCTAACAAGGCCTCATAAGGAAGCTCAAAGTCACTCAGGGGGCTATGGAGAGGGCTATGCTCGGGGTTTCTCTGCGTGATCGAATCAGAAATGATGATATCCGCAGTAGAACTAAGGTTACCGACAAAGCGATGTAGTCAGATCGAGATGTAGTCACAAAGCGATCTGGTCGTATCAGCTACCTAGCCATATCGAGTCGAGATGTAGGCGGAAAGCTTCTATACCATCTTATGGCATTAAAAAGAAAATGGTTCATTGACAAACAGTTTTCACTGGTGGAATAAAAAATAAAAAATAATCAGGCCTCTTAACTAGTGAAGTATCAAAAGAACAGGAAGAAGAAGAGTAATAAAAATAAAATATCTAAGAATCGCCTTACGCCTAAGACTTGTGACAAATATTTGTACTTCTATACATTGTATATTTGTATGATGTAGAAAATATGATAACGATAGCTGTTTCTTATTTTGCCACATATTTGAATTATTAGTTCTTGCATATTGGAATATGGGAACATTGTTTGGAAACAGTCTATTACATTAACGTAACATGTTTATGAGTAAATTCTTGGCAGGCTTTCGGTATGTTAATAGCTAACGAAATAGGCTTTGGATGGATTTCTTTAGCTGTACTAACATGTTATTATTGAGGAAGATCTGAAATAAAAACTCATCATAGTCATCATCGATAAAATATGTGTATATCAAATATGTAGGGCCATAAGGCCGAAGGGCCATATCGCGCAGAAATAGGAGCTCCGCATAGAGGAGCTCCGTTGACACTTTCAAATTAATTTCTGGAATGGTAAAAATGCGTCAGGGAAAATCGAGCCCGTGAAAAAAATGACTGTGAAAATTTAAGATCCGGAATAAATACATACATACATACATACCTTCACGCCTTCATTCCCAGAGTGGGGCAGGCAGAGCTACAGAATCACCAACAACTCTAAAAACTTGTTGATAACTGTGCAACCACAATTTGCACAATTAGGCTAAGATGTTTAACAGTGTATATTAGTGACAGGTGGCAAGCCCATCGCCTAACAGTACTACAAGCCTTTATTCCCTTAGTCGCCTCTTACGACCTCCACGGGAAGACATGGAGTGGCACTATTCTAAGCCGGCAACCACGCAGCAAATAAATGGGTATGGAAATTTTGCAACCATAAAAATTTGATTTTCCGAAATTATGGGCCACACTCCTACAAATTAATAAATTAATACGGCTGACATTAACAATAAACTCAGCTTCAACATTTTGTCCAAACCATGTTATTTGCAAGCAAAGTTCCTCTATTTCCACGTACGGTTTTGAAGCAAAACTTCTCAAAGCACAACCCTTTAATAAACTAGAAAGTTCTAAAAGCTCTCACAGAAAGCCAATATAGCCTGCAAATTGACGCTGTCTGCATAATTTTAGGACAGGTCATTTGAAGCTGAACTAGCTTTTGCGTGTGACTTTCTTCGTGTAAAATCCATCTTATTTATTCAAATAAGTTCTCAATTTCTAAAAATCCCTTAATCTTAAGCCTAAGTAGTGTGTGCTGATATAAGATTAATTATAAAAAATGGTCATGGTGACTAGAGAATCAAGAAGCAGAAGTTTTTGGGTAAAAATTGGATCATCTTGCCAATTTCACTCCTCACGGAAATACCAAATGTCTTCTTAGCCAAGCCAAGCTGTACCTAATTCAGCTTCTTTATTTAAACTTATATTCTTCTCCTTCTCAGCATATACTCGTCCATTGCCTCTCCTATGGCTTTCCATGACTGATATTGTTTCATTCATATTATATCAGTACATGCAGTGCAAGCAATGCTACAAGTGCTACGCTGTAGCCTGTAGCACTATTTTTCCGCTTTGTACCGAAACTTTGCTATATAATAAAAATAATAAAAAAAGACTGGGGTTTCCAATAAAATTAAAAAAAATGGTCAAGTGGGATTCAGGCTCTCGCTGATTGAAATTGATTGAATTCGAAAAAGAATTCAAACCGGAATATAATAATTAGGCATCGGAGTTTTTGTCGCACGGTAAGACTAATAGCAAGCTTTAGAGTCGTCATTTGCCATAAATCTAAACTCTTATTCATATTCATACTCATTTATTTAATTTATCTAAAAATGCCTCTATAGAGGTCGGTTGTGTATAATTATTTAGGTCAAGTTATATAAAAAAAAAAACTATTAGATTATAAATTCATAACTTGAACTATTTTAACATACAATTCGCCACTAGTGTGGACTAAAACATTCCCTTCTACCTTGTTTTAATGTATATTTTGTTTGTTTGTAAAATTTCGTAATTAAATCAGTATAAAAATGGTAATTATTTTCTATTGTAATATTTATTTTCCAAATATAACATTAAACAATCGTTTCTAATCTCTCCAACGTTGTTGTCCTTGATTATAAAAAAAAACTAAATAAATGAGTATGAATATGAATAAGAGTTTCGATTTATGGCAAATGACGACTCCATAGCTTGCTATTAGTCTTACCGTGCGACAAAAACTCCGATGCCTAATAATAATACCTACTGCGCGCGGTACGGAACCATCAATTTGCGAGTCCGACTCGCACTTGACCGGTTATTTGTACTGTTAAGTGTGATTTATGAAGTTTAGTACGGGTGTGATAGTTTGGTACGAGTTGTACGATGGTGGAATCCAGCGGCTGGTATCAATCCGAATAATTCCTCGGAGCACTCACTGACTGTTGAGTTTCTTGCGGCGTTTCTTCTCAGTAGTGGTCTCCTCTTGTGAAGCGCTGGTAGATACTTGACGTGTAAAAGTGCCCGTGCGGCCTACTTACTGAATAAATGTCTTTATCTTTATCTTATCTCTCCGTGATAAATGCGGTAAAAGACACAGAGGAAAGCAACATCCCTCCGCAGGGCCAGTGGATCCAGATTTTTGAGAAGCCCCCGGTTGTTGACACATCGAGCAGCTCTGTTCTGAATTTGGTCAAGAGGAAGAAGTTACTATTGGGGTGCTCCGGCCCAAATATGGGAGCAACATTCCATGTGAGGCCGTATTTGTGCCTTGTAAAGTTGAAGGCGATGAGCCGGCGTGAAATACCGCCCCGCTCTCCAGAGCACACCAAGTTTCTTCGAGGCTAACTTAGCTTTACCTTCCAGATGACATCGGAACTGGACATTGCTCGATATATCAACACCAAGAATCCCTCGAAACAAGGAGATAGGCTATAAGGTTGTTTTTAAGCGGTAAAGGCCTTTCTATCCGTTACTCACGTCCTCACGTAACATAACAACATTAAAACTTTAATACAAGTGATAACATGACACAAAACGATCAAGAAATAAAATAGTTTCAACAGCTGGCATAGCAAAGGTCACTCGAGACCGTTGCCGCAGTTCCAAACTGAGTCCGTGAAATTACGAACTCGGCCTTTACGCGTCGTTTGAAGCTATATAGGGTTCCGTGGCACGAAAATTATAAAAAAACTAATAATAATTACAAAACAAAAAACCAAGCTTTCGAAAACCTGACCGTTGCTCACCAACTTTCAATCGTTATATATAAATTATTTTATTTATTTTATGGCATAGGAAGGCAATCGAGCACACAGGCCACCTGATGGGAAGTGGAAACTGTGACCCATAGACATTCTCATTCACAAGACTGCAAATGCACTGCCAACCCTGAGGACTAAGATGGAATGCCTCCATGCTAGTCATTTCACCGGCTGTCTTATCCCCAAACCGAAACACAACAATGTGAACACTACTGCTTGGCGGTAGGTTAATGGATAAGATGGTGGTACCAACCCGGACGGACCCTGCACAAGGTCCTCCCACAAGTAAATGAACAAGTAAGTGTCCTAAATGAACAAGTAAGTGTCCTAAATGAACATTCAAAACAAAAAATAAAAAAACACCTAAAGATGATTTTTAAATACCTATTCAATCATGCGCCACTTGTCACAGTCCATCAACTTTGTTTTTTACAATTCTTCTGGTTGCCGCCATATTGATTTTTTATTACTGGTTTACTAATCTTAATAAGTAATTGACACTCACAAGATTAAGACAAATCGATTGACGTAAGAGTGCAGAGTGCCACAAAGGAACAAACATACATACATACATTTATAAACAGATGCACACATTACTCTCCTTTGCGTCGCGCAGTCGGGTACAAAGGACTAACACCCGTATTCACAAACAATACTGAAGGGATCCTTCACTGATTACGCACTGCGTTCAATACAGCTTTGTGATTGGTCGTTTTTGACCGACCTTTTGTGTATGAGACGATTTGAACCACGCTGTGCGTTCGTGAGCACTGCGAGACCTCAAAGTGACATTTGTGAATACGGGTATGAAAGTCATACAACGAGCTTACTCTTGACAAGGCGGTAGCCTAGTCTTTAGTGACCCTGCCTACGAAACTAGCGGTTCTGGGATCGATTGCCCGGTTCGGGCAAATATTTGTGTGATGAGCGCGAGTAGTTATTCTTGAGTCTTGGGTGTTTTCTATGTCTTTAAGTATGTATTTATCTAAGTTTATCGTTGTCTAGAACCCATAGTACAAGCCTAGAGCTTAGTTTGGGGCTAGGTCAATATGTTTGAGATTTGTTTTCTCAAAGGGCGTCAGCACACTTGTGATTCCTCCGGTGATACAAATGTTTATGGGTTATTGATCATTTACCATCTAGTTACACTCTTGCTCATTTCCCTTTTTTATTCCATACATACATACATACATTAACTCACGCCTTCATTCCCAGAGTGGAGTGGTGTGGTGTGGAGTGGTTTTAAAGTTTTTAAAGTTAAATTCCATTAAAGTTAGTATCTCTTTTTTATGTTTACCACCGAACCCTTACCATTTATTACGAGTCACACTTAACCGAATTCAAGTACAAGCCTAGAGCTTAGTTTGGGACTAGGTCCATTGGTGTAACATTGACCGCCTGATATTTATTAATTTACTTAACTATTTATTTATGTATTCATGCATGAGTGAACATAGAACAAGCTGCTTTGTTTCCTAAGGCTAGACTTTTAAATAAAACTAATACAGGGTGACATCAAATTGGTAGTACAAAACACTTGATTATGGCTCAGTTAATGACGGATAGTGAATTCCACTAACTCAGATGTTTACATTAGCCTTCTTTAACTATCTTTAACTTTCTAATGCAACTTATAATTAAAGTCCTAAAGCGTGGTTACCCTACATTTAATACCTAACTGTCTTCTCTGTCACTCGATGTTATCAATCTAATTTAAGGCTTGTTTACACTTTGCGCTTTGTGAAGTAGCAAATGAAGGTAAGAAGTGACGAAGTTATGTTTATAAATCGTTTACACATTGCTCAGGCTTTGTTTACACTTTGTTACGTGCAACTGTTCATACATTTAATACTTGCCACTTGACTGCGAATGTATGAACTTCACACTTAACAAAGTGTAAACAGGGCCTTACACGTTGTTTTTACTTATCGCTTTATACCTGTACTTCTCATCTGCACTTGCTACTAAACAAAGTGTAAACAAGCCTTAAAAATAAGGTGAAGTGTAACAGAATTAAGCAATAAAAATGGGGATAAATTTGAACTTAAAAAAGAAAATTAGTAAATTAGCAGCACGAGACTTAGTAAAGGGGTTTAGTTTAGGGAAAATTAGTGTAAAACTTTGATTTTGAATTACCAATTTGAAGTCACCCTGTATATCTACGATACACTAAAAGAAAACGCACCTATACAAACTCCTTAGCTGTCATCTACGAAAGACCCTGTCAATCAAGAAACGAAGAAAAACATTCACGTCAAACATTATATTGTCATGTTTTTCCTAATAAGCAAAAGTTTAAAAATGTTAAAAATCGCAAAGATTTAAAACAAACTGTGAAGGTCATTTCAAAATGCCCAAATCTTCGACAAGTTCACAATAAAATGTAATAACAAAACAGGAGTGATACGATTTTTCTACATCTCTTAAGGAAAGCAAGTTGAAGAAAAATGGGAATCATTAATACTAAAGATCTTAAGAACCAACTTGACCAAGCTACGAGTAATACAAGGTAAAAAATCATTAAGAATTATGAACACGCTTGGTGACTTCACGTAAATTACATTCGTTATTTGCAAGTATCCCTGTCTCTATCCAAAGGTTATCTATGTACTCACTTTTTGCTTATTATTTTGTGTGATACCTCTCGTTAAATAAAAATAATTTACTTCACGTTAGCGAAAGAAATTTGTCAAGATCGTAGCAAGTGGAAAAAAGTGGTATCTGCCTACCCCACTGGGAAACAGGCGCGATTTAATGTGTGTATGTATGTACTTCACGTTTGAATTCTTTGCCTATCATAATAATGTCTAACATAACAAGTCTTACAATCACGAAGTCTAAAACGCTCTCTCTAATATTACGCCGTCGATAAATGTTTAAGGTCTAATTCTATGGAACTTGCTAACTATGTAAACAAACCGCCATTTTGAAATTGTCTCTGAATGATGAATTTACTAGTGATGGGCAATACTCCTTTATTTATGTCAAACCATATCGAATATTAAAATACCGAAATTAAAAAACAAGTAGTTACTTATTTCTAATTTGTTTAATCACGATCTGAAGAAAATTCGGTGCTTGAAGATGATATATCACCAGTATTTATTACAAAAGGTGCCGTTATATCATCTGTGAGTATGATCAGCGTGAGTTAGGTAATGTGTAGGGGCCTTAATATATCGCCAACTTTAGCCACAACACTACCCATCATAGACAATTGTAGATTTTAAAAGAAACAAAAACGTCATCCCGTCATGTCCTAATAACCTAACTTATGAAAAAATTTAAACTTTGAATGAAATATCCAAGATAGAGTTACATATTTGGTGATTTTGTATTTTAAAGTAACGACCGTTTCAATAGGTTATGGTTTCAATGGTGTTTGATGAGGTGGTGTGAAAATTCAAGGAGAAACAGTGACAAAACAAAGTTAAGTCTTTTGTTTACATAGTTAGCAAGTTCCATAGAAATACACTATAACGTGGGGATTTTTTTTTCTCGTCTACCGAGTGGGTGTCGTTGGATAAATTTACTTATCAGACTTATCACCGTTTTTGTCTTTTGCTCTAAATGTACTTTACAAAGTATTTTATTTTATTAACAGCTTGTCGAATTTGAGATACATCATAACAGAAAAGCCCAAATGGAAAGTGTTTCGTAAGAAAGAGTAAGTTTTTAAATTATTGTCTCATCAAAATAATTAAGTATAGCGTCAACTAGAGTAGTAGACGGCGATCTTGCCTGATTCCCGCCGAGTCTTGTCAAGAATGCGAAATTGGTTATTAAACTGTGTGTTGAATGGATGTTACTGTCATTATTTCATATTACGCAGGATCGGAAATTCGGATCGATATTTACCTATACTTTCGCGCCGGCTTTGTTGTTCAGTTGTATGGAGGCGGACTCAATCATAGAATTCATTACTAAAATTTCTGGGATTTCAAAATAAATACATTGCACCGGCATTAATTCATAATCAATTATTTATTATGAACTGTTTCAAGTTATTTTTCATGTAGGTATAGATTTACCAAGTATTATTTAATTTACCTGTAACTCATTAACCTAACGAATTTATAGGAGCAAAAATGAATGTTTTATCCTAAATATAAAGTAATTATTATATTAACATTTTGTAGAATCTCAGAATCCCGAAATTTATTAATTTACGCCATGTTTGCCTATCTTTTTCCGGGATTTTGCCAACTTTAGGTAAATATCAATCCGAATTTCCGATCCGATTAGTTTATTTTAGTTGTTGATTTTTTTGTTAGTAGTATTATCTTTATTATATGTATTGTTGTTTGTATTTTTTTTCCTTTATCTACTGCTTTAATATCCGTGATAAAGGCTCCCACTAAAAAAAAAACGTCGTGGCTTGCCTCGGCATAGTACTGGGTCCCTTATCAACGCCACGTACGGCACACATGTAAATATGTTAGCGTTTTAATTCTTTGTTATTGTCAATCGTGTCGTTTTGTGTCAGTATTTTTTTTTCTTTCTTTCTTTCAACCAACTTTTTGAAGTACCTTGTTGCGATGGTGACGGTTTTTGGACCATAAGTCCACTTAAAATCTTTTTATATGCAATTGCAAACCCATTAGTTTATGGGTTTTCTCCTGAGTATGCCAAAAGTATATATTACTAGGGTGACCTGTCGTTTCGCCGAGTTTAATTATGCAGATTTTTGTTTCGCAGACAACTATTGGCAGACCTTTCTTTTGGCCGAGTAACGTTTGGTATAATTTCGTTACGCCTATTATTTGTTTCGCCGAATAGTCGGTAGACAGTAAAGCGATACGCAGAGTTACTTTTAGTCGATTGTTTGTTTCGTAATTGTTTCATTTTACCGAACAACTGTTCGTCGAAACATGATAAGCAGAGTTGTGACATGGCATCATTATTGTTTAGTAGATTTAAGGTTCAGTCGATTTTTGTTTCGGCATTTTTTTAGTTAAGTAACTTAAAGTAAGGGCAGATCCGACTCGGATAGGTTAGGTTAGAAGGTCAAGGCGGGAGCTTGGTTGTTTTTTTTTTTTATTTATTTATCTGCCCAGTAAATAACAAACACAACAAAGTCAATTTAAAAATAGGTAAACTATTAATAAACCGAGCCGTTACTTAGGGCAAATGATACTAAGGTACATCGGAACAGTGAATTTTATTTGTTAATATGATGATGAATAATAGTTGAACCGTTTAAAAGCGAACAGTTTTTCGAGCAAACATTCAAAATGTGTAGTGATTAATAGGCTAAACTAATTTCTGCCAATAGTGATTCAGCTTACTGACTCATAAGCCAACTAAAACAGCTGCTAAAGGTTGAGTTACGAAACGTTAGTCTGCGAAACAATACATCTACGAACAAATCCATCGGCGTACCGTTACTCGGCGAAACGTTGTCTGCCAATAAATAATCTGCGAAATAATTGTCGGCGAATCATTAGGGAACCATTACTAGCTGTCCACGCCCAGCATCACCCGAGTGTATTTTGTTTCATATAAACCTTATAAAATATACTTAACGTCCTATTCTGAGACCTATTAAATATACACCCAAAATTTCATAATTATCAAAAAAAAATCTCTTCTGGCTTATGGAACAGAATAACCACAATATTTTTTTTATCAACGTAATAACATAGTATAAACTGTAAATTTTGGTAATCCTGTTATAATAACCTTAACCAGCATACATTTTAGTAACTAGGAACCGTCTGTCTTGGTTTGCTTTCGTCTATACATATTTGAATCTTGATGATTCCTAGGGTTTTTTTTTTAAATACCTAAACAAGCACCACAATCTCTATGATATCTAGTATATCTGTCTGTTAAATTTTCACTGCAAAGCCACTAAGCTGCTTTAGATGAAATAAGAAGCTATAATTACCTGGGCCTCAGACAAGACCGCACAATTCAAGAGTTTAATGAAAAAAGAAAAACATGAGACGCGTGGAAAAAGTTGTAACAAAACTAGGTCTAAGTTTCTCTCTAATTGTCATGTTTCAGAATAAAAGCGATCCCAAATTACACCAAAGGACTACGACCCTTAAAGGGCTGTCCGTGCGGCAACGAAGCCCCCTGCAAACAGAAGGTCACACCAAATGGCGTTACTTTACATTATCCTCAGAAGTAAGTTCTTGTTTTTCGTAAGGGGGTGAATCAACTTTTAAGGTACTCCTTTTCTTTTGCGGTATCAAAACTTTCCTGGTGACTTATCATTAATAATAATGTATGAATATTAATATCAGACCACCAAATTTACAGACCTTACACGTTAAACACCTCAAATATTATTTAATCTTCGAAAAAACCTGGTAACTCAGGGGAAAATGCACATTTTCCATACAAAACCTAGGGACAACATCGTCCGCTGCGTTACCAACTATATTATTATTTCAAACTGTACTATTTTTAAATCAAATCATTTCAAATGCTAGCCTAATTGTCTGATTAAATAAGCGTGTAAGCTACGTCGTTGGCAAATATATAGTTTTTCTAAAAACATATAATTTGTGAAACATGTCGAAAAATGGGGAGTACCTTAGAAGTTGATTCACCCAAGGACCACGTCAAATTTCGATAGTTCGAAAAATAATCTTGTGTCGATCAACTTAAGTCAAAAGTCTGACAAATGTCTTAAATTTATGACGTCGGACCTTACGAGGCTAAACACTTTAACCTGTAAGGAATCAAAACAGCAGGTTAGTGACATTACGAGGGCTGCCTTTTAAGTTGTGTCGTTTGCCAACCTCCCGCGATTATTAAAAAAAAAACATATGGCATTTTCATCCTTTTGAATTTAGAACTCGAAAACAAAAGAATGTTTTCAAATTGGTCGAATAGTTTTATTACAGCGTCTATTCAAAGGTGACAAGTCGGTTGTAAAAATGGAAATGTCTAAGGAAAATTTGCGTGCGGTAATTTTCTACAACTTTAAAAGGGGATTATCGCGACTTCAGTGCTTTGAGGAGATCACATCTGTGTTTGGTGATGCAGCACCGTGTCTTAGGACTGTAGAACGCTGGTACTTAGAATTTTTACGTGGGCACTCTAGCCTCAGTGATAAGCTTCGTGAAGGTCGTCCAAAAACCGCCATGACGCAAGAGAATATCGAAGCCGTGCGGCAGCTAATACTCGAAGATCGTCATGTGACATACCATGAAATAGAGGCATCCGTGGGCATTTCAGGGACCACTGTCCAAAAAATCCTGCACGAAGAACTTGTTGTAAAAAAGTTGATCTCTCGTTGGATACCACATTTGCTTAGCGACGACCAAAAAACAGCCCGTGTAAGTTGGTGTCGCAAAACTCTGAAGCGATTCAGCCGAGGAGAGTCAAAACATGTTTATGATGTGGTTAGTGGTGACGAGTCTTGGATATATGCTTACGATCCAGATTCAAAACAGCAGTCAACTGTCTGGGTCTTCCAGGACGAGCCAAAACCGACCAAAGTCATACGCTCTCGGAGCACTTCAAAAAAAATGGTTGCCTCGTTTGTGGCAAAGGGTGGTCACGTCGCCACTATTGTACTAGAAGATCGCAAGACGGTTACCGCCGACTGGTATACCACTGTTTGTTTGCCACAAGTCATCACCGAATTTCGAAAAAACAACTCGGAACGTCGTATGATACTGCACCATGACAATGCAAGTTCGCACACCGCCCGCCAGACAAAGATGTTTTTGAACACCCAAAACGTGGAAATTTTAGATCACCCGCCTTACAGTCCTGACTTAAGCCCTAACGATTTTTTTACGTTCCCCAAAATTAAGCAAAGTCTTCGTGGTCAACGTTTCAGCTCACCCGAAGAAGCTGTTGACGCATACAAATCGGCCATTTTGACTACCCCCACTTCGGAGTGGAATAAATGTTTTAAAAACTGGTTTGAACGCATGCAAAAGTGTATTAAATATCGCGGCGAATTCTTTGAAAAACAATAAATGGTAATAATCTATTAGATTGTCTATACTTATTTCAAACGACACAACTTAAAAGGCAGCCCTCGTACTCTGCTTCTTGGTTCCTTTTACGCTGGCAACCAGTATAAGATTCATTAGATTATTGGACGCCCAACGTGCTACGTTGAACATGGCTGAATAAAGAGAGCTCTGCTAAGACATATTATATAATAAATATAATAATAATAAAATGTATTTATTCAAAGGTAAAAGTAATAAATCAAACCGATTATCCGTTGGTCCCACACTAGGCCATGCCTGTCACGTGGTAACCGGATTCGGAGTTACACTTTAAAATAGAGTACAGTCTACATATCGACGCTAAAAAGCGTAAACGCTGTAACCCGCAATATACCTAAAATATTTTTTTTACATATTCGGAATCAGATTTTTTTTCTGCGTCGAATGGTCCGGGTCCCGTGGCGCTACGACGATTAGAAAATTTTGTACAGCGTTGGAATTGTATGTACTTTTTTAACACATAGCAAAACTAATTGCAGTAAATAGCCAATAAGTAGGTCATTATTTTCCATTTGCACTTACACCAATTAAGGTTTTACAAAAGTTTGAAGTCCGGTAGGTTACAGCGTGCATAAAACTATTTCTACCGTCGTTTACAGCGTTTACGCTTATTGGAAAAAAATGTGGAACTACTCTTACTACGTTTTTTGTAAAATATATTCAGATGACAGTGACTTACTACGTTATAATGAGTCGCCGTAATTGAATACTTACCAGTTACACCATTTATGAAGTGATACATTTAATTACTATTTGCCTTTACTTCATTTCTATAAAGATGACTTATTAGGGGTCGCTTGGAGTTACCGCTATTTTAAACACGCGCGTACTAGGTGTGGATAACGGCTTACAGCCTTGATCAGTCGGTCGGTCGCACCATCGGGACAAGTTGAGTGAGGTGTAACGTTCTTTCACCGCGTGACAACGAAAGTTAAAATGTAAGAATTAATATTTTACAGTCTTATAGTGCAAATAAAGTGGCTAGTTATTATTATTGTAATTAATTCTTACTTTACTAAATTGTGTCGAATTATGTAGAGTTTATTGTTTCCTGAAGGTACATAGAATTAAAAGGACATTTACGAATGATTAAATTCGTGAAAGGTTGCATGATTATAATTTTTAAATGTCATATTTTCGAAAGTGGTATAAGGTAGCTTTTTTACACAAATATACATCGATGTTTCATTTTGTTACACATTGATGTTTTTCTGTTTATAGTAGTTTTTACAGACTTCATAAAAATAAGGATCTGCGTCTGATTTATATGTATGTAAGTATGTTGTATGTATGTATGTTGTATTGTATGTATGTATGTTGTTTGGTTTGTATATTTGTACGTACGTCTATATGAATGAATGAATGTATATTTGTATCATCACGATTATCTCAAAAAGTACTGCGGCGATTTGCAAAATTCTTTCAGATATCTAATCCTTCTTTTTCTACAATACTTTTTAAATTTTATGACTTTGACTTTCAGACGGCGTTCATGTCAGTCGAAAAACGTCCACTGCTGGACATAGGCCTCCCCCAAGGCTCTCCACTCAGACCGGTCTAGTGCTTTTCGCATCCACCGCATTCCCGCGATCTTTACAAGGTCGTCACTTCATCTTGTTGAAGGCCTACCTACAGCTCGTCTCCCGGTCCGCCAACGACGCCACTCAAGATCCTTCTGACCCCATTGGCCATCAGTCCTGCGAGCGATGTGACCCACCCACTGCCACTTAACTTTAGCTATTCTTCGGGCTATGTCAGTAACCTTAGTTCTACTGCGGATATCATCATTTCTGTTTCTATCACGCAGAGAAACCCCAAGCATAGGTTTTTCCATAGCCCTCTGAGTGACTTTGAGCTTCCTTATGAGGCCCATTGTTAGCGCTCACGTCTCAGATCCGTAAGTCATCACTGGCAACACACACTGGTGAAAGATTTTTGACTCCAAACACTGCGGTAATTTGGACGAAAAGATGCTGCGAAGCTTCCCGAATGCTGCCCAGCTAAGTCGGATTCGACGAGTGTAAATATAGTCGTCAATAACTTTGAGCGTAGAGCCTCCAACTATTACGGGAGTTGGCTCTACATGGACATAGGACATGACTTTCGTCTTGTCCATGTTCATTCTCAAGCCAACTCAGTCGGAAACTCTATTGAGGTCAGCGAGCATTGCACTGAGGTCTCAGCCATGACTACGATATCGTCAGCGAATCGAAGGTGTGATGTACTCACCATTTATGTTGATGCCTCGTCTTTTCTAGTCCAGAACCTTAAATGCATCCTCCAATGCAGCGGTGAACAGTTTCGGAGAGATCACATCTAATTGTCTGACTCCCCGCTGCAGAGGAATAGGCCTCGTGCTGCGGTCCTGTAGTCGGACGGATATAGTGGCGTTTTCGTAGAGACACTTCAACACTTCGATATATCGGTAGTCAACTTGGCACTTAGACTGCAGCACAGCCCATGTCTCGATCGAATCGAAGGCTTTCTCGTAGTCCACAAATGCAAGGCATTCGTTCTTCTGTATAACCTGCCGCAACGCATGTATGTGGTATATGGTACTATAGCCTTTTCGGAAATCGGCTTTTTCGGGAGGCTGGAAATCGTCAAACCTACGCGTGAGACGATTTGTGATGACCCTCGAAAACAGCTTGTAAACATGGCTCTATGATTCTTCAGCAAAGTTTTATCACTTTTTTTGAAGGAGAGAACCACCACACCTCTCCCTTCGTGGAGGACGGAGCTGAACAGCGTCTGAAGGCCCCTAAGGATGAGTTTTCCACCCGCCTTCAGGAGTTTGGCTGTAATTCCATCCTCACCTGGGGTTTTGCCATTCTTAAGCTGTTTGAGGGCCATACTTATCTCGTACAGGCTGACGTCGGGGAGATCTTCGGTATAGTGTCGGGTTAATTTAGCCCTCGGGTCTTTAGCTACATTTTCGACGGGTGTTCGGGTTGTCGTTGTAATCGTCCACGTTGCTGCCAAGGCACTCGAAACGGTTTTGAAGTTCGAACTGAAAGCTCTCGGGGTTTTGGAGCTGAGCGGATGCCGGGCGGAGCGTAGACTTCATCAGTCGAGACCTTTCAAGCTTGAACTGGATAATCAATCAGCCTCGTACCATACGGTGATCGCTCCCGGTTTTAACCGCACTAATGACGGAGACATCATTGAATATGTGCTTTTTCGTCGATATGATAAAGTCTATCTCATTCCTCGTTACACCATCAGGGCTCATCCAAGTCAACTTTCTATGCTCACATTATCTGAAGAAGGAGTTAATCATATAGAGTCCCTCCTTCTCCATGAAACTGGCTAGGAGGTGGCCCTGTGATTCATATCCCCACTCAAAAATTCCCCACTTTCTGCTCTTCACCGTCTCGTTTGCCCAACTTTGCGTTGAAGTCCCCCATAACAACCGTGAAGTGAGTTTTGGAGCTATGCAATGGCTCTGGAAACATCCTCATACGTAGCCTCCACCTCATTGTCGGAGTGTGTCGAGGTCGGAGCATATACCTGTATGACCTTCAACGAATATCGTTGGGTCATTCTGACTGAGTACAAGGTACGCTACCCTGCTCGACACGCTCTCAATATTAACCACGTTGTTCACAGGGGAATTGTGGACGATAAACCCGACACCTCCCTGGGACTGGTAGTCGCCCTCCCGGAAATAGAGTAGGTTACCGGGTTATCATGACCTCCCTCTCTCTACGGACTTCTGACAACCCTATGATTCCCCATCGTAACCTGCTCAATTCCTCCTCCAGTAACAGGAACTTTTCGTCGGTCCGCAATGTTCGGCAGTTGTATGTTGCCAGAGCTAAAGGTCGTCGTTTCTGCTAGCCGGATCTCTGCCGGAGATTACCTAAAGCACCCCCTGACGGTGTTTGCTTGCGCAAAATTAAAAAATCCTCGATTACGCGTGATTTTGCTTATACCTACATTAAGTTCCTACTAGCAAAATAGTGTTATTTTTATTTGTTCATCATAAGGCTGATTAATATAAGCTAAAAAAATACTATTTAAAGAACGAATTATGTTGAGAACTTTGAATGTAAAGAAAATTGTTAATACTTTTTTAATAAAATACATACATACATACATTAAATCACGCCTGTTTCCCAGAGGGGTAGGCAGAGACCACTTCTTTCCACTTAATAATATACTTTTTTATGTTTCCTGGTTTTATTATTGAAACATGATTGAAAGAATCATTAAAGATCTTGGATTTAAGTTCAAGATGTTTTATGATTATTTAAGGTGACATTTTAAAATAATGATAAATAAATGTGATCACAAACTTACTTCATTTTAATATTAGTATTCGTTTTTGGTATCTATCATTTAATACATTTATGACATTTTAAAAAGACAAATAACACAATGTTACCTCAATTTAGGCACTCCAAAACATTTAAAGAGTGGAGGTTACAGCGTTTAGGTTTATTGGAAATAACACGGATTTTCATCTGTCCATACATTTCACGCAATCATTAACAGCGTTTTATCGTATTAAAAAAAAATGTCGGATTGCTGTAACCGACATTAAAAAGAAACACAGTCACTTGTAGTACATGGCAGGTAAATGATCTCATAGAGAATTATAAAATAGGTTTGTGGTATAAAAATCGCACCGATCGGTGGAATATAAAGAGAGTTATGTTTTTTTTTCTAAAATCTCAAAAGTTTTTTGGCTCTGGTGTAAAGTTTGCTTTTTGCGGGTTACAGCGTTTACGCTTTTTAGCGTCGATATGACAATTGGAAACTTAAGGACTAACTTAAAGTAATGTAACAAATTCTTAAGCCCAAATATGGCACAACTATAATTCTATGAAAATTGGAAACTTAAAGACTAACTTAAAGTAGGATATAACAATTTTTAAACCCAAATATGGCACAACTATAATTCTATAATATTAAATTACTACAATACTAAAATATTTGATGAATGAGTTGTGTGTGTGTGTGTGTGTGTGTGTGTGTGTGTGTGTGTGTGTGTGTGTGTGTGTGTGTCGTGCGTGAGTTGGTGGAGGTTTACGAGTTCTCAAGTGATGGCCTTCAGCAATTTATCAGTCTCACTATAGCCAAGAGTTTTTAACCAACTGAGGATTCTTAGACTTGCTTCTCGAGGGGAAGATTTTGAAATATCACACGAATTAGCAATTTTGTTGTAGATGTAGGGATGAAGAAAATCCGGGAACCGTCTTGCAAATGAGGTCTTTACGGGTGGGGTAGGTATTCTAAACAAACGCTTGCGTAACAAGTCAGCGTAATGCTGTGAACGAATGGTTTCACAGTGAACCCGCATTGTGACACGTAGCATCATTAGTTGCCGCACACTCAGAACGTCAGCCTCCCTATATCCTATATCTCCAAGATGCTGGTCCAACGATTGAAATAGCTTAGTATGGACGTGTTTATGCGACCTTCAGAAATTTCAAACGTATCAATCTTCCTTCAACATTCACTAAAAACGTCATTTAACGATTTTCAAAAACTCTTGACAATAATGGAAAAGTCAAAGGAACACACAAGCAAATTAATAGTAAGTGTGCTCTGACGCCCATAGCCAGACCAACGTCAAGAGTAGATTACACACAATGAAGGGGAAAAAAGTTCCGTTGTGCGACGAAAATTACCTTTACAAATTGTACAGCTAATTTTCGTTGCACAACGGAAAATTTCCATAACTTACAATGTATTATTGTAATAACTAATATTACATTGATGAATAAATTAAACTAGAAAATTTAATTTCGTATTAATAACGCGTAATTTCACACTTAAAATTGCAATCTTTGGCTCTAACAACCTTGAGGTTTAAGATGAAATGCCTCTGTTTTTTTTGTTATGTAGTACTACTGCTGCTGAAATAACCTACATGCGTTCTTACGAGTCACAGCTACATATTTTTTAAGTGGGTAATTAGTATAGTTACGACTTTTGGTGACATATCGTAGTTTTAGAATCCATGGAGTCGCTATTTCCTTATTATTATTAAGATAGACATTTAGTATTGTTATATTGAGTCAGTAAGTATAGTAATGGATGAATTTTTCGAATCACTAAACCCGTTGAAATGTATTTTAATTAAGAGGATCTTCGCTGTGAAAGCGTTACAAACAAACAAATATTAGTAGGTAAGGATCAACCAAACATAAAATATATCAAGTTTATTTAAAAATATATACCGTGTGGTTGCCGGGTTAGAATAGTGCCACTCCATGTCTTCCCGTGGATGTCGTACGAGGCGACTAAGGGAATATAGGCTTGTAGTACTGTTAGGCGATGGGCTTGCCACATGTCACTAATACACTTGGAAACATCTTAGCCTACTTGTGCAAAATGTGGTTACAGAATTATCAAGAAGTTTTAAGACTTGTTGGTAATTCTTTAGCTCTGCCTACCCCACTCTGGGAATGAAGGCGTGAGTTTATGTATGTACGAGTATGTATTTTAAAATATGACAATAGTGAAGACCAAAATCAGTGATGTGTTTATAATAATTAGCAAATAGCGCCTCCATGGACTCAAAAACCACGATATGCCACCAAAAGTCCTAACCATAGACTAATTACATGTTCTTTGTCCAGCAGAGCAGTGCATTTTAACCTTATTGTGTTTGCGGCTCTTCTACAAGTAAAAAAGAACTAGCACCCTCTAGGTCCGAAATAAGAATCACGTAGTTATAGTAGTCTGTGGAACCGTTTCGAGGCCCTCGGGTCGGTACGGAAACAAGGTTATAAAAAAAATACGTATGGTCGCAAGAATAGTTTATTTTTTTAAAAATCTTCTTGTGATACGTAATGTAATACGTTAACTGTATTCGTTTTACGGAAATATATTACTTATTATATAGTTTTATTTACTCTTTTTGTCTTTTTGTATACGCATCATCACAACCATTAACGATCATAAATGCATCAATGACAATCTCTTTTTATGACTAAATTTGGTATTACAGCAGTCCGATTCTAAAAAGTGTGTGATAATTACACTGCAACTGTCAAGATAGGGTCCATATTGGCTCATATAAAAATATGTAGTCCGAATTGTTACTCTTACACATCGCAAGTCATAAGTCTTAAAGTGTATTTTTCTGAAACGGTTTTTATTACAGGGGTTTTATAAAACAAAGCTAACCTTACCTCGTTTGTCAGCTAGATATTTCAAAAAATCTGAAATAAAAACCGTTTCAGAAAAAACGCTTTATGACTTGCGATGATTATGAGTGACAATACATTCGGACTACAATTTTTTATATGAAACAAAGCGCTCCCGAATTTGTTTTTATATTATTTAAAGGAGCTTTCTAATGGCACTATTATCTGGTCATTTTTGGCTGGTGAGGACTTGTAGCTCCGTCCTAACATTTATTTTACGGTTTTTCAGGCGCAGAAGAATTAAATTTGGATTCAAAACCGGCAAAACATTTCGACCGAAAATGAATTCTAAGAGCTTATACAATGCTAAGTAAGTTGATTTATGTAAACAACTTATTTTATTACCTGTAAGAAAATGTCAGTGATACTGTAAAATAAAACGTTTATGAAATATTTTCATTCATTTTATTTCAATCTCACTGACTGCTTAGAAAAAGGAGATAGCCTAATCCTTTATAGTTCTGTTATGACGAGATTCAAATTACACTCTTCAACACTTGCAATACTAGTCTTGTCAAACGTCAGACAAAAGTCAGAGTTTCTTACGTCGCAGATAGATTGAATACGTCAAAGCAAATGTATAATTTCCACTGTATGAATATTGAGAACGGACTGACACTAGACGGTCAAGTTCACAGGCAACAATCCTGCGGGTTACAGACATTAGTGACGATGATAGACATCTAAATTGCGGACGCCGATTATCATTGAAATGACTCTGTCAATGTAGGTAGGCATCTAACTCTGCCTTGTAAAGTTGACTACAAGGAGATGTATCACCTGTTTCACCTTATTTCATTTACCTTTAACTGCCGTGGTATACGTCTCACAGACGTTATGACTATTATTTTGAACTTAGTTACCATGGCCTAAGCGTTACTTTGAGAATGCTCTGAAATCACCTCGTCAATTAAAGGTTTTAATAAGGTTTAAAAATAGACACATCTCTTTGTAGTGGATTGTACCTAAAGATGTGCCATTCTCGAGGTATTTTGAAATTTCTATAATCTTACAAACGACGCACATTCGATAATTTTCTAGAACTGCACATCTGTTCTTGTGGTGGTTTTAAGAAATATAGACAAAAGAAGTTAATTATAAATTCAACATTTCCTCGATTAGTAGTAAAAAGTCACTCTTTGCTGGTAAAGTCAGGAAAACAGACTTACTCTCTTACCTCATTTTTCTTAGGTAATTCACTAAATATAAACAAAGAAAATCACGTCACTTATTGCGCTAGACAATCGAAGATTTACTTTATTTGTAAATTTTATATAACTTGTATCTGTGGTCGGTCTCGGTTAATAAGCAAACAAATGTAGTGCAAACTCTTCAGTAGCTTGCGAGTTCAGAAGCTGACTAAGAAAGTGTTGTATATACCGAAATACATTCGTATATTTTTTATCTATAACTGTTCTGCGTTTTCTTTGTTTATGATTATAGTTCATTTATTTTAGCATGATACAGAACGAAATAAAGGTATTTTATTGGGCACTTTACACGCAACATAATAATTATACACAAATATTGCTCCAAAACGTCTTTTTTGACTGCTATTATTAGACAGTAAATATTAAATGAACGTTATAATCTATTGCAGTAGTACTTTAAGTCATATTCATTAATATTTACATTGCGTTTTTTATTTGTGTTGATTAAATTTACTTCGATTAGAAACGTGGTCTATAAAAGACCTAAAGAAGCAGGGGTTACAAACCTGTGTTAACAAAATAACAAAACGTCTGAGCATATAACTCGACTAAATGAAATACTATCCTGTCACCTGTCAAATATAGCGAACCTAGTGAATTTTAAATTGATCATTAATAACGCCACAGTTTGCATTTTTTGACAGATTGAACGTCACAACGCCCTTATGACCATAGTTACCAAGAGCTTTAAAACAAAAGCATAACGCCTTTACTATTAGCAGTATCACTGACATTTCGCACTGCTAGATGAAAACAGTAACTCAAAATACAACTGTATTTTAAAATCAACTTTAATACAACGTCTATGAGCTTCAAACAAAACTAACAAAGATTTTGAGTTGATGGGTAAGGACCAAAAAGTTGGACCACAGTTAGCCGCAGTTAACCATACCATAGCATAAATAGAAAAGTAGCTCGACTCCGGCCCTTTAGGAGATTCTGATAACAATTGCCGCTCGGGCGTCAGGGATGTCCAAACTTGTTTTTCAATTTAAGTCACCTACTTGGCCATAGTTTCTATGATTTATAAGAATATTAATTTTCATAAATTACACAAACTTAAAGTAAGTAAGTATAAATATTGTTAGGTACAGTACCCCAACGAAAATGTTAAGCACTTTAGTGCGTTGTCATAGTAAATTTCAAACAGAACATCAAATGACACACATGACAATGACTATGACATTCACAATGACAAGTTTCTAAGTATGCTCAACATTTTTATTGGGTGACTGTACCTAAGTACCAAAGGCCGTGCCAGGATAAGCTAAGAGATTTTGCCCCCCTTGAGTTTGGGCTTGTAATTTTTATAGATTGTGTGGCTCTGCGTTAGTAATTGTTTTGCCAAATTTGAGCACCCTAAATATTATAGTTTCCGTTTAAAAAAAAAAACTATATTTAATTTTTCTTTGATATCTTTTTTTCCTGTTAACCAATTTTAATGAGCTTGGCATATAATGTACATTTAACCAAGATGATCAAATGGCCATAATTATATTTTCATTATGCCATAGAAAAAAAATAAAAAAACCCATTCAAACTTTTCAGTTTTTTTTTTATCACTTTCATGTTAGAGACCGCTCTAATTTTTTCACTGGTAAAACTCCCACTAACGTCCTATAATATGTATTTTTTTCAAAATTTTTGCTAAGGGAGAACATGGAGTTATCTTGACATGAAATTCTTTACATACATTTCCTAGAACCGCTCTAATTTAAGTCGGAATGATTGCAGCCTCTTTAGAGGAACGTACATGTTGCATATGAAATACTTACTGGCCACTTACATTTCAACTTTTTTAAAAAGTAAATAAAAAAAGACAAAAAAAAGAACTCCTTTCAATTGTCGTGCGTTGGTAACATAATATAAACCATTCCAATATGAATTCATTATCAAAAACAACTGCAATACAACGCGTTTTCCGTAAAAAAGTTAAAACGCTGTATTGTCTCGCAATGAAAACAATTCTGCAAAGTATAAACGAACAATACGATTTCTTTAATAATACACTTCCAATTTTTGATCAGGTAAATGTCACAAAGGCATATTGTGCATTTGTATAGTAATTAATGGGTACTTAATTTTAAATAGGTTGTTTAAATAATTAGTAGTAGAAGTAGTAGTAGTAGTAAAACTCTTTATTGTACGTACAAACAAATAATTACCTATGTTTTTTTGATCATTTAGATTGAAGACATGCGTGTTAAGTTATACTACCTGAGACTCCCAAATTACATATCCGTGGATAAACATCTATAAAAATTACAAGCCCAAACTCAAGGGGGGCAAAATCTCTTAGCTTATCCTGGCACGGCCTTTAAATTATTTTACTTATATAATTTTATCTGTTGACACTAAATTATATATTTATAGGTATGTGATGGATGTGATATGTAAATTCCTTTTTGACCTTTTGATAATGCCGCTTTCGCGCAAGGCGGTTCCTTTGACTATAGTCGCCTGTGTCATAGTATAAATAAACGATAGCTCCGGATTATGTATACTATTATTTAGACATCCGTATACAGAACAATATTTACGTCTTTTCGGCAGCGACATTGTATTGTCGCTCGATAGCGATAGGTAAGTACGCGCACTAACAACAAAACGTAACCGAGCGCAAGGACGCCGCAGCCCCGACTAATGTACACGTTTGTTTGAAGACGTTCTACTGTTCTTATACTGTGACCATACAAACAACGAAGTCGAAAAAAGTTCCGTTGTGCGACGAAAATCATGCCTACAATTTGTATGGCAAATTTTCGTGTCACAACGGAAACGTTTCATAGAAAATTTTACTGAGTGAGTTAGCGTGGCCATCTTTTTGGTCCTTACCATGATCATACATCGTTATCGCGGGAGCAAAAACAAATCTATTAAAGAACACATATAACAGAATGTATATTTAGTATCAATGGAATATTCTGCCTAAACACTCTAAGCCTCTAAGAAGTTCTTCATATCTAGCACGAAGTTTTCGCTGGAAACGGTCAATTAAACTTGTGTTGCACTGAGTAAACGCGTCAACTAGTCAAATTTAATATTAAAAAAAAAAAGTCAATTCCAGTATTTTTCTCCAAAAATAGTTTTAACTTTTTAAATATATGTTTTCTATTTGTACTCATATTTAATTTAGATATATTTTTGTATGTTCCTGTACATATCAAGAATAACAAATGTCTAAAGTAGCAGGAAAAGTGACTGCGACGTTTGACGTTAGGATTTCGTAGCTAATTTCTTTAAATATGTACTACTGATCAAGTCAAGTACGGAGGGAAGATATTTGAAAGAAAATTTATACATTTTGAACTCGTAGGTATAAGCGTTTCTCGATACGAGTGTCACTTCTGTTTTTGCCTATTTGTCATAATCTTTCACTTCTGTCAGATAGTTTTTGCTCCCGCAATAACGATGTATGACCATGATACGGTTTTCTAGCAGTGCGATTTAATCATATTGTTTTGGGTTTAACTATTTGTTTCTATTCAAATAAGATTGCACCAAATACGACAAAAGATAAAGCGAAAATCAAAAGCACCCAAGAGTTTGAGCGCCGAATTCTTGCCTCTTATGTTTATGGGATAAGGTAATGTATATTCTAATTAGACCTGAGGGGTTATTATGACGTCGCTATACAGTTCATTTTACGCTAAAATAAAAGGAAAGAGCCTATATAACTGCTATAGCTATGTCATAATAACCCATCTGTAGCTTTTTCAGTGGCTTCATACAAAAGCTGTGCTAGCAACGTAACATGCTTTTGATTAGTACAATCTGTGAGCACTTCGGGGTTGTACTTCTCTCTCACTCGCTTTTAATGAGAGGGTATGAGAGTGAGTGAGAGACAAATACAAACCCGAAACACCTAAGAGCTATCACACTGTAGGTAGTGTATTTCATTTAAAGGGCGGGTTGATTGATCCCTAGTTTTTTTTACCAGAAGTTAAACCTGAACCAAATGTCGCTCATTGAATTCAAAACGGACACATTCCAAAAAAAAAATCTCTTGCATTGAAAATCTTATACGAACAGCTTCTATTTTCAAAATTCAACACTGACTGATTTTGGAATGTGTCCGTTTTGGCTTTCAATGAACGAATTGTGTGTCGCATCACAGATTTGATTCAATTTTCGAATAATCGTTGGTTCAGTTAACTATTAAACCAACGACTCGCCCGAACTCTATGGATCATTAACGCTAACGTTAGCGAATTCTGAAAAGATAACTAAATGCACGGAGTTGACATAAGCGGCCGTCACGATATATGCGAGAGAGACAGAGGAGAGGTCTTCGGTCAGCTGTGGGATATAACAAGGGGCCTAGGACTGAAAATGCATGAAGTTTACCGATAGATTGTGGAGTTACGTCAATATGACGTTTTGCTAGTTTTCCTAAATGGCTATGCCGTTAACGGTATGCTTGTCATAGACGCTGTAGTTTTTATTTCCAATTCAAATTCAAATTGAATTAATTTATTTGACAAAAACACACTAAGACTCAACTCAGCATTCCAGAGGGCTCTTTTATTGCAGTGGTTTGTGGCTTATTCTCTTTGTACATTATAGTGTATTTATCTATATATATAAAAATCAATACCATTTTTCGTTGTAATTTTATAACTCAAGAACGGGGTCACCTATCCAAACCAAATGTTTAGTCTTTGTCCGGACTATTTAGTAGATAGTTTATGTGAAGTTTGCACAAAATCGTTCGAGCGGTTTTTCATTTATCACATTTTTTGTAACAAATTAATTGAAAGTCAGAAATTTGCAGCGGGGCGAAGCCGCTGACGGGCCGCTAGTTAAGTATAGTAATAATAATATGCTTCAAGTAATTACTCAATTAAATGTTCTATGAAACTTTCCCGTTGTGAAACGAAAATTAGCCATACAATTCGTAGGGATATTTTGCGTCGCACAACGGAACTTTTTTCGACTTCGTTTTTTGTATGGTTAACACTGCTCTTAATTATGCTCCAACTTTTTGGTCCTTACCCTAAACAACAAACTCATATTGTTGATTAAGAACATAAACTTTATGATTTGAAAAGTCTTAACATGGAATAAGTGTCGGTAACTTGATGTATGTCTAGGTGGTTACCACGACAAAGCATTTTTTTGTTCACTTTATAGTGTATGTAAAGAACAGAGCTATAGCAGTTGAAGGGCATTGTCCCTTTCTCTCACCTCAAACTGAACTTTTTTGCTTCGTCATGGTCTCTCTCCTTTCGCCGTAGACATGATGCATTGCAAAAACGTTATCGTATTCGGAAGTGTAGCTGAGCATACGTCAATGGCTGCCTAATTGAGAATGTGCTCGCTATAATGTGCTTTGTGAGTTCTGACGGGACTACTTAAACTCGCCGGTGTGGCGCGTTCTTTCGTTCACTCGTTCGACTGACCGAACGCCGTTTTTAAGAGAATTACACCCTAGAATTGAACCCCTTTTGACGCCTGTAGCACACTGCCGCGAAAGCAAAACAGAAGCAAACCATTCAATTTTGATAAAAATATCTAGGACCTGTCTTCTTCCATATGGCTTCCACAGTAGGGTATAGGCGTAAAGTTCCAGGACCTGTCTTCTTCCATATGGCTTCCGCAGTAGGGTATAGGCGTAAAGTTCCAGGACCTGTCTTCTTCCATATGGCTTCCGCAGTAGGGTATAGGCGTAAAGTTCCATAGTTCTGTAGGTTGGTAGAACCAGTCTAATCCAAAAAGGGCTCAGGATTTCTGTTAGTACATACATACATAACTTCACGCCTGTCTCCCAATGGGGTAGGCAGAGACTATAGAACGCCAGGTGCACCGATCTAAACATATAACTTTCGCTTCCTTTACATTCATCGAATCTCTTCATGCACCTACGTCGGTTTCGGGTGCTTTTGATTTGGCCCTTATTCAGTATATCGCGAATCTGATCACCGTACGGACGGACGGGACGTCCCCTACCGACATCTCCGCTTACTCTCGCTCGCCATATTATCTTTCGTAACCCTTCTTTCATCCATCCTTTCTAAATGACCAAACCATCTAAGCATACCCTTTTCGATTTTAGTCACCACATCTTCTGTTAGTGATTGCAAAAAATAAATTTAATTTCGTGTAGTGCCAAAATTCTCGTACCCTAGAGATATCTGTTTTCTTTCAATCACTTGTCCGAATTATTAAGTACCCGATGCAGAATTCCCACCATACCTAAACGGAATCGAATTGAAACCAAATACACATACATACATAAACTCACACCTTCATTCCCAGAGTGGGGTAGGCAGAGCTACAGAATTAACAACAACTGTAATAACTTGTTGATAATTCTGTAACCACATTTTGCACAAGTAGGCTAAGATGTTTCCCAGGGTGTGTCAGGTTGCAAGCCCATGCCTTTATTCCCTTAACCAGATATTTTAACGAAAATTAAACTTTATCGCAATGCAGTTTCGGTCTGGTTCTCAGGTAATTCGGTTTGCGACCGAGAGCAGACTAGAGGAATAATATAACAAGGTGTGATATAGGTAGTATCACAAGAGCTGCCATTAATATATCTTATAGGTGAGATTCGAACAACGTTAAAAAGGACGCCACTCACACAATCATGTCACAGGTGTCATTCGCAATCCATAATATCGCTTGTCCTAACGTACCTTTGTCCTAAACTGGTTTTCAGCTGAGTCAAAAGTTTTAACATCAGGCGGAAATGGCTTTAGGACAAACTATGAATAAGGACAAATGACGATTAGGACAAATTACTATTAGGGATTCCAATATGGACTCATTATGTCACATTAGCTTCTCCTACGGAATCCCTAATCGTCATTTGTCGTAATGTATCGCTTGTCCGAATTTTCATTTATCCTAAAGCCATTTCCAGCTGAATTTTAAAATATTTTAGTGTTGTTTATAAAACAACCCTAAGGCGGCACTGGTCCCACCGCGAGCGAGTACGCTATGAGCTATCGGCTATTTTCTAGCTCAAGAAACGAACAAAAGATAATCGCTTTCGTGTAAATAAAAGTGAGAGATATTTATAGTTTATAGCTGGCTGTTCACACCGCCGGCGAGGACACTCTCCCACGGCCCGGCGAGTAAGCGATAATCCCATAGAATTTTTACTAGCCTCCCGCCGATTGTCAACTGTTTCTAGTACATAATTTTACTAGTTGCTCGCCGAGCTCGCCGATATCTGGCGGTGGGACCGCTGTTTACTAGTTGACCGCAGCGGTAAAAGCTATCGACTATAAAACTAGCTCAGCGGTACTCAGCTTTATAGCCGAGCGTCAAAACTATCAAAACTTTACTCGCTTCTCGCCGCTCTATATAGCTTATAGTCTGTAGCCGGTGGTGGGACCAGTGCCTAAACTAAGCTAACCACATTTTGGAGAACTTAAAAAAAATCTGAAAACCAATTTAGGACAAATAATTATTCGGACAAACAATGCATTAGGACAAACGTTATTAGGGATTCCAAGGGACATTCGTCACATTAGTATCGTAGGTATGTTTGTTTCATTTTTGGTCTCGTCTTGGAAAGCGATAGTAGATTTCCAAAAGATAAAAGTGCCATGGGCTTCTTACTGCGTTAACATCTTTTACGTTTTATCCTTATAGTTATTTATCGCATCTCTTGAACAACAACCTAAAAATGTTTATTATTCCAACGTGTTTTAAATTAAGTGATGTACAGTCGCGAACCGTGATTGTTGAGCCACTTACCCATGCTTCTAATTTGGCTATGTAATGCAAATCGAATAGTGCAGCCAGTCGTTGCCATCAGTTATTGAATACACGGCTAAATTACGAACAATGGCAATTGGCTCAACAATCTCGGTTAGTGACTGTACATAATATTGTTATGTTGACTAACCACTTTTAATTTAACATCCTTGTTCACAGCCCTATAGTAAGCAAAATTAAAGTAGTTCGTCCAAAGAACTTAGCGGCTTGGCGGGTGGACGAGATACAATATATTAATACGCCATTTTGTAACACCTGGTAAGGACATCATCAAAACATTAGCGGCTAATCCGGGGTCGTACTTTGCCTATGACGTCAAAATGACAAAATTTTACACACATTTTGCAGGTGTGCACGCTTTCATTTGGCAGGTGTTTAGGTATTAACTGGAACAAATAAAAAAAAAATGAAGCGGTACAATGATTAAAGAAAATACAGCTTAATCGCAATCAAAATGGGGATCACGGCAGCATTTTTTTTTCACTCATTACTTAAAAATGGCAAATTGAGACAATTTTCTCTTACGATTGTCGATACCATAATTAAATTGTATTTATGACTACTTAATCATATTATTTTTTATTACAACGTAAAAAACATTTTTTTTAATGATAATGTTACTCGATTATTTTTGCCACTGTCCTTCTTAATCAAATAGTTTCATTTACGTTTTAGGTATGAAGTGGGTATTTATTATTCTACGCGTCAATAGATAACTTGACGACTATTGTTAATAATTACAATAATACCATTTCGTTACTACTTTAAAAAAAACTCTTATCTGAAATTTCGAGATGTATGAAATTGAACTTAATTATCTTCACGTTTGATATATGAGATTATGAGATACGAGGTTTTTTTAAAGTTATGACGATTTGTAATCATATTCTATGTAGCGACACGTCATTTTTGCGCCAACGGCATGAAAAGTACGGGCCCTGGTTATAATTATTGACATATATCTTGGTAATTGTTTTTTAAAAATGTTTTTTTCTCAACTGTCCAAATAACTCATGAATATTCCATATTACCCCAAAATTCTGCACATCATTTGCCAATGTCAAATGAACCATGCAGGATACCCCCTTTCACGTACATTAGCTCAATAATTATCACCTCAATGCAATTGGAGGGTTACAATGTTACAACCCCAAATTGGCAATTCCGATCACAAATAGTCCGTAAGTGACGGCAAATATTACCAATTTATATTGCTGCTTGTATTGAAAAAAGGAGACGGAAACCAATGTTCAATTTAAAAGTTAGATTATGTATCTCATACCGGTTCTTTAACGTAATCGTATTGTTTACATTATGACAGCTCTTATCCACTTGCTAGTAAGAGCTCTCGATATGACAATGTGATACAATGTGAAAACAAAAAGAGCTAAAATTAAGAAATATAAAGTCTATTTTTGAATCTCAATGAAGACTAAAGAATAAGTCATTCATAAATATAAAAACGTTGTAATAAAAATCAGTAATTTTGCAGTAAAGATGCATGCCGAGCTTATGTCACCGGATGCAATTCAAAAAATCAACTTTTCTTTGCTTTTTCAAATACTTTAACGTGAATCCTGGATAGATGCCTCACTTTTTGAAAAGGTCTCGTTATTTCTATCGATATAGCTAGTACTCTTGAATCTTACATAAAGACTTGATTTTGTTGACCTAATAATTACTGATTGTGTACAAATTGAGTATTTGAAAAATCCTTTTTTTTAGGATAGATGCCTACCTAAATGGATAGATGCCGCACCACGAAAATACCAAGAGAGATAGATGCTTGTGGTGTAGGATTGATGAACTATGGAATAAATTATCATGAATGTAAATATAATATGTATAATATTTACAATAACTAATAAAAAATATCAAAATACGCTAACTTGGGGTAAGTAGGCATAGATTCTTAGAAAAAAATAGAAACCTATCAATAGAAATTGATTGAAAATGCAATAAAAATTGTGACAGAACATAAACATGGGGGATAGATGCCACAAGGGCACGTATAACCCACGTAAATCGGTGACTAACCTTTTTGATATCAATTGGTGCCTTTTTATTTTTTATCTCAACTAAATACAAAATATCAATAATGAACCAGTACATTTACATAATAAAAACAGAACAGAAATTAATACTAATTATAAAGTCACTCAGAGGGCTATGGAGAGGGCTATGCTCGTGGTTTCACTGCGTGATAGAATCAGAAATGTTAATATCCTCAGTAGAACTAAGGTTACCGACATAGCCCAAAAAATAGCTAAACTTAAGTGGCAGTAGGCCGATGGGGTCAGAAGGTTCTTGAGTGCCGTCCGCGGACCGGGAGACGAGCTGTAGGTAGGCCTCAAATAAGATGGATTGACGACCTTGTGAAGATCGCGGGAACGCGGTGGATGCGAAAAGCACAAGACCGGTCTGAGTGTAGGCTTGGGGGAGGCCTATGTCCAGCAGTGGACGTCTTTCGGCTAACATGATGATGATGAAAGTTATAAAACTACAAATACTTACGTTTGAAAATTTGAGGCGTTTTTTGCCCGTTGCGGTTATTTTTGCATACACAAGCGAGACGCGTCTGTTCCTCGTGACGGCCTGCGGGGGCTGAAATGTGTGGCCCTTGTGCTTATTAAGACTATTAATGCTGCGACTTTGAAAAGTTCGGTTTTTGAAAATTAGGCGCCTATCCCTTTGCGGCATCTATCCCGGATTTACCCAACTTGCAATCCGCTTCCTTAAACTAACTGTACCTTTAACGTCTATTCGGTTCTTCTCAGCAGTGGCCCCCCTTTTAGGAAGCGCCAGTAGATGTTTGACGTGTAACTGCCCGTGCGGCCTACTTACAATTAGTGAATAAATGGGTGGAGTTAAACAACTTGGACAAAATAACTAGCGTACTTTAAATTTTCTATGATTTTTTCCGATGTGCGACAAAGTTCTTATCTTGTCTTATCTTACACTTTGACCCTATGGAATCTTTTCTCTACCCCTACCAGAAGGTGGATAGTGGAGTGCAAAAAAACTTTTTGAGATATCGCGATTTGAAAGTTAGGAACCATGTCTTTTTGTACGTAATTTTCGTGTAGAGGTTTTTTTAAGAGTGAAAAGATATAAGTTGTTTGAAGATTTATATCTGAATCTGAGTGGTAGGTAATAGTTCATTTCGTCCTCTACATTTTGAGATTCAAAACTCATTTAAAAAAAAAAGCGACTGGACATGTTCTTTCTGTGGACCCTTCAAATGGCAGTGCCTTGAATTGCCCTGGTTCTGGGAAGCCACTACCGAGGATTTTCATTCTTACTCCGGCAAGGGCATCACATTCACACAATAATTGTTGCATTGTTTCCACCTCTTCCCCGTACATTCTCCAATCTTTGTTGTCATAAAGGCTCATCATTGCTAGTTGTTTAAACTCGAAGTTCTTGGTAAACACTCCGATATTATCGGAGTTGTCTTCTGCTGAGTGCGATTAACCTTTAACTACCGACCTGGTTTTTACGTAGCACTTGCACCGATGTGGTGTCTGAGAGACGTAAATTTTAATCTTCATTAATAATAATATAATTTACATGCTAGTTTTTTTGTAGTTTCCCTATTGCATAAACACTTGTTAAAGGTAATTAATTACAGGATAATACAAACAAAACCACCTTTTTTTTAGAATTATCAGCATTTATCAGAGTGATCATAAAATCATAGTACTAAATTTTAAGAACATTAATCAGTCTTCGTTTTTCTTATAATTAGGGAATTTTTTACAAAAAAACATGAAATACTCTTACTTCTTGAACTATTCAACAAATTGAAAAAATAAAATCACTTCTAAATTAAAACATGAAAAAAATGACAACAGTCAGACATGACACATTTAATGGGCCAATTTGCAGTCACTGCCTATCTCAAGACAGCAAGTAGGGCACATGGGTTAAAGCATTCGCAACAAGAGTACTTCGTACGTCTTTTTAGACGGCTTGGACAGATAGCACAGGTTTGCGAACCCCTGGTTCCTGATTTATGTCGATTTCAGTTGGAGGCTCGGGCATATATTCGGGTCAAATTTTTTGTACATTAACACCGTACTTACGTCTCTCAGACGGCAATAGCTTCGCGACGGTCAAGTACGCACTCACCGGGCTCGCGGCGTCGCCTGACGGCTAGCAGACGTGGGACTGGGAAGGTAGCAGGAGAGCCAGCACCGCGAGTGGCGTAGTTTAAAAATTGTTTTCAAAATAAAAGTAATGACGTCTGTGAGACGTATAGGTCGGCAGTTAAAGGTTAAGTAACTATAAAATGGCCAACTTTTTTTATGACTTTTCCAATGATTTCAGCTTCAGCACCGTTTGTTTTTTTATCTTTATCCATTTTGATTAATAATAATAAAATACTTTTTTTTCAGTGACAAGACTCTTCATGAAAAGTTATCTCATTCAGAAGAGTCTGAAAAATCTGAAAGTATTGAAAAAACTGAATGTTTGGAATGAAACATTTGTTATCTAACTAGTGTTGTCAACAATGAATAATTGACAGTAAAAATTATACAACTACTTGTTTTGTTTGATTTTCTAGATCTGAAGACTGGTAAGGACCAAAAAGTTGGAGCATAGTTAAACGCAGTTAACCATACAAACAACGAAGTCGAAGAAAGTTCCGTTGTGCGACGTAAAGTACCTACCCTTCCCTACAGTTGTATGGCTAATTTTCGCGTCACAACGGAAAAAGTGTAATTGAAAATTTCATTTGAGTGAGTTAGCGTGCCCAACTTTTTGGTCCTGAGTCCTGACCCATGCTCCAATTTTTTTATTAATCTTAGCCAAGTGCAAAAATATAGGGACTGACTCTTGGGCCCACTACTTTTGCGATTCGCTTTCGTCAGAAATTCATCAGAAATCTTTATTCCGCAAAGAGCAGTGGGACGAAGTAGTAGTAGTCATGTGCGATTTTTTTTTGAGTCAAAAGGATCCTTTATTCCCAGTAGTTCCGTGGAAGAAGTTCCGCGGCGGAACTAGTGAGACTTTTTTTGCCAATAGTTCCGTGGCGGAACTAGTGACACTTTTTCTTCCCAATAGTTCCGTGTTGGAATTAGTGACACTTTTTCGAACGCTTACCCGTGGTCCCACTGCTCTTTTTGACGGAGCCCTGCCTCACGGCAGGGCTCCTATTTCAGGGTGGTTTGCCCTTCGGGCATTTACAGATAGCTAACGAACCTAACCTACCTACTTTTGCGGAATATAAATAATTTCTGACGAAAGCGGAAATGCACGGAACTAATGAGATTATAAAATATTAGTATTCAATTGATGCTTAGTTCCGCGGAACTATTGGGAAAAAAAGTCTCACTAGTTCCGCCACGGAACTACTGGGAATGAACTAAAATAATCCTCTCATAAATAGGATGCAAAGTTGTTATTACATTGGAATAAGGTGAATTGGGACATATTTTTGAGATGGTGCGGTACCTATCCTATATTTTTACGCTTGGCTAACGTCACGTGTACGTTTATTGTCGTAACGTAATATCCAAGAAGGAAGCTAACTTCATTTTAAATTCAATGTGGTTACCATAGAGTATAGAATACTATTACAGTTGTGTATCTGTGTATATGTCTGCGCATCGTATCTCCGTAATCAATAGACTAGAATGGGATTCTCTTGGGGTGTATGACAACATGGCGTCGCTTTCTTTTTGCTTTTTTATTTTTGCATATTTTTTTATTTAATGGATAGTACATACATACATAAATTCACGCCATCATTCCCAGAGTGGGGTAGGCAGAGCTAAAGAATTACCAACAAGTCTTAAAACTTTTTGATAATTCCGTAACCACATTTTGCACAAGTAGGCTATAAGATGTTTCCCAGTTTATTAGTGACAGGTGGCAAGCCCATCGCCTAACAGTACTACAAGCCTTATTCCCTTAGTCGCCTCTTACGACATCCACGGGAAGACATGGAGTGGCACTATTCTAACCCGGCAACCACGCGGGTATTTTACATTCAAATGTGCAGTATAATGAAGAATTCAAGTTTGAACACGTATCGCCTTTGGAAGGATTGCTCCAAGAAAATCCCATCTGGACTTCGTAAAATTCTACCTACATCGCTTCACGTAGGCTAGAGGATCACCGTGCAACGTTACCTAATGTTTTTCTTTAAATATGTAATTGTTAAATATAAACTTGGCATTGCTCCATGTTGCGACCGGTTGCCATTAAATACATACATACATAAACATAAACTCACGTCTTCATTCCCAGATTAGGCACCACCCCACGGTAGGCAGAGCTAAAGAATTACCAACAAGTCTTAAAACTAAAAATAATAAAACTAAACTAAAACCATAAGAGACGCTGACCACTAACCAATATCGAGTGGTAGACTGGTGGTGGTATGTGGTGCCCTTTACTTGCGTGATCTTTAGTTAATATAATTCGCCGTAATCTTGAGGGAAATGAAAGGAAAAGTGTTTTGATAAAAGTCATGCTTCTTATAAGAGGTCTGCGTCAAACGCTTTTTATTGTGAAAAATATCAAATATAGACTGTTTGCTTTGCTGAAACTTTGGACTAGTAGTCGAAATACTCGGGTCGGAATGACGCCATTTTGTTTGTGGCCACGTTACGTAGCACAAGCTGTGACGTAGAGAAGGCCATGCGTTTAAGTTCTTTAGCCATTAGCATTTTTTAATTTATTTTCTCAGTAAATAATGAACAAAAAAAGTGATTTTCGTTTTATTATATATAAAAGAGTAAGACAGCTTTTGTTACTAGCTTGAAATTCCTTTGATAGTTACTTGCCTAACGGCACCTTTAGGCACTGGTCCCACCACGAGCGAGTAAGCTATGAGCTATCGGCTATTTTCTAGCTCAAGAAACGAACAAAAGATAATCGCTTTCGTGTAAATAAAAGTGAGAGATATATATTTATAGTTTATAGCTGGCTGTTCACACCGCCGGCGAGGACACTCTCCCACCGCCCGGCGAGTAAGCGATAATCCCATAGAATTTTTACTAGCCTCCCGCCGATTGTCAACTGTTTCTAGTACATAATTTTACTAGTTGCTCGCCGAGCTCGCCGATATCTGGCGGTGGGACCGCTGTTTACTAGTTGACCGCAGCGGTAAAAGCTATCGACTATAAAACTAGCTCAGCGGTACTCAGCTTTATAGCCGAGCGTCAAAACTATCAAAACTTTACTCGCTTCTCGCCGCTCGCCCACTCTTTTGTAGTTTATAGTTCTACTAGCTTATAGTCTGTAGCCGGCGGTGGGACCAGTGCCTTAGTGTCAATACACGTCGCATCCCACACCAGTGCCCTGCCCAGTTTCCACGGCACCAATGTAGCTCCGTCTGGTCGCTTGCCGGTCTCTATGCAAACCTGCTGGTTCTAGGACAGCTGGTATTTTATTAGCTTTCTTTGTTTTGTGCAACTCTGTCTTAGATTGTTTTAAATAAATGTATAATTATACAGAATTCATAATTTATCATGATCGTCAAATAAACCAATAAAAAATAATTTTGTAAAAGTCGATGTCAAAAATTCTAATTAATAACACAAATCAACACCTCGAGAACCTCTCTCGACCAACACCTCAAGAGACTCTCGCTAGATGGCTGGAGCAAGGGCCAGCCGGAAACAGAAGGTAGTACTACCTCGACATGGCTCGCATTGAGAGGAGGTTCCTCTCTCTGCAACTCTAACCACTGGTAGCTTGACAGCCCTCGTAGATTAGGTTAGTATTGTTATTTTATAATAGTAAATTACCTAATAACAATAAATTAAACAAATATTCGAATAACAATAGAACTGCTACTCCGTCCATAGACAAAACATTCTCATAGGATTACAGCAAACGCATGTCTTGAGCCTTGGACTAACTGCCACAAAAGGTAGGATTTTTACTGTATGAAATATAATACATCACATATAAACGTTAAATGAAACAGTTCGTCAATGTCTGTTTGTCATATTTTGACATTTTAAGCTTTGTTCTAAATCTTAATATTCGATATCGTCGGTGAAACTGCAAAACCGCTTAAGTAACATTTTAAATAAGGAGCAAAATGCACCTTTTCACTGAGATAGTAAGGTTTATTTTGCTCTATCATAAATTTGTTAGTTACGCGTTTTTGCAATATCGCTGACGATATTATTTAATTTCAACCTGTGATATCTACCACGTCCTGAGAAAAAAAGAGTATTGAAACTGAAAGTGATTCAGTTCCATTTTTCCGAAACCCTAAAACTAGCTGTTATTAAAAATAGCATTCGTAGAAGCCAAAATATCAAAGTAACCGTTGTGCCAAAGTAAATTAAAGCTGAATATAACTAATAATATTAATATTTTCTTCGCATCACTTTTCCTTAGGAAATTCCCGACATTTTCCCTATTTCGTGCTAGAAAATTCCTTATCTAATTAAGTCTTTTGTCGCAAAACATGTCCCGTCTTCAACCTTATTGCTCTTGTAACAAGACTTACTAGAGATATTCAGGGAAACTATGAGAAATATGTGGTAAAAATTAACTTGACCTGGATCAAGGGTTTCATATTAATATATAATGTAACCTTTTCCGTGGTTTAGCTTATAAAAATAATGTGGTGCTTATAAAGGTTAAGTATTATTTTTTAAGTAACGTATAAAAAAAAATCCTACTGGCGTACTATAACATTAGTTACATTACCAACAATTTGACACCGCTAAAGATAGCATAATCCACTCATGCTGTTACCACAGTGTTGTCATGGTGATTTTTGTTGTAGGTATAAAAAGCGTTGCTATAGTTATAACAGTTATGTAACCAAGATAGAAAAAATCCCCCGTGTAATAGCCATGTTTTAAAGTAAATTGTGGATGAGGTAATAAAGACAGGTTTTTTTTTGTTCCGCCCATGCAATAAACAATAACTTAGCGTGACACAGTCTCAATTGATGGCGGCATATAACATCATAAATAATCAGATACTTACTATAAAATTCTAGTTTGGTTCTAGTTAGATTCTAGTCTCATTCAAGATATACAACAAGGGAGGTACAGAGAAAATGTATGCAATTGACATTTTCAAGATTTGAACTCAAATGACAATCATACATAATCGAGTTAAGAACTGTATAATTTGGTGACCAGGGGCCCTAATATGGCTTCGTTTATCGCGTGACCAAATGTGGAAAAACATCCGTCACTTTCATACTTATATACGTGGTGGTGCAGAGGTTAAAACTATCTTGACCTCTGACCTACAAATCACCGTACAACGTTGCCCCCAATCTTCCTTGACACTGGCGAAATCACTTCACGTGGAAACGCCATATCCCCGCGGTAGTAGCTGATCAAGTCGCCGCGGGGGCAAAGAAAAAAAAAAAAAGAAAAAAAAAAAAAAAAAAGTGACGGATGTTTTATCCACATTTCGTTACGCGATAAACGCACCCATATTAAGCCCCTCGGAGTAATATACTTATAGGGCAGTATTAATAACCTTATCTTGCCCGTCTCAAGATACATTAAAGTCAACGTGAATGCCATAGGAAACTGTCATTGTTGACGCATCTTGAGACGAGCTCTAGGATCGAGATCAGTTTATTAAAACGGTCCTTGCTGTGTTAATGAATATTTATTAAGTAGTTACGCCATACTATGGCTGACTTTTACTGCGTATTCGTAAAAAAACCCATGCTTTTATGGATAAGTATGTAAACTAGAAAAAAAAATGTAGTTGACGTGCAATCACCAAGTTTCAACAATTTAGATTCGTGTTAATGCAAACGCAATAAAGATTTTATTTTTATTAAGTTTTTAAAATAACTAAATTGTTATAAAGCATTTTTTTGAATAACTAAAGAGTTAAAGAAGTGTAGGGACAATAAAGAGCATCATTAAACCAAGTCTAGTCCGCTTTCACAAAATTATATCCGTATAAATAACCTTAAAAACCTCTTATCCTAGTTATTCACGCTAATCAAGCTTAGTCTTTATCAGTGTAGCATAAAACATAAATTTGAAACGAGTGAATAACAGATTTAAGAGTTTTTTGATGTTACTGCAAAATATTTTCTTCGCAGTGGTACACAGAAGATTTTTAAAGTCGCAAAGGCGTGTTTTTTTTGTGTCATTTGCCTTCCTTTTAAGTTTTTTTTGATTTTTTGACACTGTTGAATAAAGATTATTATTTTGCTGAGTCTTTGATGATAGAAATGTAGTAAAAACATTTTAACTGAGTGCAACAAAATGAATATTACATTCAAAGTCCATTATTCCTTTAGTTACGAGTAGATGGTATTTGTTGATATTTTTTTATTTCTGTCTTATTTAAATTTTGATGTCAATCTTACAAAATATTTTTTTAAAGAATGGGAATAAAATTTACTTTTACTCCTCAAAACAAATTTTATAAATCGTTAAGGTTCATTAATAGCTTTATCAATTTGTAATATTTGGAAAATATTGCCATAAAAACGTTTCACTCCATTGTCGTACGAAAGTTTATCGCTTTTTTATTATTTATTATTTACATTTATTTTATTAAGTTATTCACGTATTTTTACTACTGCACTGCATAAATAATAATGTTTTTTTTTACAAAGTCAAATAGCTAAACATTTAAAATAAATAATTTTATTTAAAATAGTATAATAACATTATTAATCAAATATAAACGACATTAAAACCTAATTATTTTGCACACAAAAGTAAACGGAAACGTTTCCGAACGATGAAACAAACACAGTAGAAATGCGCTAAACAAAACTGACCCAGTTCGAAATGTTAACTAAACTCCCTAACATCTACCTGCTTATTTGTAAAGTAATTTAAGTTAGTCAAAAGCCCTCGATTAACCAAATACCTACAATTCCGGGGACCTAATGAATAACTTTAAATTAGTTGCCAGCAAAGAAGCAGTTTGAATTTCCGAAGCGATTAACTAAATTCTAAATTTGCGAGGCCTGGGAAGAGCACGGACTTATTGAGTTTTAATTTAGTTAGACTTTATAGGTACAATGCATAGTAAACTTGAAAAAAAGTAATGTCAAACACAACCTACAGAAAAAGAAAAAGAAAAAAATAATAAGAAGGGTTAGAAAAAGTTACATAAATCCCTTTCTTTCTTCTCTTTTCTTCTTCTTCACTGGGCCCGATTTGCGGTGGATCTCTCCCAGATTGGGCCTGCGGTCGAGCTGATGTCATCCGACTACCTTGCTGGGGGCCTGCCGACTCCCCTCTTTGAGCGCGGTTGCCACTCTAAAATGCGCTTGCTCCATCTCCTATCGTTTCGGCGACACATGTGGCCTGCCCATGGCCATTTCAGTTTGGCAACGCGATGGCCTATGTCCACCACTCTGCGTTTCTTTGGTTCAGTTAAATTATACATTTACCTCGCAAAAAGTCTGGTATCCGCCATTTTTGGATTATGTTCTACACACAAGTGTTAAAAATTCAAGTTTTCGACTTTAAGGTGGGGTTTTCTTAGTTACCGTTAATTAATTCTGTTTCAATTAATTATTCATCCTGTAACAGATTTACTGAATTACTTGTGGGTGGGCCTTGTGCAGGGTCCGTCCGGGTTGGTACCAGCATCTTATCCATTATCCTACCTCCAAGCAGCAGTGTTCACATTGTTGTGTTCCGGTTTGGGGATAAGACAGCCGGTGAAAATTAAATGACTAGCATAGAGGCATTCCATCTTAGTCCTCAGGGTTGGCAACGCATTTGCATTCTTGTGAATGCGAATGTCTATGGGTCACAGTTTCTACTTACCATCAGGTGGCCTGTGTGATTGTTTCCTTCCCATGCCATAAAAAAAAAAAAACCCAAAATGTTACATTTAGGTTACTGTAAGACATCTTACTCTTTCTTGTCTTTGACCCGTTGTATTTTTTTCGGCCACCATCAATTTATCAAGTAAATACATACATACATACATAAACTCACGCCTTCATTCCCAGAGGGGTAGGTTAGGTTAGAATCTTAGTCCTCAGGGTTGGCAATGCATTCGCAGCCTTAGGATTGCGGTCTTGTGAATGCGAATGTCTATGGGTCACAGGTTCCACTTACCATCAGGTGGCCTGTGTGCTCGTTTGCCTCCCTATGCCATAAAAAAAAAAAAGAATTACCAACAAGTCTTAAAACTTCTTGATAATTCTGTAACCACATTTATCAAGTAAATAAGAGCTATATAAACGTTGACAATGCAAACAGGTGAAAGACCATATAGTTTTGCCGCCTAGAATAACATCAAATCATTTTTCACTACGAGGAAAAGTATCAAATCAATGTTTCCCGCCTTTTTCGACGTCCCATCGAAAACCAAATCAAAGTCGGCGCGGCCATATTTCAAAATGGTGGTTACACCTGACTCGATAAAAACACGTTAGCCCTAAGAAAATTACAAGCCAAATTCGGATGGTGTAAATCATTTTCTATTAGATTTTCTATCGCTACCCATGTCACAGTGATGGCACGTGCTACATATTGCAGATTTTTATCTTTTCATACGAGATTATAGCGGCAAATTGGTTTTGGTGGAGCTTGTAAGGTCTTGCCCGGGTTTTTATTAGGTTTTATTTAGGTGTGTTGAGTTAATTTAGGATTTGTGGGTAGATTTGTTGCGAAATTAGTAAGGTAAGGTAGGTACTTACTTAAAAACGAACGTGTTGCTAAGGTTAGTTTTATCATCAAATAATAAAAAGACGTTTTTTATAGTAATTATTATGGGACTAAGACAGTAATTTGGTTATTTTTATGTGACTTAAAAATATTAGAATAAGATTATTTGTATCCGTGTATTTTTTATTCCATATACTTAAATGACAGCTACAAATCGTCGGTGAAACTGCAAAACCGCGAAAGTAACATTTTAAATAAGGAGAAAAATGCACCTTTTTAATAAGGTGTTAAGGTTTATTTTGCTCTATCATAAATTTTGTAAGTTACGCGGTTTTGCAGTATCACCGACGAAATATCAAACGTAGAAATTTAATAATGTGGCCAGCTTTAAAAAACCAGCTGTTCTTTGTTTAGAGAGTTTGCTTCTTTTTTCGAAATCGCAAAACTGTAACGCCATCTGCAAAGAAAAAGTAAACTTTGCAATATTGTGTCCTTAAAAACTAAATCACTTTCCAATTAAAACTGTAAATTAAATTTCCAGAGTGCTAAATTATTATTCTAGCAAAAGTTGACTGACTTGGCGCTTTTTTTCTACAACTTTCTTGTACTTAATTACTTTTGTATAATGAGTCTTGTTTCGTATTCTTTGCGGTTTTGCGGATGTCGTACTCAGGGCGATTTCAGACTAGCCTTATTTTGTTACTATTCTAAGCCTGAAAATGCGTTGCCAACCTACTTTGTTCTTAAGATTTCAACGGATGTCTTACAGCCGAACCCTATATTCAAACCGAGGATAGATAAGGCTTACCTCGGGTTAAAATTTGACATTTGCCCATACAAATTGTGTCAAATTTTAATCCGAAGTAAGCCTATCTGTCCGCGGATTGAATATAGGGTTTGGCCGTTAAACTATCTGCGCGCGGTAGAATAACTACTATTGTCTTTCGCTTCTCCTTTATTTTATACATACATACCTTCACGCCCGCAATCCCAGAGTGGGGTAGGCAGAGCTACAGAATTACAATATCAAAACTACTTCAACTTATTTTATACTTTTTTTATTATTACCTATATAAAGTGTTGGACGATACTTAAAAAACGTTAGCACAAATTCATCGTTGTACTTTTAAATAACATATTTGAATAAATAAATACCACATGTACGACAGAGCATCATTTGAGATCGGCTCAACCTGTTTTTCCAGAACAAGGTATGTATGAAAAAAAAAACTCCTGTGTGTGTTAGTTTGTTACTCCTTCACACTGCAACGGCTGGATGGATTTAGATGAAATATGAAATGGAGATAGCATATACCCTGAATTAACACGTCTACTACTTTTCATCCCGGAAAATTAAAAAGTTCCCGAGGAAACAACGATAATCAAACATCCCCCACAACCTATTTCTACGCGGTAAAAGTCGCGGGCACAAGCTAGTGTATAATAAAAAGAAGAGCTAAATGAAAATTTGGCATCTCCAAAGTTCAGATTGGCTCATTTGTTTGACTCAACAAGTATATAAGGTTTCTGAAGACGCCTGTGGGTTTGATGCTTGCCAAAAATTAGCCCATAATGTGAAATCTAGCTACATTGTATTTGTCTTCGCAATTAACCTTAAGGGTGAGTCAGCGAGTTTACGGTGTAACATTTACTCACAGATATTTAATTAGGACCACATTGACTCTAGTGAATTCACAAGTAACCTAACCTTGTGCGTTTGAATACCAAAGAAGAATAAACAGGGCAAGAGCATGACACCCCACACTATGGGTCAGACGAGAAACAAAAAATACATCCCGACGTTACGTGCAGGTACACTAAAAAAAAATGATTTTAAAGATTTTGGCGTTACTTATATGTATATTCATGCCAAATTAAAGCTTTCTAGTACTAAGAGTCTCTGAGCTAGACTGCGGACGGACAGACGGACGGACATGGCGAAACTATAAGGGATCCTAGTTTGACTGCGGAACCCTAAAAAATAAACATTTGGCTTTAATATATACAAAAAAACAACAATCATTTTAAACTAAGTAATATTTTTAAATGATCATACAAGTAAAATGATCAAGTAAAGCGCTTGCCAGATTTGAAAATAACAGGAACAAAAAAAAAATACGAGTATCTTTTGATTTAGATTACAAAAAAATATTGCATTCATTTTATTAAAAATGCTGCGTAAATCTTATGAAATAAGTTTGGATTTAAAATAATTTACCTAAGCGTATTATTATTATAAAAATAATCAGTTTCTGAAATGGAGTTTTCTAAATAAGTTACAAAGAAAGCCTTTTAAAACTTCTGTAACTTCGCATATAATGTTGGGATCCGTCAATTTTATCTTTATATATTACTATTAGTTATGACAAAAGTTTTGCAATAAAATGAGAATTAGGTACTTAGCCCTTTAGTTGGTTTGAGATTTAGCCTCTTACAAATTATAAAATACTTTTTGTTTCTTTAAAATTTAGTTCAAGTCATTCAACATGAGTTTTTGAAGTAACTTATTCATAAATATGTTTTTCGTCAAAACTTGAAGCGATCACTAGTATATGGCAAAACATCTACAGGGTGCCTCCGACCTTCTAATTGTAAAATCAGTGTATTCAATAATGGCCATGAAAATCACTATCTCATGGTACGAGGGCGACATTTCCTTGGTACGAGGGCTAAAGGAAAATGGAGAATTGGCGGGCGTACATTAACAATTATATTTAACTTGTATAAAAATTAATAAATAGGTTGGACATATTTTTAAGAACTTACATAACAAAAGAAGTTCAGTTTTAGGAGTAGAAACAATCCATGCATTTGAAGCACTGAGGGCAGAGGATATAGGCAATCTCTAGCAGTCATTTAATTTTGTCCCCGTATATTCCTAGGTCTGATGATAATTGTATATTGATTTATCCTCAGTGTTCCCACCCATTCGCTCAAATACCAAAACGAAATACCAGAAATCCAAAGTTAACTGTGTATTGTGTAAGCCGGTCGCTGTTGCCGAAATTGGCGTGGGTTGTAACAATACATATTACATGTATGTCCATCGCTGTCACACTCGCTTACTTCAGTTAAATATTTCTCATTAGTGTTTCTTAACCGTGTTGTTGCCGGGTTAGAATAGTGCCACTCCATGTCTTCCCGTGGATGTCGTAAGAGGCGACTAAGGGAATAAGGCTTGTAGTACTGTTAGGCGATGGGCTTGCCACCTGTCACTAATACACTGGTAAACATCTTAGCCTATTTGTGCAAATTGTGGTTACTGAATTATCAAAAAGTGTTAAGACTTGTTGGTAATTCGACTGATTACTCTGTGATTAGTAATTGTTAATCTGCGTTCGCGCAGACAAACAAATGTGATACAACCGGGACAGGATGCTGTGATAATTTGATCCGATGCACAATTTCAAATAACAATTATAAATGCAATACGATATTGTAGGTGGCTGTACCTTTTAGGAAAATCGTCTTAGTATAATATTATACATGCGAGAGCGTTTGTTTGTTTGTTTGATCGGTTTAACACTTGAAACGAAGGACGTGAAAGGGGTTGTGTAAAAGTGTTTTACATTTGTAAGTCATACATTTTTTAGGTTAGAGTCCATTCGTAAAAGCGATATATTGTAATAGATCAATTCAGATAGCTTAAATAAACTCTCGTTACAATAATTCCAATTGGAATTATCCGTATCTCGACTTTTTCTTGAAACTGCCAATTCAATCAGTCTTAGCTGCAATCAATTGACTCAAATAGGTTTTATAAATTAGATAGGCTTTGGAAAATTTACTACAACTCTTGATAAGATTGGTAAAAAATATTAAGTCATGTAATTGATTTACCATGTCTCTCGCTCTGCCTACCCCACTCTGGGAATGAAGGCGTGAGTTTATGTATGTATGTATGTTTCTTAGAACACACGAATTAGGATTAAGCTAGAGAGGGAAAGATAATGTAGTATTAAAACTTAACCTCAGAAGCCAAAAACTATCCAAAACACAAACTCAATTTAAACCAACGTTATCCTTGACCTAATCAAACTAAACCAAAGCCAAACAACACTAAACTTACCATAAACCGACTTAACAACAGTTTAGGCCTTGGTCTGCAATTAACCGAGACGTTGACACGTCTGGGGAAACAATTATTCAATATAACAAGTTTATATTTGACCTTCCATTTGCATACGGAATGTACGGATCGACAACACGGACTGTCACGAGCGTTTTTATCCGACTAGCCAAAGCGGGGAGTAATGTCTTTCGGGTGTATGAACAGTGCGGTATGATAGCTATTGATAAGATACAGATAAAGATCGATTATTTGTATCAAATAGGTAGGTACAATAGGGTCTTAAATATTAGAAAGTATCACCATGTTATGCCGTGAGGGATACAAATTGAATGGGTATGCAGTTATCGAAGTTTTGGCATGCACATGCTCAGACTTCGCAACTAACTATCAACTTGTGGGAGGACCTTGTGCAGGGTCCATCCGGGTTGAAACCACCATCTTATCCATTAACCTACCGCCAAGCAGCAGTATTCACACTGTTGTATTCCGGTTTGGGGATAAGACAGCCGGTGAAATGACTAGGATAGAGGCATTCCATCTTAGTCCTCAGGGTTGGCAGTGCATTTGCAGTCTTGTGAATGCGAATGTCTATGGGTCACAGTTTCCACTTACCATCAGGTGGCCTGTGTGCTCGTTTGCCTTCCAATGGCATAAAAAATCAAATGTAGTCGCTCAAGTACTCATTTACTGTGTAATAAGCTTTTAATGCTATAAAATTATACAATTTTATTTGTGTTTAAATTCTGCTAAAGTTTTACAAAACCATATTTATTATATGGTTTGGTATGAAACGCCTCTGGGTTTTTACTTCTCTCTTACTTGCCCTTATCGAATTACCCGATCATACGAGATCAATTCTGCCTTCTGAGCCAAAATTATCTTAGATTCGATTGCCAAAGGAAATTTAATCCTCTCTTGTTAGTAATAAAGTTGTGATTGCTACAGAAGTTTAGAAGTTTAGCCCGAAGAATAGCAAAACTGAAGTGGCAGTGGGCGGGGCACATCTCTCGCAGGTCTGATGGTCGATGGGGTCAGAAGGTTTTTGAGTGGCGTCCGCGGACCGGGAGGCCTCCAAAAAGATAGGGTGACGACCTTGTGAAGATCGCGGGAACACGCTGGATGCGAAAAGCACAAGACCGATCTGAGTGGAGAGCCTTGGGGGAGGCCTATGTCCAGCTGTGGACGTCTTTCGGCTGAAATGATGATGATATGACAAATAGAGTCCCTAAATAGTTTTAACCTTTCATTAATTTAGTTTGTCCTAGTTGAAAATGGCCGGGCCTGCACACCTCCCCGCTCCTTATATACCAACAGTAACCCTTCAGCCCTTAGAAAGCACGCCACACACAGATCCATCAGATTACGCCACGGACGGACAGCCCTTGAGTGTTTTTTCATAGCCCTAATAATTTATGATGTTTATTTGGCTCTTATTTTTTCTTTTAAATGTATTAAGACTGTGTAGTAAGAGTATCAGGATTACGTTTTAGGAAACTTTTCCCAGCTACCTTAAGAAAGTTACGTTTTTGACTGTTATACAACTTATTTGATCATTGAATGCTATTTTTTTATTCTAATCAACGATCTAGTTCCTAAGAAATATTTAAGAATTCCGTACCCAAAGAGTGTCAAACGCGACCTTTACTAAGCTTGTATTAATAAATGTATTTAGAAAAGTAAAAAAAAAATACAATTAGGTTCAATCGGTCAAGAAATACGAATTATACAAGCAATTTAAACTGCTAATTAGACAGCGATTAGACAGAGAGATCGGATATGCACTGTGACGTCACATAACACGTCGGCCATGTTAACTCTATGTTAAATTCTGTTTTGCTAGAAAGAGATAGGAACAAATCTTTGTTAGCTTATATCTTGGTTATTTTTATAGCTATTCAAAAAATGAGTGTCGGTATTGAATGCGGTATTAATTAATAGATAGTTTGTTATATTGGGATACTTCTTAGGTAGGTATCAAAATAACCGATTGGATTGTTAAATCAGCTCTGAAAGAAAAAGTTGTGGTGATGATGCTTTTTATAAGGTGCTAACAAATTAGATACCGATATTTTAAGAGATGGTACCTTACATCAAAACAAGTAACTTTAAATATAAAGTAAGAAAACTTTTAATATTATGTCTTTTCGATAGACCCATTCCTTGGTCACCAAAGGTCAAATACCTCGGCGTGACCCTGGACAGACACCTGAGCTTCCGTCAGCACATCCAAATAGCACTCAACAGGGCCAAGATGATCAAGGGTCGTCTCGGTCCCCTTCTCAACCGACGCAGTAAACTCAGCGCTCGCAACAAACTAACACTATACAAAGTATGTATCCGACCGGTTTTCACATATGCCAGCGTGGCATTCGCACAAGCTCACGACTTACACATAAACACTCTACAGACATTTCAGAACAAACTTCTCCGATCGGTCGCGGGGGCCCCTTGGTTTGTTCGCAACGCGGACCTTCACAGGGACCTCGGCGTCCCGTCGATCAGGCACACTGTCAAGGACGCGTCTAGGCGCTTCTTTGATAAAGGCCCACACCACCCTAACCCGCTCATCGTCCGTGCCACCTCCTACACTCCCGAACTCACCCCGTCCGATCCCGATGTGCTCGCTGCGCTCGGAGCACCCGTCAGGCGCCCCAAGCACATCCTGCTCGATCCCACCGATCCCATCCAACTCGCAGTGGATGAGGGCACTGAAGACCGGAAGAAGCTTCGGCGCCAGGGACGTCGTGGCCGCCCCCCCAGATCCGGACCTGAGCCTCATAGCATCACTGCAGGGATCGAGAAGATCGAAGAAACCGAAGAAACCGAACATACTCAAGAAACCGAAGAAACCGAACACTTGGAAGCAACCGAAGAAAACGAAGTCCTTCAAGATACTCAGCCGGCCGAGCTGCGCTCGACCGGCCTGACACCCGACGGAGGCACCCCTCCAGAGGTGCGACCACCACCGCACCTCTAACTTAGGGTTCAGCATGCCCCCCGTAAGGGCATCGCTACCCGTGCCCGGGTGAAGTAGTTATGGTAAAGACATACCAACTACACAGTCAGTCATATAAAAGTAAAAGTATAATATTATGTTTTTTTAGTTTTCATTTACCGAATCATCTTGTGCAATTAACTGACAAGATGTTGCATTTAACACTATCATGTAACAGTGGTTTGTCATTTGTCATTATGATTATCTCCAGATTGGCGGGAAAACTGAGGTCATTGACTACCTAGCCTTTGATAAATTTATTAAAAGCATTTATCATGACATTGACATTTAAGTATTTCATTTATCAACGTGAAGTGGCCAGTCAAGTGATTGTTAACACGTTCATGGACGCGGATGTTATAGCAGTCGTGTAACATACCGGCTATAGCATGGGCGTCATAAATACGGGGGTCAAATTAAAATGGTTTTTTATTACTGTCCGTGAACGTGTTAAGAGGTTTTACAAGATATTCAGAGGTCCTAATCAGTGACTATTAATTATTTAATTAACAGGGTGTTTTTACTTAACAAAGTTGTTTCTCAAATTTTTTCCAAATACTACCATAAAACCTTAAATGTTTTATACTTAAATCTAGTCCGAGAGCCGAGTACTATTTGCTGTAAAAATATCGGTCTCTAATTTGTTAGGCACCTTATATACCTATAAGATATTAAATTGTCTCATCTTTACATGAAGACCACAAAAATACTTCAAATAAACTAACCAACGTCCCAAAAACTAGATAGTCAATTACTCTTTTCAACTTGACCGCGTTTGTCAATAATCCCTTCGTTCTGACAAATTGACATTTGACCGCCGCCGACCGCGTAATGGTGCGGAATGAAGGATCCGGACAAAAAATCGGTCCGGGCAGCGATTGTTTTGATAAAGGTAACGTATGGCTGGCAGTTTTATCTCTGGATAAAGCCGGTCAAGTGTTCCTTTTGCTGTGACGATAACAGTTTGTTATGTAGCCTGGGGCCTGAAGTAGCGGAACAGTCCGATATATAATAAGTAGCTGTACATACACTTTTGTATCTTACCACCAAGGGTGCTGCCGCGTAAAATTGTTGCCAGGTTCGATTTATGAATCATAATTTCCATGACCTCTGTAGCATGAGGCTAATTGGCAGAGTGCAAAGCGGGTGGAGGGTTAGCCTAAACGATCACAGCGCTCGCTACGGCTAAAATTGTCATTTTTGTCGCTGACTTGAGCTGTCAAATCCATATTGCAGTACATAAAAATCTGCTTACAAACAAAGTTGTCTTGTACGCCGTTGCCGTGACAGAAGTTTGGCGAACCACTCGGGCGTTGATAATACGAGTCATGTCTCCTTGGCGAATGTCTTCAACCTCAAGGACATGCCCAGCTAGCACCAATTTCTTGCCTTTATTTATCGTCTCCGGTTGGAAAATGATTTCGTGGGTGATGGCACGAAACCCCGTTTTAGTCACGAGTAGGCTCATTTCTCACTGAAAACAACAATTTTAATATTATTGGCAATAATGTTACTGACTACCATTGTCCAAAATTGTGTAATATAGTAAAATAACACAAGATTTCATTAATATTTTTCACAATATTTACTTACTTCTTGTTTGACAGCGGTGACAATATTGTCCATAATGGCCGCCTGTCACGTGGCGCTGTCGTCGCGCTCGGATCCAATAGCAAATAAAGCAACATCGACTAGCTTCATATCACTGGGCTTCATAAACTCTTTGTCATAGGGATAAGAACGCTTGTGACAGACAACAAGACCGTCTGTTGACTCACTGTATGACTGTTTATTTTGTAATGTATTTCCTTTTTTGTTGTCATTTACATTGAATCAAATCAAATCGGAGAAATACTTGAAAAGGGGCGAATCTTAAGTACCCGAAACCGACGTGCATAACTCGATGTATGAATGTGGAAGAAGCGAAAGAAATTTGTCAAGATCGTAGCAAGTGGAAAGAAGTGGTGTCTGCCTACCCCTCTATAAAACAGGCGTGATTTAATGTATGTACATTGTATTTGTGATCGATCAATATCGTATTTGTATAATATTATTACAATCATGCGTGATGATCAACTTTTTTCCTGTTATATAAAATCTATCTTGGTGCTTTATGACATACCAAAGATGGAAAAAAACCCGAAGAATGTCATTGTTAATTCTTAAAATGTTGTAAATTTAGTTTTTGAAAGCCACAGTTAAACCCCTAACTTAATGCGATACGAAATTTTGGTTTAGAAAACAAATTACAACCATCATCAAACGGCATTATTTGGACCAACAAAAGGCGTAAAGTCTAGGGCATGTAGTCAAACAACCAGCCTCTCTTTACGTCACTATAATGATTAAAGTGCTCTCTTTTGTTTTATTCATGCCCTGCAGTCATGACAGCTCGTATTTGAACAAACCTTTTTTTTAATTTCTTATTTTTTTATTTAATTTTCTATCTGTTTTATGGTGTTTCAGGACAATAGCTTATTATGTATGTATGTAACATCTTCATTCAATCCCTTGTCATATTGTAATGTATGTAGTTATCCTTCGTAAGTCACAGTACGCTGTCCAAAACAGCCCGCCTGGCTCCCCTGAAAACCAGCCCGGTTGTCATCCCCATGCCAACCATTCCATCCTCATTGTACTTTTTTTAAAATAATGGTGTCGCTTGTTAGGGGATAAGAAGTGATTGTATTGCGTTATTGTATTGTCTATGATGTACCCCTGGGTTCTATTCTATTCTTTTCTATGTCGATTCAATTATGTCTAATTTAAGAAAATATGTCGAAAAGTCTTCAGAAAGTATCTAACACTCCACGTTTTTTAAAGTCATTAATTTATATTCAAATAAAGCGTATATTTTTTATATAACAAACTGACCCGTAGTTAGATAAGGTGCGTAAAATAGAACGCGGTCTCGATACGTGTCGTAAGACGTCGATAACTTACGACCGAAGGACTCCAACGTTTTCCCGATAATGTCATCGAGTTCGATGTTTCTTGCTTTATTTTCAAAGAAATTGCCCTCGTTTATTTTTCCATTACAGTATCGACAAGTACCATTTTATTCGGAATAGAAAGATAGATAAATTAAACTAAGCTTCTCAAATTAAAATAAAACTAAGCTACTCAAATATTAAAGATGTAAATTATAATCACCAATATAATAAAAACAGCCCCTCTAGCAGGTCCGCTCGCGGCATGGTCCCTATGACACTGGCTGCATTAACTCTCTGGATAGCTAGCCTAATCCTTTGGGAGAGGTAAGCATCAGCTCTAGAATCGCCGGAGGTGTCTATGAGCCGGGATGACAGAGCTTTCATAAAGCTTTTCATATCAGCTGACCAAGGACCTATGGTCTCCACTGCAAATGTTCCGCAATAGTTGCACCAAAATTTGTTTGTATGTAATTTCCTGTTCACTGTTTTAAACATCTGCACTTTCAATCTGCTAGGAAACGAAATTGCTAATATAATAGTTTCTGTTATTGCGCGCAGCATGCATGCATGCGCATTATTATCAACCATTCATAGATAGGCGCTGTCATGTCGGTTTTCTTTGCTTGCTCCATGTCATTTAAGAAAGGCTAAGGGACTGTTGCTCTATCAGCCATTTAAGGACGGGCATGTTTTTGCGAAACTCAGTGCTTTGTTTTTATTTTATTTTTATTTTTCTTTTCGTTTTGTGTTCATTTAATTATGTGTGTGTAACCTTCCGTGGTTTCACCTGATGGTTCCAACGGAAGACCAGCGCTGACTTTAATGCCAGCATTACGCTGAGTTGGGACCATTTCGTGGCTTCTTTCTTCTTGTAGGTATTTGTTTATCTGTTCTTTGTTATGCATGTCACGAATAAATGACTTTCTTTCTTTCTTTCTTTCTTTCAAGTGCCACAAATTCGTAATTATTTAATAATGATGAATATTTGCGGCGCTTGATGGTTTGGGCCTGATCAGCTGCTGCACTGGCCCGATTACGGGTTGACTGGACGTGGGAAAGGTATTATTATATTTATTTTTTCGATATTATTCATTACGTTATCGAAACGAAATCAATTCCGAAACAAAATAAATATTACGCGCTGTTGCCGGTTTGTGGTTTTAAGGCCTGAAGTTAAAGAATCGTCCCGGTGGCGACTTTAATAATGCATATTCTATGGGCGGCAATAAAGGCCACTGTGGTATTATACGAACCAGCGAAACTAATTGCAGTAAAAAAGGTGACATAACGTTATTACATCGTTACAGAAAATAACATTATGTATTGATATAAAGTTTGTATAGTTTTATAACGTTTTATAGCGCGTGAATAACGATGTTAATTGACAACAGGATTTTTTGAAAAGGTATAAAGGTATATACTGCCAAAATCATGCTTATGTAGGTTTGTCTTAAAGTTATTTACTGTTTTTTTTTACTCAATATCAGTGTTTTCGACGCCCACTTTGGAGTGCTGGTTGATCATTGAGTTCCAAACCGCCTTTTGATTTTTTAAGTTTAGTACTAGCTGGGACTTAAAAAATACCATGCGGCATTTAAACTCTTTAGCCATAAGCAGAAATTTGTGTATTTATTTTCCCAGTAAATAATAATAATTGATCTGACATGAAATGTTTTATACAGACACTGTCTGTCAAGCTTATTGACGCCAACGGGGATCCCAGAGCTGGCGCTTACCCCTCCCAAAGGATAGGTTTAACTATTCAAAGAGATAACGCAGCGTGCAACATGGGTAGGTACAATGCTGCGAACGGATTTATTAGGGGGGGGGGGGGCAGAATGAACGGCTGACCGAATCGACTGCCCGCCTGCTTCGGCTGGGCGTCCCCACTTATCATCATCATATCATCAGGGGGGGGGGCGTATTTTTTGTTGTTGTTGTGCATACAAATAGGTTTAAGTAGATAATAGATGACATTAGTTCTATTGAGACAAAACTCTAAGCATGTTTTTTTCAGGACACCTTTTAAAGCTGTTATTGTCAATTACAACGTTACCAAAAAATAGAGCTATTGGAAGGTCTGAATGAAGCTACCTTACTCCGAATAACTCCTGAAACCTCCAGGGTACTTTCAATATCATTGTCGATGCCTACACTCTGAGCCCTTCCATTTTTGACTCATGCGTACCAACATAAATACCTAGCTTTGCCGCGCGGTCGTAACTTTATCCCCGAGGGATGAAAAGTGTCTTTTTAGGCCAGCATAAAAGCATTGTCGTGAAAATTTCGAGGTTTCTTTATGAAAACGTTTTATGCATAGCATGATTTACCAAAATATATTATTATTATATTAAAATGTGTTATAGTGTAAAAGTAATATTTAAATATTCTTAGTCCTCACAATGTTTTAGCAGTTATGATTTGGGCGAAAAACCAAATTGTGACGGGCCGGGTAACAAAAAGGCTATCAAAGTAACGCAGTAGTCGTTATTAGCAAGGGGCCATGGGGATTGGTAACGAAGTGGAAACTTGAGTGGAAAATTCGAGTATTGTTTATTCAAAAAGGAAAAAACAAAAAGGTAACAATAAAAAGTGAGATCTGATAAAGAGTTAATGTGGGACTAGTATAAAATTATTTCAGGATAGAATCTAAAATTTTATTTCTAGTTTAGGCTTCGCAAAGAAGAATGGTACGTTTGTTATTATAGTCATTCATTTCCTACTATTACATAAAAATAGTATGTACAGTGACTCTATCATTATGGCAGGGTTCCATAATTTATTAATGTTATAGTGTAAACTATACCTAACAAAATCCTCCAAGACCACTATGAACAAGAAGAATATACTATAGTTTTTTTTTAATGGCTTTTACTTTTTGTTCTAACAAGGTGACTGTCACCAATTTCGAGTATTAGTTAGACCACCATACCACTATAGATTTAATTCTGGGGTCCTAGTGAAAGGATACAAATCGACCTAACTCGTATTAAATACATACACAAGAACGGAGAATACAGACTTAAACCACTTTTCACTTGATCTTCAGAAGGCGTACCCATTATCACTAGGACCCCAGAATTAGAGAAACAAGTCCACGGATGTCACACGCAAAGGCAATTGTTAGGTGAGAGGGTATTTAGTCTGTCAGACTAAACAGAAGCTCATGGAGATAGCTCCACGCTTCTATCAAGTCCACTGCTTTTACTTCACAACAATTCATCATCATCATCATCATCATGTCTGCTAAAAGACGTCCACTGCTGGACATAGGCCTCCCCCAAGGCTCTCCACTCAGACCGGTCTTGTGCTTTTCGCATCCACCGCGTTACCGCGATCCTTACAAGGATCTGAGACGTGAGCGCTAACAATGGGCCTCATAAGGAAGCTCAATGTCACTCAGAGGGCTATGGAGAGGGCTATGCTCGGGGTTTCTCTGCGTGATAGAATCAGAAATGATGATCCGCAGTAGAACTAAGGTTACTGACATAGCCCGAAGAATAGCTAAACTGAAGTGGCAGTGGGCGGGGCACATCGCTCGCAGGGCTGATGGCTGATGGGGCCAGAAGTTCTTGAGTGGCGTCCGCGGACCGGGAGACGAGCTGCAGGTAAGCCTCCAACAAGATGGAGTGACGACCACAACAATTGACTTTTCTCGAAAACGGATAACCCATCAAACTTCAGTGTAATTCGTCTAATTATAATACGGCTGTAATAACCAATATTCTCATTGCACTAATGCCTTTTTGCTCCTACCTGGAACCACAGAAACAGTTCGGAGTTGGGGCTGATCGAACATCCAATAAATTTAGTACCTTTCATGAAATACTTGGAATTGGCTTGAATGACGGTTATTGACGGTTCAATGTAAATTTCTGTCAAAGGAGTGATTTGACGAAGCTATTTACTTTTATAGGAAAATCGTAATCTGTAGGTTTTCAGAAGGGATTACATTTTTTAATCTTAACACATTTATTACATTTAAATTAGACATTTTTACTGACCATGTTTATAAATATATTACATGTAATTAGAAACAAAGAATATAACATGGTCCCCTACCACATCTAAAAAAACGACTAAGCAGATTTTCATGCGGTTTTCACGTATAATAAATTCTGGTTTATGTACGGGTGCAGAAAAGTCACATAAATCGAAGAAAAGCGAGGGCGAGTCGGTTGTATTATAAATTGTGTATACAAATACCTGAAATTGAATTGTTTAGCCTATTTAGTTACATTCAAATTAATGGCAATAATAAAGCAATTAATTTTTAATTGGAACACACAGTTTTAGTTTAGTTTTAGTTTTAGTTTAGTTTTAGTCCAGTTGATAACAATAACAAACGAATTAATTAATAATTGGAATGTTACAATACATTTTGAACATGGACATGGTATTGACAATTCCAAGATATAATGTTACAAAATAAATTTTACCAAAATATAAGTAATAATAATATAATAAATAATTTCTATTCACACGTTTTCCCGCTCTACAAACAAAAACACAAAGCAATTCTTATTTATAGAATCCTCACCCTGCATATTGCTGATGACTTTGCCGAAATGTACCTTAGTCGTATAAGGTTTTGTTGGAGAAGTCGTTGCTATATCGTTATAAATACTAACCTCTGCCCGCAGTAATCTACAACAATAACAGCACCTTTGTCAAGAAACACACACTTGCGGTTGTCACACAAACAAGTATTTGCCTTTACTTGGAATCGAAATCGACTAACTAGCCTAACCGCGTCGTTAAAACAAAAATAAATGGAACTTTAAATATTACTTGTGTGTGACAATTATCTCAACAGGAGTTAAAAAAAACAAGCAACGAAGTCACGCAACAACATTTAAACCACATCGTGTACGTACAGCCACAAACAAACAACTATAAATATACATTATGTACTATGAATGTGTAAGGCGCAGTGCCAAGATGCGAACGATGTAATTTATACTGTGTTATATTGAGTAATAAAACTGAAAATCTGAAATATGAAATCTGTTGCAAACGTTTTGTGGCTAGACAAGTTACTTAACGTTACCTTTAACACTTACACTACACTTACTTGTGGGAGGACCTTGTGCAGGGTACGTCTGGGATGGTACCACCAAGCAGCAGTGTTCGCTTTGTTGTGTTCCGGTTTGGGGATAAGACAGCCGGTGCAATGACTAGCATAGGGGCCTTCTCCTCCGTTCCATCTTAGTCCTCAGGGTTGGCGGTGCATTTGCAGTCTTGTGAATGTGAATGTCTATGGGTCACAGTTTCCACCTACCATCAGGTGGCTTGTGTGCTCGTTTGCCTTCCAAATGCCATAAAAAAAAAACAATTTTCTATAACTGACAATATGTATGGAATTGTCTTAAGCGCTCAACACGACCGTTATAAAATTTACGTCCATTCTATACATTTTGGATAACGATATCGAACGCCAAATGCATCTTGTCCAGGGCCTCAGTACCTCTTTTCTCTTAAATAAATAATCTATTCATACAATTACGATAAAGTTATTTCAGTGCATCGCTGCTTTTTTAAATTTAAATGAAAATGTCACATGAAAAAATGAGTCTAAAGCTATTTTGAACACAAATAATTGAGGGGCTATTTTCTGCTTGGTGAATCCTGGTAAAACAAATATTGCTTTTTCAAATCTCATGCTCTTAATATGTTACTTTGGTCTCTGCACATCGGGACTAAAGATTCTTATTAATCTATAGGGGTTAAAGTATTATTTTTAATTTACTTTAGAAACCCCTAAACAGCTAATCACGGTGTTTATGAATACATGATTATCGCCATTCAGTTCATTTCATTCAATGATTGTGTATATACAATTTTTAGGGGGTAGGGGTTGCACCATCAGGTGCAAATTGTGGTAACAGAATTATCAACAAGTTCTTAGAGTTGTTGGTAACTCTGTAGGTCTGCCTACCCCACTCTGGGAATGAAGGCGTAAAGGTATGTATGCGTGTATGTATTGTATGGCCCCGGTCGTCACTTTGGTTGAGGGCTACTATAGTGAAACGAACGGTGAAAGAACGCCATTCATCAAGGTGATGTTGATGGAACCTGGCTTTACGACGAGTAGTTCGATGGTGGAACTCAGCGGCTGTATGTAGGGCGTAGAAATAACCTAAAAATTACAACTGTGCAAAAATATTAAAAAAAAACAATCTAATTTCGTGAAACACGATTAATGATAACGAATATGAATCTATTTAATTATATTAACGATTAATTCATTTTATTATAGTTTTCAAGTTTAAAAAAACCACGGAAGAAATTTGTAAGAAACTTTTTTATAATAAATATTGTAATTTTGTATAGACCGTCGTTTTTTTTTTCATCGCATTCATAGTGAAAAGTAAAGTGTTTAGTGTGACACTCGAACTACAGCCACCCGCGCCGCGTTCCGCTTGGGTGACTAAACATATAGTACCATTATGCCTTGTTTTAGTCCCTTGTTTAACAATCTATTATGATCAGTATACTTACAAGATAACATGTCTCCATTACTGTCAAGTACATACGAGCTATCGTAACGTAGACTATACGATAACATGACGAAGGAAATATGGTCTTACCGAGTAGAATTTAGAAGTCCTGAGCCACGGGACAAGATGCACTTGGCGTTCGTAATCGTCATCCACGACCTTATTATTCTCATACATATCGTCGGTGAAACTGCATAGCTGCGTAAGTAACATTTTTAATAAGACAGTAAGGTTTATTTTGCTCTATCATAAATTTGTTAGTTACGCGGTTTTGCAATATCACCGCCGATATGTATGTATGTATGTATGTAAACTCTTTATTGCACAAAAATATAAATATTACAATATAAATATTAAAGTAATGTACAAAGGCGAACTTATCCCTAAATGGGATCTCTTCCAGATAAACCTGAAGTTAATGAGTAAGGACAATGCATAGGGTTGGACACATACAAGTTTGCACAAAAAATATCAAGTTTGCACAAAAAGATGATAATACTAATAATTAGAAGAAAAAAAAAAAAAACTAAACGAATAAACCAGTAGGTACTCAAGGTAGGTAAGTAACATAAACTTAGGTACTACCCACATATAAATACACATATAATATAATATATATATATAATATATATATATGTTTATTTATAACTATAATCATTATAGGAACTCGGCTTCACGACTCAACGTTTTTAAATTTCGCTTTAGAGCGACTACAGTAATATAATTTAAATAGCATTTAAAACAGGCGTTTATTCATTTCACATTTAATTTTAAACGTCAGTACAGTTCAATCTTAGATCCTTTATCTTTGTGAAAAGGCCTTTGAATTTTTTGGATGTGATTTTAATTCTTCAAACTGTAGGTATCGAATACCTTTCAAAGAAGGAAAGTAAAACATCCGCCCACACCAATCTAAATTTAACATTAAGCTAGAAGATTATTATTTAAAAAAAGGTGAACGAAGCTTGAATATTCTTCACATTATATAAAACTTTTTAAACTTATGTATAGGTGAAAAACTTAGGTAAATGACCTCTCATAATAGTTGTGTACAACACTAATATGGAATTTACGTCAAATTTCAAATATAGAATGTCGAATGGGTTACAACATGCAAGAGGTCATTTACTTAACTTTTTTAACTAGGTATACCAATATTTTTTTGGTGGTTGAACGTAAGTAAGATGCCAATCTGCACTTTGATTTCAAAAGACAATGACGGAAACGCCGCTTGGCAAAGTAGCGAATCTACTAATCTAATTTTGAATCGAAATGCAGATTCGCTACTTTACCAAGCGGCGTTTCCGTCATTGTCTTTTGAAATCAAAGTGCAGATTGGCATCTTTGCCATGGATGTGACGATTATATACAAGTCAAACACATAACCGTCCTTTTGGGCTTTGCCGCAATCGGGTTTTACACTCATACTTACGTTCAACAACCAAGGCTTTGTGCCCAGGTACACCTCGAATATATATTTAATCTCGGCTCCATTATAAAAACACAAAGTGCAGCACTTTATATTAGACGCCCAAGTAAAATTTAAAAAATGGCGAACACTGCAAAGTTGGCTGCAAAGTAAATCCAGGGCTGGCGACAAGTTTGTACGAAATCCCCGGGAGTGCGGACACTTGTCACGATTTATCCTTTTCTCAAAGAACTTGGGGGAAATCTTAGTTTTCTCACGGATATGACGTAGTCCTCGTACCACGTTATGAGAACGTGCAAAGGGATAATATTTTCGAGTGCTTCTAAATACGGGATGATCAGGTTTTACGAGTTTTTATTTTATGTAACATGTTTTCTTGAAAGTTTTGTTTACAGTTTACTCTAATTCGTAGATACAGAATACGTAAAGTGTGTTTCAAATTAAAATATGCTGTGTTCTTATTTGTTATTGTTATATTCCGATTTGACAAAAAGGACAGTTTACTTACTTTATAGTGAATTTATATATAAGGAGAACATTGTTATTAAAAGTACAAACAAGTTTTCAGAATATGTGACCAAAACTAGTTTTAAAAATCTTGATTTATTGTTTTTAATCATAATTACATAAGTGAACATATTTATTCATTTTAAAATGACCGTTACTGTCAGTTAACTTTATTTTGAAATAGTTTAAATTTTGCAAATTAAGTTTGACTTAGTTCTCGATTGGTATAAGAGCTGTAATATTTTAGTGTCTGAGAGCTGATCTAACAATGGAGATAGACTAAAAAACTCACTGACTTTGGGCTTAATAGCGAGCATGCAAAAAAGTACAAAAAGCAAAGAAATGTCGTCATGAATTGTTTTTTTGTCAGAGTATTATTTTTAAGTGATTGTTGCATAAGAAAAAAAAACACATCGCTCATCCAATAGAATAATGACATAATTGCATTTTTAGCATGCATGTTATGTCATTGTCCCACGCGATAGACCTGACCTTTAGAACACTTATGACGGTAAAATCTCAAAACCCGATTTTTTGCAATTATGTCATTTTTTATTTTTTTTTATTTATTCATAAAATTTGCAACATAACAGTAACATAACCAAATCGTTACAAACACAGTCATTAATATTAACTTAAAATAATTTGCATTTATAAATATAAATGTACAAATTTAGTCATTTCATTATTATTAGGTATAACAAAAATTAATTAATAACATTTAAATAAATATTATGTAAATAATAACAATGTCAATTTATTTATATTCCATTATCATAATGGCACACTAGTTTCTCTGGCATTCATCTCATACATTCTCTTACACTCATTCATCAGACACGCTATCCCACTCACGAACAAGTCACACTGTGGCGCTTGCGCGAGCACCGAGCCGAGCAGGTCGCGCGCGCGCTCCACCGGGCTCTGCCGGCGGTGCACCGTATGCCCCTCAGCAGGGGACAGCACGCACTGAGCGCGGGGATGAAGTCTGGATGTAGTGTATGCATTGGGTACAGATAGTCTTAGAAACACTTCCACAAGCGCTGTGCAGTCAATCTTATTCCTAATTATTCCTAGCGTAAATTTACTCAGCGCGAGAGACCTCCTAACTTCTAACGTTTGGTATCCTAATTGACCCTGAATGTACAAAGTAGGATACAGGTAGGGGTAGTACGCAAACATCTTCCTGTAAAGATTCCGTAAAAACTTCTTTTGGATCCGCTCCAGCATGAGAATATATTTATCCTCATGTGGGCTCCAGACTGCTGAGTTCGTTTCGAGGACGCTGCGCACGAGTGCGGCATACAGTGCTCGAGTCGCTGGTGCAGACAGCGGGGCCGCGTTGCGCAGCAGGAAGCCGAGCCGGCGGTGCGCCGCGTCTGTCACGCGCTGAGCATGCTCGCGCATCGTCAGCTCCGGGTCGAACCACACTCCCAGATCGCGCACGCGCTCCACGCGAGCCACAGGCGTGCCGCCCACTAGGTATTGGTGCTGTCGAGGGTTGTGGCCTCGCGTGTAGGTCATCGTCTCGCATTTACTGGGATTGAAATGGAGCCGGTTAGTCATACTCCACTCAAAGACAGCGTCAATGTCACGCTGAAGCGCGTCATGATCTGCAGGCGTATTGCAAGCCTTCACCAGTTTGACGTCATCAGCAAACATTAGAATTGTCGACTGAGAAACAACATCGGGCAGGTCGTTAATAAGAAGCACGAAGAGAAGAGGCCCAAGATTCGAACCCTGACTAACGCCCGAGCGGGTAGGATAATAATCGGATATATGCGTACCATACTTTACATATTGCTCCCTGTCAGATAGATAATTAGCAAAGAGTTTTAAAAGTTTAGGAGTAAAGCCCATATTACTTAACTTTATAAGTAGAATGTCATTATCGACCCTATCGAAAGCTTTTTGGAAATCGAGGTAAACAACGTCTACCTGATTCCCGGAGTCCATTTCGAGGGATATTCCATCTACCAGTGTCACCAAGTTTGTAGCAACAGAGCGCCGCGGCAAAAAAGCGTGCTGTGCACCTGTAATATACGGCAGATTCTTTTGGATGAGCGACATGTATTTGATATACAACTTTAATGAAAACAATAACACCCAAAAATTCGTCCATGACGCATTTAGGAATCCTATTTAGTATGGACACATGAAAAAAAGTAAACTCTTATATGATGCGTTTTTATTTGTTTTTTATTTTTCCATGTCACGAGGAAAGTAAGTGACCTAATGGTAAGTGAGTTCTGTGGCTCAAATACATTTGAAATATAAATACTGAAATGACTGGTAAGCTGGGATACGTTCGCCATTTGTATGTTCCTGTTCTGTTTCGTATTTGAATTTCTTTATTTTGTACCAGAGTTCGTGTACCGGTACTTTGCAACATTTCCTTGATATTTTGGTTATAACATTGTCTATATTAAATAATAAACGAGATAGGTACCGAAATTGTATACCGGTATTATGTATATTTTCGTATGACAATAAAAGCGGTATACGGCCCTCGTTATGTACAAGTGCTTACATTACATACATACCATAAGGATTAAGATGGAACACCTCAACATTATCACTGCGAACACGAAGTTTCATCACTGATTTACATTTGACTTATTGGTTATAAACATTAAATACCTATTCAATAAATAGATTTACCCAATTGAATAAATGATAATGAAGAAGTCCCAAAATGAACTCTTTTACGAGTACTAAATAATGCACACACTTATATAAAGAAATACATAAAAACATGTGCCGTGTGGTTGCCGGCTTAGAATAGTGCCACTCCTTGTCTTCCCGTGGAGGTCGTAAGAGGCGACTAAGGGAATAAAGGCTTGCAGTACTGTTAGGCGATGGGCTTGCCACCTGTCACTAATATACACTGTTAAACATCTTAGCCTAATTACTGTGCAAATTGTGGTTACAGAGTTATCAACAAGTTTTTGGAGTTGTTGGTAATTCTGTAGCTCTGCCTACCCCACTCTGGGAATGAAGGCGTGAAGGTATGTATGTATGTACATAAAAACATCCAAAAAACAAATACTCGCACTCATTACACAAATATTTGCCCTACTGGGAATCGAACCCGGTGCCGCTAGCTTCGTAGGCAAAGGCTAACGGCGGCGTCATCTTATTTTTTACTTAATGATAAAGAATAAGCTTTTATTTTTTTCTTTCATTTCAAATTATTTCATGACATCTTTTTACGATTCATTTTAATTATTTTGGACATGAAAATTACTTTTTAGGGGTAAGAATGAAATTACTGGACCGATTGCGTTGGAATTTGGTACACATATTGAAATTACTTAATGACCTAAACACAGATGTGCAAAGTAATTTTTTTTTATTGTTTCGGACAAATCAAGAAATTAAAAAAAAAAGTTTTGCAAACCTTAATGTGTACATATGAAATAAATGGGCTTATGAGAATCGCAAATATATTTTTGTTATTATTTTAAAATAAACAGTTTTGATTTTATTTATGAAAGAAGACGAAAAATGACCATTCCCCCTTATCTCCAAAACTACTGAGCCTAAAAATTTTAAAATGGAAGAAAAAGGTAGATTTCAGGAAAACCTTTAAGAATTATTTAAAAAAAGACGTACGTACGGAACCGTCTCCACCGGAGTTCAACTCGCACTTGGCCGGTTTTTTATTTTACATTTCCTACTATCAAAAACTTTTACATTCTTGGCTCGGCTAAATATGTCATAGACATGAACAACATTTTTAAGATACCCGTACTTTTTACTTACCATTATATTGTTCTTGCAAATAATCAATTCATACATTTATAAATCAATTAATTATAGATCCACTCATTCACTCGTTATTTTAATGCTAAAATTTTGATTTAAGTACAGTCTCCTCTACTTTGATTTATATATTTGTTTACCCCTATTTCGTGGTACAGGGGTAAAGGAAAAATCCTTCGCCCGTCAACCGATATCAACTGCGGCGCCGGCGTCGCCTGACAATTATTGTTCGAAGCAATTTAACACTTATTTCTCGCTCTAATGAACTATTATTTAGCAGCTCTTGTGCCAAAATAATTACTTAGTAGGTTACTTAGTAAGTGTTCTGAGAAAATCACGTAAAAAAGTGAAAAAAAAGAAAAAAAACCGCCCTTGCTTCTATTACTATTTCGGTCGATTTTAGTCTTTTTTTTTCTTTTTTATAGCATGGGAAGGCAGACGAGCACACAGGCCACCTGATGGTAAGCGGAAACTGTGACCCATAGACATTCGCATTCACAAGACTGCAAATGCGTTGCCAACCCTGAGGACTAAGATGGAATGCCTCTATGCTAGTCATTTCACCGGCTGTCTTATCCCCAAACCGGAACACAACGATGCGAACACTGCTGCTTGACGGTAGGTTAATGGATAAGATGGGAGTCACTTGCATAAATTCATTGTATTTACGTTTAAACAATTACAGGTAAAAAAAAATAGCTTTTCCCTATCCCTTTGTTTCCCTTAATGCATATTTTAAAAAGGTACTCCTCAGGCAAACAAAAACCGGCAGGGCGAGGATCACCTCGTCAGTATAAATCTTCAGCGTCATAGAAATAACCCAAACAAACCAATAAATACGAAAATTCAAAGTCAATACATCTCCCAAAAAAACATCACCCAGTACTTCCAACCTAATATGGATGAAATTTTACTTTTCAAACTGCACTGTTATCTTTGTCAATGCAAGTAGTAAATATGCCGCGGCAAACTTATATTTGCGAATGAAATAGTCGTTATTACGTGAGCTGTACAGGGGGTTTCAGATTGATTTTATTGGGGTTGTGAGTTATGGAAAAATAAAGGCTGCAGAGGCTTTGTTTCTCGCAGTTTTGTTTGCGTTATGGTTTGCGATGGACGAATCTATGGGGCCATAACGTTTTTAGCACTTACTTTATTGTTTTCTGTTATTAAAAGGCCGGGGCGGGTAGATATTATGTTTTATGTCTCTATTGACAAATTCCCCTCATTGTTTTTTAAAACGGCCTTTTTGACGAGTATTTAAGTAAAGCGTAGTTTGTAGATACATTGTCAGTGTGGGCTCTACTAGCTTCGTTGAAGGCACCCTGAAACACGGTAGCGGAGTTTCAGATAATTACCTCTTACTGCAGTTGACAGAGCCCCGAATCTATGTCCCGTAGGCCCCCGTTATGGTGGCATGGCCTGCGGTTGGACAATAGTTACCTTACCTAAACACAATCATGCTGTACATGATAATACATGGTGTGATAAAAGAGAGATATTTTGAAAAATTCGTTGTGCGCCTGTTTTCCTTCTGCATGTTATGATAAAAATGTTACAGCATACAATCACTAAAACTATCTTTTTATTCAGCTTGATTACAACAATATTAACATAACGCAAATAAAACAATACAATGAATTGAAAATCAACGAACAAAAGCGTTTAATTTATTTTCTTCCCATTATAATTATGTAATATTAAATGTGAAAACAACTTATTGAAATTAAAGTGTTCTCTAGAGCACTGTTTGTAGATTGAAACCACTAAGGTAGCCAACCTAATAAATGTAAAAATAATTGACTAAAACCAAAGCAATCATCACCCTAATTGACTTTGATTACACTCCAAAGTAACTGTCAACACGCTGAAAGCAATAATTCAATATTCGATCAATGAACGGACCGACAGGAAATAAATAAGTACACAATAAGTCGATACTAAAAGCAAAGTACTAAAAGCAGAGTCAATGTTAGAAACTTTGAAAGTGCCCAGTTATGTGGTGTACGGGACAGGCGAAAGCGGAACTGTGGTCGCTGGATTATATCACATGAAAAATTACTTACGTTGCGTCGCAGATTTCAGGTATGTGTGAATACATCTACACACAAAATCTGACAATATACGTTTTGAAGTGTTCGTTTAAGATAGTTGTGTTTTAATAGTGGTGAAAAAGGCGAGACACTGGACTTCGTACCAAAAGCCATGCGACTGGAAGTTATATAAAAACAGCGCTACTTATATGCCGTCATATCTAATAAGACGATCTACTGTGGCTCATTGCATCATAGCGACTTGCTTTATTGGAGATCGCTGATGACCTTAGAAATCTATTAGTGTATAGAACTGCCTAAAGCGAATTGCTTACGTCAGCCTAATTCAGGCAGTCAGGGTGCGACTCATTTAACCCACTGTTAAAACTCCTGGTACTTACATACATACATAAACTCACGCCTTCATTCCCAGAGTGGGGTAGGCAGAGCTACAGAATTAACAACAAGTCTTAAAACTTCTTGATAATTCTGTAACCACATTGTGCACAAGTAGGCAGGCTAAGATGGTTCCCAGTGTATTAGTGACAGGTGGCAAGCCCATCGCCTAACAGTACTACAAGCCTTTATTCCCTTAGTCGCCTCTTACGACATCCACGGGAAGACATGGAGTGGCACTATTCTAACCCGAAAACCACACGGCAACCTGGTACTTTTTCATCACAAAATGGCTAAAAGCAGCCAAAGCTTATAACTTAAGGCAGAGCCTTAAAACTGGGTCAAGTTGGCTGAAAAGGTTTCAACGTAGATTTAGCCTCGAAGAGTCTCGCGAGTTGAGTGCTCGAAAAATATTTCAACTCCGCATGTAAAATGGGCTTTGGTATTTTAAACTGAGCTTTATAAAATATTATTGAATGTTATAGATAAATCTCGTCGATTTTGCTGCCAGCATGATGATTATCACAACTCGCATTAAATATTTCAGTCCCACTTTGTTAAAAGTGGCTTTGTAATTTTGATACACCCTGTATATTAAAATCTTAATACAGGTTGGTGTTTATAAAAGTTTGTAAGGGTGATGATTAATCAATCAAATTTTACAAAATCAATTTCAAAGCAGGATAGTGTGGAGTTGGTAAAGCTTGTAATGATCTTATCTACGACGTGTTGCTGGTAGCAACTATAGTACCGCTTTAGATCGGTTAAGTGTTACGACAAGACTACGGTAAGAAAGGTGTGTGATCCTACTGTGGGCTGACTTGGACTCACAGCTTGACCACAACTTTGCAGATTGCAACTGCGAACATTAGATAACGAAAACGATTGGATAGATATCACCGCACCACTCACATGATTCAAGGCATGCTTTAAACATCTCCATGCATTTGTTCGCGCAAACAAAAACATTAAAGAAAACAGCACAATTAAAAATAATACAGTAACAATAGGCGGTCTTATCCCTGATTGAAAGTACTGGGTAAGCTTGATGATAATATTGACGAAGAGAGCAATGGAAGTTTTTTAATCCATTACGTTATTCCACGTACAGTAAGGGACGACCGACGGACCGCATTTGAACTGCATCCTGCAAAATGGCAGTTCCAGTACTGCGCAGTTGGTTCTCAGTTGGTGATGCAGGTACGTCAACTATATCAGAACTGCCCTCGAACTGCAATTTTGCAGGTAGTATGTATGTATGTAAAATCTTAATTGCACAAACAGAAAATGTCAAACTAAAAAATAAACAGAAACACGAAAGTTACGTACAAAGACGAACTTAAATATATCCTTTTAGGTATCACGCAAAAAAACGAACAATTTATTGTCTTTATAAGTGCGCAATATTTCTCTGAATAGTCACTTTAATTATAGTTTCACATTTCTAATTTGCTTATTTATCTAATCATCTTCACTTAATATGTTATGAATTATATATTTATCTACCGATTATTAATAACCGTAATAATATTATTATCTGCAAGAAATGAAATCTACGAGTACATGCTGTGTATAATGATTATTGTGATGTTTTTTTTTATGGCATAGGATGGCAAACGAGCGCACAGGCCACCTGATGGTAAGTGGAAACTGTGACGCATAGACATTCGTATTCACAAGACTGCAAATGCGTTGCCAACCCTGAGGACTAAGATGGAATGCCTCTACTCTTAAAACAAAGTCCCTCACCGTGTCTCTCTGTCTGTATATTATGTTCGCGATGATCTCAAAAACTAGATAACTGATTTTCATACGGTTTTCACTATGTGTTAGGTAATTTATCACCAAAAGTTCTTGTGTGTAAAAAAAGTTTTTTCTTCGGGTGTTTCCAAAATTTCACATATTCCGGAGCAAAGCGAGGGCGGATCGCTAGAAGTTTACAACGTGTATGAACGTATTAAATGTAGGTACTACTAATTATTTAGTTTCGTACTTACGTCCAAATTATTATGTTGGTTAAGTCTTAGCTGCACTGCCGTTGGAACTTTAGAGTTTCCAATAAGCTTTGGGCAGCTTTACACTAACGTATAAATCATTATCGATTTTGTATTAATATCGAATTTAATAATTACTACCTGGAAGACCGTGCGTCGCTAGGATTGAAAATGAATGACCACTTGACAGATAATATTCCCTTTTATAGAATGCCGTGACAGAGTGGTCCCGGAAACGGACACTCTGTCACAGTGTTCCTGGTAAATCACATGAATTACTAATAAAAAAAATATGCATTTTTTTTGAAATCGAATACTGAATCAATAAGTCGATGGTTCAAATATCTATAATTCTCTCTTTCAGATCTCTCTTTAAATATAATTAATGAAAAGGTGTAGTATTAATGTAATGAAACAATGCTTCGTAGTAAACCTACCCTAGTAAACATTGTATATAAATAGCGTCTCGTAAGTTAACTCAAATTAAATGGTAACACACTCATACACACTCACACACACACACAAGTTTAACAATAAAAAAAAACTGATTCATAAGTTACAAATTAGGCTTGTATAGCTTGAGCAAGAAAAGGGAATAGGATAACATGTATTTTGCAAAGATAGTTGTAACGATTCCGCGTGCTTATTTCATCTTCAACATTATACTCATCCTTTGTAAAACTGATAAAAACACGTGATTTTTTTTCCAGCAAACTTAAGGCCTCCAATACTTATAAGTTTTACGGTCACAAAACTGAAAGTGAATAATCTCCCCCTGTATGTAGGTAAGCTAAGGGCCAAACTTTCGGTACAACCTGGAAAAACCTAATAATAAATTTACCAATTGAAACTTTGCGAATAAAACACAATGACCGTTCTTAGAGGCCCGAAAAGAAAATTAGATTCCCGACGCCAAGTTTGCTATTAAACGTTTATACGATTCTACGGGGTGAAGCAAAAGATACGTTTTCAAAGTGTTAATTTTCACCACTTTACTATAATAATTTAATACCTACATCGTTTACAGATTGAATATTTTCGGGGCCTCGCTCGAAATTGTTCTTATCACTTTTGTTATCGCTAAAATATAAAACAAGTTTTAAAAACCGGACTTCATTTTTTGAAATTGCAAAAAAAACTCCTATCATAACTTTGATTAAAATATTATAAATGTCACTCTTACAACTAAGACGAATCTAAAACACCCTATATGTTAAAAGTCGTTAAAAGGAGTCGACCTTCCCAAACCGATGACGTCAGTTTGTATACAGGCTGATTAATAATGAAAGACTAGTATTGAAAGGTTGAAATTTGGTTCGAGTATCGCCGAACAAGTTCTGCATAAACCCACAGGAAGTTTATATAATATGTAGGTGACCAATACTGAATCTAATGCCAATTAGATAACGACATTTATTTATATTTTATTTTAAGTACAACGACTTAACTACTGGAGTCCTAGACAACGACTCAAGTGCTCATGCACTGCGATATGAGTTGACGCAGCATTCTGTGTCCCTACAAACCCTTATTTAACTTTCTGAGTTTAAAGATACTGACATTGAGAAGGACACTAAGTATGTGATTACATACATACATACCTTCACGCTATTCCCAGAGCGGGGTAGGCAGAGCTACAGAATTACCAACAACTCCAAAAACTTGTTGATAACTCTGTAAACACATTTTGCACAATTAGGCTAAGATTTTTAACAGTGTATATTAGTGACAGGTAGCAAGCCCATCGCCTATCATTACTACAAGCCTTTATTCCCTTAGTCGCCTCTTACGACTTCCACGGGAAGACATGGAGTGGCACAATTCTAAGCCGGCAACCACACGGCAATTATATGATTAAATAGTCATAAATACGACTATGGCATTGACATTCATAAAATAAAATTTTCTACATTTGGCATGTTTAGTAATGAGTGTTGAAAGAATATATGATGCTGCCGTGATCCGTATTTTGATTGCAATTAAGCTGTATTTAACTGTTATTATTTTACCGGGTGTTATTTTTTATTTGTACCAGTTAATATATGCCTCAACACCCGCTAAATTGAAGCAGAGCACGCTGTGTGTCAAATTTTGTCATTTTGACGTCATCGGCATGATAAGTTCGACTTCTCATTAAGCCATTTATATGCTGCATAACATGCCACAGAGAAGAAATATTCATACATTCATACATACATACATACATACATATACATACACTCGAAAAACATAATCCTCCTTTTAACGCCCTAGGATAAAAAAAATCCCTAAGCTTACATTAAATTACACGATACACGTAAGAGGGAGGAGAGGAAATAAATTTTCATTTAAAAAGATAAAAGGCCAAAGTTCCCAGGGCAACCGAACTTTGCTAAAAGGCTAATCTTAACAACAACAAATGCTGCGAATAAAATGGTTTGCGCCCTAGTTAAGGAATGTTTTATTATGTAAGTGTTGTAATGTGAAATGCGGCTATGTTTTATTAACAAGTAAAATTTTGTTACGTTTTACAAATGTACAAAAGCATATGATACAATATTTAAAACGTAAAAGCAAGTCAATTGCGAGTGACATTCACGCACTGAGAGTCCCTTATCATCACGCAATGTAAAAACCAATTAATTGGTTAGTATAACAATCGATACTAAAGCAATTAAAACAGAGTGACACAATAAAAAATATCCCAATTTGCGAAATTTAGAAATCACAGAAATGAACCAAAAAATAATAAACAGACTTTTTAAAATTTCATTTAAATACACCTGTTACAATATTTTCCGATTTGCAATTATTGCAGAAATCGTATATCGCTGTTTCATCAATAACTTTCCAAATTTCCGAAATAAAAATTGATAAAATTTCATCAAAATTCGTTTTGCGGTTAAGTTGTAGAAAGGAACAGGTAGACAGGGTCACTTTCGTATTTATAATATTCATATAAGTCATGTCCTACGTATAGTACCTATAGATAGGTATTTGTGAAATATGACGCATAAAAATTAACTCAAACTATAATCACAGAGCAGGATAATCTATTTAAAAGCATTATAGAGACTTGCATATCCCACGACCTTTCCGGGATTATTAACTTTAGCGTGTTAAATACTTTTAGAAACCGCAGAAAACAGATCATCCTAAACTATCACAAACGCCCAACCCTTACTCCCGTATTGTCCTAAATAAAAGACACTTGGCCAAACCCGTGTTGATTGGTCGGATGACTTTATTTGAGACAAAAGGGATTTCGCAACAATGGCTAAAAGACGTAACAGTCCTTGGGCCATACAACACTAACGCCGTTTTGGAGTGAGTTTAGAGTTAGTTTGTTTAGGACAGACCGATGGAAATTTTGTGAACTTCAGGGATAGCTCTAATCGGCTCAGTGCATACGGCTTCGATATTTGTCGAGTGTTGTTTCAGTTATGGTGTGAAATATGTGTTGAAAGTTTGAACGTTAAATCTGTCAGTGGGTTGGGTCATGCTATCGTACTTTAGGTGTTTTTTTATGGCATAGAAAGGCAAACGAACACACAAGCCACCTGATGGTAAGTGGAAACTGTGACCCATAGACATTCGCATTCACAGGACTGCAAATGCCCTGCCAACCCTGAGGACTAAGATGGAATGCCTTTATGCTAGTAATTTCACCGGCTGTCTTATCCCCAAACCGGAACACAATAATGCGAACACTGCTGCTTGGCGGTAGGTTAATGGATAAGATGGTGGTACCAACCCGGAAAAACCCTGGACAAGGTCCTCCCACAAGTTTCTGGGTTACAGTGGAACTACACGGTTATTATAGATCAAAAAGTTCATTTTTATTAGAAACTATAATCTATGTTAGCCAGAAGAGAGTTTAAAAACCGACAACTCTTCTTAACGTATAGTCACAACACGGAATTGTTGAGCCACTTGCCACTGTACGTATTTTGGCCGTGTAATACAAATCGGGTTTAGTCGGTTATACTCGGATACCCAGACAAGGAAAGTCGCTGGAAAGTATTCCATCTTTGTCATCGTGTTTGACAGGCGAGAAGTGCCATTTAGGTTAGAATCATTTGATTAATGTTGTATTTGGCTAATCTGGAGACCAAGCCTGCCAACCCAACAATAGAGTACACCCAAAGCCAACCAATTACAGGTCTAGAAACAGTAACCTTAATCGGGCCGGTGCAGCAGTTGATCAGCCCCAAACCATCAAGCGCCGCAAATATTCATCATTATTAAATAATCACGAATTTGTGGCACTTGCAGTGGAGACCATGGGACCATGGTGAGCCGATATGAAAAGCTTTATTAAGGCTCTGTCATCCCGGCTCATAGACACCCACGGAGATCCTAGAGCTGGTGCTTACCTCTCCCAAAGGATTGGGATGGCTATCCAGAGAGGTAATGCAGCCAGTGTCATAGGGACCATGCCGCGGGTGGACCTACTAGAGGGCGTGTTCTTTTTATAGTGGTGATTATTATTTACATCTTCAATATTTGAGTAGCTTAGTTTTATTTTAATTTAAATAAGTTTAGTTTTAACTTTTAATTTTTAATGTAATGTAATAGGTATAACATACTTTTAATACATTAATTCAAGTAACCAACATAATAAATTAAGATACCAACGGAAAAATCATGATTGGTCATACGACATCGAGAAAACTCTGAATACACGACTTTATCCGAACGTTGTTTACGAGTCTAATAATTTAATAATTTACCGATGTTGTTTCAGATTATTTTTGACAGCTGATTTTAAGGAAAGACCGGAAGTCGGGAAACAAATTGTACGCGTACGTAGTAGCGGGCGTCTTCTTTTAATATTGTGAAAGTGTTTGTTGTTTATGGTTTGACGCCTCAACCAATGTGAATTTCGGTACAGGGATAGTTGACAGCCGAGACCTGCGATTACGAGTAACGTGGAGTCTCGCAGGGAAAGGCTATATTTTTTATGAGTACAAATATTTTATAAGGTGACTGATATTGTCCAAAAATGTATTTATGTAATGTAGGAAGGTTCTCGAATGGAGACCACGCTTAGGCAAACGTAGTGTAAGACGCCCCCCGGCTAGATGGACCGATGACCTGAAGAAGGCAGCTGGCAGTGACTGGATGCAAAGGGCGGGAGATCGTGCGTTGTGGCGCTCCTTGGGGGAGGCCTATGTCCAGCAGTGGACTGCAACAGGCTGATAAGATGATGATGATGATGATGATGACAAATATTTGTGTGATGAGCTAGAGATATTAGTATTTTATTTGTAAACGTTTATCGCTATTCCTACGGGAACTACCCAATTTAGAGTTAGTCTACTTTGTGCAGAACTGGCTATTTTCAATACTTAATGTAGTTGACGTCCATTTGGCGTTCGTTTTTTCCACACTGTATTTAAAAAAACCGGCCAAGCGCGAGTCGGACTCTCTATACAAATTCACTTTTGTAATATGGGATTAAATATTGATTATATACTATTTTTATTATTTGTTGCTAAAGCGGCAACAGAAATACATCATTTGTAAAAATTTCAATTGTAAACTATCACGGTTCGTGAGATACAGTCTGGTGACAGACAGACAGACAGACAGACAGACGGACCGACGGACAGCTGAGTCTTAGTAATAGAGTACCGTTTTTAACCTTTGGGTACGGAACCCTAAAAAGTATCATCCTTCTTTATGGCTTTACCGTAGTCGGATTAAAATATTCTAGAGCTTTTTTCTATTCTCCATGTTATCTGATACCGATAAAGACCCACAGAGGCGTTATAACGAGCTATAAACGATTACCCATATTAAAATACCTTAAAATAAATTAATATTAGAGGCATCATAAGTAACCTTTCACACCTCCACCGTATCGATATATTTTATATTCTTATCGATTGAAATGACAGATATCGATTGAGGGATCTTATAACGTATTACAACTTGAACTTTATCACTTAGCGATTGCAAACGTGTGTGTTACCATATTTAAATACAATTGACAATTAGTAATACAAAACCGACGCAACGCTGTATGCGTTTGTTTGGTTCTGAATCATTCATACACCGGATTGACGGGGGTATACATGTACCAGTGCTTGTGATTCATTAAATATCGACTAAATTTATCGACAACTTTTTTCGTGACATTCTGAATCTTAGTTTTTTTTCAAAAGTAAGTCGTACCTTTATCTTCGATAAACGTTCTTTTTTCTTTCGGGGCATTTTTAAACAACTTAAAAAAAAAGGTTCTCAATTCGTCTGAATGCTAAAGAATAATTGTTGTAATAAATGAATTTGTTATTCAATGTAATTTCAATGGTGGTCAAAAGTAACTCGAGTCCAGGGTCAATGTCAGATACCGGTTGATAATTGTTGGGATAAGTATAAATAAAAGAGGTTTGCACATAATTAAAAGGTATTCAAATTTGGCCATTACTTATGATAATGATGGATGATTAAAAATTGCTTTTTATCGATGTCGATAAACTTAGTCGACATTTAGTGAATCCTAGCACTGGTACATTTTTGCCGTCGTCAATCCGGTGTTTGATCATTATTGTGTTTTTTTATAGCATAGAAAAAACAAACGAGCAAACTCTCATCTGAGACTCATAGAAACATGCGTTATTAAGACTACAATCTTAAGACAGCAATCCTGAGACTGCCAAAAAGTTGACAACTTACGACTAACCCTCACGACGTGGTGCTTTCCCTACACCGGAACACAATTCTAACCCTGATGCTTGGTAGGTTTAATGATAGATGGTGATAGCGGTCCGATGGACCCTGCACAAGGTTCTACCACCACATACAAATACCGCATTTCTTAAGTGATTTAAATAAACGAGTATCAGATCTGATCGAGATAACTCAAATTGATTATCATTGAAACCTGATAGTTCTTTAATTTTTAAACTGATAACTAAGTTTACGCTAAAACAAACCTTAATTGTTAGCTGCTAAGGGCGATTGGGTTAGAGATAATGGTGTAATAAACAATCAACTTTTTTCCAATATCAAAAAAGCTGGTAACAAATTTTAATTTGTCTGTGTTTTCTTTGTACTTTTGAAATTGGAACCTTAAAATGATTGGGGTTTAAGGTGATTCTAAAAGAGGCCTTTGTGGTAAAAGCAAATTTAAAATAATACAATTTTATCAAGCGCAAGTAATGGAACATTAAGTGTTAATAATTGGTTTTTAAACTGTTAACACTCAACTTTTTTTGTAATATTGTACGGGCATTGATTTAGGGCTTGAGTTTTGATAAAAGATACGTAGGTTGTATTCCACTTTGCTTTAAATATCGTTGAAATACGGTTAACGATATGGTACCTGGCTTTTATTTAATTAATACTTTAGGTACACATCCACATCACACACATCGTAAACATCTTAGCCTGTTTGTGCAAAATGTGGTTATAGAATTAACAACAAATTGTTATAGTTGTTGGTAATTCTGTAGCGCTGCCTACCCCTCTCTGGGATGAAGGCGTGATGGTATGTATATATGTACTTTAGGTATCCCTATTGTCAAACGAAATAAAGATATTGTTCATTTATATAACATTTTATGCAAATTCAGTCGCGAAAAGTATCGGAATATATTTTCTGTTTCTGTTAAAAGGCGAAATACTTTACTCTTAAGTTTATTAATAAACACGTTTTATAACTAAAAACTCAATATAAGATGCGTAATCTAATTATTCCTATAAAAACACGGGTAACAAAAATGGAACTCCTACGCTCACTTAAAGAACTATAACTTTTCCATTTTGTTACTTTATAAAATAAAAGTACAATTAATTATCACTAAAGTAACACCCACTCAGCGAGCTCCGAAGATAAAATCAGGTCACAAATTGATTTAAATAATTGAGGTGATAAAATAAGGTTTTTATAGCACTGCTTCTTAGGTAAATGAGGTGAAGGGAGTGGAAGTTTGCGTGAAAGTTGAAAGTTGAAGTGAAATAGCAGTTTCCTTAAAAAAAACTACTACTTACTTACTACTTACTTACTTACTTACTACTTTTACTACTTACTTACTTTACTTACTACTTTTTACTAACTTACTTACTACTACTTTTGTTTAAGCTTAATTTTAGGGTGACCATTACCAATAAATACAGATTTCCTCACTCGATTCCTCGATGGATCGCAACCAGAAATCGCTCGTTACGCCTATCCGATGATAAACTATAAATTTGCGGTCGGCCTGAACTCAGCCCCAAACGTTTGTTTGTCGAAATTGCTCGGAAAATCTATCCCATAAAATTGAGAGCGGATTTGGTTACCCTACTAGTGGTTTTCATTTCCACGAAGAAAAAAATCATAACTGTTAAGTTAAAGCCCACTTAAAAAAATTCAACACACTTGCTGGTAAAGTGGCTGTTATTGCGCCAATTTTAAGGTCGTAATCGTAATACAGCATTTAAAACACGAGTGCTTTTTACTTTACATTACTGCACTACGTGTTTTTTACATTAAGTTTTATACTTGTATTGATTGCTTAAAAAAAAATAAAGTACAGATAGATCTTATCGATGCTCCCTCGGTCCTGTCCAATTTTCCGGGATAAAAACCATCCTACAATCAATATATGTGTCAAGTTTCATCTCGAGCCGTTCTCGAATGGTTGAAAAGTGACAGACAGACAAACATACACACTTTCACATTTATAATATTATATGGATTTGTAATAAAACTTCAACCACCAAATTGAAAGTCAATTTTCAAATGCTTTAATGAAAACCCATAGTAGCCAACGGTCAGACCCTTGATTGGCAACGCACCCTCCGCTAGTTATTTAAAAGAGGGCTCATATATCCCAGAGGGGCTTCGTTCGTTCTGATGGGAAATAACTCCATGGACAAAGATGGATCGCCGGATTGATTCTGAGGAGGGCAGAGGGGGCTACAGCAGGTCCGCTTTGGACTTTTTATTTTTGCCCAATCCTACTTTGACTATAATCCTAATTTTATTAATGCGAATGTTTGTTTAATAGTTTGCTAGCCCTTCACGCTGCCACAGCTACACGGATTTAGATGACATTTGGAAAGAAGTCTTATATATTGGATTAATACATAGGCCTACTTGTGCAAAATGTGGTTACAGAATTATCAAGAAGTTTTAAGACTTGTTGGTAATTCTTTAGCTCTGCCTACCCCACTCTGGGAATGAAGGCGTGAGTTTATGTATGTATGTATGTACATAGGCTTATTTTTATCCCGAAAAAAAAACACGAGGGCATCTTACTACATACTATTATAAATGCAAAAGTTTTTGTGTTACTTTGTTACTTACTGTGTTACTTTGTTTTGCTAGATGGATTTGGATTAAATTTGAAATGAAGATAGCGTTAATATTAAGTTAACACTTAGCATTCTACTTATAATATATTGAAAAGCAAAAGTTTGTGTCCGTAATCTTACTCCTTCACGCAGCAACGGTTGGATGGATTTAAATGAAATTTGAAAAGGAGATAGCTTATACATCGTTTAACCACGTCGCTAATACTCATTACTACTACTACTACTGTTATTTGCCATTAAGGAAAATTAAATAAATTAAATAAAGGCTTGTAGTACTGTTAGGCGATGGGCTTGCTACCTGTCACTAATATACACTGTTAAACATCTTAGCCTAATTGTGCAAAATGTGGTTACAGAGTTATCAACAAGTTTTTAGAGTTGTTGGTAATTCTGTAGCTCTGCCTACCCCACTCTGGGAATGAAGGCGTGAAGGTATGTATGTATGTATGTAAAAAAATTAAAAAAAGGTCCATAATAAACAAGAAACCAACAAAATAGACGATATAAAAATCTAAATTGAAATTTGAATTGTTATTACTAAAATTTTAATAGACTAGGAGTAAGAGCAAGCAAACCTGCTAAATTGTTTAACCCGTCGAGTGATATGTCAAAATTGTTGTACATCAAAATTAAACTTTAAGTCAAATGAATAAGTCACGTAATGTCAAAAAATCTACGCACACATGTTGTGCGTAGGACACCTGAGGGGTTAAATATCAACTTCAACATGACACTGCTGTCATGAAGGCAAACCCGAACAATGCGCGTAGAACTCACGGTTCGAGGGTTACATGCAAGCCAATTATAAATGAAGATGTCCCGTTCATCTCTGGACTTCAGTATCGAAGATTCTTGCATGTTTTTGATACCCAAAACGCAAAATGTAAGTCAAAAATATATTCTCTCATACATCAACGTACATCAAAGTCATCAATGTAAGTTAGAAATGGCAAAACAATACTTGGAGGTTATTCTGAGTAAATTGAACTGCAAAGCTATGTCATAATAAGCCCCAGGACCTCTATTATTCCAATGGGTAAAACTATATTGCCTTCAAATTGTAATCGTATTGTCAATGTTATGATAGTTCGTACATAAGTTCTAATAGTCAATGGAGGTGCTATTCCGAAATGCAGGGTGGACAGTTGAGATGGGGCAGTAACGACAGCCCTGGCTGCTAAGCCAAAATGCTCCTAGGAGACTTTTATTACTAATCCGTCGTCGTCCGGTTGCCGGGTTAGAATAGTGCCACTCCATGTCTTCCCGTGGATATCGTAAGAGGCGATTAAGGGAATAGCTAGCATAGCTGATAGCAAATAGGCTGCATAGCTATGTCTAAGGCTTGTAGTACTGTTAGGCGATGGGCTTGCAATCTGTCACTAATACGCTGGTAAACATCTTAGCCTAATTGTGCAGAATGTGGTTACAGAATTATCAACAAGTTTTTAGAGTTGTAGGTAATTCTGTAGCTCTGCCTACCCCTCTCTGGGAACGAAGGCGTGAGTTTATGTATGTATGTAAGTGATTACAATTGACACTCACAGATTTTTGATAAATATACAGTCAGCGAGAAAATTTGTATTTTATTGAGATTTATTTTAATGACAATCGGCCCTATTTCTGTCAAGGATTAAAATACTTTTTGAGACCAACTAAGGTTAGAGTACTAGGACACCCACAAATCAAAAAAAACTTTTTCCATACATTTCGTGGGGTAATTATTTACAAAGTGTCTTTAGCTTAAATATCATTAAATATGGAGACAACTACAATTAGCATATATTTGATTTTGCTTCGAATATTCCGGTGTCTGTAACCATTAAGCGTGATAGTTTGGGTGATATTTGGATTGTTTCTATTAATTTTCGATGTTGTTGACAGTATGAATGTGCGGAAACTATAAAATGAATTCAAACCTTCTGTATGTCCTTTTGCAGTGGCGAAATGCTTTCTAGCTAATATTTACCGAACTCCGCCTGCGTTGCAACTGGCAGCGATTTTTAAATGATGGCTTTGATTTCGTCTTTCAAAAGCTGTTGGTAAATTATTTCAAGTAATATTACATTTTAATAAGAGCACTAAAATTAATGAAATAGTTATAGCCAAAGTTTGCTACAAATATGCTATCCTTATCTGTCATTGTGACATTTCTATTACACAGAAAGACACAACGCATAGTTTGTTTTTTGATAAGGGAGTAATTTTGTTTAGATAGGTCATTTGAGTTCATACATATGCGTACAATTTAGTACCAAGTTACTTTAATCGTTGTGACAATTCATGTATGGCAGATTAAACATGACATTATTATGGACAAGGTACTAAAGTGTATGTACCTACAAATATTTACGATCTCGACACATACTTACATGAGTAATGGCTGCATATCCGCGCGTATAACATAAACGCGTTCGTTTTTAAACTTAACTAACCCGTTTCCTATTCCTAGTATTTCCTATTCTTTAATTTATTAGTTCCAAACCATAACGACATGCTCCAGTATTTTTTAACGTACATTCAGAAACAAATATTCCGCTAATCACATAAATATCTGCTCTCTTAATAGGATTTGAATCCGGGACCACTAGTTTCCTATATCATACATACATACATACATTAAATCACTAGGCAGAGACCACTTCTTTCGACTTGCTACGATCTTGACAAATTTATTTCGCTTCGTCAACATTCATACATCGAGTCATGCACGCCCAGTTTCGGGTACTTAAGATTCAGCTCTTTTCCAATATTTCTCCGATTTGATTGGAAAAAGTACGCCTAGGGCGGCCCCTTCCGACCCTTCCACTCACTTTCGATCTTTTCCTATATCAAATAAAATAAAATATCCTTTAAATGTTAAAAATAATAAAACATTAAATTATCTCGCTACTTATATCCCATAACTAGCTATTAACATGATAAGCCCCTATCCATACGCCAAATAAACGTACTCAATGTAAACGGGTAGCACAATAAACCGGGCAAAGAAATGGCAATAACAGAACAAAATGGCGTTCGTAGAGATTTCCCTGAGATAACTCTCTATTCGGGAATTGTTCAAATCATAACGGGGAGATACAAAGACAGTGACAAACGCGATATGCCTCTTGAGGAAATATGGGGGGGAGTCTGTCATGTGAGAGGGAGCGGGAAAGAAAAAACACGCGAGGGAGCGATTTGTTCGCTTGTGACGACCGTAGCGACATCTCGTATTGAGGGCCGGGAAGTTACGATAAATAGAGTCAATTCGTTGTTTTGTAAGTGTTATATTAGGAATCACCCGTGTGGTTGCCGGGTTAGAATAGTGCCACTTCATGTCTTCCCGTGGATGTCGTAAGAGGCTACTAAGGGAATAAAGGCTTGCAGTACTGTTAGGCTATGGGCTCGCCACCGGTCACTAATACACTGGGAAACATCTACTTGTGCAAAATGTCAGAATTATCAAGAAGTTTTAAGACTTGTTGGTCATTCTTTAGCTCTGCCTACCCCACTGGGAATGAAGGCGTGAGTTTGTGTGTGTATATTAGGAATAATGCTCGCACTGACGCTGCGCATACAATCTACTGCATAACGGGACCGTGTCTTGGGGACGCGTTGGTAAGTGTGAGCCAAGCAGCAGTGCTTGCATTTGTTGTAGTCTGGTGTGGGATAAGATCATCTTGGTTCTCGGGTGGCCAACGCATCGGTGTTAGGATTGTAATCTTAAATAATGTAGTCTTAAGACTGCAAATGACTGTGCTGCGATATTACGACTAGGGTTAGGACTTTTGGTGGCATATCGTAGTTCTAGAATCCATAGAGTCGCTATTTCCAAATTATTATAAACATACCACTTTGATTTTAGCCTTCAGTGTTGTCGTATTTCAAAAGAAACTAAACTTTATCTTTAACAAACAGATATAAATAGATTTGTTTGTTTGTAACGACTTCACAGCGCAGCTTTTCTCTTTACTAAAGTTCATTTTCTCAAACATGCTATGTAATGTCGGCGTTATGTTAGTTATTTTAGGCTTCAAAGTGCCACGTTCCCGACGGAACAACTCGAGAGAACTGTAAAGGAATTTCATACAAAATTGAAGGCCTAGGCCGGGAAGTAATTTTTTTTTAATTTTAATATGGCCATGACAGCTGGTTTTATGAACAGGCTGAATAGCTGAAAATCGTTTTTTTTTTGTATCTGTGTGGTTCGGACCAAAAATATCCGCGATAATGCTTACACAAATGTTTTTTGAGTGATGTTTTTTTTTTATTTAATTGCATATGTTGGAGAAAAGCACTATACATACCTCGCCGTGAAAAGGGGTTGCCAGCCTCGTAACTATCCGACCTCGCTTCGCTCGGCCGTCTATATGAACTCGGCCTGCAACCACCTACTTCCCGGCGTCTGTAGTAATGTACTATTTAATTGATTTAGCAATTTAAGAGGATTGTAAAGCGCTGCTAAAATCGAGTAACGGTCAAAAACAAACTATTTCAATGGAGGTAGCTCCGGGCGATACGTTTTTAACCCCCTAAATTGAGTCCGATTTCCACGATTTTTGAATATGTTGTAGGTAGCAATTATAAAAATATGTTTTTTTTTTAATTTGTTTCCTTCTAAGAAATATTTTCGTAAAAAGGAAAACATACAGACATAGTTTTTCATGATACCTAAAACATATCCAAAAACCTCGAAAATCGGACTAGGTTTAAGGAGAGAGAAACGTTATCGCATTTTGTATGGAAGTTCTAGCTTCATAATCCTCTTCATAAATGAATGCATTTTGTAAATCAAAGTGGTTTGTTTATAATAATTATAAAATAGTGACTCTACGGATTCTGGAACCACGATATGCCTCGGACGCGGTGGATGCGAAAAGCACAAGACCGGTCTGAGTGGAGAGCCTTGGGGGAAGCCTATGTCCAGCAGTGGACGTCTTTCGGCTGACATGATGATGATGATATGCCTCGAAAAGTCCTAACCCTAATCATGACCCAAACTTGACTCTACAAGCTACTATGCTGTTTTTATTCTAACATCTTGTTACTTGTACCACGAATGTAACGCATATGTTTGAAGAAATTCTAATGTTTCAAAGAAAACTCCAAGAAACACGCGTAATTTGATACTATGCATGTAGATAAATAATGATATGTGTACGAAAATAAACCGTAAATGTACATAAAACGTTCCTCACGTTGTCTTATATTTGCTAAAAATATTTTTCCAGTCTCCGCATAAATCCTAACGCTGTTTGAGACTTCACGCGTTTTTAAAGATGGCGGGAAATTTTCCTATACTCTGTTCAATTTATGATGCCTGTGACAGCTCATATAAATACGTATTACACTTAATTCTGTAACTTTACATAAGTACTATATTGGTACAGACTTGGCTAAGCCATTCAGGAATTAAAATGATAAATGTGAACATGTGAGCAACAAAATTGATAACCGATTCTTTAATGACATGCAATACTTTAATGGTAACATTAAAATACAACCACAGAAACAGGTTTCTTAATAAAGGCCATTTTGTTTATCTTTTCTCTGAAAAAAATTGAGGGATGTAGATAAAAATAATTTTAATATTATCAACCGTTTCATAACAGTTTTATGATACCGTACATTAATTTCAGTCCCCGACGCAGAATATCTCAAACAAAAGGTCCAGGCCTTCAACCCTCGTGGGAAGCCGTATCAGTTCTCGGGCCTGGGTCCAAATTATTCACATACCCTCACGACCCAGTTCCCATGGGGCAGACAGCTAGCTGACTGCTAAAGTAGGAGGTCAGATAATAAAACGAGACAAAAAGTTTGCGTACCGCCTGTCTTTTGTTTTTAGGATGCGTGTGAACGAGGATTTTCTGTCACAGATGCGTTTCGAGCAAAAGCGGAATTTCTGCAAGCATTAAGTCTTTATCTTGATATAGGTGGGCGTGTTGGGACACTTAAAAACGCTTTATTTCCGAAACTGTGAATATTTCAGGATACCCACCAAACATTGAAAACCGGCATGCATTATATTATTTTGGACTGTTGAGAGTAATATGCCAACCATGTATATGCAATTTTGAAATCTAGTATTTAGGAACCCTCATAGTTTAGCCAATTCCGTCCGTCCGTACGCCGCCTAGCTCAGAGACTCTTAGTACCAGAAAGCTGTAATTTGGCATGAATATACATAATTATAGTCACGCTAACCGCTACCTAATATAAAACACTTTGTGTACCTTCCCTACACGTAACGTGGGTTTGTATTTATTTTTTCTCGTCTACCCCATAGTGTGGGGTAGAGTTGGATAGGATTTTAAAAATATTGTGGGTTTGTGACAACAATTTTTCGATTAAGGGCTCCATTTATGAAGTATTAAGTTTTAAAGCCAAAACTACAAATACATTAAATCTAAAAAAATATCATCAATGAAAGCGCATAATAACGCATTTAAAAGGAAAACTATCACGGCTAGACATGATTGGTTCCTGAAATAAAGGCGACTAAAGTGTTTATACCTACTAAAATCGCCTAAGACAGAACAAAATAACTTTAAATAGAAAACTAGTACATACTTTGTTGTTTTTTAAGATAGTTTTTGTGAAGGCTTTAGAACCCTACACTGAGCATGGTCAGAGATGATGCTGCCCGATTTTTTTTAAAGTCGCTACTCAGTGACAATTTTCATTTTTTTATTGGTTACTTGATGTGTTATATTCTTCTTCTTGTACACTTGTTTACTCGTTGCACAACCTTTCACTCTGCTCAATCTCTCAAGGGTTAGCTGGAAGAGATCCCTTAAAGGGATAAGTTCGCCTTTGTACATATTTTTATATTAATTGTATTGTTCTGTTTTTTCTTTTGTACAATAAAGTGTTTACATACATACATAGATACATACAATCCCCAAGCTAAGACGAGTCTAAGGGTTTCTTATGCTGTATAAGGCTGGGTTTTATAAAGATGATGTATGAAGATACTAAAATTTGATCTGACATTTTTACTTACGGGGCTTTATAAAATCAGTCCTTAATAAATTCACCTTGACTGAGATGCCCGTCATAAGATACGTCAAAGTAAACGCCAAACCATAGAAAACTGTCATTTTTGAGATCTGTCATGTTGAGACGAGCATTACAGTAGAGATCAGGTTATTATGACGTAACTATGCAGTTCATTTTACGGGGAGCGTAAAGGACAGAGCTATTGCAGTTATATAGCTCTGTCCCTTTCTCTCAGCGTAAAGTGAACTGCATGCACCAGAGAACATGCAACAGAGGCCTTAATTTGAAAATCGAAGTTCAAAGTTACGTTACCACTCGTGTCATTCATCATTCAAGTCTTATGGTGCGTTCCTATATTCAAAACCATTGGTAGAGTTGTGACGTCTCGTTAAAATTTGACACATTTTGTATGTAGAAAATGTCATAACGCTACTGCCCGTAAAGGTGGGTTTAGACCAACAAACAAAGAGATAGAGCCAGAGTAGAGCATTCATTCTTGATCTTTTAGTGTAAACATAAAAGTTCGTTTTCAGCGTTTACACCACGCGAATATGAACGAGCAAGAATCGAGCACTAGAACTAGATTAAACGGCATATGCTCTAGAGATGTTTAGATCAGGCGAACGATTGCTCATTCGTCGGGGGTCATTCACGAAATTAAATCGTTTTTTTTATATTTTTGCACAGTTGTCATTTTGAAGTTATTTCCACGCCCTAAAAAATGTCTATACGTAATCACTGTTTTTTTTTTTAAAAAACCCCAGAGATTAATAAAGGAGCTTTAGTCCCGATGTGCATAGACTAGTCATTTTAAGAGCAAGAAGTGAAAAAAAAGTAAAACAGATAGGTCTACTGCTTTATGATCTAGAACGCTTTGAAAAGATCGCCCCGGGAGCGAGCCCGTTCGAACCCGAAAGAACGCTCTAGGCGACTGTTCGCACGCTCGTCCGTCGTTTACATCAAGCGAGCGAGCATTCTTAGAATCTTCGCAAATAAAGGGAGAGCAACGAAAGAATGCTCTGTGTCTGTTTACACAACAAGAATTTGGTAGAGAGGGGATAGAATGAACATTCGCTCGTTTGGTCTAAACCCACCTTAAGGGAAACGATTCGTTTCTTGAATATAGGAACCGGGCATTAATCGAGAGAGGTATGGAGCTCGCGTAACGTTGAACTTCGATTTTCAAAGTTGGGTCTAAGTTTATTAATACAGCTCTTAGACAAACAATAGTTATCACTACAGCTAGATAAGATAAAAGATGTTTATTCAGTAAGTAGGCCGCACGGGCACCTTTACACGTCATAAATCTACCAGCGCTGCGCAAGAGACCACTGCTGAGAAGAAACGCCGCAAGAAACTCAAGTCAGTCGTTTTTTAAATATTGCTTATGATATATCACTACATAGTATAAAACAAAGTCGCTGGCGCTGTCTGTCCCTATGTATGCTTAAATCTTTAAAACTACGCAACGGATTTTGATGCGGTTTTTTTTAATAGATAGAGTGATTCTTAAGGAAGGTTTATATGTATAATACATTCCACGCGGGCGAAGCCGCGGGCGGGTCGCTAGTACAATAATAAACTTAACCTAGCATTATATAAAACAATGAATCTCACATAAAACAAAAAATAAATATATTCATGCTTTTATTGTTCATACTAATAATTATTTTAAATGTAAAAGTAACTTTGTCCGTCTGTTTGTTATGCTTTGTTGGCTAAATAATTGACTGATTTTGATGAAATTTAAAATAGCTTGCGATCCCGGTAAATTTTACACTTCCTGAGGGAATAGCGATAAATTCTACGCGGACAAAGTCGCAGGCAACAACTAGTAACGAATAAAATATAAATGGTGCAACAAAAATCAATGGCTACTATTATTACACCTGAGAATCAAGAAACACTTCCATTTTCTTCCTAGAGTACACTCCCACTTGGAAAGTATCGATCCTCCAGAGAATAGGGTTGAATTACCTGCTTACTGCAGATAAATTCTTAATTCTCAACGCAGCAGTTAATCGTTAATTCTAACCCGGAAATCAAGGGGGGAGTGTTTACACCAGGATAGTAGCTCGACTTGCTACTAATTGATAACTAGCCTTGGTCTGTTATATTGCTGTTATGTTGAGAATTATTCAATTCTCCAAAATTAAATGTGAATAGCTGAATTTCTACTTAATAAATATCTTATTCGGTTAAATTACAGTTTAACACTTATCGAAAAGACATAATACCAAAAGTACTGGCCCTCTAATTTACTATAATAATAAAACAATAATTACGTGTGGAAGGACCTTGTACAGTCAACAGCATAAATAAGTGATCATTTATGTACCTTGTCACTTTAACGTTGTGTTTGAAAAGTTATACAAAATTGTGAAGCGGACTAAAGCGACAAGGTACATAAATGATCACTTATTTATGCTGTTGACTGTACAGGGTCCGTCCGTGTTCGTACCACCATCTTATCCATTAACCTACCGCCAAGCAGCAGTGTTCGCATTGTTGTGTTCCGGTTTGGGGATAAGACAGCCGCTGAAATGACTAGCATAGAGGAATTCCATCTTAGTCCTCAGCAGGGTTGGCAACGCATTTGCAGTCTTGTGAATGCGTATGTCTATGGTTCACAGTTTCCACTTACCATAAGGCGGCCTATGTGCTCGTTTGCCAACATATGCCGTAAAAAAAATATATTATACTGCTTTTGCCATGTGTTAACTCGGTTACTATTCTTCTTTTTGGTTAGGCATATAAACGTCCATTGCTGAGCATAATTATGCCTCTTCCATGGTTTTTCCATGTTGCGGCGATTCTGGTCTTCTGGATATCGTCCGACTATCTGGCTGGTGGTCTTCCTCTGTTCCAGCTTCCGGTTTGGGGTCTCCAGTACAGCGTTCAATGGCTCCATCTGTCGTCATCTATGCGACAAACATGGCCGGCCCATTATCATTTAAGTTGCGCTTTTTTACCGACGTCACCATTCTCGGTCGCCATTACTGTCAAGTAAATAAGAGCTATCGTTACGTTGACCATACGATAACAAGCCAAAGGCTATTGCTTTCGTATGGTCAACGTAACGATTTACTGTGTTAGAGGTCCTGCAAATTAACACGCATTGTTACGAGGAAAAAATCAACATAGTAATTTTTATTCATCCTTACTTAAATATGGCCTATAAAAAGAGCTTTGGCTTGGTGTCAAATATGTTTGTTTAGCGTACGTATCTGAGTGAGAGAGACAAACAAACCTAAATGCCGTTTTTAAAACTTGTTGCTCTATGGCACTACTAGCAAAGTTAGCACCTTCTAACTCACAGTTTTAAGACGATTGCACTTCAAGGAATCACTTTTCCTCTGACTTACCTACTTGAAATTTCAAATATTGTAATAAAAAAAAAAACCATTTTCAACAGTCCACAAATACAAAGATAATCTTAAAACCGCGAATACGTGTCTAAAAACGCTTACCCACTAAACGTGCCTAAACGAGGCTCACCGTGACAATAGAAAGAGACAACCGACACGCTAATGAGCCTGATTGGCGCAAAATCACGACCAAAATGGCTGCCGGTGACAAATGTGCCACGGGATAACTGATTTAGGGGGCAGTTTTAAGCGCTTAGGGTTAATTGTAACGTGACGTAGTTAGCTTAACGGAAAAGCGACCTAAATTAGTTTTGAAATAAACCTTTTTAGCTGAACTGTGCTATATCAGTGAGAGCGGTGACGGCCCGTTAAATGATTTAAAATAGGCTGTTGCCAGCGATTTGGTATCCAACAATACGCTTGTCCTAAAACACATTGACAGTTATTGTCAGAATTGCCTTTTCCATCGGCAGGATTCGAAGCCCGAACTTGCTTCAGGATCGTAAGAGTGAGACGAACCCCTGATTAAATTAAACTCGGTCAGCCCTTAGACGATGTAAACTGTCAACGCGGTCGTTTGTCACCTGTCAAAAGTGCCACTTGGCTTGCATTTGTATGGAAATAGCGCTGTATAACGATGGCAGTAAAACTATCACTATTCGAATGATTACAGCGTGCAGTTGAAACGAGTGATATATCAGGTGCCTATGTCGGTAGCTGAGGTCAATTCCATGCATTTTTCTAAGACAACGCATAACGACAGTGATCACCAAACGCTAGCGTTTGTATTCGATGGCAGCTTGTCTAGCCCCGCAGGTTTGGTGGTACAGTCGTGAACCGGGATTGTTGAGCCACTTACCCATGTTTCTAATTTGGCTATGTAATGAAAATCGAATAGCTGTGAGCCGGTTATTGACATCGGTTTTTGAATACATGGCTAAAATTACGAAAAATGGCAAGTGGCTCAACAATCCCGGTTCGTGACTGTACATCCGTAAACTTAAGGTGGCAGTCATTGCCAGTGTATATACGTATCAGATTCCACTTTCCATCAAGTGACCTGTCCTGCAGGCTTAGTATGGTTGCGTTTATCGCGTGACAAAATGTGGATAAAGCATGCGTCACCCTCGTACTTATATATGTGTCAAAAAGTTGCGGATGTTTTATCCACATTTTGTCACGCGATAACCGCAGCCATATGAGGTATATACAAGTAGGTAAACTAGATCGAGAAGACTACGATCTCTTTCGTATTTATCTCTTACACTCGTGTCACGGTTCAAAGCCTTAGTTCATATTCATAGTCATTTTATTGCATCCATTCATTCGTTTTTACAGTGGTCCTACAGAGTAATCAACCAGACATGAATATTTACGTATCATTTTCTGTTACTATACTAAAGAATAATACTCACGAAATCGAAGTACAAAGCTATATAAAGTTAAATTATTCCTCTAAGTGATCTCTAACAGGTAAGTTTTGAGCGTCAAAATGATAGTATTGTAATAGGGAGCACCATAACCCGTTAAATTGTTAAAACTATAAATAACATAGCGTGAAAAAATAATCTTCGATATTGTTTATTCAATGTCAGATAGGCCCCCACAGGTTACTAAATTAATTTCTCACCAGTAATAAAAATCACAAGGCGGCAAAATCGTTCCATTAAACCCTCTAAGTCAACAATCCTTCGAATTGGGTACCGAAGATGGAATTCCAAGAGCGACAAACATCAAAATTGTCGTCTACGGAATGAAATGAGACCCATTTTCAATTTCCATAATAGCTGCTTCCACTTCATTACTCATTGGTGCAAGTCACGGGGGATTCGGGATTTTTTTTGTTTATTAACTCTTCGTCCTTTATACATAGAGCTCGCTTATTATTAATCTTCTGAAAAAGTTTTTTTTTTTTTAAGTTTTTGCATGACACAAAACGTGTAATCATCTCACCAAACTTTAACATTAAATTTGTTATTTTTATTATTGAGTCTTGGGGTTTGGTTTTTCCTAACTTAAGTGTCGAATATCGTTGGAAAACTACAATGATCTGCAAAACTCAATATGCACTGGGAAAATATCCCACATCCTCACATTATACATATAAAAGAGAAAAAAATATGCATACCGAAATTACTACCGCAACCACTGTCAAACATTAAATAAGACGAGAAAGCTAACTTACTCTCTTAAGAAATTGTTGTTCGCTAGCAACTGATAATATTTTCTTAATTTATATTTTACCGTATAAGAATTATTCATGGATAGCTAGCCCAATCCTTTGGGAGAGGTAAACACCAGCTCTAGGATCTCCGGAGGTGTCTATGAGCCGGGATGACAGAGCCTTCATAAAGCTTTTTATATCAGCTGACCAAGGACCCATGGTCTCCACTGCAAGTGCCACAGATTCGTAATTGAGAGGTGATGCAGCCAGTGTCATAGGGACCATGCCGCGAGTGGACCTGCTAGAGGGGGTGTTCTTTTTATAGTGGTGATTATTATTTACATCTTTAATATATGAGTAGCTCAGTTTTATTGTAATTTGAGTAGCTTAGAATTTTTCATTGTATTTTTGAAATTTGTAATTATTACACCGTCTTTTTGACTTTGGTTCCTGCAGCTGAGCTGAGAAATTTGAAATCTTAATTTAAAATTACGCAAAAATATTTTCACCACACTTTTCTCTACAGCTCACAACAGCCCAGAGCAGTTTTGCAAATAAACCGTTACTAGTCCTAAATCCAAAGTTAGTTTTATTATTTATTTAAAAAGTAATCAAATTAACATAATCAAACTTATTTAATACCTTATAAGAGTTAAAAACTTTAAAGAAGTAGAATTAAGATACTGAATAAATTAATTTTGATTTCCAAACTCGGTAACGCCCGCGGTTTTCACTTGTGACCCGCTCTAAGACTTTCGACGTATTTGTGAGCTCTTAGGATTTTTCGGGGACGTCAAAGGCTCGAATACGTATCTTTTTACAAGAAACGGTGTTCTTATTAACCCAGTTTGTTCTTTTCTTCCTCTATATTTCGGCAATATTCTATATTAAGTGAATTGCTTTTACTCTGAAAGCAAAAACAAGTAATGAGGCTCGTATGGAATATTCATGGTTGTTTTTATTACTTTCTTGAGGTTAGGCCTAGTATGATTGCGTTTATAACGTGACAAAATCAAATCAAATCAAGTTCATCTATTTCATTAAATTTATACATTTTGCATATAGTCAGGTTACACAGATTGTGGTAGTGACAAGGGCGTAGCACATCTTTTCTGAATTTGAGCTGACCCTTGGTCAGCCATGGAGAGATAACAGGTACAGTAATTAGTTAAGTAGTTGCATAAAACTTAGCTTAGCAAAATGAAGATAAAGAATTCGTCACTCACGTACTTACATACGTGTCAGAAAGTGACGGATGATTTATTAACTTTGTCACGCGATAAACGCAGCTATATTACGCCTCTTGGTGACAGTCGAAAAAACACCATAACACACTCCTGACGTTGGAAAAAGTTAGCGAAACCTCACATCGCGACATCCGTGACACTGTGTGGGTCTTTCGGACGTCGCTTATAGAAATATATGCATAACTATTGGATACAGAGATAGACCGACCGACAACCCTGAGCAAAGCCAAGATAAAAAAGCGCTGCTATTGTTTCTGTATTATTATTATTTATTCATTTTATTAACCGGTCGCAATATCGAGCAACCATTAATTTCTGCCAATGTCAAGTTTATATTTTACATATACATATCATACAAAATCATAAGGCAACGTTGTACGGTGATCTTCTAGCCTCCGTGAAGTGATGTAGGTAGAACTTTACGAAGACCAGATGGGATTTTCTTGGAGCAATCCTTCCAAAGGCGATACGTGTTCAAACTTGAATTCTTCAATATACTGCACATTTGAATATTAATTTACTACATATTAATACATCATTACATTACTATCCATTAAACAACAAAATATGCTAAAAAAAATATAACTAAGAAAGCGATAAGTACCAAAAACCCCAAGAGAATCCGTTTCTGTTTTCTATTGACTCGAAATCTGTGGAGTGGACATAAGCGGTCGACGCGATTCGTCATCAGCTTACGTCAATCCCAAACAAATTGTTGATTTAGAAAATCGTTAACTTAGCGTTATGTGTCTTGACTGCGTTTGCTCCAATATGGCTGCCTTTATCGTATTTCAAAATGTGGGTAAAATATCCGTCACTTTCTGACACGTTCCACATTTTGTCACGCTGGTGAAGATTGCAAGAAAGCAATGGATGCAAATAGTTCGAAAGATTCTTGGGAAAGGCCTATGTCCAATATGTCCATTGAACGTCTTTCAACTGAAATGATGAAGATACTGTTCTTACACAATAATACAGTAAAACATGACCGTCCCTTAGACAGTCGGTTAAAAGCCGTATTTCTTTATAAAAACTGATTACACTCCAACAAAGTTACACAAAGAGCGAATAAACACACCTAACTTTCTAATTTATCGTTACAAAGGGTCCAAAGAGAAATTTCCGTGGAATCCTGAAGTTATGAAGCCCGGCTCTGGGGTTTTTCCAATCTTTCCGTACAGTGCGTGGAGCGCGATTCGGTTTACTTATCCGGAATATTTTGCATTTACATATACCTGTCCGTTTTACTGGTTACGTAGATGAATTAGACGATCAGTTGCAGATAAGGTATATTGTGATCATTGTAGCACCGCTTGATGACTTGACTGTATGTCATGTCACCATGTCTTGTCTATGTATATGCCGAGTACGAAGATACTTTTTTGAAAGAGGTTTGTTTCTTTAACACTTAAAAAAAAACCCAGGTTATAGGAGAAGAAAAATGCGAGTATTATGTGATCTCGGAACAAAATCTATTGTAAAATTGTGGGTTTTAAACAATCAAGACGGCAAACAATCTTCTATATTTGAATAAGCAGTCTCTAATAATGGCCCATTGCAGGGCAAAGGCATGTCTCTCGGATTCTTGTATTAGACCGTATTTTTTTAAATTTTATTTTATATACCTGCCAAATTTAAATACTCCGCATAAATACTTACAAAACGAACCTTATCCATGTCTTCACCTAGTCTCCTCTTCACACCATCTAAGTTCACAGCTTACACTTAAGTTTCCTCACACGTGGATGCTAAATCCGAAGCGCCCGAAACTTGACGTTAACCTAAATCCGGAATTTAACCGGCCCGGGTTAACCGGACGGGTAAGCCACCTGGATATACCCGGGTGTCCGAGCTACAGGTTGTTTGGGACTCGTGTTTTGACTTTTATTTTGAGAACTATGTTATAGGATAGAGCTCGGCGTACTTTTATATTTCAAATATACCTATTTACGTTTTCATGATATGACAGGTATGTCCTGGCTGGATGATGCCGCAAGGGCCTTTTTTAGATTTATCGTTTTTATTTTAGATTAGTTTTATGTTTTTAGTTTCGTACATTTTTTTTAGTCATTGTTTTATATACTATGTATTTTTATGTCATTAAATTATAATGATTTGGTAGAAATGTTATATTAGTCAAACCGCTTGAAGTATGTGGGTGAATCAACTTTTAAGGTACTCCCCATTTTTCGACATGTTTTACCAATTATATGTTTTTAGAAAAAATATATTTGTGTTAATGACGTGGCTTACACGCTTATTAAATCAGACAAATAGGCTCACATTTGACGTTATTTGATTTAAAATAATACAGTTTTAAATAATAATATAGTTGGTAACGCAGGGGACAATGTTGTCCCTAGGTTTTGTATGGAAAATGTGCATTTTCCCCTGCGTTACCAGGTTTTTTCGCGGATTAAAAAATATTTGAGCTGTTTAACGTGTAAGGTCTGTAAATTTGGTGGTCTGATTTTAATATTCATAGATCATTATTAACCATAAGTCACCAGGTAAGTTTTAAAACCGCAAAAGAAAAGGAGTACCTTAAAAGTTGATTCACCCATGTAATTTATGATGAACATAAAATGCTGCCTGTGAATATCTAGAAAGCAAATTTAGGGGCCCCGATGGTCACCTTTGAGAGCGCCTACCAAGCACTTCCAGCAAAAAAATACTGTCTTTTGCTTTTCTGCATTAACCAGTAAATTTATTTATTTATTTGATGCCATAACTATTATTTCAGTATCGGATGGGTAAAGTATCGTCCTCTATTTTGGACCGGAAATGACTTTGTTTTTTTTTTCACTATTGGCAAGTCCCACCGTAACTATCAAATTCGGACCATTGTTAATTTTGCGGTTTCAAAATTTTACGAAATTTTGTAGTCGGTTCTCCAACTATGACTTTAGTACACAGCTAACTGCTTCAAGCTAATATTCCTAAAGCAGGTTTGAAAGGGTGCTTAAAACCTTCTTGTTTTTATATTATAATAGCCATACGAAAAGTAGTAGTAAATATGATTTAATTTGTTTACAGTTATGATAAAATAATTAGTAAAATATGATATGAATAAAAAGTACCACGGCGCCTTACCACGTTCTTATCATTTTAATAATTATAATTATCCGTAACAGTGTTTTTTGCACACATTTAACAAAAAACTAACTTTTTCAAGTATAACCATCGTTATTCTAAAAAACATTCCAATTGGATCTTTTTCACCGAATTCACCGTCCATGTAAAATTCCGTTTTTTTATGAAAACACTATTGAGAAAACTATATCTTATTCAAACGGTTACATTCACTTGTGCCACCTTGAGCCAAGGATGGAATGAGACAGATAGGTTTATGCTGGACCATCCTTTATATGTTAATGTCGCGATTACTTAATCAGGCAAAAACTAAGGGTAGGTACCGAGTCTAGTGACGGGCTTGCGGTTTTTAGCGACGCCTACTCTAGGCCCTGTTCATTGCGACGAGCGGAGCGTTTTATTTTTATGGCATGGGAAGGTAAACGAGCACACAGGCCACCTGATGGTAAACGGAAACTGTGACCCATAGACATTCGCATTCACAAGACTGCAAATGCGTTGCCAACCCTGAGGACTAAGATGGAATGCCTCTATGCTAGTCATTTCACTGGCTGTCTTATCCCCAAACCGGAACACAATAATGCGAACACTGCTGCATGGCGGTAGGTTAATGAATAAGATGGTGGTACCAACCCGGACGGACCCTGCACAAGGTCCTCCCACAACCACCCTCAACCCTTTTGCAAAAAAACGGAGCCTTTTTATTTTTTTCATCACACTTGCACGTAAACAGTATCTAAACATACAGGTTAACTTGGCCGCAATGCCCCATATAAAACCCTCGACCTTTCTTCTTACCATGAAACCCAAGGTCGGTAAGTAATTTTTTTTAATTTATGGCACAGTACACAGGTCATGCAAGTTCAAGCAAAGAGTTTACACGCAATTGAAAAATTGTCTTAAAATGTTATTTAAACAGGAATTTCATTGCAATCTCGCTACATGTTACTTAAATACTCAATTAATGTTCTTAATAATCGATTTTAATAGTTTTCTGTATCAAAACGTCGTTTGTTTTTTACACTCCTTCAGGGCTGTATGTATACCTACGTAAGTATTTGCCCTTAACGTTTCTGAACGAAACATTTGTATAATCTGTGGAGTCCGCCCGCCATTCGCTTAAAAATAGTTCAAGTAATTCGTAATAATAGTTGTGCTGACTTGTGTATTTATTTACTCGCAAATGTGATGAAAAACATTGTATGTTTCACGGGCGGTACGGGAATTACGTACCTCGACTCAGAAAGCCCTCAGTCTTCGACTTCGGGCTTCTACTAGAGCCTCGATCGTAATTCCTTACTTACCGACCTTAATACACAATGTACTATTCAAGTAGTTTTAAGACAGGTACAGTCGAAATCTTTCTTAAATTTTACGTGTGGGAGGACCTTCCGTCCGGGTTGGTACCACCATCTTATCCATTAACCTACCGCCAAGCTGCAGTGTTCGCATTGTTGTGTTCCGGTTTGGGGATAAGACAGCCGGTGAAATTACTAGCATAGAGGCATTCCATCTTAGTCCTCAGGGTTGGCAGTGCATTTGCAGTCTTGTGAATGTCTATGGGTCACAGTTTCCACTTACCATCAGGTGGCCTGTGTGCTCGATTGCCTTCCTATGCCATAAAATAAATAAATAAATAAATAATCATAAATATGTGTACACTTTAGTAAAATTGCTATTTTTTGGAAAATAAAACTAATATTGCCAAACATTAGAAAACCTTCTTAAGACTACTTCCTGCTTCCCGTTATATTTTACGACCGAACCAATTCTTCTCCTACCTATCCGAATCAAACTATCCCTTTGAAAAGCAGCTACGACTCACCACACTCACATATGAAAGATAAAAATAAAAGATAAAATATTTTTATTCAGTAAGTAGGCCGCACGGGCACTTTTACTTGTCAAAAATCTACCAGCGCTTCGCAAGAGACCACTGCTGAGAAGAAATGCCGAAAGAAACTCAACAGTCAGCCGTTTTTTAAATATTGCTATTATACAATAACAAACTATACCTAGCATTATATAAAACAATGAATCTCACATAAAACAAAAAATAAATATGTTCATCCATAGTTGAGCAGGAAAATTTGACAAAACTCAAAATTGTCACAAAAACTAATAAGTAATAGTGATAAAAAAATAATAATACAAGTTATGCTTACCTGTGACGGTGCAAGACAACCTGCATAAAAAGTTTCGATACATTCTCCTACAGAAACCGTGTCCCCTAGACAATATACAAGTTTACATATTTTTTTTCGACTAAGTTATTATTCAGTTATTTAGGTGTTTAGTTTAGGCCAAGCATTTTTATCTGTTAGATAGTCCTTGACCCTATAGTATACACACGGTTATATTACGACACCCCTCTTTTTGCATTGGGGGTTCAAAATACGTTATTTCCGCTCTTCCCCCGCTAATGTGCGCCGTACATCTCCGATCCCAGAACGCTCCTGCGCGGTTTGTTAACCTTTTAATGGAATTAACCCTCCCGACGATGTCAGTGGCAAACTTGCGAAGGACTATTAGTGACTAGATTCGACAGGGTTAAAAGCTATATGCTAGAAGTTTCTCTTGTTAGAATTTTGTACGAAAATGGTAAAGAAAAAATTCTTACGGCCTGTCTGTATGTAGGTTATAAGCAAACACTGGATTGACGAGGGCAAACATGTACCAATGCTAGTGATTTATTAAATGTTGACTAAGTTTATCGACATCGATAAAAAAAAACATTATTATAAGAATATGTTTTAATTATGTGCAAACCTCTTTTATTTATGCTTATCGCAACTATAAACAACCGGTTTCTGACATTGACCCTGGACTTGAGTCAGACTTGACAACTATTGAAATAACATTAAATAACAAATTTATTCAGTACAACAATATTCTTTAGCATTCCGACGAATTGAGAACCTTTTTGTTTTTAAGTCCGTTAAAATGCCTCGAAAGAAAAAATGTCGTTGGTCTTCATGGAAAGCTCAAAAATCATTCAGATATAGATGATAAAGGTAGAACTTACTTTTTTTTATTTTATTTTTTTTATCGTGTAGGAGGCAAACGAGCAGACTTTTGCAAGATAATGTAAAATCCTTATATCACGACAAAAGTTGTCGATAAACCTAGTCGATATTTAATGAATCACTAGCACTGGTACATCTTTGCCCCTTTCAATCCAATGTATGGTTATGAGTACAGGTATTTTTCTCAGAAAAGTAATTTAACAAGAAATGAGGCAAAGTCATAATAATAACTCGCTAGCCGGCATCTATTTAAATTTAAAATGACAAAAAATAGCGTTTTAAATAGAAAATTGGGAAAATTTTACTGAGTTTATTACGCGTGGTTAAACTTATTTACTACAAAAAAAAATATTTTACTGGCTATATCAACCAATGCAATTTTATTCTAAGCGCAGTTTAGTGCAGCCCAATTGAGACTGACTGAGGGAATCATGAAAGTTCTAAACTCAGGTTTTGATCTAAATCGGTCAATCTAATGACCAATTAGCTTTATAACAGTTCGGTAAGCGTTAACGTTCGGTCTATAGGAGCTTGGTATTTAAATGTATGTATAAGGATTTGAAACCAAAACACATCGGTGTTGAAGGGGTATAATTTTTCGAATAAAAGCGACGAACCGTAAAGTGCGGAATAGACACCATTAAAAAAATACAATCACACATGTGCAAAAGTATTAAATACTGTTGAAATCAGAAACGTCATCAACCATAGTTTGAATTGCATGAAATAAAACGATACCATTGTATTTTTATTTTCATGGAAATACTCTCTTATACCTGGTTATATAAGTAGAACTGATCAAAATTATAAGACGACGACCTTTTTAAATTTTACTTACTATTTATATGTTATTATATAGTGTAGCGTCAAATTAGCTTCAAATATTGTGTGTTTATTTTGTTTATTTTTTAGGTGTTCGAACTCTTTTGTGTTAGAGTTGCTGGCCTGCGTTGTTGATGGTTTTGATTATTATTTTAAAATTTTGAATGTGTTGTCAGATTGTTTGGCATTGATGTAAGAGTGTTTTTTTTTGACATTGGCACAGTATATAAATAAACCAGTAAAGAAACTAGGCCTACTTTTCAAGATAAATACCTACGCTCCAATTGAGCGTAAGGGTTGTCCACTGACATTTTGTAAAATTGAAAAAAAAACTTGTTTATTGTATCTCAGCTAGTTAGTGCAAAATCGATACGTGTGATCTGCGACAACAAATCCGTTGCAGATTGAGAAAAAGTAGCCGCCATCTTGAACTTTTTAGTTATTCAACCGATTGCTTCCAAAATCGATATATGGGGATGTGTATGGTCTCCGACAACTTATCTCTTGACAGATTGAGAAAAAGTAGAGGCCATATTTATTTTTTTATTTATTCAACCGATTGCTTCCAAAATCGATATCTGGGGATGTGCGTGGTCTCCGACAACGAATTTGTTGGCAGAATGAGAAAAAGTAGCCGCCATCTTGAACTTTTTTATTATTCGACAGGCTAATTCAAATATCGATTTCGAGAGTTAGGACCACACAGATCTCCAGATATCGATTTTGGAAGCAGCCTGTCGAATAATAAAAAAAATCAAGATGGCGGCTACTTTTTCTCATTCCGCCAACAGATTAGTTGTCGGAGACCATACACATCCCCAGATATCGATTTTGGAAGCAATCGGTTGATTAACTAAAGAGTTCAAGATGGCGGCTACTTTTTCTCATGCTGCCAACGAAATCACTGTCAGAGACCACACAGATCCCCAGATTTCGATTTTGGAAGGAATAGGTAGAACAACACAAAGTGTAACATGGCGGCGGTTTCTTCTTTTTCTAAATTCGAGAGGAAGTATGCTTATTTGACATATTTCATAACCTAATAAACAAAATGTCAGACGTGTTGCAAAAGTTCCCGATTCGTCGGGACATCTACCGATTTCGGCTCTTCCCTCCCGATATCACGATTTAGCGACCCCGTTTCCCGAATTTCTACATTTCGAACCAAAGTAACAAATTAACAGTATTTTTAAGACGACAACACCAAAGGTAGACACTCAAAGAAGGACCTATCCACGGTCGAGAAAAATATTTAAAAAAAAACATTCAATGTTCAAATATTGCAGAGATGTTTATTATTTTATATCGTTTAATAATTTAATAGTTTGTAAATTAAAGTAATAAGTGTAAAATAGAGTTGTTTTATTTCGACTAAAATCTCCCGAGTTCTCTCGAATTTTCGCTGGGAAATTAAACGATTTTTATATTTTTACTTTTGCAACACGTCATCGTATTATAAAAAGCATTTTATTTAAAAATATTTTATTTATTCTTACCTTTTAACACCAGCAAAGAGTTTAAAAAATGAAAGTTCCGGGTTTGAAGAAGCCGAATTCAAACAACCGTATATACCACGCAATACTTTTGTGGCATCTTTCTCAAGAACGAACGTAAAATGCGAAGGAGCCCATTCGTCTCGACGCGACACACGCGGCTGACAGCACCGCCAAATCCTCTTAGCGGTCTCGTAGAGGCGTGCGTCTGTGTGAGTGCGTCGTTTCGAGCATTTTTTCGTAGCTTCTTTACTGGTTTATTTATATACTGTGACATTGGTGCTTCAGTCTCATAACCGAAGGGATATATTTTTGTTCTCGACTTCGTACATTTATTCAATTGCAGTTTTAACAGTGACCTAGTTCGCATAGTTAAGTGCAAGGTCACTCTATAAATATCATCTGCTGAGCGAAAGGAAGGAACTTCCTTGTGGTATTCGCACCAAATAATACCGGCTTGATCCGGGTAAGTTGCTATTTATTAAGATCTTAAGCAGTAAAGATCTTTCCCCGCTACGCCCCGTTCTGTTTGTCTTGTCGTTCGTTTCTTATTGGTACTTTTTATTCTAGTCCACCTGCCCCCTGAAGGATTAGTCCACCTAACAGCTTCGGACGATATTTTGGGATATCACACGCGTATAGCGACACGCATGTATTTACACGCGTCGTACCAACGCGTGTGACTCCGGTGACTACGGCTGCGAGAGTTTACCTTCACCCTTTTGTTCAAGATAAGCCACACTAGATTTTTTTTTTTTTTTTTTATTAACAACTTTCAATATTTTTTATATTTGCGAACTGTTAAGTTAAGTTAGGGTTTAATTTGATTATGATTTGAGCATTTACAATTCCCATCTCCGAACTTCGATACAAAATGTGCATATTTTTTAGAGACACTGAATAATAATTTGTTAGGGATTTTCTTCTCCAAATTCTAAAAGAGCCCGCGAGCTCCACGAACGTTTGTTCTTTTTCGGCCAATATTCGGCAACGATACTTAAATCATTTATGAAATACTCTTATCTCAAAATTTTTGTGTTAATCTTTAATTCTCGTCATTTCTAACCTCTAAATTTGTTTGTTTATTATATTATCATCACTTCACCCAAACTAGTTTCTGTTTATTTTATTATACTAATCTTTGTCGCAACTTTCTATTTTCAACACCTATAATTAATAAAATAAACTATCTTTAGGTTTCAAATTATTTTTTATTTGTATTAAATTTCTACGTTTATCCTAGGCACAGTCCTAGGATCAGTTAGTGCTCCTATTTCCCATTGGAGCGTTACAATAGGTACTATAAAGTTCTAGGTAATTCTGTAGCTCTGCCTACCCCTCTCTGGGATTACAGGCGTGAAGGTATGTATGTATGTATGTATATAGGTACTACAATTAAAAGTTAAAACGAAACTTATTTAAATTAAAATAAAACTAAGCTGTGTGGTCACCGGGTTAGAATAGTGCCACTCCATGTCTTCTCGTGGATGTCGTAAGAGGCGACTAAGGGAATAATAAAGGCTTCTAGTACTCTTAGGCGATGGGCTTGCAACCTGTCACTAATACACTGGTAAACATCTTAGCCTGATTGTGCAAAACGTGGTTACAGAATTATCAACAACTTATTTAAGAGTGCTTGGTAATTCTGTAGCTCTGCCTACCCCACTCTGGGAATGAAGGCGTGAGCCTATGTATGTAAGCTTCTCAAATTAAAATAAAACTAAGATACTCAAATTAAAATAAAACTAAGCTAAGCAAATATTAAAGATGTAAATAATAAACACCTTTATAAAAATAACACTCTAGCAGGTCCGCTCGCGGCATGGTCCCTATGAATTCTAATCCTGAAATAATTTTTCAAATCGGTATTGTAGTTGCGGAGCCTATTCAATGCAAACAAACCAAAAAACAAACAAACGGTCAAATTTTTCCTCTTTATACTATGAGTGTAGACAGTAAAGACTAACATTTATATGTGATGTGATTATGGATACTGGATGTCCGAAATCAATATTTATATTCCATTTCATTTCATTTCAATTCACACGATTTAAAAAAGAAAAACTTAATAAGAAACGCCAAGAAAATAAGTTCTCACAGCCTTTGATTTATTCATCTTCATAAAAATACATTTCAACACCCTGTAGATGGAATCCTAAAATTGATAAGCATCTAATCCGAACTTTACATTACCTAAACTTCATATGAAAATGCCTACACGATAACTTCAGGGCTTTCACTTAGACGAATTATAGCCCACTCAATCTATCCTAATGGGTTTAGGCTTCATGCTTAGCACATCACAACTCCGACAACCCTTTTTAGGTAGTCGACAGGGTTGAATTCGATTCTAGAGGCTGTATAGTAATCAGAGATAACCTCTTTTAGGCCAACAAATTGATTTATTTGGCACACAATGAAGTGAAACTCAATTATTTTGTTCTTTTTGTTTTTTTTCGTAGGTGTATGACTTTACAGATATCAATATTGTTTAGTTACTTTATTTTAGAAATAAACAAGTTTTTTCATCCGACTTCGTCCCCTATGTTTTTTTATTATTACTTACTTGAGAACTTTTAACCTTTCTAAGGTCGGTGTTAATAAAAATAGGCAAAAATGTATATAAAAAAAACAAGCAAATTTATTATTAATAATCCAAAATCACGTACAGAGTTAAAGATCAAATGACATCTTAAAATCCATTACATACGTTAATCTCAATAATAAGAGTACCTATGAGAAAATCATGCACCGTAACCTTCCTCAGACGCATCACCAAACAAATTCAAATTAAACAACGCTTAAACTCATAAGAAACTCGCAAGTACCACTTCCTTTTCCACTAACCCTAACTCACCTAGATTGTTTCGTTCTGCATAATTACTGAGCTTTTGTTACTTCATTATGGCGGCAACGAGGTTTTTAGCACAATGAGTCGAAACAGGCTGATTTATGTTTTCTGAGATGTTAAAAGGACTGCGAAACGTTAAGCAGAGGTTTTGATAGAAAAATATCTCTTGTCAATACGTCAATATACTACAGAATTATTTTCAGCAAAGAGAAATCAATGAAAGGACGGTTATCGTTTGGAATTCATTCTTGCAATCCGTAATTAAAAGTTAACCGTAATGCAAATGTTATTTTTTACACGCATTGAAAACTCTTTTAATGCAACAATGCCGTTTTCTCTCTCTGGTGATCAAAAGTGTAAAATGTAACATCACTGGTTTTTATGTTTAAGGTACAAAAAAATATTCTGGAATGTATAATGGTTTTTTAGGGTACCGTACCTAAACGGACAAACGGGACCCTATTACTAAGACTCCGATGTCCGTCTGCCCGTCTGTCTGTCACCAGGATATATCTCACGAACCATGATAGCTAGACAGTTGAAATTTTCACAGATGATGTATTTCTGTTGCCGCTATAATAACAAATACTAAAACTGAATAATACATATACATATTTAAGGAGAACTCCCATACAAACAACGTGATTTTATAGATAATGGTGCGGAACCCTCCGTGGAGGAGTCCGACTCGTACAATGTTTATAATAATATTTAATATTCATCACAACTCGAGTAGAAATAAGCACAGCTACGTTTAACTGTTCATTGATCTATTTTAACTGCTGTAGGCAAAAACGTTTTGGACCATGTTATCTTTTAACCTATCGCCAAACAGCAGCCTGTATAGTGGTGTTCCAGAGCGTGGAAAGGAAAACCGGTTAAAAGACTACAATAGAGTCATTCCATCTTTGTGTTATGAATTGGTAACGCATTTGCACACTTAGGATTGCAGTCTTATAATTTCAGTCTTATTACGTTGAAATAAGAAAGATCGATCACCAACTGTTCACTATAGTTATTATTATCAGACTGACAAAAAAAAAAACATTTTTTAAAACCAAATCCAATTTTGTAAAAAGTTTCAGCATCCAAACAAAACATATTTCGTCGTGAAATATTGGCCTTTATCCCGCACATGAAATTCCATTTTATCTCCACAGCGTTCAGTTCAGAATCGTTTGTGGTTGAAAATCATTGCGAAACAGAGATAACAAAGGAGGAAATTTACATAGAAATAAACACAGGATGATTTCATACGATTTATGGCTCGTCGTTGAACAGGCTTTGTTCTGATCAAACTAACTAATGACTATTATGCGAGACGTTTCAGTGCGTCCGACGCGCCAGATATTTGTTAGAAATGTGTGATTTTAACATCTGACGCCGCAGGGAACAACCTGTATGTGTCGTTTAATCGGAATTTTGTCGGTTGCGTTTGTGTACAAATATAATGTAGTTTGTACTTGTAGCTACAGGCTGATTAAATAAACCGAGCAGTATAATTATAGTTTTAAATTTGTGGACAAGAAACAAAACCTACATTTTACTATCTACCAAGAAGACTTTTTATCTTGCAATCCACAAGCGGTTTTTATGTAACAAATGAATACACAATATAGCAATGCCGCTAAGTACTCACTCATAGGTCAATTATTATTATGAATAACACACCATCCAACTATTGAATTTTAATAATCCCGCTATTTATTCGTCAACAAGCCATAGGTACTTTATTTATTTATCGCAAGCTTCTTCAACAATTGCTGCCAAAAAAAAAGGCTGTCACTGGTAAATTAGCCATTTGATATAACTTCTCTTGAGTCCAATTTAAACCAGTTACTGAAAGATGGGCTAAAAACATTCAAATGAAAACACTGTTGGTGATTTATGATTTCCAAGATCTAAGGTGGTGAAACACACTCAAAACAGAAACTCCGCTGTAATAAAAATAGACCCAGGAATTTGGGCTCATTAGATTGATGAGCGGTTGAAGACTGTGCAAAAAAAAATACAATACATTTTTTTTATACGTTACTGTAGTCATAACCATTACGTAACAGAAACGGACACACAAAGTACTTTGTTAATATTTTCCCCTGTATACTTAATTGTAAAAGTACTACTAAAACCAAACATCCTGTTTGTCTAATACAAACTGACAGGTTGCTAACACACAATTGCTCTCAAAGTGCTCTTGTAAGAGTTTTAAAGTAATATCCATACATGCGCAGAACAGGCCGTGAGCTGCATTCTTGCTGACTTGCGCTGACGTGTGCTGAATGCAGATCAAATGCGCTGTTCAAACTGGAAGGCTATTATAAAACACAAGGATATTTTCTTCCAGACTTACAAAAATAAGGTAATTTTTTGAGCTGTATATCGCAGTGAGAACCAAAGTGACGTAATACGAAAATGAAATTTTTGGGAAATTTAAATATCATAACTTTCCGAAATAAACAGCTTAAGAATAAAAAATCTTCTTAGTTTTCCGTTCCAAGTCTATGTTTGTCCCTTTCCAGCCCAAGGTCATCACTTTTTGATTGATTAGGCAAAATAACGTCCTTTTTTAATTCGTTTTACTAAAAAAAAATAAGTCAATTTACATTTTTTTGAATTAAGTCACTTTCGTTCTCACCTTACGATATATGTATGGTTCTTAGTTTTCTCGTAAATACTGAACGGAATCCTCAATTTCGATATTCTGGTGTACCCTGCTACAAAAATACATATGTGTCAAACTCCATTCTGTGTGTGAGGTATCAAGAGAAAGGACTTTATACAGGGGTTTCAAAAATATTTACAACATTCTATATTCACATGAATCCTTCGGTTCTTCTCTCGATTCTTTGCTACGTAACACCTTTCAGTCTTTCGCTCCTTCCTTTAAGAAAGAAAGAAAGGAAAAACAAATCAATGATACACAGACCGCACCTAAGTGTACTAACCAATGTAAATAATGGCAGAGATATCTTTAAATTAAACCAAAATGAATACAAGAGAAATAAAGAAATGGGAATTGATACATTCGGCCGAAAATATTTCGCCCAATCAGCAGGCAACAAAAATGAATGGCATCATCTTAAATCCATAAATCCATGTGTCCCAATCAGAGCACGGGTAATGCGGAAGTGCAGTTTGATAACGTTTCCGGCAAATTACAGGTCGCGGCGGAATGACAGCCACAGCTGATTCCTTTGCGGAATTCTTATTCCTTTGCTATCTCCGAGTATTAAGGAAACGTGCAGTATAAAGGCCATTGTAATATGAACTTTAACGTCTTGTGCAACTTAATAACTAGTATTGTGGTATATTCTAACGTTACCTTTAATTTTATAGGAACACTTTTACAATTAACGTAAATCATTACGCAGAATTTTCATTTCATCGAAAATCTAGATTTTGGTAATCAGCCTGTATAACCTACGTCATTAATGTTTAGGATATACTGAAAACATAATTGTTGCAGTAAAAAATAGCGTTCTATGAAATAATAGAATTGATGAAGTGATTTTATTATAAGTGTATAATCATCTCCCTAAATTATGTTGTGTAATCACAGAATGAATGAAAATTAAAGTATGCCTAATCGAACATGCCTTTTACTTGTAATTATCACCTCGTTTGGCAATTTACAAAAAAATAAATAAATAAACCCTGCCTAGATACATATGCGTCGAACAATGTACGTCGAAAAAAAACTGGCATCCGTTTTCAGTCCCAACTTATACTGTTAAGATTAGCAAAAGTCCCTCGGAGTAATATTACGTGTCAAAATCACTTGAAATAGAATCTGAGACATTATTTACGTCTTACCAAAAGAGCTTTCTGAAATCCACCATTACATTGGCCTTTTTAAAGCACAGCCAAAGGAATTACAACCTTAAAGTAACAACGTAAGAATTATTTTAAAGGCGATTGCTTTCAACGCATTTAAACGCAAAAAGGTAGCAACGGATAAAACCATCCATGTCAATGTATGTCTTGTTCCCTTTATTATAAAGTTTGAACTACAGGATGTTTAAAATTTTAGTTATTTTTCCTTGTTGTGAACTACCGGTTTGTTCGTTTCTTGGAGACACGTGCAAAATTGATTTATATGACAATGTATCATAGTTTCGGTGTGTTTATGATGGTACTTTTGGGATGCTGGTTGAACTAAACTTTTTTTATTTATGTACGGGGTGACAGTGAGCTTAGAGGTGTCTTTCTAAATAGGTTATGAAGAAATATGTCACGAGTATAATAAAATAACTAGCATTTAGTGTTTCATTATTCATGAAACTAACTAAAGTCGGTGACCATTTAAATGGGCAAATAACTTTAAATTTTCATCAAGCGTGTTATTATAATAAAAGTGTAGTTGTTTTAATTTTTAACTTAGTTTAAAAGAGTTTTTTTTTTTTAAAGACCTTACTTTATCTTTCAATGTACCTACATGACTAAGCAGTAATTATAGTAAATGGGTTCGTTTGGATTTGTTTACATCTTTGCCTATTTCAATTGACAGCAACTTTAGTTCAAACCGTAGGTTGTACCATTTTGTAATTAACTAGTATTAAATATATGTAAAGTCACAGGCAAAATTAGTAGTAATAAGAACGAATTCAACAGTCCATTACTATTTTGTGATTTAAAAAAATGGTAGGTTAACGAGTTGACTGACAGACACGTTTTTAACGGTCACGGGACGCAAACCAAAACTTTTTAAATAAAAAAACTCCAAAAAACACGACAATTTTAATTAAAACTCTCGCATCAAAGGGCTGTTGTCCAAAACCCTTGACGAGTTTCCAATTTAAATGGAAAATACTTTATATGCATAAAAATTGTCATTCGGTGGGATAACAATAATCCATTACGTTTTTTTTATCGACAGGTAAATAAAATTGGTAGGAAAATAAATTTGGATCATGTCAGGTTAAATGCACAGGGTGTTTTATGGTGGCTTCGTAATGCGTATGATAAAAATGGATACGCGCTTGGCGCTTTAATAACAATAAAGTGTAATATCACATAAAGGGTGATGTAATTTAATAACTTCACAGTCAATTGATAGAGCTTAACACAGTACATACATACATACATACCTTCACGCCTTCATTCCCAGAGTGGGGTAGGCAGAGCTACAGAATTACCAACAAGTCTAAAAACTTAACACAGTTAACAGTAATTATTGTTAAATAATGATTTTAAGGGTCAAAATATTATGAAACTATCAATTTCATATCGGGGTTTAAGTGAAAGCAGCAAGTGATCCTAAATAGTGGGAAATTTTAAAATGTTTCGGAAAATTAAATACATAACACATAATACGTATCTATGGAAAATGTCTAAATATAATGAAGTAAATGAATTTGATTTGATTCCCTTGTTTATTGCAGTTCTCTCTGAAATTAGCAAAACAGAAGAATTAAAATCTAAGGCTTTATTCAAGGTCCAAAGATTGTAATGAAAATTATTTGATGGTGTAGAATGAGCAGACTGAGTAGAATGAGCTAAGCCAATTCAACAATGATTTAGAACCAAACTAACTAACACTCAACATGGTGCTTATTTTAAGCTTGAATATCAGTCAAGGATTATCATTGTTTTGTCATTCTAGCTTGGAAATGCAAAAGTAATTGAATATTTGTTACCTAAAAAGCGTATGTATTCTGTCAATAAAATAGTCTTGTTATTTTCGCAAACCCATTGATTTACATGCAGATAATAATGCAAACGAAAAACAAAAGAAACTTAGGGTTTAAATTGTTGAAGAATCGATTATCATTCAAATAATGACTTCATTTAGGCCAAGATATCTTACTAGACAGCAATTTACCTCGAACAAAAACGTTTCACAAAAATTAAATTCGCACCTAACCAATAAAACGGTACAAAGCAAAAGGCAACTTAAAAAACGCTTTTTCATTACAGCCTCCCAAGTTAATCGCAACAGGCCTGCAAAAGAAATTCCCTCCCGTAAGAAAACGTCTTGTGGCCGGGGGCGGGAGATAAAAGAAATTTATTGCCCAGATTAAAGCAGCCTGCACGATTGTTTGGAGCGTGTCAATCTGGTCCAGAGAACGGCGGGAATGTCGCCCAGAAATAGGGTTGCTGCTTTTCATTGTTTCTCGGGATGTTAGTTTGAAGAGCGGCCGGTTCTAACAGTATCTGGTTCTTTAAGCTGACTTCTACATTCTCTTTCTACCATCATTTCAAAAAAAAGTTAAGATTAAATCATCTTGATCTTAATTTCTAGTTTTTTTTCAATCACTTCAAAACACCCCCATGTAGAGATACTGTCCGAATAGAGATGCTTTTAACGTATAGGTGGAGATGAAAACAAGAACACCTAGCTAAGTTATGCACCAAGAAAAAACGAATTACGAAAACTAATGACTATGAGAAGTCTATCAAAATATATGAAACGCGAACATGGCAATCTACCATAGACTGTAATGCCGACGTAATGTCAATCCAGTGGCTCTAGACGATGAATTGCGAGATCGTTATCATTATCGAAAATGTAAAGGAGTAACGTAAGCTTCCGTACAGTCGCGTCAAACCCTTGCGTCAATTCAATTCACTGTGACAGTTTTTGAAAATTGTTTACGATAGTGGATTTCTGCAATAGCTTATGTTCGCAAAATATAACTTGGCTAAAACTTACATTACATACCAGTATCCTACGAGACTGACGAAATAAATAAAAGGTATTATTACCTAACTAGTTTTATCACTTTTCAAATTTGAACTAACGACCGTTATTACAGTCAGTTAACGAGTTTAAAAAACGAACAAGCTAGCTGTATTAAAAATGACGTTCTTATAACGATTCCAGGAACATTCTAGATTTCTTTCAAAGTTTTAAATGACTTCGTTGTCGATATTTCAAGTGATGACAACCCTGTCCAGAAAGGCCAGTATTAGAGTTATGTCTACTTTTTGGTGAGCTTCGTTGCCAACGTGAGTGGATTCCTTATTGTTTCTATTAGTTAATTTTGCAATTTTGTGGACGATTGATTTTTAGTGTTGGCTGCTTGGATTTTCAGTTATTTCACTGTACTTTTTTTCTTTTAAATACTTAAACTACCATGAAATGGCAGTTAACTTTACTCTCGATTTTGTTTGCGTCAGAATGCGTTTATTGTCCTTTTTTTTTGGATATTCATTATTTTTTTACGAGTATATTTAAGTATTCAAATGGATTTAACTTTGCCCTTTTCAAATGTTGCTAGTATAAAAATCATAAATTTAACAAAAGTAACTTTATTAGAACTGATTAAATCATAGAATGTAGTGAAAAATGACGCTACATAGGGTATAGTCACCAGTGGTCAGCCAGAGACCAGTAGTCGACCTCGTATGAGTGCGAATAGTGGGAAATATATCTTTCGTACTCTTCCCACTCATACAAAGTATAGGCAGAGGCCGACTACAGGTCTCTGGCCGACCACTGGTGCCTTTATCCTATCGCACCATCAGAACAATACTGACCTAATTCAAAATTTCTGCTTTCAGACTTCAAGTCATAAATTTATTATTATAGAGACATAACTCGAAGTGTAAAATTTCTGAGTGTACTATAACTATATTACAAAACCCGACCTAAAATAATACAACAACCATAACACAAATAACTGAAAAATAAAACTAAAATTAAATAAGACTAACTCTAAATATATCGCACGTTTACTCAAACAAAGAAATAACTCAAAATCGAACTACATTCGAAATTCAACCTTGGTTTTTGTCAATAGACTTCTAAACAAAAGTGAATTTTGTTTTGAATTATTTATTTGTTTGATTAAACGTGCGATATATAAATTAACTAAAACATTAAATCTAAGAATGGACCCTGCGGCATTGTACCAAAGATGCTGGCAGCATTTCCTCGCTGGATGGTTAAACTTATACGTTGAGCGAGGAAACTGCCAGCTCTTCGGTCTCCCGTGACGTCAATGAGCCTCTTCGAAATTTCTTTGAAGAGGCTTCGAGCGCTAGGACCCCACGGACCAAGGGTCTAGACGCCGAATGGAATAAACATATATTCTGGGCCGAGAGCATTAAATTTTCCTACCTTCATGCTGATTTCTGAATTAGGTCACTATTGTTCTGCCTTCAGAATGCGATATTTACAAAAACGAAAATGTGAAACTCATTTATTTGTCACATAAGTGACACCCTTAGACCAAGTTACAAAATAATTTCGCAAAAACTCTTCCAAACCAATCCGGCACGATCTAAACTCCCCTAAATACGTCCCAAGAAAAACCAAACAGTATTAACAATGTCCAAGTCAATGGAAGCTCAAATCAATAGATAAGTGATCGTCAACCATTTGTCGTTGCTAATAATACTTCGCCTCCTACTTAGACGTTGATAAATGGGGTGCCAAATGTTGCCAGATGTCAGTAAGTCGAGGCAATATTTTCTTTTACATAGGACAGGGAACAAGGGCGAGGCTGTGCTCAATTTTTATATACTTAAGGGATTATCCCAGTTATCCGGGACGAAGGACCATGTTTAATAATGCGAATTTTGTACTACTGATGTGACATATTTGCACTACAGGATGCTCTAGATTTTCTCGGTATAGGATTAGATTAATCTGCCCAACAAAGTTCTCCATAATTATGTTGGCACCTGCTAGATTTGAATTTAATTATTTTGTACTGGATATTATAAGTATTGGGTTTAGATAATTATGTTAGACTATAAAGTAACTATGGGCTTCGTTGCTGATCATTTTGTCGTCCGTCTGTCCAGACGTCTGTCCGTCAAGACCCCTTAACTCCGGAACGCGTAAAGGTATCGAGTTGAAATTAAAACCATATACTCAGTTTTACAATCTCTTGACACTGTAAAAAAAACAAACTTCTAAATTAACGAAAAAAAAGGTAAGGCCGTTTATGCCGTAAAAAACGTATATTTCGACACTCTCAAGGGCATCAGAATATAAAGGATATTTTCCGTTGACCTATCATTATGAAATTTTCAGGTAAGTACTTAATACAATAAATTAAATCACAAAAAAAACGGGGTCTTTATGCAAGGGTCCAAATTTTTAAATGAGTTAACCTTGTCATGTGCGGAACCCTCGATGAGTGTGACTCGCATTTGTCAGGTTTTTTTATTATAATCTTACTTTCGTTCGTCAATACTGTCGGTCGTCAAAATAAACGTCAAGCTGTAGAAAACTGTCATTATTGACTCATCTTGAGTAGGGAATGCAATTTAACCGGTTATTAACCGATTTTGTATGAAAATATCCGGTTAAAACCGGTTTTATCCGGTTATTTGCATTCTCTAATCTTGAGACAGGCATTACATTTGACATTAGTTTATTAATACGGCTCTTGGTCTCTGGGGCTTTTAAAACCTTGCGTTTTAAACCTTAAAACTTTAGTTGCTGCCATATTTTCACCTTGACGCCATTATAGAACTCGAAAAAAATACCGTCCAACGTTTTACCCGAAACCATCAGACCAGAAAAGGTTTCCATAATTCACTAATCTTTAATATATAACGCTTCTTGCCTCCATGTTGGATACGGATCGTTATTATGTTTGCTGATAATCCTATTAACTTTTCCCTATCTCGTGCAGACGACCTTCGAGACGTAATTATATCTAGAAAAGTGTTATACTTCGCTTTATTTTATTCTGTGGTTATATAATTTGAAGGTTTTGTATTCGTGATCTTTCTGTAGGGTCGATATCGCTGCCACTTAATCACTGGCTTTCCATAACGCAGCAGTTTCTGTGTAAACACTTTAGTTTTTGTGTAGGGAAATTACGGACCTGATACGTGAGCGCTTACAGCCTCATAAAGAAGCTCAAGGTCACTCAGACAAGGGCTATGGCGAGGGTAATGCTCGGGGTTTCTTTGCGTGGTAGAATCAGAAATGATGATATCCGCAGTAGAACTACGGTTACCGACATAGCCCGAAGAATAGCTAAACTGAAGTCGCAGTGGGCGGGGCACATCGCTCGCAGGACTGATGGCCGATGGAGTCAGAAGGTTCTTGAGTGGAGTCCGCGGACCGGGAGATGAGCTGTAGGTAGGCCTCCAACAAGATGGACTGACGACCTTGTAAGGATCGAGGGGACGCGGTGCATGCGAAAAGCACAAGACCGGTCTGAGTGGAGAGCCTTGGGGAGGCCTATGTCCAGCAGTGGACGTCTTTCGGCTGACATGATGATGATGATGAGGGAAATGAAGGCGACTATCATAGATGCATTCCATATTCGTTCTGATCGTTAGCCAAAATAAATTTGCTTTTTTAAAAACTAAGTAGGTATACAACGCAAAATACGCATAATACTTTTCACAGTTCGTGTATTACAAAGAGACTTACCTACATCAGTAGCTATTGAGAATAATACTCGGAACATTTTTCATTTCCATAGCGACGGAAAGGTCGAACGATATTAATTTGATTAAAATAAAAGCCATTAATACAGATCAATCATTTTATACGCTTTACTTTTATGAAAAAAATGGCTGTATAAGGTGGCTTCGTTCACTAAAAAAAATTGATTGAATTGGAATGAATACACAGGGGGGTCTTTAGGCTTTTGACTTTCAATGTACTATCTCAAGTTTGACATCACCTTGTATCATTAAAACAAACATAGTGCAGAATGTTATAATACAATTATCAATTATTAGACAGTGACAGCAGCAACTTTAATCAAGCATTAAGTTTAATTGACGTCTCTGAGTACGGCAGAAAGAGTACTGACAGTCAGTGAGTTCTTAGAAAAACCTTCTTCCTCTCGTCTTTTTGACTTAGTAGCAATCCATCTCGCGAAGAGTGCACTCGTTGTGTTTTCATTGTTTTATAGTAATTATAGTAGTTAAAACCACCACTTATTTTAATTTAGTTTGTTATTTTTTGGAAATTGATTTCCATGGGGTGGGAGTCAACTTTAACGCGGTATTGTATGTAAATAGCCAATTACGGGAAATTGTTTATAAGCTGAAATTTGCTAGAAAAGTGTTAACTGTAAATATTTTAATAAGGTTTGTGAGATCAAAACCGAGTTAAAGAAGAAACGGGGATTTTAAAAAGAACATTAAAATATACATAATATATTAATAGCTGAGTGGAGAGCCTTGGAGGAGGCCTATGTCTAGCAGTGGACGTCTTTCGGCTGACATGATGATATGAATAACAGCTCTAATAGCTCTATATATTACCAAACAAAAATAGTGTGTGAAGGTGTTCTCTATTTAAATTAATTGCTAATTTTGTTTTATTTATATTATGGCAAAAATCATATTGTATAAAACAAATTGCGTAATACCTATTAAGGTTTATTTTGTACTGGTTATTCTTTACATAACTTTTAACGGAAAATTCGAAAAGTTTTGCTAATTGATAACAGAACAGAACCGCATATCACGATCGCGTGTCATCGTCAATACCCGAAGTATGCTTCTAGAATCCGAAGGTTTTTTTAGGAGCTCACGGACTGTAGCAAAATTTCTGATACACCGTTTTTATAAAAAAAGTATGAGCATTTTATAATTAGACAGATTTTTTACAGAACACGTTTTAAAAAAGTTACCGTTCTCAATTTAGAGTTGGTTCATTGTTTTTTAAGATAAACGAGTAGGCACCATTATTATTTCTGTAAATTGGTTGAAGGCGTAGCCTTAATAGGTTGAATGAAAATACCGTCCCAAAAGTAAAAGGTTTCAGTTTCACAGAAACCCCACACTACCGCTAGGACAAATGGCGGTATCTCATACCAAACACCTGTAGCAAATGTAACCTTATTACTAACAGAGGATGATTGATTCTGCATTGGTTATTGGATTTGAGACACCGCCTATTGGCTTTCGAGGGCAGCACAGTTCGCAGGCGTTTGAGGAAAACGTGTATCGAGTGAAAAGCAAGAAACTAGTTTTTTAAATGTTACACATTTTTTTTTAAATAACAGAGTTTTAAGAATGTTTCGTATTTCGTTACGAGTCTGACTAAAAATCGGCCCGCGTGGGAGTTGTCGCGAATTCCTAAAATGTCTTTATGATACAACTGATTGAAGCCCGCTCCAGAGAAATACAAATTTTACGGCGGATAAGTCTTATGGGTATAACTGAGGAAGGTTATAAGAATAATATTGCAGGTAAAAATTACATTTTTGTTTATTGCCTACTAATTTTCTTTCTATGTAATCCCTCAATTTTTTTATAAAGTGGACTATATTTAAGATATTATTATTTGTATTCAAGAAAATGGAGAACGGACACGACAGATTATTAAGAATGATGGGTTTTTTTATTTGTTTGTTAATGTTAGAATCATTAACACAAAAATCGACCCATACCCCTGTCAAATATGAATATAAGCCTCCTCTGGAAAAAATACTAATGTTTTTATTAAACAGCCCCCGGAAGTCGAAAATCAAGTCCCCGAAGAATCACCCCTATCTTCTCCTTTTTCTACGGACAAAATCTACACTAAATTACTTTATTTCTCGCCGTAAACTTTTACACTAGTAATTGTACACTCCTGGGCCCATAACCTTTGTTATGGGTTACATAAAATGAATAAACACAATGCTAGGAAAGATAATTAAATATAATTGAGTTATAAACGGATTGATGGTAATGACAATGATAGTTATGAAAACAAACATTAACACATTCTTCTATTGTCATATTCTATATACAAATTGCTACGTTTTCATACCAAAGAGGCTTTACATTTCACATTTCAAATAAATAAAATAATGTAGGTACAATTATATTGTTCCTTGATCATTTTTGATGTGTAGACATATACAGGATGTCTCATTTAAATCGGTCAGTATGGGAAAGTCTGAAACTATAAGACCGAAGATCTGTTATAAGGAACCATGTCATCGATTTTAATAAAAATAAAATCTGCATTCATACATTTAAAAAAAACTGTACTCAGGCCGCGAATCGATCCCGGTTGTTTTGAAAAAAAAAAAACTTACACTGTTTTTATTTAGATATCGTACCTTATATACACCGTGTTTTTATTGATTTACGATAACATCCATAGAAACTAAATGGTAGATTCTTTTTTTTTATATTGCAAAAAAAAAAAATTTTTTTCTATGGAGCTAAGTTCATTTAGTTAATTTGCTCCATAGAGATTTTTTTTTTTTTTTTGCAATATAAAAAAAAAGAATCTACCACTTAGTTTCTATGGATGTACCTAGTAATATGCCGAAGTTATCGTAAATCAATAAAAACACGGTGTATAATATAAGTCAGGATCATAGAAAATTGTTATTAAATAAACAACCTTGTAACAACGTAATGCAGGTTTCAAGGGCCGCCAGTGTAATGTAATCTGCATGCATATACCTAGCTAATTTTATTGGCCAGTACGTGTTTCGGGGCAACTTTGACGTCTCGGAGGGGTTTCTTTGCTAGAAAATAAACATACGGTGCTAAATTATGTCGAACAGATCTATTGCTTTTAATATTAAAATTGTGTGACTGTTGTTGTCTCATGAAAGCCATACTTCTAGTTGTAACGCATATAGACACGCACACTACGACATCGCTTAGTAATGACAGCTACACACACACACGTATGGCAAACCCTCTTTCATGAGTTAAAGCAACTGTTTTTATGCAAGTATTTTCTTAATAATGTTTAAATATTTGATTTTCAAATGACACAAGCTTATCTTGTAAATTTTTTTTTTTTTTTTTAAAACAAGTTTTTTTGAGCAATGTTTTTTTTGATAGTCATTGGCACCTTGTTACATTACGCTCATCATGTTTTGCAACAAACCGTGTGAAAATGTCTAATTTTAAGTTAATTAGCTAGACTAGTTAATATTATAGTGACGACCTTGTAAGGTTCGCGGGAACGCGGTGGATGCGAAAAGCACAAGACCGGTCTGAGTGGAAAGCCTTGGGGGAGGCCTATGTCCAGCAGTGGACGTCTTTCGGCTGACATGATGATGATGATGATGATATCTAAGAGCTGTTTTGTAAATGATGTCGGAAGGTGGAAACAAGATCCTACTGTACATAACGTATATCCATCCAATTAAGACGAAAATTGGCCAAAACTTATTACCTTTTACAATAGAAAAATTATAAAATTGTTTTTTATAAAGATGAGAGAAGAGTCTGAAAATAATTAACCAGGTAGGTACATTTTTAGTACCAAAAAAGCGTAAAAACTTTAAGAGCCGTATTAATAAACCGATCTCGACTGTAACGCTCGTCTCAAGATGCGTCAAAAATGTCAGTTTTCTATGGCTTGACGGTTACTTTGACGTATCTTGTGACGGGCATCTCAGCCAAGATGAGTTTATTAATACGGCCCTAATGCCCGGTTTCTGAAGTCACTAGTTAAACCTTTAATAGCTATTGATCCGTTAAAGTTATGTTTAGGTTAAACGACGTTTATCTCTTCGTGCGTATCTGAGTGCTCTACGAACAGTTCGATAACTATTGACAGATAAATAGTTCCTTCCGCTGCCGCTAGATGGATCGTAATAGTTTGTCATACGTAGACTGCTGTTAATGCCTTAATTCAACATCAATTCCGGTTGATTTTTGTAAAAATAATAATTTGAGAAAACTTAGCCACTTTATAGTAATTAATAAATAAATGATATCGAAAATTAAAATACCTAGTTTATTTGCCAGTGGCTGTATGAACAAAAATTGACAGTTGATACTTCAAAAACAAAAACTTCAATCGTAAAAAACGTCAAATAGTTATGGAGCCGATAAACGGCAAACTTTGGTCAGTTAAGTTAAACCTAGTTAAAACGGAGTTTATCTTTGAGTCGTTGTTCGGAAACGCAGTTGTCAAAGTTAACGGACCAATAGCGTTTACGGACAGATAAACCACCGATAAAAGTACTTCAGAAACCGGGCATAAGTGATTCACGTACGTATGTTTCTCAACTCATAATACTTTTGAGCACGGCAGCAAGTTCTCACAGAGAATAGCAAATTATAAGAGTGATGAAAAGACCACCACTCCACGTTAAAAAAATATTTCTCTTGTAAATTGGCGGGAGGTGGATGACCTTCACGGTTTTAGGAGGAAATATTTTTAATAAACAGCTTTTTTAAAATTTCTACTTGACTTATACTTATTTAGTTGTTTTCCGCGAAGCGATCCGAGTGGAAGTCGACGTGTATCGTTTTTTTCTCAGAATTAATCGGAATTCCCGGAGTAAAAAGTACTAAACATAATATCTTGCCTCGTAGTTTAAGCTCTCTCCGCACTAAAGTTACTTGACGCGTTTATGATATTAGTATAGATATGGATTAAGGTCCCCCTTTAATCTTGCATTTATTTTATTTTAAGTATTTCCTCTAGGCGTACTTTTTCGAATCAAATCGGAGAAATACTGGAAAAGGGCCGAATCTTAAGTACCCGAAACCGACGTGCGTGCATGACTCGATGTATGAATGTTGAAGAAGCGAAGGAAATTTGTCAGGATCGTAGCAAGTGGAAAGAAGTGGTCTCTGCCTACCCCACTGGGAAACAGGCGTGATTTAATGTATGTATGTATGTAAGTATTTCCTCGGAGATAATGCAAAACAGCGTAACTAACAAGTTTTTGATAAAGAAAAATAAACCTTACGTTCTTATAAAAAAGGTGCATTTTGCTGCATATTAAAAGGATACTTACACGGTTTTGCAGTTTCACCGACGATTTGCTCCCGGTCCTGTGTGGATGTCGGCTTAGTATATAGTACCACTCCATGTCTTCTCGTGGAAGTCGTAAGAGGCGACTAATGGAATAAAGGCTTGTAGTATTGTTAGGCGATGGGCTTGCAACCTGTCCCTGATATATATATTGGTAAATCTTAGCCTGTTTGTGCAAAAAGTGGTTGTAAAGGTCTGTATGTTTTTTTTTATGGCATTGGAATGCAAACGAGCACACTGGACACCTGATGGTAAGTGGAAATGGTGACCCATAGACATTCGCATTCACAAGACCGCAATCCTAAGATTGCTAATGCACTGCCAACCCTGAGGACTAAGATGGAATGCCTCTATGCTAGTAATTTCTCCTGCTGTCTTATCCCCAAACCGGAACAGAACAATGCAAACACTGCTGCTTGGCGGTAAATTAATGGATGTAATTACTTGTTTCCTTGCAAGAAAAGTGAAGTACGAAATCATTAATGTGCGACTCGCACTAAAGACTGCCCGATATTATTTATAATTCGTCTTCTATTATACGCCTTATTTTTGAAAACCTACTTGAAAAATTCGTTGATGTCTAAAGCTTACTATAGGGTTGAGGACTATCGAACAGATAAAAATGCTTATCAAACCAATCTTGGTGGCAGCACTTGGTGAACAGGAGGGGGATACCACAAATGTTATTATTTTTCCATACTCTCTGTCTTTCTACTTCTTAATTATAACTGTAAATGTTCTAACTATAGGAAGTTTGTTAAACATTGCTGTATTTAGAAGAGCGGGTTCTCCTGATACAAGTATCTGAATACTTAATAGGAGATCCCAACCTTATTGTGATGTGCACTTCTATTGTTGAACCAAATAAACTTTTTTTTTTTTTTATATATTTTTTTATCCTCAAGTAAATACCTAAATAATTGAATAATAACGTAGTCATAAAAAAAAATATAAACATTGTATAATTGTCTAGGGGACACGGTTTCTGTAGGAGAATGTATCGAAACTTTTTATGCAGGTTGTCTTGCACCGTCACAGGTAAGTATACTTGTATAATTTCTATTTTTGTTAATATTACTATAACTCAATTGTTTTTGTGAGTTTTGACACATTTTCCTGCTCAACTACGCATTAATATATTTATTTTTTGTTCTATATGAGATTGATTGTTTTAGATAATGCTAGGTTAAATTTATTATTGTATAATATCATAATTCATAAGCAATATTTAAAAAACGACTGACTTGAGTTTCTTGCGGCGTTTCTTCTCAGCAATGGTCTCTTGCGACGCGCTGGTAGATTTTTGATGTGTAAAAGTGCCCGTGCGGCCTACTTACTGAACAAACATCTTTTATCTTTTTTATCTTTTTGCTATTCGTAACTTGGGTAGGGTCAACATAACTGGAACTGACTCACCCTCGGTCAATACTGAGTCTCAATAAATATAATTCACCCAGCTAAATATCCCCATCAAAATTGATGACCACGAGCCCATCTCCCAGATATCCCCTATTAGAGAGTAAGCTATTAATATTCATAAGAAAGTATCTATCAATTAGGATGAGTGCTGATTCACACGATCGATATAGATACGAGATTACAGAGGGGTTTAAGACGCGATATTATATAGAAATTAAGGGGATGTTTTTAGTTTGTACGTTCTTAATTTTTCCCGAGGATTTGGTTGTTATTTGTACTCAGAATTGGGATAGACCAAAAAAAATAACTCATGGTTTTTACATTCTAATTCCATAGATTAGATAATTTTAAGGGAGCTATTTCATTGGTTGTGTATTAGATCCAATAGTTTTGTTTTAATATCTTTATTCATTTAGCAGACATTTATGGATGACATGATTATTTAAAATTTGGGTTGGCATTTGTTAATAAATTATAACAATTAAATGATATCTTATGATAAGAAGTGATTGTAATAGTGTATTAAAACATACAATTTCAAGCGGTTTTCGCCTAACCCGTAAGATACAGCTAGGAGGGTTTCAAGCCGAAAACGAAAGTCAAACAAAGGTTTAAATATACTTTTGTCGAAATATCCGAAACAGATAAATATTTTAAAAACTTAATAAAGCAGAACGGCTTTAAATCCTTATTCCTCGAAATGGTTTTAGAATTACAGTAATTGTAAAAATATGACGTAGGTATGACGTATTGATGATGTATTTACCGTGTGGTTGCCGGGTTAGAATAGTGCCACTCCATGTCTTCCTGTGGATGTCGTAAGAGGCGACTAAGGGAATAAAGGCTTGTAGTACTGTTAGGCGATGGGCTTGCCACCTGTCACTAATACACTGGGAAACATCTTAGCCTACTTGTGCAAAATGTGGTTATAGAATTATCAAGAAGTTTTAAGACTTTTTGGTAATTCTTTTGCTCTGCCTACCCCACTCTGGGAATGAAGGCGTGAGTTTATATAGTTTATGTTTATGTAAAAATATGAACAATCCCAAGTATGACGAATTGATGTCAGTTAAATAAATAAAGCAAAGACGTTAGATGTTAATAAAGAATCGTAAGTGAAATCAATTTTTTATGGTTTAATTTGTAGACTTTATATTTATTTAATAACCGGTATTTAAGCCTTATAGTTAATTACACTAAAACTAGCTTAGAGAAAATAAAAAACAAAAAATAAACTGACTTTAAAAAACAAATGCCACAGCCATCCATCGCCTCGCAATACCTCAGGCACTCACGACGTACACTTCGCCATTGACTCGCAAACACATCGCACTCAGAGGCTGCTGACAGATCTGAGTTAAGTAGCGTTAGTGCTCGCGTGGTGCGTGAATCTATGAGGTGCTAGAAGATTGGCAGTCCTAACCTAACAAACTGCGCCACCAGCTCGGAACAATCCTTATCACCGCGAAGTACGCCGCAGGCCGCAGTCAGTAGGTATTGTCGTGAGATTATTATTTCGGCATGGTGAATCGGCCCTAAATGAATAGTGCCCAGCCGATTACCTATATACCGAGAAGGTATTGTCGGTATACTATCCTCATCGAGTATAATTGAAATACGACTGACAGATATACTGTCAATGACAAGTGCAAACGCTATTATATAGCTTGGAGCCATGCGCTATGTTAATGCGATTAAATTCACCTGGACCTGTATTATGGAAGCCTTTATCGCGGTTGCTAAATCATTAAAGATAAAGACATTTTACACGTCAAGATTCTACCAGCGCTTGACAAGAGGAGACCACTGCTGAGAAGAAACGCCGCAAGAAACTCAGCAGTCAGTCATTTTTTTTAAAATATAATTTAATATTACAATTGTATACTTAGTGGTAATCTATACAATATTCAATTAAAAAATATATCCAATAACCTGCGTAGTTTCCGCATTCTTAAATTTCGCACTCTATTGGTAAGGCAGTAACAGATTTTGTATCCACGTTTGTTCACATCGATAAACACGAGCATAATACGCCCACCTGTGTGGTTTTTTCTACATTACAGACCTTGTTTGTTAATTGTACATTACTACAGAGGCCGGGAAGTAGGAAGTTGCCGGCCGAGTTATATAGACACGAGGGATAGTTACGAGGCTGGCAACACCTTTTCACGGCGAGGTATGTATAGTGCTTTTCTCAAACATATGCAATGAAATAAAAAAAAAACATGTGTGTAATAGGCATTAGCGCGAATATTTTTGGTCCGATAACCATAAAGCCACTGAAAAAAAATTTGCTATTAGACTGTTCATAAACACAGCCGCCATCGTCAACATAAAAATAAAAAAAAAAATACTTCCCGGCCTAGGCCTTCAATTTTGTATGATATTCCTTCACAGCTCTCTCGAGTTGCTCCGCCCGGAACGTGATACTTTGAAGCCCATAATAACTAACATAACGCCAACATTTCATTGCATGTTTGAGAAAAAGTAGTTTACGTCTTTGTCCCTATTTTGACTGTCACCAGTAACCTGTGACTCGATGAGGTAGGGTTAAAGACAGCGCGCTCCGGGTCTACTTCGTTTGTTTTCTATGACAATGGAGTGCCTCTCATGTGTGAATGGTCGATAAGCCAGTAATCAATATTCATTATTAATGGAAATAGAGATCATCGGGTGAATTCATTGTGGGGAAGAAGGTCGTTTGATATTTTACGTTTGTGTTTAACTATCGACTCGCCCTTCGCTTCGCTTCAGTTTATGTGAGACCTTTTTTTTTAAATCCATAATAGGTTTTCGTTTGACCTCAGTCTCACCGAGCGTTGCCCTTAATTTAAGAAAATCAAATTTTATTGGTTTGCAGAATTTCCATTCCCATTTTTTCCCGATCTTAATTAATCCAATCGCAAATTTTCCCATTTGAATTTCGCCCAATTGAAAATTTTTCTACTTACAATTATGTCGAAAAAGGAAGGTAGGTTTAGGTTTTGTTAGTTTTGCAGCATGCCCGAAGGGCCAAACCGCCGCGAAATACCGCGGAGCTCCGTCGACGCTATTAAATTCATTTCTGAAATTGTAAAAATGTGTCAGGGAAAATCGAGCCAGTGAAAAAACACGAATGACCAAAATAAAGATCGGGAAAAATGGGAATGGAAATTCTGCAACCATTAAATTTTGATTTTCGGAAATTATAGCCCACACTCATACTATCTATAATAATCTATATCTATATACAGGGTGTTTGGTAGCGGGTTCGACAAACGAAAATGGGAAATACCTGGGTCCAATTGGAACACATTTGCCATAGTAACCCCTATGCTAAAGTTGATAGTTTTTTTTTAAATATTTTTTTTCCGTTTTTTTGAAAATATCCCAAAATTTTACCTTTAAACCTTCTTAATTACATACCTAAGCAACTGAAACCGCCCAATTTTTTTTTAAATCATGCTCTGATAATGGTTTTATTTTAAAACAAAACCAAAACCCATAGGTAGTGCTTTAAAAAAAAAATATGGGCCCTTAAAGCTATGACAAAATGAGAAAAATAAAATGACATTAAAGTTTCGCAAAGTATAAAAAAAAAATCAAAAGTCATAGACGATTTCAAATTAATTAAAAAACTTCTTTGGTTAATACTCTTCACAACGATATGCCATTTAAAAGAAAAAACACAGAAAAAAAAAATACGCAGTACATTGAAATTTCCTCACGAAGATTTATTAAAGAAATCACTTATACCACGGTTATGAATATTGGTGAATACGTTAGAGTTAATAATCGCTGGTAAATTACCATTAATAAAAAACATTTTAAGAGTAATAATAAAATTAAAACCAAACACTTTTTTAAATTTTGATCACAAAATTTAAAAAATTCTTTGAGCTTCACGGGCGTTATTGCGAGCTCGACCATACGCTAAAATAATATCAGCGTACTCTTCATTGGTAAATGGTGTACGTTCACCCATTGTAATGAAAGTTTCAAAAACCAATACAAATCAACGTGTTTTTCTACAAGTTTTCTGTTTGAAAAAAAATTACAATTTGCCGCCTTTAAAAAAAAAAGTGTACTTTTCTTTTAAAGAACTACAAGCTATTTAAGACACAGATTAAAAAGCTTATTTAGCTTAATGTTTTTTTCAAATCAATGTGGCAAATGCGACGAAAATGTACGGAATGTATTCCTGATCAAGTGATCACAAAATTTAAAAAAGTGTTTTGTTTAGCGTATGGTCGAGCTCGCAATAACGCCCGTGAAGCTCAAAGAATTTTTTAAATTTTGTGATCAAAATTTAAAAATGTGTTTTGTTTTCAATTTTATTATTACTCTTAAAATGTTTTTTATTAATAGTAATTTACCAGCGATTATTAACTGTAACGTATTCAACAATATTCATAACCGTGGTATAAGTGATTTCTTTAATAAATCTTCGTGAGGAAATTTCAATGTACTGCGTTTTTTTTTTTCTGTGTTTTTTCTTTTAAATGGCATATCGTTGTGAAGAATATTAACCAGAGAAGTTTTTTAATCAATTTGAAATCGTCTATGATTTTTGATTTTTTTTTTATACTTGGCGAAACTTTAATGTCATTTTATTTTTCTCATTTTGTCATAGCTTTAAGGGCCCATATTTTTTTTTTAAAGCACTACTTATGGGTTTTGGTTTTGTTTTAAAATAAAACCATTAACAGAGCATGATTTAAAAAAAAATGGGCGGTTTCAGTTGCTTAGGTATGTAATTAAGAAGGTTTAAAGGTAAAATTTTGGGATATTTTCAAAAAAACGGAAAAAAAAATATTAAAAAAAAACTATCAACTTTAGCATAGGGGTTACTATGGCAAATGTGTTCCAATTGGACCCAGGTATTTCCCATTTTCGTTTGTCGAACCCGCTACCAAACACCCTGTATATATAAAATAATTAATTTTAATTTAAATAAGTTCGTTTTTATTTACATCTTTAATATTTGAGTAGCTTAGTTTAATTTTAAATAAATACCTATGTATAAATGAACCCCTATTTCTCCTGGACACGCTATAACTTGAGGACGGCTGAACCGATTTGGCTGTTTTTTTTTTATTGTGTTCCTCATTGTCAAAACAAGGTTGAAATGAATGAAAATACTTTATTAAAGATACTACCGGGAAAGTCAATTTTTTTTTAGCGAAGCGATGCCGCTGGCGTGCCAATGTAAAGATAAAGAGAACACAGCCGAACGATGATTTCTGTATGCTACATGTTTTTAAAATGCGTACTTTTTTGAACCGGAAATCTTTTAGACTTGCGCTTTTTTTATTTGTAGCATTTTAACGCTTTATGAACACTACGTAAAATTGAACTTTCTAACCCACCATGGAATTGTGTCACTAATTCAATCATTTTCAATTAGGTGTAAACATGGATGCAATGTCGGCTTAATTTGCATAACTATGCTTTGCCATTAATAAATCAAATCATAAGAATTATAAAACTGAATGCTGCGACAGTACAGTTGACTACAAAGACATACTTTTCACCTTATTGCATTATAGTAAGGTCTAAAATTGCATACATCTCTTTGAAGTCGACTATAGTATGGTGGTTAATTGTACAAGTTTAAAATGAAATACATTTTGTTATTTCAGTCATAGTTATTATAAAACACCACAGTAAGGTAAAAACATAACTCTAATACGAAAAAATAGAAACCAATCCAAAAAAATAATACCACAAAATCGCATTAAAAACTTGATAAGATTAGCAGCATTACGTTTAAAAAGGTATCAAATAAACGGAAGTTTATTCGAAAAAAAGCTTTTTCAGGTAAAATTACGTCGGGTAAGGAAAACCGTTTTTCCCGGATTCGCAACACCATCAATTATTAAGGTATAACTAGAAAATCTGTTTTTTCCACCCTTATTTTCCGGTAGTCTTTATTTATTCCGTAATTCGCCTTCGCCGTAAAATTACTCGTGTAACAATGTTGTTTCTTTTCCAATTTAACTATCCAATGAGAGATCAGCTTTAAACGACCATACGATTAAAATAATTAATGTTGGCGATGGTAAGGGTAGGATTCATTAAGGGGCTACCATGATGGGCAGATGAACTTCGATCTGAAGCTCTAAACTTTGCATTAACATTGCTGTTCTAAAGTCTAGCTGTCATCTCAATTTTTCTTTTACTAAAGTCACTGATATCGAGATTTATGCCATCAAAGTTTGACTTTTTATTGTAAAAAAGTAGTTTTTTTGCCTTTATTTCTATATTTTTCACTTTATAAAAAAACCTTCGATGATTTATTAGATATATCCATGCAGAATATTTAGATGTAGATTCCACATCAATTTACGCCAAGATGAAAAATTATATCCAATTTTGTGTTTTATAGTCATGTTTTTTTTAAAATGAATAATTTGATAATATTTTTTCATAAATTTACATTCAGTTTTGAATGTGTTATAAGAACTTAAACTTCATCAAAAAGGTCTGATATAGGCCTGGTAGCCCTTAAAGTGGTACTAGGTATCAATGCAATGAAACAGCGTCACAGTGACATTATAAAACAATTTGTTTGAAAATACTTACGACTTCAATCATAACGTCACTGTGACAACGTTCTATGGTGGTTCAGGGTTCCATTGGGCAAAAAGTAAATCTGGAGCATAGCCTTATTCGAAAATCAACCGTGTACACTGGTACAAAAAGATTAGAGGCAAAGGAGATGAAGAATGTTTAGAGGCTGTTGAAAAGTGGTCTAGAAAAAATAGCGAATGAACAAGCGCTGAACAAAAGAGAAGACGAATTTTCTGTCAACGATAGCAAATAGAAGAGGAATACACATACATACATACATACATAAATTCACGCCTTCATTCCCAGAGTGGGGTAGGCAGAGCTAAAGAATTACCAACAAGTCTTAAAACTTCTTGATAATTCTGTAACCACAATTTGCACAAGTAGGCTAAGATGTTACCCAGTGTATTAGCGACAGGTGGCAAGCCCATCGCCTAACAGTACTACAAGCCTTTATTCCCTTAGTCGCCTCTTACGACATCCACGGGAAGACATGGAGTGGCACTATTCTAACCCGGCAACCACACAGCAAGCAACCACACAGCAAAAGAAGAGAGAGAAGAGGAATAATAATAAGATATATGTAAAGACTCATCCTTTACCTTCAAAACAACGTAGAAGGAAAGTAAGAAGGAAGAAGAGGTAACGAAAGATCAAGGAAATAAATTATTACATACATAAACTCACGCCTTCATTCCCAGAGTGGGGTAGGCAGAGCTAAAGAATTACCAACAAGCCTTAAAACTTCTTGATAATTCTGTAACCACAGAGGAAATTATTTTGAGCATGCAAATATATGAGACGGTGTATGTTGCGTCTTACCAGAAAGTCAAGCAGTTGACATGAGACGGTAGTGGTAGCCAATCACTCAAATTACCTCGTAAATAAAGAAAAAGATAATGGTAGGATCTCATGCGTTTGTATAAGTGCACGGTGCGGTGGCGCATCATACCAAGGCCCGGTAGGTACTGCACCGTGGTCATGTGGACAACGGGGTTATTATGACATAGCTATGCAATTCATTTTACGACGAGCCACTGTGTTTCGTCTAGAACAAGCTAGGTGGACAAAAGTCATTAGCAGATTACTACTAATGAGTAATTAGATATGATAAATAACATCCTTAAACCCCCATATTAACGAATGGTTTATGTCTAATTGTCTAATGTTATTAGTAATGAGATGCTAAAGTCATTACATTATTTTATCACTTGCATTTCTGTGAACTGTTTAACAACATCTCTTGTGATTATACTGTTTTTTTTTTAAAGTGTTAGTGATGGATCTTATATATGAAGGTAAGTCCTATATGATTTTTATTTAAACAAGTCTCAATAACCGTTACGATTATACAAAAATTGGCTTTAAAAATATGTCGAAATACTGAGTATTTATTCTAAGTTTTTTAACTTTGATAGAGTGGGAAATACCTTACACCGCTTTACACACCCCTGGATTTTTGATATTATATAGATTCATTCCTCCTATTTACCTTTCTGTACTTTTTATTTAGCAGAAATGAGTAGAACAATTTTTTTTTGATTTTTTTCAGAACATCTGTATTCCGTACCAAAGATATGGAACTATTTGAAGAATGGTTGAAAAAAGGGAAAAATGAAAGAAATAGTCATCTTTATAGCTACGTGTCAACCAAATATTTATTTATTATGATAATTATACAATTTTATATGAAAAACATTTTTTTTACTAAATGAGCCCCCTTTTTTCTTTATTAACAAAGTAAATTGTTTTTAATTTTCAATTAGTTATTAATGAATCTAAAACAACCCAAAAACATAGAAAAATAATATTGTCCACCTAGCTTGTTCTAGACGAAACACTGTGCGAGCGTAAAGGACTCAGTTATAGCAGTTGCATAGCTCTGTCCTTTTCTCTCAGCGTAAACTAACCTGCATAGCTATGTCATAATAACTTTCCAGGAACCACCTTATTCTTGACAGAGTTATATGAGTCCTATAGCTCTTTATTTTCTCTCTTTATCTCTCTATTAAGATTTTGGTGTGTTTTCTTTAATGCTAGACTAAGTAGTAGGGCAAACCTTGGCTAATTGGTGATAGTTAGGTTTATTGACAATGTAATATTATGTATGTATCAAATTATTTTGGAATTATTATTATGTAAAAGAAAATGAATTTACCTACCATTGTTTAAATACTTAATTTATGGAAAACCTATTGTATGAATTTACTAAGCATTTATTTTGGCATGTGAAAAAGTAGGTAATTCGGTGATATTCAGGTTATTTGGTGATACAATCAGGTTAAACTGTGGTGTATTACAATTATAATATCCTCTGTTATGGTACAGGAGTGCAACCTCATGATGATGGCGGCAGCTATAGGCTTCCAAAGTTCTCCAAAGAATATAACACTTTTTTACAGCTTTATAAATACATACAAAACATCAATTACACCTCGCATCAACTCATCTAAGAATGTAGGTCAGGTCCAATTAATTTGCCATTTAATTTTGGTTTTTTAATTTTTGTGTGTTCGTTCGGATTTTCGCCCTAAGCTATCATAATGAATGCAAGCCGCGCTATCTACTGAAAAATAGTACCATCTATAAAAAGTTTAGATACACACTATCACCGAATAACTGCGTATCACCGAATAGCCAAGGTTTGCCTTACCATTATAATTTTAAATATATAAAAAAAAATGACTGACTGCTGAATTTCTTGCGGCGTTTCTTCTCAGCAGTGGTCTCCTCTTGTGAAACGCTGGTAGATTCTTGACTTGTAAAAGAGCCCGTGCTGCCTACTTACTGAATAAATGTCTTTATCTTATCTTTATCTTATCTATTCGATTAACTGACTGTAACTTGTGTGTTTATCCCTCTTTCTGCGGTTTTAATTAATTTAACGTCTTTTATTTCAAATAATTTTGACCAATATCGCTTCTCCTACTTAGTTTAATTAGAAAAATCTTAAAGTAAATATTGTTCCTCTCAAGATATTTCCTTCACTACAAAGAGGGATTAAAGGAAATCTTCCGTTTGGATTTAACGGGATTAGCCCGAGTTTAACGTGTATTTTTTATTGCGTTATCTTTACATTTAAAACAAGTAAAAAAAATGTCACTTGTTTATTGTATTTCAAACCTGGTAATATTGAGGAACTTTAAAAAAAACACATTTTTGTGTGCTATCACGAAATTATTTGTCTATACCACAGTTCCGAAGAGTCATAATTCCGTATTTTAAACAACCATATAAGTATTGTCTCTTATTGGTGTATTTAAATGTATTTATTGCACTATATTACCAAGATGAGAGCTCTTTTCTAATAATTTGAAACTCTTTATTTTTTTTATAAATGGACACTTATACGCCATATTTCATTTCATTCATTTCATTTATTCGCCAAAAATTTCGCCAAACTGCTGGCTGGTCTGTTGACGAAGAGTGCGCTCACAATCAAGTTAAACCATTTATGTGTTATACCTACTTATACAAGCCAAACTAAGCACCAAGTTAAAATAATACTAAGTGCAAGTAAAGTCACCCAATAAAAATGCCGAGCACACTCCAAACCTTGTCATTGTGACTGCCATTGTCATTGTCACACTTGTCATTTGATGCTCAGTTTGAAGCCCAATATGGAAGCCATTTGCAACGTTAAAAGATGGCGGACGTGTAATTTGTTTTAGACTTTAATTTTTGGGTAATTAGGTGTTCAAAGTTCTTTTCTGATAGTGATTTGTACTTTTTATGCCTTTGTGTCGCACAGTGATTGAAGACTTGGACTTATTTCGTGTATCTAGCATCTTTCTTCTCGTTTCAAGTGGACTCGCAGTGGTGCAGAGGTTAAAACTATCTTGACCTCTGACCTACAAATCACCGTACAACGTTGCCCCCAATCTTCCTAGAGAAGATTGGATTGTGTTTTATTGCTATATTGATTTATACTCATATAAACCTTGACACTGGCGAAATCACTCCACGTGGAAACGCCATAATATCCCTGCGGTAGTAGCTGTTCAAGTCGCCGAGGGGGCAAAAAAAAAAAAAAAAGCCCAATATGACAATGCAGACCAAATTGCACAATTTATATGTGCACGTTGTCTTTAAGTGCGTAGCTGTCGTCCCTAAGCGTTTCCGTAGTGTGCGTTTCAATATGCGTTATAAATACGACACATGCACAGATTAAATAGATTATACTTGTGAATTTCACTGAATATTAAATAAAATAACGACTTTTTTTTTTCAGTTTTATTTGTGAAACATAGGTATTAAGGATGGTACAGTCTTAAGATTATTTATCACTATGTTCAGCCATTAGGCATACAAAATATGTTCTATGAAATTACACCCTGATATTAATACTAAATTTATTGTCCTAGTTATAATTAAAGCAGGTATTTTACCTGTGGGAGGACCTTGTGCAGGGTCCGTCCGGGTTGGTACCACTATCTTATCTATTAACCTACCGCCAAGCAGCAGTGTTCGCATTGTTGTGTTCCGGTTTGGGGATAAGACAGCCGGTGAAATGACTAGCATAGAGGCATTCCATCTTAGTCCTCAGGGTTGGCAACGCATTCGCAGTCTTGTGAATGCGAATGTCTATGGGTCACAGTTTCCACTTACCATCAGGTGGCCTGTGTGCTCGTTTGCCTTCCCATGTCATAAAAAAAAAAAAAAAAAAGGTACTCGTTTATGGAATAAAATGCCTTTTGATAATGGCGTTCTCAACTTAGCTTCTGTAAGGGGCTTCTTATATGTTTTTTTTATAATCGGACACATTCTCTTTGCTATTTTATATAGAGTTTTCACTGTACGCCACTTTACGATTTCTTAGACTCAGACTTGAGGTTATCTAGACTTCTTGAGATTGCGTTTTTTATTAATACAAAGCCTTTGTACCCCAATTTTATTTTGGTTATTAAGAATTTATCGCGCCTGCGCCGAATTGCCGGCGACGTCCCCCGAGAAATCACGGGTTTCTGGAACCTTCGGTCCGGTTGTTTTGCCGGCCGGTAATTACAATTTGTGGACAATGCTTGTTTACTAGATTCTGCGAATTTGTTTGCTTGTTTTTTTTTTATTGTGGGATACTACAACCATCTTAGTCCTCGGGGTTCGCAATACAGCTAGTTTTTTTTTGTATTAAAACATCGAGTGACGTATTTATTATTGGATAGTTTTTAATCATTACCCTGATCTCTTACAGACAAAGCTACTATACAGCTGTATAAGTTATAAAAATCTGCAAGCACATATTGCTAACTTCAAAGGAAAGTTTCGACTAAGTACATGCCAACTAAAAATATTCTAAGACAGCAACAAATAACATGCATGGACAAATGCTGCAGTTTAATTGTTATTATGAGTGAAATATTGAAACCATCTTCTATTTTATTTATTTTATTTCATAATATGGCTTCTATCCTACGCCACAGTCACGTATTCTTCTTAGTATTTTCATGGTGGGGCATTATCCATATAGTTAGTAGACGACGCGCAGGCCTAGTTGGTAGTGACCCTGGCTACGAAGCTAGCGGTCTTGGGTTCAAATCCCGGTAAGGCAGCAAGCATGTATTTAAGTATATATTTCTCTATACAAGTATTTATATCGTTGTCTAGTTCCCATAGTACAAGCCTAGAGCTTAGTTTGGGACTTGATCAATTGGTGTGACATTGTCCCATGTTTTTTTTTTGTTTGGAATCTATCATCAGAAAAACTGTTCTGCAGAAACTCAATCAGTAATTATAAGATCTACAAAAACAAGACGTTATGTAAGATGAAAGACTAAACTAGTCTATATTTACAGAAAATATACCTAGGAAATTGATAGTTTTGAAATTAGGAGACCCTTTCAAAAAGTGCATCTATCCCGGATTTACCCTGTCATTTTTATTTTACTCGGATAGCAGATAACACAGCTTCCTACGTTACTTGTTTTATCAAGACCCGGCGAAGAAAAATGCAAAAAATATAATCGTAACAAGAGATCCACTGGGACTAAGAACGTCCAAACTGACATCTGGCTGCATTACGAATGCAAACTCGGGAAGATCTTAGACGAAGTTGATGAGTTGACACTTCTGAGGAAAATACAAATGATTGACGATAATAATTTTCACGATTAAATAAAGAAATAAACTTAAAACAGCTTACAGTTTAAAGGCGATATTTTATTTTGAAGACTGTAGAATCTGAGAAAAAAAAACGTGACTTTAATCAGGTTTATCATGGTAGCACAAAGTTCAGTAAAATTATACATTTTACCTTGCAAAAGGTCGGTGAACACTTTGTTTTGTGCGTAGGGGATACAAATAGGAGACGACCTTCGCCCAGCTGTTTATTCGGTAAAAAGTATTTTATATCAAATTTAATATGGTAAGTAATATATAGCGAATAGGTTGGCTGAAAAAATTCAGTCCCGAGGGCCGGGGGTTTCACTGGAAGTGAGCAAAATCTGTGACACCGTACTTTTGAAATTACGAGCGATAGAAAATTTAAAGACGAGTGGTCAAAACCATTCGTTTTCTAGTCTACCGCGCATTTAGTCTTGTTAATTTAACGCAATTTGGCTGTAAACTCCAATATTTTGAAAAAAAAATAATGTTTTATTTAAATTGAAATCGGGCTTTTATTTATTGATAAGATTTTTTTTATAAAAAAAAAGTTCCCAAACTAGGACAGCCTGTATCTTGGCCAACCATATAATTTTAAAAGTAGGTATAAGTTATTGCTCTAACTTTTAGCTAAAAAAGCTGCCAGCTTTTAGCCTAAAAAAGTAGTAGAAAATTAACCAACAGTAGAAAAAAACCATTTAGGTAACACACTAAATTAATATAAATGAATTAACATAATAGCGTCCTCAATTTATATTCACTATCGAAGATACCATCGGTATTGAGGTACTTCTTTTCCAAAAATATGCTAGCTTTTAATTTCTCCTTATCCTTGTTTATTTGTTATATCACATTTTTAATGCACATTTCTACATTAACAAAGAAATGGTATCATTATATGAAATCGTTGAATGTGGTCTGTCTGCTACCAGCTGACAGTCCAGTGACTGGAATCATTACTAAGCAGGTCCAGTAGCTGCTCGCTCTGCGTGTAATCCTATCAACCCACTAATTTGCGTTCGACCGAGAGGGAACGGATACCATTGTTTAGGTACTACAATACTGACCGTTTGCTGGCTACCTAGATATAGACCTGTGAGTTGCTTAACATTTACGTAACGTAAACGAATTTCGAAAACTGACGAATTATGAGGAATTCGACCGTCTGACAGCTCGGCTGCATTAAGCTAAATTCAAGTAAGTCTATTTCGCCAAATTTTACAGGAAAGCAAAAAAACGTTTTTTGGCTATAATTTTTTTTTTTTTTTATAGCATGGGAAGGGAAACGAGCACTCAGGCCACTTAATGGTAAGTGGAAACTGTGACCCATAGACATTCGCATTCACAAGACTGCAAATGCGTTGCCAACCCTGAGGACTAAGGTGAAATGCCTCTATGCTAGTCATTTCACCGGCTGTCTTATCCCCAAACCGGAACACAACGATGCGAACACTGCTGCTTGGCGGTAGTTTAATGGATAAGATGGTGGTACCAACCCGGACGGACCCTGCACAAGGTCCTCCCACAAGTAAATTCGATTATCTCCGATATTAATAGGCCGTACGATGTAATTTTATGAAATCGTATAGATAATAATGTTCTTTGATATAATTCAGCATCTCCCTTATTTCATTAATGCGAGGGGAAATTGGTTAGCTTAGATTTATAGACAAAAATGTACTAAAATTTAACGCCTCCCGAAGTTTATGAACCAAAATATTTGAAAAAATAAAAAATAAATCATTTAAAGATAATTATTTAAATTCTACGGGAACAGTAATATTAAGTTGTCAAATATTACAGTTTTAAAAATGTGCGTGCATGACTCGATGTATGAATGTTGAAGAAGCGAAGGAAATTTGTCAGGATCGTAGCAAGTGGAAAGAAGTGGTCGCTGCCTACCCCTGTGGGAAACAGGCGTGATTTAATGTATGTATGTATGTAAAAATGTAGGCTAGTCAAAATGAAACTTATTGCATAAAAAAACATAATTATTATTTTAAATACGGAACCCTCGGTACGCGAGTGCGACTCACACTTGACCAATTTTGGGCTGTAATTGTTGTGGTATTTATCAAATTGTTTGTAAAATCACTTATGTTTTCCTGACTTTGTTTATTAAATATTGCACATTGAATCAAAAAGCGTCCTATATTACTAAACCGCGATTAGAATACACTTCGGAAGTAACGTCAGCACGCTGTCATTGCATATAAATGACAATTACTAATGGTGGATATAATATGTAATACTATAAAGTGCTAATCTCTTACTTGTCTTACTCTTCTAAACTAACTGTTTCACAATCTGCTAAAAACCGAAAAATCCAACCAGTGCGAGGAGCTTTACTCCTCAGAAATAACCATAAACCTAAATGCCACAGCACACACTAAACTCTCCAACCCCCCTACCGCCCTTTTGGATACCAATAACTTGAAGGCCCAAAGGTACTTTAGGACGGACCCTAACACCGCAAATGCCGAAATACATTCTAGGTACAATATCTACACGTCTACATGGTAAAATTCAAATTCCACTGCAGAGCAAGGCCCTAGTGAGCAGTTAACGGGTTGACTTGCAATAGTTCTGTTTTACTGGTGTTGTGTGGTACAAGCGACGAGAGGATTTGTATCTATCGTTTTTTAGGGTTCTGTAGTCAAACTAGGAACACATATAGTTTAGCCATGACCAAATCAGGTTACATTTGGTAGGATGGTGCAATGATTTTTTTATTTGGGTTATTTTCAGAGGGCATATTAGGAAATTAAAAAAAAAGTGTTGCCCTTATGAAGATCTCAAATATATTTTTGTTATTGTTATAAAATAAATAGTACCTAGTTTTGAATTTATTCATGAAAGAAGACAAAAATTGACAATAAACTCCCTGATCTCCGAAACTACAGAGCCTAAAATTTTGAAAAATATAAAATTATAGTTCTTTGCTTGTAGATTACAGGAAAACCTACAAGAATTCTATCAACAAAAAAAATACGTATGTACGAAACCTTCTCTAGTTCAACTCGCTCTTGGCCGCTTTTGATAAACACTATACTTACGCGTGTAAAACTACGGGGTAAAACCTCGTACAAACATAATGTTAGAGTAAAATAAACTGGTCATACCACAGAGTCAGTCATATTGAAGTTTAAAATACGTGTAATAATATATTAGTTGAAATAATATATTGAAGCTGCATCAATATCTTCTATTATACGTGACCATGTAGGTCGATTACCTTCTTTTGTCATAGGTGTCGATTGTCAATTGTCATAATAGATGTTAACCATAATGTTCCGTCCTTATAATATTTAATTTCCACAATGTATAGACTGTTCTTAAACATTTCAGTTAGGTATATATTTTTTATTTGTAATAAACTCTAGTGACCGGTAAGTGCCAAGGCTGATCTTCTAGCATTTTTATAGAAATCTGCGACAATTATATCAAGTAATTATTGGGACAATCGATTAGAAGGATAAAAAACACGTTATGTCAAGTAAACACTAACCTTATAACAAATAAAATTACGATTACAAACGTAATGGCAAAAATTATAGAAGCTGACCGAGGTTCAAATCGCTTCTGACTCGTTAAAAACGTGACGCAGTAAATGCGTCACATGCATAAACGTTGCGTCAGCTTAATAAAATTAAAGCTTGAGCGTAAATATGACTGAATGCCCACCCGTGGCTACTGACGCTATAAAGCTCCTAACTTGGACCAACAATTTGAAGATAATGTTAAATTGAACATTGCCCAGTGTTACGCATACAGATCAGTTTCGTAGAAGCTAGCAATACATGAACACTCGTAACTAGATCCAGCTGCTAGGCAATTGAAGCGATTCAGTAATTGGCGAGGAGTAAGCGTTACACAGACATCTTACTCTACTGCACTCTATCACGTCACTGGAATTTATTTTATTTATTGGTATTCAGGACAACAACAGTCGTAAATATACTTATTACATAGTGTTAGTTACATAAAAGAAGGCCAATGACAGTTACCCATCAGTTACTAAATTAAAGTTGAAGAAGCGAAAGTTTGTCAAGATCGTAGCAGTGTAAAGAAGTGGTCTCTGCCTACCCCTCTGGGAAACAGGCGTGATTTAATGTATTTATGTATGTATGTATGTAGTAAATTAAAGAGTACACAAACATAGTTAAAATGTAAACTCATGAAAAATACTAAAACAAACAAGATACAAAAGTTTTTTTACGAATGCGAATGCTTTGCGTTGCACGGAGGCCCAAGACGAATGGAAAATAATAATGATATTAAATTATTCATATACTCGTACCTGCCCAAAAATAGTACCCATTCATTCAATTAAATTGTAAAGTACTTTTAAATACATACATACATACATAAACTCACGCCTTCATTCCCAAAGTGGGGTAGGCAGAGCTTAAGAATTATCAACAACTTTTAAAACTTGTTGATAATTCTGTAACCACACTTTGCACAATCAGGCTAAGATGTTTAATAGAGTATAAGTGACAGGTTACAAGCCCATCGCCTAACTGTACTACAAGCCTTTATCCCCTTAGTCGCCTCTTACGACATCCACGGGAAGAAATGGAGTGGTACTATTCTAACCCGGCAACCACACGGCGGAGGGATATTATTAATAGATTATAAAGAAAAGGGTTTAAATATTACAGGAGAGTACTACGCTAACATTTTACGCCAATTACGGGAAGCAATCAAAGAGAAGAGGAGGGGAAAATTGACCAGAGGAGTGCTGCTTCTTCATGACAACGCCCCTGTGCATACTGCTCATGTTGCCAAGGCTGCTGTTCTTGAATCTGGGTTCGAAACAATTACTCACCCGCCGTACAGTCCAGAATTGGCCCCCAGCAACTACTTTTTGTTTCCCAACCTTAAAAAGGATCTTCGTGGACATCGATTTGCTAATGATGAAGCGTTGAAGGCAATTACGGTGGTGGAGCATTTTGACACCAAAGACAAAAAAAATTTTTTTGAGGGGTTAAAAAAACTAATTGACAGATCTTATAAGTGTATTTAGCATAGGGGGGGAATATATAGAAAAATAAAAATAAAACACTAATCGTATGCTTTTGTTTTCCTTCTCATACCGAGAATTTATTGAACGCCCCTCGTACAAGGCACATTTAAAAGTAACTAAAGAAATATTGAATATTTTGATATAATTAAAATAACGATTATAAGAATCACAATTTCGAGAAATATATAAAGTTCTATAAAGGAGTATATGAATTAGTTTTTTTTTGCGTTAATCACGATTTGGCCAACGTAAAATTGATCTTATTTACAAGTTTTGGACTGTAGGTGTGAAAATTTTAAATTTGTAACAAATAAAATTGGTCTCTAATAAGACGTTGAGATTGTAATGAATGTACACTTATTTGCTTAGACAAAGCGCCACGACTCGTATGTACAAGCCTATAGCAAAGGTCCTTATGAAAACTCTTCTGTGTTTTCTGAATACTATTAATATAAATAAGATACACAAGATTCCAAACCGTAGACGCATATTCTAATTGAGATCGAACAAAATAATTGTAAAGTGTATCCGGCTGGTGTGGCTTAGAATTGTGCCACTCCGTGTCTTCCCGTGGAAGTCGTAAGAGGCGACTAAGGGAGTAAGGGCTTGTAGTACTCATAGGCGATGGGCTTGCTACCTGTCACTAATATACACTGTTAAACATCTTAGCCTCATTGTGCAAATTGTGGTTACAGTTATCAACAAGTTTTTGGTAATTCTGTAGCTCTGCCTACCCCACTCTGGGAATGAAAGCATGAAGGTATGAATGTATGTAATTTCCATGAATAAAGTCACGATATCTCCCTTAGTCGCCTCTTACGACATCCACGGGAAGAAATGGAGTGGTACTATTCTAACCCGGCAACCACACTACTTTTAACCCGTCGAGCGATATGTCAAAATTGATGTACATCAAAATTAAACTTTATGTCAAATGAATAAGTCACGTAATGTCAAAAAATCTACGCACACATGTTGTGCGTAGGACACCTGAGGGGTTAAATTCATATACATAATTCTATTGGGGAAATGAATGATCTTTTCTTTTAATTTGTCATATGTCTACACTATTATGAATTCTCTTTTATTTTACACAAGAAAGATAAAACAAAATACACGAATAATTTTAAAGCTTCTATCGTACTTCTCGCTCAAATAACTTTAATTACAACTTTTCATTAAAGCCTGCAATCCCAGCCTATTATGAACTTAAAGCCAAGAACTAAGAGCCGCCATTTTGTGGTGGAATGATTATTTAATACCCCCCCTACAATCTTGGTATGAGCTAGACAATGTGAAGCCCCGGAGGATTTGTTCACTTTTCAGAAATTGCCTTACTTTGCGAATGTCTCTGCACAGGAGTGAAGAAGAATTATAGGTGGTATTTATTTATTTCTAATTTATTGCACAAAAATACCACCGCCGTTTGTCGTGTGGTTGCCGGCTTAGAATTGTGCGACTCCATGTCTTCCCGTGGAAGTCGTAAGAGGCGACTAAGGGAATAAAGGCTTGTAGTAGTTAGGCGATGGGCTTGCAACCTATCACTAATATACACTGTTAAAAATCTTAGCCTAATTGTGCAAATTGTGGTTACAGAGAGAGTTATCAACAAGTTTTTAGAGTTGTTGGTAATTCTGTAGCTCTGCCTACCCCACTGTAGGAATGAAGGCGTGAAGGTATTTTGCAATAACTTCGTGAAAACAGCTTAAAAACAAATTAACTAAATAACACTGACACATTTCATGCCTGTGCGTTTGTCACATACAAATAAACAGACACACGGATACGAACAAAGACTTAGATACAAAAATATCATATTATTATTTTGTAAATATGTGCTACTTGTTTCTGTAGGATAACTTGGTTGACTAGTAGATTTCCTAATCAAGAATGATTAGGTTATTAAATACATACTTTAAACCAATAACAGCCCCATTTCACGTCGGGGGATGCATAAAGAAGCATTTGTAAAATGCCTCCTCCAAGTTTCTAGCTCCCCTTTATCGCATTACACTGCACTCCTTTGTGCATTATTGTTCCTCAGGCAAATCTTCCCGTTTCTTTGTATCTTCCCTAAGCCCCACACAGCTATAATTTCGAAACGGGTTGCGTTTGCCAAATTTTTACATATTTATATGCTGGGATATGTTGCGAAGCTTGGAAACTTTGTTGGTTTTCGAGAACAAAGTTAAAATGTATAGTAAAACTAATGGTCTGCAATTTAAATAAAATATGTCGCCGCCTTACGTAACCTGTCGCCAAGCAGCAGACTTTTGACATCATTCTGTTTATTTATTAAAAATAATCACACAACATAACAGTATAATACACCAGCACTATGAATTACATACTAAATAGAAATTAACAAAGACAATCATACATACATAAACTCATGCCTTCGTTCCTAGAGTGGGGTAGGCAGAGCTACAGAATTACCTACAACTAGGGCTCGGAAACTTTATTTAAAATAACGTTTTTAACGGTTCTTTATACAACATTTTGTTCGGAAATAAGACAATCAAATTAATAATAAAAGCATAATCATTGGCATGATATTATAGATATTAAGAAAATATTATTTACACGGAAAAAAGGCGGGCATCCATCTTCTCCCATAACTTCAAACATTCAATACACTGAACCAACCAACTCTAAGCAACTCCATCCACTGTCAAACACATCACAAACTGGGGCAGACTCTATAAGCGTGTTCACCAAATGCAAGGCGAGAACCAGTCGTGACTTGGTGTGAGCTAGGGTACGCGTCGCAGGCGCCGCCAGCAGGTGCTCATTTTTTAACCCCCCATTCTAGACTCCTTTTCAATTATCTATAAAATAAATTTCATATTTTTTTACGACAAAAAAATACGGGCAAGCAAGTTTTATAACTATGCCAAATTTTAAGTTGATAGCATTTATATGTACTGAGAAAACCTGCTGTGACATACAGACAGACAAACAGAGACACAACGAAACCTCACCTTCCTTTTTTACCATTTTGGTAAGGCACCCTAAAAATCAGTAACAACACTGGTAAATTGTTCAATTTTAATGTCCGTAAATTCATCCGCTAATCGTGTTAAGGCGTGTAACATTTTATTCGCCCGTTCTTAAGCATTTTTAACTTAGATATTTACAACTGAAATTCTTTAAGCCCGCATTTAAAAACTAAAACCATTTTAGCCGCAAACCGAGCTCAGCTCGTAAAGCAATTCTCATAAAATAAGCTTTTTCTCACGTCTCACTATTAGCATTACTCTTTTAATATCAAACTTAGCGTATTTTAGAAATGTAAATAAACTGATGTTTACTTTTTGTGTTTGTGTTTATTTTTGAGCTTATGATATTCAACAATGAAATGCTGACACTTTAAATAAATAATGTATGATTTGCCAGCATTTTATTTCACTGACGATAATCTAATATACTAATTGATTGACTGCACTCTTACCTTACAATAATTCCCAAAAAAAAAAAAAAATTACAATATGAGTGTACGGTAGAATTAGGTATTACTAAGTTTCTGTAGTTTTTTTTTATGGCATAAAGAAAGCCAACGAGCTCACAGGCCACCTAAAGGTAAGTGGAAACTGTGACCTATAGACATTCCTATTCACAAGACTGCAATCCTAAGTCTGCAAATGCACTGCCAACCCTGAGGGGTAAGATGGAATGCCTCTATGCTAGTCATTTCACCGGCTTTCTTATCTCCAAACCAGAACACAACAATGCGAACACTGCTGCTTGGCGGTAGGTTAATTGATAAGATGGTGGTCGCAATCCGGACGGACCCCGCAAAAGGTCCTACCACCCGCAAAATAATAAGACAAACTTTAAAGCGCAATAACACCACGTAGCTATCTCAAACATGAATACAACTTAGTCACCGTCATCTGGTAACATGGTTTCCTAAACTTTTCACTTAGTAAAGAAATTGAGTTTTTGTAGCGAGTTGAGGGTAGTTCGAGAGATTTGTTACGGGACATATTTTAGCGCCCATGGGGATAAAGTTAGTAATGTTCCTGATTGCATTACTGACCCGGGGCTGTAAATAACATGGATGTAGAGCGAGGGATTTAAGCTATAGGGGAAATTGTTTCAGATTGTATATGCCTTATCGAATTTTATTCTTCACATGTAGCTAATTTATTTATTTACTGACTAGCTATTCTAACCTGGTGTCTGGTAAAATTTCTTAAAAAAATTCTAACGCTCTCGTAAATGATTTTCAAAAACAATTGGGATAGACAAAAAAATAACTCACAGTTTTTACATTCTAATTCAAAAGATTAGGTAAGTTTAAGTGACAAATTTCATTAATTTTGTATTTGACCCATAATTTTGTTTTTTTATCTTTATTTATTTACGAGTAGCAGACTTTTTATGGATGACATGATTATTTTTTTAGGATGTAATTTTCTAATAAATTACAACAAATTAATGATATCAAATGATAAAAAAAAAAAAAAAATGTGTATTAAAACGTATTTTTAAGATACACCTAGGACGGATTCAAGTCGAAAACGAAACTCAAACAAAGGTTCCTGGAAATGGTTTTCGAATCAGAGCAATTGTAAAATATAAACAATCCCAAATAAAATGTTTGGAATTCACTTAAGCACTCGATGCGATGGTCCAACAGCAGTTTACGTCAATCTGAAATATAAGAACTGAGAAACAATGACATAAAGTTATTAAATAATAAAATCTTGTGACTTGACAAAGCGCGTGGAGCTAACCCACTGTGCTTCTGTTTAGTCTATCATACCTTAATACTCTTACATACATACATACATACATACAAACATAAACTCACGCCTTCATTCCCAGAGTGGGGTAGGCAGAGCTAAAGAATTACCAACAAGTCTTAAAACTTCTTGATAATTCTGTAACCACATTTTGCACGCGTAGCTTAGATGTTTACCAGTGTATTAGTGACAGGTGGCAAGCCGATCGCCTAATACTCTTTAACCGTACAAATTGTCCTCACGTGTAATATCTGTAGACTTATTTCATTAATATCATCCCATTGTACCATAGGCGTCGTGAAATAGCTGACATCACTTATATGGTTAACGTCACTAGTGGTGGTATTGATAGTCCGGAGTTGCTTGGTTGTCTCTCATTCAATACCCCCACTCGATCTAAGATATCCTCATTATCCTCCGCTGTCCATTAAGTCCGCATCGTCCAGGTATAGGGCCAATACTTTCCTAATACGTGCAGGTAAGAGCTTGAACAACCTGGCAAGAGAGGTGGACCTAAACATATTTAACTGCAAGGGCCAATCCGTGAGACAAAAGTTGTCGGCGAGGTGCTTTGAGTGAGTGAAACTAGCATGTGTTTGCCGGTCATAGCTGTTAATTTATTTTAATTATATATTTATGTTTGTGTCGTTTTGTGTATTGTACGCATTTAGCATTTATTCTACATCTAATAGTGAGATCATGTAATTGGCTAACGGTTTCCTACTCTGTCTATTGCTGTAATTTGTATAGCTGTTGGATTTCCTTAACATAAAAAAATAAATTCATTGTGATTGTCTAACTCTCGAACTTGGCGAGATACGCCTTGTTAAGAGGACTGCGAAGCGCCGCTAAAATCGCGTAGCCGTGAAAAAGAACCATACAAATTTAGCTCCGGCCGTTAAAGTTTCTCTCCCCCTAAATCAAGTCCGATTTCCACGATTTTTGAATATGATGTAGTTATTATAAAGAACGACGACGACGACCTACGACGGCGCTGGCCTAGTTGGTAGTGACCCTGCCTACGAAGCTAGAGGTCCTGGGTTCAAATCCCGGTAAGGGCAGATATTTGAGTGATGAGCGCGAATATTAATTTGTTCCTGAGTCATGGATGTTTTCTATGTATTTAAGTATATATTTCTCTATATAAGTATTTATATCGTTGTCTAGTACCCATAGTACAAGCCTAGAGCTTAGTTTGGGACTAGGTCAATTGGTGTGACATTGTCTCCTGATATTTATTTATTATTGTTTATTTATTAACTAGGACCGTACGTTTCTGTTTTTTTGGTTTTTTAAATATGTTTCATTAGTACAGACATAGATTTCATGATATCTACAACATATTCGAAAATCTTAAAAATTGGACGAGGTTTAATGGTAGAGCAACGTTTTCGCATTTTGAATGGATTTTTTTAGCTGAAGCTAATCCTTTTAAAAGTAGGAGTGAAAGCCATTAATTACGGAAAAATATAAAATATTATTTAAACCACTTAGCTCTCTATGTACAGATTGACTTAAAATTGTTTCCAAACTCTTCACTTGACTCCAGTCATCAAAACTATCAAAGTTGGCGATAAAATACACCTATTAAAGGACAGCTATTTTACCGCACTCCGGCGCATTTTGATCTGCAATTTCAAAGTTTCTCCTCGTTCAGACTGAATAGAATAGTTCATTAATTCGAGCAGCATTAGAAAATTGCCACAGAGCTTAGTAGACGGAGCGAAAGAAACTAATTAAATATAAACAGATTAGGAATGAAGGAATGGTCTTTGTGAGATAGTGAGGAGTGCAGGAAGTCCGTATCGGAGTATTTTCCCGGCCTAATGAACCTTGGCGTGTGATAATTTAATGGAGACTGTAGACAAGCTGTGATAGTACCAAAATGTTGTTGCTATTTGGTTCGTTCAATCGCCCACACAGCTGAGTGACTAATGAAGATAAACAGAGAGAAACTGTCTTAGTCGTGCACATGATATTCTTATGTAAAACCTATATTCATCTCTTTCTACATCTCACTTCTCTATTTAATGGGCGGTGTGTGGCTGTTTGTACATAGATTTACATATGATTTGTTGGCTAGGATTTAAGGAATGACTGATGAAGTAGGAGTAACTGAGTGATCTCTAATTGCTTTTTTTGTACTAGATTGTTCTTGTAAAATATAGTACTAATAGTATATTACCGACCGCCTGTTGTATACCTATAGTTAAAATGTACTGTTCCGTGTTTTGTTTTCTTTTGGTGTTCAATAAAGAGTATTTGTATTGTATTGTATATTTCTATGTTTTGCTTCAAATTTTATTAAAGTTACCCATTGTTAGGGTTCCGTAGTCAAACTAGGAACCCTTATAGTTTCGCCATTTCCGTCCGTCTGTCCGTCCGCGGCCTAGCTCAGACAGTCTTACTAGAAAGCTGCCATTTTGCATAAATGTACATAATAGTCACGCCAAAAAAAGTGGTAAAATAAATCCTGCAAAAAAAATAGTATAGTACGTAACTTGGGGATGTTTTTTTTTCTCGTCGTGGTGTCGTAAGATAGTTATTTCTGGTCTGACATGCTCTTGCCCGGTTTTTTACACGAGGCGTCTGTTGACAGCAGGCAGCGGTTTGATCGGCAGACGGTACCCTAAAAACAGAATCACACGTAAACATTATAGTCGAGAGCATCGGAATGCAGAAATCACTACCAGTGGTTCTAAATAGCAGACTTTTTTGAATATTTGGCAGTACGACCCGTCATGTCAGTTGTTCATGTTTTGAACTAGGATAACCTTATTTTGTATCCGTAATAAAATGTATGTGGAACACTATTGTAATTAAGTTTCAATAAAACTTAAATAATTATGTAAAATAACAAAGGTTAATGTAGGTTTTGCGGTAATCATTTTTGAAATAGCTAAGTAAGTCGCAGGTAAACGATAATGCCCTGCCGACCCTGCCTACTCAGCTAGCGGTCCTGGGTTCAAATATTTGTTTCTGAGTCATGGATGATTTTAATGTTTTTGAGTATTTATTTATCTATATAAGTATTTATATCGTGGTCTAGTACCCATAGTACAAGCCTAGAGCTTATTTTCGGACTAGGTCAATGGGTGTGACATTGTCCCATGATATTTAAATCTATTTTATGAACTCAGTATGTGTAAACGCTCCCTTACAGTAGCGTGACCAAATATTCGATATACCGGTCAAGCTTTCGTTTTAAACGGATTTATCTGATTATTTTAATTAAATTGGAGTTTATTTGAATAACACTGTTTTATAACTTCGAGAATTAACTTCAAAGTAGTTTAGAATCAGCTTATTACTTCATAGAAAGGCCGTGCCAGGATAAGCTAAGAGATTTTGCCCCCCTTGAGTTTGGGCTTGTAATTTTTATAGATTGTGTGGCTCTGCATTAGTAATTGTTTTGCCAAATTTGAGCACCCTAAATACCATAGTATTCGTTTAAAAAAAAAAAACTATATTTAATTTTTCTTTGATATTTTTTTTTCCTGTTAACCAATTTTAATGAGCTTGGCATATAATGTACATTTAACCAAGATGATCAAATGGCCATAATTATATTTTCATTATGCCATAGAAAAATAAATAAAAAAATCCATTCAAACTTTTCAGTTTTTTTTTTATCACTTCCATGTTAGAGACCGCTCTAATTTTTTCACTGGTAAAACTCCCACTAACGTCGTATAATATGTATTTTTTTCAAAATTTTTGCTAAGGGAGAACATGGAGTTATCTTGACATGAAATTCTTTACATACATTTCCTAGAACCGCTATAATTTAAATCGGAATGATTGCAACCTCTTTAGAGGAACGTACATGTTGCATATGAAATACTTACTGGCCACTTACATTTCAACTTTTTAAAAAAGTAAAAAAAAAGACAACAAAAAGAACTCCCTTCAATTGCCGTGCGTTGGTAACATAATATAAACCATTCCAATATGAATTCATTATCAAAAACAACTGCAATACAACGCGTTTTCCGTAAAAAAGTTAAAACGCTGTATTGTCTCGCAATGAAAACCATTCTGCAAAGTATAAACGAACAATACATACATACATACCTTCACGCCTTCATTCCCAGAGTGGGGTAGGCAAAGCTACAGAATTACCAAAAACGACCGAAAAAAAAAAAAAAAAAAAAACGATTTCTTTAATAATACACTTCCAATTTTTGATCAGGTAAATGTCACAAAGGCATATTGTGCATTTGTATAGTAATTAATGGGTACTTAATTTTAAATAGGTATTTTAAATAATTAGTAGTAGAAGTAGTAGTAGTAGTAAACTCTTTATTGTACGTACAAACAAATAATTACCTATGTTTTTTTGATCATTTAGATTGAAGACATGCGTGTTAAGTTATACTACCTGAGACTCCCAAATTACATATCCGTGGATAAACATAGGTAATTGTTTGTTTGTACGTACAATAAAGAGTTTTACTACTAATACTACTTCTACTACTAATTAATTAAACTACCTATTTAAAATTAAGTACCCATTCATTACTATACAAATGCACAATATGCCTTTGTGACATTTACCTGATAAAAAATTGGAAGTGTATTATTAAAGAAATCGTATTGTTCGTTTATACTTTGCAGAATTGTTTTCATTGCGAGACAATACAGCGTTTTAACTTTTTTTACGGAAAACGCGTTGTATTGCAGTTGTTTTTGATAATGAATTCATATTGTAATGGTTTATATTATGTTACCAACGCACTACAATTGAAAGGAGTTCTTTTTGTTGTCTTTTTTTTTACTTTTTAAAAAAGTTGAAATGTAAGTGGCCAGTAAGTATTTCATATGCAACATGTACGTTCCTCTAAAGAGGTTTCAATCATTCCGATTTAAATTATAGCGGTTCTAGGAAATGTATGTAAAGAATTTCATGTCAAGATAACTCCATGTTCTCCCTTAGCAAAAATTTTGAAAAAAATACATATTATACGACGTTAGTGGGAGTTTTACCAGTGAAAAAATTAGAGCGGTCTCTAACATGGAAGTGATAAAAAAAAAAAACTGAAAAGTTTGAATGGATTTTTTTAATTTTTTTTCTATGGCATAATGAAAATATAATTATGGCCATTTGATCATCTTGGTTAAATGTACATTATATGCCAAGCTCATTAAAATTGGTTAACAGGAAAAAAAAATATCAAAGACAAATTAAATATAGTTTTTTTTTTTTTTAACGAAAACTATGATATTTAGGGTGCTCAAATTTGGCAAAACAATTACTAATGTAGAGCCACACAATCTATAAAAATTACAAGCCCAAACTCAAGGGGGGCAAAATCTCTTAGCTTATCCTGGCACGGCCTTTGTAGAAAATGTAACACCTGGTTTATTTAAGCAGTTTCATAAATAAAGAATCAATGCTTGCCTTCTTATCACTTTATTAAAAAGAAAAAAATATCATAGGTAATACAATATGTTTAAATACATGAAAATCAGATGAGCGTACATATACAAAATAATTTACTTGGAACTAAATTAATGATAATGTAAAATTTAAAGTTGTTTCTTTTAAATGTAGTTTTTAAGGATAAAAAATTAAAATTACTTTAAAGGTAGACTGTTATTTTTTAGGTTTGTTTTTTTATTATCTGATGGTATAATTTGAATGTGAGGGAACTTATTTAAGAGCTGTATTTATTTATTAAAAAAGTGTTTTTAAATTGGTTTATTATGATTACTGTGAGGCAAGACAAAACTTAATCGATTATCAAAATCATTCTTAGGAAATTTTATAAAATTTTACAATAATAAAAAAAATAGCTTACTGACTCTTAATTTAAATCGGTTATTAAGGTTACAATATAACAGTATTTTTGCACCTTTACCTTTACCATTTTACCTTTTTTCCCTTTTTTAAGCGTAGATTACTCATGCAGGGTGCACGACTCACTGCCGAAAATCCCTATCCATAATACAATCGTTTACTTTATAATATGCTCGGGAAATCAGTTTTTGTTTTAAATGTAAGATGTAAACTTTTTTTGTTAAATATATCTTGCCGAGTTTCTTACGCCTAATGCTTGACATTTGAAGGTGCATTATACTATGCCTAAATTGCAGAATAAAAAGCTTTGACTTTGACAGCATAAATAAGTGATCATTTATGTACCTTGTCACCTTAACGTTGTGTTTGAAATGCTACACAAAATTGTGCAACGATTGAAAGCGAGAAGGTACAGAAATGATCACTTATTTACGTTGTTGACTGTACTCGAAAAAAATTAGGTAGGTATTCAATGTTCGTGTTTTCGTGTAAAAATAAAAAACGCAAGTCACACAAGGGTAAACGGCTCCCCTTGTCTGCAAGTGTTCGGTGCATTCGGATTAAAAATGCACTTCACGCTGACTCAGCGCTGAATGATTCATTCGAAACACTCGTTTATACTACCAGTTACGCAGCGGAGTGGGGGGTACAAGTTAGGAGCTTAAAGCCACATTGGAATAATAATATACACTCGCTCTCAAATAATACGGGTCAGAGTGCGTTTTTCATACAAACGAGGCTATTTCGAAGCCTTGGTTCCTGGCCAGGGGTTGTTTTGAGTGAGGTTTCATAGTTGATACTTTGAGGTTCAATAGAGGAGGTCAGAAGTGCTTAAGATACTAACTGATCGCACAATCAGTTAACACCACAGCGAGAGAGTTTGGATCAGCGTTTGGATTTCCTTACATTTTATTGTCATTTTAGATGTTTTTCTGAACATGCACGATTCCGGCGTTAACCGCAGACTCAATCAGTTGGGTATCCTAGGCACTCTGGAAGTCCTGTATCGATGCTCTGGGTATCCATCATCAGATTTCACTAACAGCATCCCCTGGCGAGGAACCAAGGCTTCGAAATGGCCTCTTTAGTATGAAAAACGCACTCTGACCCGTATTATTTGACCGCGAGTGTATATGTACATATATAATATGAAAATTGACTAGTGTCCTTAAGTTATACTGTACAAACGTAAATATATCGTCGGTGATTCATTAAGTTGCAAAATATACCTTACCGTCTTAATTTCTAATGTGTAATTTCCACCTTATTTAATTTGTTAGTTACGTGGCCTTGCAGTATCACACACGATATGTGGGTTTGTATTCAAATCTGTTTCTGTTAACAAAACTCATGCAATGTAGGATAATGCTAAGATGCGCTTACCTAGCGTTTCTATTCGTTTAGTTTTTAAACCAATAGCGTCACTTGTAGGTGACGCGATACAAAGAGTCACGTGATCTACCAGTGACGTGATTGGTTAAAAAACGAAACGAATAGAAACGCTAGTTAGCGTTATGTAACTTGGCTAGGGCCTCCTGATCCCTGAAGTCCACTTTGCTTACTCAACTGTCAACGAAAAATAAAATGAAAAAATCTTACAGTATGGGTTGACGATGGTGGTTCTTTTTAAAGCTTCATAAGGGTTAAGCTGATATAAAGGAAAAGCTAAAATATTTTGATTTCTCGTTTTCTTTTTTATTGTTCTTAATTTACCTAATTTTGTAACTTTATAATTTGATGATAAAGTTATTTGATTTTCACCGTCACCTTAATTTGACTCGGCAGAAGTCAAAAATCTTCCTCTGCTGGCTTTAGGCTTCCCCTAAAAAAACCACCATGACAGGTCCTCCTTTCTGATCTGAGAGATCTTTTTGAGAATGCACACACCCTAAAATGTTTTTATACGCTTCGATGGGTCAACTCAAACTCGCCGGTTTATACGTCTGAACATTAGAACAGTTAGTCACTTAATAATGTGCTGGGTGGATCCAGCGTCGGTTTCAATTGACTAGCAGATAGTTAGGTTATTCAGTCGGTCGGCCCATTATATTTAAGCAAATAGTCTCTCTTCTCTCTTGAATTGGGACGCACTCATACGCCGTTGTAAAAGGCCGATTACAAAGCGTAACGCATAACAAAAATCGTTTAAAGAACATGCATGATTTGGAATGCGTCGATTGAATCTTTATTCGAATATTTGGTCTTTATGACAGTTTTTAAGTAGGCAATCGTTTATTTTAGATTCCGGAAATTCTTTGTTTTAGAATTCCATGTATGCTTTTAATGTTGTCGTGTTAAGTGTTTAGAGATTGAGTGTTTACAACACACTCGGGAGAAGTGTCTGCTTTGCATGCTTAAAGTCATGGGTTCAAATATTGGCACGCTTAGTTTTCTTAACTTTAGTATTTTAATAAATTTGTAATTGAATGATTTTTTGCCAAGTTTGTAATCCCGTTAGGGTAAAAAAAAAGTGTGAAATAATTGGGTATTTATTTCATGATTGAAAACCGGTTATGCCGTGTGGTTGCCGGCTTAGAATTGTGCCATTCCATGTCTTTCCGTGGAAGTCGTAAGAGGCGATTAAGGGAATAAAGGCTTGTAGTACTGTTAGGCGATGGGCTTGCTACCTGTCACTAATATACACTGTTAAACATCTTAGCCTAATTGTGCAAATTGTGGTTACAGAGTTATCAACAAGTTTTTGGAGTTGTTGGTAATTCTGTAGCTCTGCCTACCCCACTCTGGGAATGAAGGCGTGAAGGTATGTATGTACAGGGTTGGGCAGATTAAGTGTCCTAGTTAAAAAGAGCCATAAAATTAAAACAAGACAGAATTTTTAAAAATTAATCACGTTTTTATTTTTAACGTACTCTATACTTAAAAAGACTAATTCATAAGTTCAAATTGCTCGCCATCAGCTTTAATAACTTGACGCATTCTTCCATAGAATGCATTGCACGCGGCACGCACTACCTCGTCTGGTATTTCATCCCATATCTTGACTAATCGATGCTTGAATGAGTTTAGATTCATGCCCTGTGTGCTCCCAATCTTGCTCAGCATGTAACCCATATCGAAAAGACCAAAGCATTCAAATCCGGCGATGATGCAGGCCATTCTTGCCAAGGTATAAAATCTGTCAAATTTGTTCTACACCAGTCTTGAGTGCGTTTAGCTTTGTGAGATGGGGCACTATCTTGTTGGAAGCAGTAATAGTCGTTTCCATATAATTTTTGAGCATTTTCTAGCAAATGACCCTGTAACATGTTCTGGATGTAATAGTCTTGGTTAATTTTGACACCTCGATCAATAAACAGCAGCGGTAACTTGCCTCTAGGCGATATCGCACCCCATACCATGACAGCTGATGCACTCTAGAACCGTTGTACGGCTAATTTGTCCACAGGAATATCCTTCAATGAAGCACCATAGACACGATCGTTTTGTTGGTTGTGACTGTCTTGTAACTGGAACATCTTTTCATCGGAAAAAATAATATCATCGCTGTCGTGCCAAGCTAGCAATTCCCTACATTTTTTCACTCTAGCTTTTTTCTGGGCATCTGTTAAGCCATGATTTTTTTGTTTTTTGTAGCCCTTTAGCCCAAGATCATATTTTAAAATACGACTCATGGTTCGACGGGATATTTTCATATCTTTAGCAAGTTTGCTTGCACTTCGAGCTGGATTTCGTCTAATACGCTCACGAATATTTTAATGATGTTTTTGGCTTTCTCCCAGGTTTGGGCCTGATTTGTGAAGATCCCGTTTCTTTGAATCGCTTGATGGTCCGCGATATAAACCTTATATTGATATTTAAATGTTTCAGCGTCTTCAATATCTCACACGGTCGGTATTTTTTCTGGTACAAATCGCACACGAGCTGGCGTTTCGCGTCTATTGTTGAAAACAATATAAAAACAAAATATATCAAGCTGACGTGTAGAAATCATAAAGAAGGTTAAATTGTCAATAAAAAAAAATACGAAGTGAATAAGAAGTTAAGTTATATTGAAGTAAAAAAGCCATACACAACTAGGACACTTAATCTGCCCAACCCTGTATGTGTTGAAAACCGGTAGATAAAAAAAAGTGATATAATGAAAGGAACCTAAAAGGTTTTTTTTTTTTTGTTTTCTCGTAAATAAAGAAGAATATATGATAAAAAAACTTTGAAGAAAAACTACAAATACTAAAAAATGGTCAAGCGTGAGTTGCGCTCGCGCTGATTAGATTTGAAATCGAATGCAAACTGGAATATAATAATACTTACTGTGCGGCGATCCAGAACCCTCGGTGTGCGAGTTTTACTTGCACGTATTTATGTGTTACTTTGTGTACACTTTAGTACCCTGTCACTTTAATCGCTGTGACAATTCATAGGCAGTTTAAACGTGACAAGGTACTAAAGTGTGCATATATTTATGAACTCGACTGTACCCATAGCGCATGGCACTGGGAAAACGTACAGGTTATAATAAAATCAGACTTAATTTACCAGGAGAGAAAAATTACCGTATTTTGTATGGAAATTTTCAGCCTCGCTATTCTCTTAAACCTAAAGTAAGCTTAATTTACTGTATCGTAATATCGCGAAACTCGTTTTAACAAATTATAAATATGTTCCAAAATTGTATATAAAACGTCAAAGTACTTGTGTCTTAAACTATTTTGTTTCACACATTGTTAACGTGTTTAAAAAAAATGTAACTGTCACTTGAAACACCTTTCTCTGCGTTATTTTTTGTGCTGTGACCATTTTTTGTAACATATTTTTTTCATAATTTAATTCTAAATGTTTGCCTATTCTCTAATAATTACCAACAGTAATAAGCGACCGCAAGATCCCTGTGTCAAGGAAAAATAATACGTATTTAAAACGCGATAGAAACTTTGACATGGGTCGTTCAATCTTGAAACTATACGTGCGAAGCCCGGAACGTTTTTTACTGACACCTCGAAGTGTCTTGGCCTGTTTTTTCCTTTTTACATTTTTGTTTAGTATACGGTCCGCTTAACCCAGTGACAATAGTTCATAGTCGATTGGATGGGAATTGACACCTCATTAAATTTGGAAAGGTTCCGTGGGAACATTTTTAGTTTATTGAACTCTATACTCCGTTTGTTTAAGTACTTGAAAAAAAGTAAACAATCCAAACCACGTGGCATTGTTAAACAGCCAATCAAAAATGTTTTATCGCACTTTGTCGTATCAGTGCTCTGCTTCTATTGGCTGACGAACTTTATCACGTGGTTATTTTGTTTACTTTTTTTAAGTACCTAAACTACCGAAGTATAGCTTGTTTTTTTTCTTGGAACTAGAACTATATTTTTCTGGCAAAAGTATAATAAACATACAGACAGAGAAACAATAACTTTATTATTTATATCATTTTGATCAGGCGCTTTAACTTTTACATAAAGTTTTTAATCCACTTTACCATGTCAATAAAATAACGAGAATTCTGACACTTTTCGTAACATTTTTCTTACTTTATCATTTCAAAGCAGCAAGTTTTATTTTAATGAAATTGACAACGCGTTACAATTTGCTGCAACTAATATTCGTTTGACATTTTGTGTGATTAGTGCTGACTGTACAGTTTGAAGTATCTTAGTAACTATCAGGTATGAAAAAAAACCTTAATTACAGCGTATTTTTAGTCTTGTTAATTTTAAGGATATATTAAACAAAAAATCTCCTTTTTCGTTTTTTTGTTGTACATGGAGGAGCCCGAGGCAGCGCCCCAACTTCTAAAACTTCGTTTCTCAATAGACTTCTACATGTTAGAACAGATACGAAAATGGCGGATACCCAAAGTTACGCAAGGAAAAATGTATCAACAACGGCCCGCCAGCGCTGCAAATTTCTGACCTACCCGGTAAATTTTTCAATTATTTTCTTTCATACAAACCTTGTTCTGAAAATGATGAACACAACAAAAAAGAAATCAGCCAAATCGGTTCAGCCGTCTCGAGTTTTGCGCTTAGCAACACATTAAGCGATTCATTTTTACTATATAGATACATAAATAGTTGACACTATGAAATATTTAGAGAAGTTTGATAATCGGGGGCAGAAGTTAAACGCCCTTGCTAACCCCACATATTATATTAAACATTTTGAGAATAACGTGAAATACTTGCTTCCAGCTGCCAAAGACGTGGAGTAATCTTTATCATTGTATGTACATACATAATTATGTATTTAGGTATGAATTTATGTATGTTTAGTTTTCTGTTCCATTGAGAAGTCTAAATGGATAGCCTAATTTGGATAAGCGAGGTGTTGATAGTTTCATTTTACCGTCGCAAAAGTAGCTCAGTATGGCAGTGAAACGTGGACAATGACAGCGGGACCGAGAAAGTCTGGAAGCCTTCGAATTGTGGTGCTGGAGACCGATGGAAATAAAAAGCTAGATAGAAAAGAAGACGAATGAGGAAGTACTAGGCATAGTGAAGGAAAAGAGAAGCCTATTGCAGACGATAGGTAATAGACGAGGAAAGATGTTTGGTCACCTGTTACGGCACGACGAGTACATTAAGATTGTAATTGAAGGAAAAATAGAAGGAAAAAAAAAGAAGGAGACCAAAACGAACTTACATAGACCAATTAACTTTACTTGTGCGAGGACCTTGTGCAGGGTCTGTCCGGGTTGGTACCACCATCTTATCTATTAACCTACTGCCAAGCAGCAGTGTTTGCATTGTTGAGGTCCGGTTTGGGGATAAGACAGCAGGTGAAATTAATAGTATAGAGGCATTCCATCTTAGTCCTCAGGGTTGGCAGTGCATTTGCAGTCTTAGGATTGCATTGCAGTCTTGTGAATGTGAATGTCTATGGGTCACAGTTTCCACTTACCATCAGGTAGCCTGTGTGTTCGTTTGCCTCCACACGCCAAAAAAACAAACTATGCGTCGTGCCGTCTCTGTTAAAGAGAAGGCTTGGAACAGGCAAGAATGGAAATTACTCCACCCACAAGAGCATAGCTCTTAAGTAAATGATGATGATGAAGAGTCGCTTAACACTTTAATGAAAAATCTATTTAAATAAACAGCATGTAGATAATTAAAATAATATATTAGCACTCTAAACACAAAAGTTCTTAGTCTTAATTACAAAACCAAATGAATTAAAAATAATTTAGTAACTTTTGTATTAATTTTTTGCATAATGTCACTGTTGCATATATTATATAAATATATGACAATATCAAAATACTCATTCGAGTTTTTAAAGGCTGATTTTTGTTTAACGAGATTTCTAAGCTTCTGAAATTTTATTCTTCAACACATTATACGCCATATTATCTGAATCCTATTCAAAGCAGACCCAAAACAGAGTCACTGGTACTCATCATGTCGAACCTTTTGTCTAATTACGCCGCTGCCCCGGGGACCCTAATACTCGTTAAACAAAACGTAAAAGGCTTGATAATCGATCCGGATGCCGGGTCGTTGCCCCGGTGCTTATTAACTGTTGTTTGATTCTTTCAGAAAATCAGGTGTTTAGGAGCTTTTATACTAGTCTCTATTATACTAGGTATTTTTTTTATGGCATAGGAAGACAAACGAGCACACAGGCCACCTGATGGTAAGTGGAAACTGTGACCCATAGACATTCGCATTTACAATGCAAATGCCCTGCCAACCCTGAGGACTAAGATGGAATGCCTCTATGCTTGTCATTTCACCGGCTGTCTTATCCCCAAACCGGAATACAATAATGCAAACACTGCTGCTTGGCGGTAGGTTAATGGATAACATGGTGGTACCAACCCGGACGGACCCTGCACAAGGTCCTCCCACAAGTGACCATATTAACTTTGAAATGTTATCAATATAAAACAAAAACACAGAACATCATTAAAAACTCCGCCGCTATTACAAAGCTGATTCTGCTGTTGAAAACGATATCGCTTTGGACATGTTGGACATATTGTTTTACCCAATATCGACGACGAGCTGGTCTAGTTGGTAGTGACCCTGCCTACGAAGCTAGCGGTCATGGGTTCTAATCCCGGTAAAGGCAGATATTTAGAGTTATGGATGAATGTAGTATAATAATAATATTTCTGTATAATTATAATTATTTATATCGTTGTCTAGTTCTCATGGTACAAGCCTAGAGCTTAGTTAGGGTCTTGGTCAATTGATATGACAAAGTCACCTGATAATGTCTCAAATAACCTAAACAGTTTAGGTGTTTCTTATCAATAGGACTGACTGGTCAAATCAGCTTTGTAGTTTTCTAAAGTGTAATAAAATGTTTTTTTAAAGAGATTTATGTAAAGTACACATGACGTTTCAGTGTGGTTGGCATTTAATATCGATAATTTTTATTATCTCAAAGAACACTCCAAAAGTATATTATAATTTACATTACTTGAATTGATACCGATTTGTATCTTTTTAATTGAGCCAACTTAAAAAAAAATCGTACTACAACCTTAGTAATAAATTCGGTGAAAACGTTTCTCTGAATCAAATAATTAAAGGCTTAAAACCAAATAACATGCAATCTTTTACAAACGAATAATCGAATTTACTTGCTAAATATAGAATGACGTGATATGAAGCACTCGAAATTCAATCATATAAATACAAGACCACGGCTTCAATTCATTTGTATGTCAATAAAAGGTTTGATCTCCGATTCTGTATGCGTCCAAAGGGACTTACGTCATTAAAGAAACTTAAAGCCTTGTAAAAAGTCAGACTGTCCAAAATTTAAAAAAGGAACAAATTGTTTTGATACTAAGGTTCCGTCGCATGAAAATCTAGTATGGTCGGCCTTATAAGCAGAAGCACACTATAGTACTTTGTCACTTTAACGTCATGTTTGAACTGCTGCACTAACCTGTGAAGGGCGTTAAAGTGACAAGGTACAAAACTGTGCCGATAATAATGCTTAAAATGGTTATTTTTAAAGTATTTTTACCTTCGTAAAACTTTTTTTAAATGCCATGTTTATTAAAAGGCTGTTAAAATTAAATAAGTCGTGTGAAAAATAGTTAATTATTGTATGTGTTAAAAACGATTTAAACTTTTACACCTACAGATCTTTGTAGCTTGTATCGTGGGTGTCAATTCGTTTCCTCATAGGTACATCACACGAAAGTTTTTAAGATAAACAGAGCAAAATAAAATGCCATGCAAAGGAAAAAAATTCTCGTTTTAAATTAAACATTGCACATGGTAAGCTGTAACAGAAAGATAAATAAATTTTACGAACAATAAATTTGAATATGAAAGATGTAAATAATAATCACCACTATAAAAAGAATGAAAATGTGTGTCAAAATTTATAAAAACGACAGTATTAAATATCAATAAAACCGATAATGTTCTAAAAAAGACAATATATTTAATAATTAGCTAAAAGTTTATTTATTTATAGTTAATAGAACTTACCTTAATGAATACGATACGACTGAGTGGACTACGGTCAATTAATTATTATAAGTATTCCTCGAATGTAGCATAGAAACATTATTAACGGGTATGTTACTTGCTTACAATTTAAAATCATGACGTCATCTTTCTACAATGACTATAAAAACTAAATAACACATTGGTAATCTTACCAAATCCGATACCAAAAAATACCAAAATCACCAAACTCTCCGGCAATGCCAAAAACCTTACGGAACCCTGGTCAACAAAAGTTTATCCTGTCCCTAGCTAATTACATCCGGCGTGCAGACGTTTTGAGCAATTATTTTGCAGGGACTTTCGTTCGTGACTGTACAGATTGCGATCTGTTCCCGGTTGTACGTGACGGCGAGTTTCTGATTTCAGTTTGTTCTAGTTTTTTGTTGAAGGTTATACGTAAGTTTCTTTCTGTGTTTGCTTACGTGTGTGTATAGCAGTATAACATTTCTTACAAGCTTTCATTCAAATTGTCTGATTCAAAATTTAAAAGTTTTAGAACCAGTTGCCTATAATGGAATGAGCAGAAAATTCGCCTTCATATAATGTAAACTGGATGATACAATACAAAAAAAAAACAGAACAATATAATTAATATAAAAATATATGCAAAGACGAATTCATCCTGATTGATGATGAACATTAAACATAAAACTTAAAAAAATGTATGCGATAGGGGAGGCCGGGGCTTCAATTAACAGAGGTAAGTATTAACAAGCGAATTTCTAACAAACTATAAACAGCACATCACTAGTGATTCCTAAAATTCGTCCCTGGGACAGTGGTCTACAGGTTGAGACTCCTCAGTCCAGCTCAGTGCGCCGTGGGAGTGAGTGGTGTGATGTTCATCTATTTTGGCCAGGTAACGAACTTTTTTCAGTTTATGATTTTTTGATTAACGTGTTCAATATTTGATTTCGCCGTTTTTTTTTTTTTTTTCGCATTACCTTGTTTTGTTTTTTATAATGTTACATAACTTTACTAACGCTAATGTGCACTATTTCGTAATTATATTTTTTTATATTGAAAAGGTACCCATGGGGCTAAAATTAACAAAACATACGGGGCTTATTGGAATAGTTTGGACACCATTTGACACAAAAATCATTTCAAAATATTAAGGCGTTTTGAAGCTACAACTGAAAATATAAATTTTGTTAAGTCGCGCCCCGGTCTCCCCTACTGCAGGTGAGTGACAAAAGCTAGTTAAAAAATAATTTTACTATTATTAATATAATTTAATTTATATCAAAGCATTTGGCCTCTATTCAAAAAGTGTCTTAGTTGATATTTAAATTATATGGATGACGCTTTGTAAAAAATAAAGTTCTAAGAGGGACCAATTGACAGGTGACGGAGCAACTTTTTTTGACCCATTTGACAAATGACCCATGTATACTAATACTTAAATATTCATACAAAAACTACATTCATGTACCTATAGTGCCACTCCATATCTTCCCGTGGATGCCGTAAGAGGCGACTAAGGGAATAAAGGCTTGTAGTACTGTTAGTCGATGGGCTTGCAACCTGTCACTATTAGTATACACTGGTAAACATGTAAGCTTTGTGCATAATGTGGTTACAGAAAAATATTTTTTTTTGAGTTGTTGGTAATTCTGTGGCTCTGCCTACACCTCTCTGGGAATTAAGGCGGGAGTTTATGTATGTATGTAGGGCAGTTGATATTTAGGAGATACAGTCAAGCCAGAACTTCTTCAATTTGCCTTTTAGGGAATATTACGCTACCAAAGAGCTGATCTGATGATGGAGTCGGAAGGTGGGGACAGGAACTCCGCTATACTTAACGTGGACCCACCGTGTTAGGAGTCATTAGTTAGGTCTTGATAAGCAGATTGTACTAAAGCTTGCAGCAAAAGCATGTTCCAAATTTATTTTAATAAGGAAACTGACTAAGTAACAATAGTTTTAAATGTCTATACTCCATTTGTTTAGGTACTTAACTAAATGTAAACAAAAAAACCACGTGACATAGTTGGTCAGCCAATAGAAGCAGAACACTGACACGTCAAAGGTCGACTAAACAAAATTCAGAATTCAAATTCAAAATTCAAAATATTTATTCAGTTAATTGGCGACATGAGGGCTCTTTTACACGTCGGTGATATGGAGTGAATCTACTAGCGCTTCGGACAAGACCATCATTGCGGAGAAGAAGCGCCGCAAGAAACTCCAGCCGAAGGTCATTTTTTCAATTATTAATTAGATACAATAAGACTTAAGAGTCAGTTTTGATTGGCTGCTTAACGGAGTCACTTGGTTTGGTTTGTTTACATTTATTTATGTACCTAATCAGCATAAGCTAAAGTATAGATACAAAATAATAATCAATCAAATTAAAAGTAACTGGCCTAGATCTATCTTTTAAATTTGACGTATCTTCTCTACATACTGTGTACTGTCACATTGCTGACAAGCCGTAGCCGTATTTTTCGCCTTAAAACGTAAAAGTCTTAGGGGTCTTTTCGCTCCAATTTTCGTAATTAAACCAAATTCGTTAATTGGCCGGCTATGGACACTTGTATTCGCATGGAGATCCTTTAATTAAGATTTTGTACATGGAAATAATTATGCACAAAGCCATTAGGAATATAACAAAGGCATTTGCTGAACCTTTATAAAATAACTTTGCTGATCATAATAATTTTAATTTAGGATTATTTTTTTATAGTTCAATTAACAACTTTAGCAACATCATTGATACTATAATTACTGACACTATGCCACATTGTGGTTGTCGTTTATTTGTTTCTGTCTTTACGGTTCAACGCCTCAACCTATCTATGTAAAATTTGGTAAGGATATAGTGTATAGCCCGAATACTAATTTATACCCCGAAAATATACCCCTTAAATTAATTAAGGAAAATACGACTGCGAGACGGAATCACGATAAGCAACTTCAACGCGGATGGAGGTGCGTTAAAACCTAGAACTAAATAGTAAAAAAAAAGAGTAGGTACGAAGTTAATTCCAAAGTTTCCTTTAAATTGATAGAAAGAAATATGCCAAAGTCATCGAGCCATTTTTAACCCAGATAAAAAAAAAGGAAGGTGTTATTATTTTGACTCCTGTTTCTGTGTAATTTAATACGTGTGTCTATTTGTCTGAGACATTGTAGTGGTTTTTTTTAAATAGGAAGCTAGTTTTTACTAAGTAAGAAGTAAAGAACTTTCTGTCAACTGGTATGGCATGGTAAATAAATATGATACAAAAAGTTTAATGAAAATTGGTTACGCCAATATGGAGTTATCAGCTCTAGATGTAAGTTTCCAGGTTTAAAACTATTTAATTAAAGTTAATGAAGAAAAAGTGGAAATGTCGTGTTTTTGCCGGGTTAGAATAGTGCCACTCCATGTCTTCCCGTGGATGTCGTAAGAGGCGACTAAGGGAATAAAGGCTTGTAGTACTGTTAGGCGATGGACTTGCCAGCTGTCACAAATACACTGGGAAACATCTTTGCCTACTTGTGCAAAATGTGTTTAGAGAATTATTAAGAAGTTTTAAGACTTGTTGGTAATTCTTTGGCTCTGCCTATACCACTCTGGGAATGAAAGCGTGAGTTTATGTATGTATGTACTTATGTAAGAAAAAGTACTAAAAACTTCAAGTAATTGTCGTGAAAACCGGAGATCTAACATAAACACTAAACTCCAAAAAAACAATAAGGTACGTTCCGATCTTTGTTAATCCCGAGAAACTGACCTCGTTTCGCTATCTCCCTCGGTCGGTGTTGTGCATCTCCCTCGCACACGGGTTCCCAATTAGGGTCCCGTACAAACGATCGCCATTCGCGCAACAAAGGGAATTATTAAAGCATTGGAGAATTAGTTCGTTACTGGAAGTAACTTATTAAAATACGCATTCCACAACCATGAAGTTTCTAAATATTAATAATATTCATGAAATTTGTGTTCAAGCGTAAGCTTCGCCAACATCTTCACCAGCAAGAACTTGAGTAAAGTTTAGTGTCTTCATCTTCATCACACATTGTCTTCGTATGTATTTGAGTATTATATTTATGTATGTTTTATATGAACATATTATTATTCATATATGATTTCAATACTGTTTAGATCTCCACTTGCACCATGTATTCTCTGTTTATAATGAGGTTGACTGGTAGATAATGATTTTAGGCATTAAGTCCGCCATTTTTACTTTTTACTTTAATTAAATAAATATTGACAGTAGTAAAACAATGCTGTTATAACTATTTACGCAATCAATAAGTTTAGCATTGATTTCTTGCCGTCAACATTATAAATATTTTGAAACTTCATGTATGCAATGTGTGAGCATTGATTTCTTATCGATCGGGTGCTTTTCCACTTATATTATAAATGCGAAAGTTGGTGTGTGTGTGTTAGTTTGTTACTTGTTCACGCTGCGACGGCTCGATACATTTTGATTAAATTTGGAATGGATATAGCCATATGTGTTAACTCTGGGCACGTTTTAGGGATTTGATATCAATAAAAAAGATGTCGATATACATGTGCTCATTGAAAATTCTCGATAACTATAAAAAGGTTCGATATCATATTTCTGCCGTGCTAGTGTAAAAGGCGACTTTTCGACAAAAGACACTTTCGAGATAATCGCAAAAAAGTGACCGAAATCTTCATTTTCATATTTCTAGGTAATTTAAACAGATATTGAAATGAAACTTTTTGGGTCGGATAGACATTGTGTTTTACTAGTTTTCTACATAAGTAATGTATTTTTATTACCTACAGTTTTTTTTTTACACGCATTTTTTCCTTTTTGTTTAGTTGCCGATTAATAATTGCCACTGAAAAACAAGCAAAAAGGCGGTATATGAGCACTATACCGCCTTATAGGCTTGATTTTCCTTCATACGTCTTCATACTAAACTAGGGCTTGAACGTATCACAATAATGCTTAATTAAAAAGACGTATTTGCAACATACCGCCTTATTGCTTAGTACAAAATATTTTTTGAATAATTCTGATCTAAATAATAACGCCGAATAACAAAAATACGTTTATCTTGTCTAGTACGCAAATCAAAAAAATATGGTTTGTTTTCGTATCGATCATTTTATATTTATATACTAGTCTAAAAAAACGTATGTCTTCATAAGTCAGACGAAATACGGTTTTTTAATCTAGTACTACGATGAAAGGTTAGACTAATTGCTAATTAAAACCATCATAAATTCGGTACAAATATATTTGAAATAAACAAAAATTAACAGTTAAATCACAGGAAATATTATCTCTTCTAAGATTGGTGTCGTGTTATTAGTTATTCAATAAATCAACAATAATACTCTTTGATTCGTCTGTATGACGCATTGTTAATCAAAACTTATTTTTTAATTATTTTAATTTAAACGTAATCAGTCTCATAAAGTAATTGAATTGCAATTTTGGGAGGACTTGCCAGAATCCAACCATGACAAAGTCGATGAATTATAGGTTAAAAATACTTAACCTATAATTCATCGACATTTTCTTGGTTGAATTCTGGCAAGTCCTCGCAAAATTTCAAGCTAAGAGCAGGCATTAATGGACCTAGTTTACGTACTAAATTCTGTTTTCGACTTGCGTCTGTCTATCCCTCGGAAGTGTGTGTGCGATGAAAGCATCGGGCGATTTCCTTTTGCTTTGGTAAATGTGTCTTTACTAAAATGAAACTCAATATATTCTCCTTGCAATAACCCTAATGTAGCCTAAGCACTTTTAAATAGAATTACTCAAATCCTGGTCCTCGTGGAACCAATTATAATAGCTAAAATTTTATTTTTATTTTATTTTTACCTAATTCCTACTACATCTATCTACCTAACCTAATAACTTAGTCACCATAAGTAACATTCCTAGTCTATTAAGCTTCCTATTCCTAACAACCTATTTTAAAAGTAAATTAGTTTTGGCATGTGATCGTCAAGTAATCTAATATAACCCAATAGTTGTGAACCTATAGTAACCCTAGAATTCTTTAAGTCTTTGTTTTAAGTCCTAGCTATACTAATACTCTCTAGAATATTGATACCTAAATATTTACAATAATATGTGGTTGCCGGGTTAGAATAGTGCCACTCCATGTCTTCCCGTGGATGTCGTAAGAGGCGACTAAGGGAATAAATGCTTGTAGTACTATTAGGCGATGGGCTTGCAACCTGTCACTAATATGCTGGTAAACATCTTAGCCTATTTGTGCAAATTGTGGTTACTGAATTATCAACAACTTTTTAAAGTTGTAATTCTGTAGCTCTGCCTAGCCTACTCTGGGATTACAGGCGTGAAGGTATGTATGTATGTAGACTATAATTTAAAACTTATCTAACACTATCCTAGTTTATTTAATGACTCCTAACCACTTGAAATTCAACCTACGTACTAAGTGAATTGGTTTTAAAGATAAAGTTAATATGTACCTATAGTAGATATAATTTATGAAACCGAAGTCTAGATTAAAGCAAATCTAAGAATTCCCTTCCCTTAGGGAAGGAGGAACTTTACTTGTGAGAGGACCTTGTGCAGGGTCCGTCCGGGTTGGTACCACCATCTTATCCATTAACCTACCGCCAAGCAGCAGTGTTCGCATTGTTGTGTTCCGGTTTAGGGATAAGATAGCCGGTAAAATGACTAGCATGGAGGCATTCCATCTTAGTCCTCAGGGTTGGCAGTGCATTTGCAGTCTTGTGAATGCGAATGTCTATGGGTCACAGTTTCAACTTACCATCAGGTGGCCTGTGTGCTCGTTTGCCTTCCTATGCCATAGAAAAAATAAGGAGATCTCCTCCATACGCTCTGGGATCGCTATCCCTAGACCTTAGTCTACCTCAATAGTCATCCTCCATAGACAGGTCAGACTCCTTGCCAATATGTACGAATAGTCAGTCAGTCGTATAGTAAGGGAAGAAAAGGGTCAAAATATAAATTGAGTGTTTAAAAACTCAATTATACAGTAGATTATTTATCGTTCAATAAAGCGATAGTTATACTTTGTTATTTTTATATCATATAATATTGTGACTCAAGATTGATATTGCTTGCTTCACCTTTAAGTCTATATTTGACTTGAGTTTTATATAACTAAATGAGATGTTCAATTTCACTAAGTATCCATGTTTAACTTTAATAGTAAAACAGTGGGATACAGAAGTCATTTTGACTTCTAGCTAGATTGAGTCCTCATGTTAGTGAAATATATTATGAAAAGTAAATAGACAAATCTTACTATAGTCACTTTATCATTTACTGATATATTTGTTTTATGGTCTATAAAATATTCACTTTATAAAAGGACTTAACCATCTCTGTAAGCTAATTATTGATATTCTAGATTTGCTTTATTTCCATAAAACTCTCTCCATAAAAACTTTATTATTTATTTGTATATTTGTATAAATGCATTATAAAAAAAGGACTTATTTCTTTAAGCTAACTATTGATGTTCTAGTTTTTTTTATTGTTCATGTTTTTCTTAGATACTAATATAATTCATAATTGGGATAGTTCAAATTTTTTAAATTACTCTAATTAGAAATCCATTTCGAGGAATGGGGTTCTAAAGCCGTTCTGCATGATTAAGTTTTTGTTATATTTATTTATTTTGGACATTTCGACAAAAGTATATTTTACCGTGTGGTTTGACTTTCGTTTTTGGCTTGAAGCCCTCCCAGGTGTGTCTTACGGGTTAGGCGTAAACCGCTTGAAATAGTATGTTTTATTATACTATTACAATCACTTTTTAACGTAACTTATCATGTAATTCATCGATAAAATCTCTGTTAAATAAATAAAGATATAAAAACAAAACTATTCGGTCAAATACAAAATTAATGAAATGGGTCTCTTAAAATTACCTTTTCTTTTGTATTAGATTATAAAAACCATGAGTTATTTTTTTGGTCTATCCCAATTATGTTAGTTCTCCAAAAAAATATATCATATATTAATTTATATATTTATTTTATTTATTTTTACTGTACTCAGGTAACAAACATTTAGAATGGTATTATGTACTCAGTTTTATGATTTATCGTCAATTCGTCGTCCTCGTCTTTTCGCGTGATAACGGGCGCCAGCGCACACGCACCTTCATTACCCGTAACGTCACCGAACTGAAGGGCGCCCGAACGCGAGCACTCCCGTCCGCGGGGGGTATGTAGGAGATTGGGGATTATACGGTTTTATTAAGTAGCATGGGTCGACTGTGGATATTCGAATAGTAATCTAGCGTTAAAAACTACCTCTGTCCCAAGTAAAAATACCGTATCACAAAATAAAAGTTTTTTTAAACAAGTTTATCATTATTTAAAACTTGGCATTAACTAGACTAAAATACCGCAAAATACTGACATACGGTCTTTTTGTCTAGAAAACTCTGTTACGTTCATTTAAATTATGAGCAAATAGAAAAAAACATTTGAAATACTAAGTTAAAAGGCGGTAAAATATGTTATTCGTTCTTTTTACTTAGTAATCTGCAATTACGGCCTTATAGAGTAGTTCAACTTATTAATAAATAAAACCTACACCAGACAATAATGCGGAGTGTCTTGTTTTACGTCTTTCTAATGTAGTATTGTGTAGTTACCGCTTTATTCATTAGTATTTGCTGGAAAATAGTCTGTTATACGGTCTTTTTCCTTATCGTATCTTCGCAACCAAGCCTCTTATCGACAAACGGGTAAGATGGGTCGACGCGGCTTGTTCTCCATATCACGATGGTCATAACAACTCAATTTGGTCAAAATGTCGAATGATCGCCTTTTACACTAGCACGGCAGTTTGATATCAAGCCTCTTAAGATAATAAAATTATCCGGATGCCATTATACGACTTCCAGCGAGTTTTATATCATGGTCCACCCAGAGGCGTGGCACCCCTTTGTAGTGGCTGTATAGCATTACCAATTATTTATTAATTGTCGGTTAATAGCACAAATCGTTAGCATTTGCCAAATCTGACCATTTTGTTTGATAATAACCCCGTTCATTTTATAGCAGTAATTGTCGCGATTTGATAGCGACGTTTTATTTAAACATCGCATAACAATGGATGTTTTATAACGTTAAAATAAGGTAATAAATAACGTTAATTTGGATCTTATTTTATGCAAAAAGAAGATGTCACCTACATCTTACTAAGATTGAAAAAGGCATGCTTCAATAGTTCGGTCATTTGGAAAGGATGGATGAAAGAAGATTGACGAAAGAGATATACAGATCGAAAGTGAGTGGAAGGGTCGGAAGAGGCCGCCCTATGCGTACTTTTTCGAATCAAATCGGAGAAATACTGGAAAAGGGCCAAATCTTAAGACCCGAAACGGACGTGCGTGCATGACCCGATATAGGAATGTGGTAGAATCGAAAGAAATTTGTCAAGATCGTAGCAAGTGGAAAGAAGTGGTCTCTGCCTAACCCTCTGGGAACCAGGCGTGATTTAGTGTATGTATATGTATGTTATATTATGCATATAGAACCTATTGACACTACGACCCTGTAAGAGCATTTTATTTGAAAGTTACATTCTACAAATTTTACCTTATGTGTGACGTGAGTACTTATAGACAAATAGACTGACACTGAAGTTTTCTCTTGGGAAACCTTTTAGGGTCCCGTATCAAAAAGATGTCAAACCCCTATGGGACTTTATTACTAAACCTATACTGTCCGTCCGTCCGACCTCCCGGTCTCCCTGTCCTAATTGTAAAGAACTTATAATATTTTGAAGTATAAAAGATAGCAGATTGTCTTTTATATAGATTTTTGAAGTATAAAAGATAGCAGATTGTCTTTTATATAGAATTTTGGTTAGTAAAATAAGCAAGCGACAAATTTGCTATGAAGAGACAAAAGTCAAAGGTCAAGTGTCTCTTGGTCTTGCACTAATTCGATGCGAAATCGTCTTCAAATTAAAATAAATTAATACCTACCTATATTTTGCACTGGTACAAAATAATACCTACCTGCAGTGTGCACTGGTACAAAATTATACCTACCTACACTGTGCACTGGTACAAATAATAGCTACTTACACTGCGCACTGGTACATTATAATACCTACCTACACTGTGCACTGGTGCAAAATAATACCTACCTGCACTGTGCACTGTTGCAAAATAATACCTACCTACATTGTGCACTAGTGCAAAACAATACCTACCTGCATTATGCACTGGTGCAAAATAATACCTACCTGCATTGTGCACTGGTGCAAAATAATACCTACCTGCATTGTGCACTAGTCCAAAATAATACCTACCTACACTGCGCACTGGTTCAAAATAATACCTACCTGCATTGTGCACTAGTCCAAAATAATACCTACATACACTGTGCACTGGTACAAAATAATAACTAATAACACTGTGCTCTGGTACAAAATAATACCTACCTGCACTGTGCTCTGGTACAAAATAATACCTACCTGCCATGTGCACTGGTACAAAATAATACCTACCTACACTGCGCACTGGTTCAAAATAATACCTACCTGCACTGTGCACTGGTACAAAATAATACCTACCGACACTGTGCACTGGTACAAAATAATACCTACCGACACTGTGCACTGGTATAAAATAATACCTACCGACACTGTGCACTGGTATAAAATAATACCTACCTGCACTGTGAACTGGTACAAAATCCTCAGTTCACTAGTCCGAGTCGGTCGCACCCGGTTCTTTACCATCTCGTTACCGAAGCCATACAATGTACTCGTACTACCAGTTATAAAGTTACTACAACACTCGCATATTCACGCGAATACTCTCAGTGAGGACGCTACTTTATATAAAATTACAGAATTTGTACTTAAAATGTAGGAAACTGCAACATCTATATTACAATAAAACATCTAGGTACGAAATTACGTTCTGTTTAACCTACACATACATAAACTCACGCCTTCATTACCAGAGTGGGGTAGGCAGAGCTAAAGAATTACCAACAAGTCTTAAAACTTCTTGATAATTCTGTAACCACATTTTGCACAAGTAGGCTAAGATGTTTCCAAGTGTATTAGTGACAGGTGGCAAGCCCATCGCCTAACAGTACTACAAGCCTTTATTCCCTTAGTCGCCTCTTACGACATCCACGGGAAGACATGGAGTGGCACTATTCTAACCCGGCAACCACACGGTTTAACCTATCAAGGCGAAAATTTAACCACATCTTTAAAAAATGATTCTCGAAATAACTTAACCCTATCCTAACAGTTAAAGAGCTTTTAAAGTGAAATAATGCTGACTAGAGCTTAATTTGAGCACAAAATACTAAGCTCGTGCCGCTTGGCTAAGCGTTTAATTGGCAGAACCATTTTGTTTGTGAGATTCCCTAGACTTTGCATAAAGTTGCACTTTGAGAGTATTGTGGAATTAAACCTTGAAGATGTTATAATTTGAATGTTTGCAATTTAATATTGTCTTGGTAAGAGGTTTTTATACAATTAGTTAGTGCATAGGGCTATGCGTCGGTGATACTGGAATACCGCCCGACTAAAAAATTAAGAAAGGTGTAAAATAAACCTTAGAAAGAAAGTGATACCACTTTTTTCTCTATAAATTAACCAAAAAACCGGTCAAGTCAAGTGCGAGTCGGATTCGCGCAAAGAGGGTCAGTATTTAAGATAATATGGTTGAAAACGCAAAAGAAATTTTTTTTTTTTTTTTTTTATTTGATTTAGAAAAGACTCATTTGTTATAAACTTTATTTTCTACGCGATAAGGTCCATTTTGATAAGCCTAAATATAAATACTTACAGGTTTTGTAAGATTTTTGATATTTTAAAAAAAACTTTATTTTGTCAATTTTATTTTATTGTTCGCGTAAAATAAGAATAATTATCTATAAATCAGGATTTTATAAAATATTTCAAGGCGTTATTTTCGGAGATTTGCTTCGTTCGTAGGTTTGTCATTCCGGAACTTAAATCTAGCAAGTCAATTTGGAACTACTTATTGTTCTTTAATTGTAAAACGCTAAAATTTGAAATACGTTGGCGATGCAATGTTTTGGTATCTAGGAGCTGATTTGACGATGAAGTTGAAAGGTGGCAACAGGGTCTCCACTGAACGTAACGTGACGTAATTGGGATTTGTTAGTATGATTTCGATTAGCTGATGATGAATGTAAAAATAATGGAAATAAAAAATGGTCTCAACAATGTTTGCATTTTTTCTTGTGTTAAAGTTGGATAACGAAAGAAAAACATTTTCACCGGTGCGTTACAATATATGCTATAAAATATAAAGGTGTATTTAAATTCCACATTCAAACTTCATAACGAGCTCGTTGCGGAAAACTCGAAAACAATACTCAAATTCGAAATTCGAACGCAAATCCGATATTGGTTCTCTGAAACTGAAACTGCCGGAACGCGGTTTATTTTTTTAATTACCACTACCAATACAGGCAAAGGAAAGCACCAATTCGGGTCAAAGCAATTAAGGTTGGTTCGTTTTATTTTGTGCCAGTGCCAAAATTTGAAAAAAGAACTTGAATTGCCGCCAACGGGCCGCTGTGCGTAGCGAGACCGAAAAACAGTAGGTTTGAACTTAACTTTATTAACTTAAAAAAACTTATTTTGAAAGCTTGTTTGAATGCGAAGATATTTGTCGTGAGCCAGAAAGCATGAGTAAAGATGCAAGTAGCGAAGATGAAAGTGTGATTAGTATAAGTGAAATAATGAAAGCTTTAAAAAGTATGAAAGCGGGAAAGTCCGCAGGTTGTGATAGAGTGTCGATAGAAATGCTGAGGAGAGGAGATGGCGTGGTGGGTAGTCTGTTGTACCGTCTTTTCAATGCATGTTGGAGTAGCGGCCGAGTCCCGGAAGATTGGGTCAAGGCCGTTATCGTCCCTCTGTATAAAGGAAAGGGGTCACAGCAAGACTGCAAAAACTACCGCGGTATCAGCCTCCTTAGTGTTGTCGGCAAAGTATATGCGAAGATTTCAATTGAAAGGGTATTGATTGTTACAAATGACAAAATCTGGGATGTACAAGCGGGATTTCGAAAGGGAATGGGATGTAGGTACGGATCAGGTCTTTTCACTACGGTCCATCACAGAAAAGTTCTTGGCTGTGAACCAAAAGGTTTTCTGTGCTTTTGTGGACCTGGAAAAGGCCTATGATAGGGTAGATAGAAAGGAGTTGTGGACGGTGCTGTCTATGTATGGAGTGAGCAGCAACCTGGTGCAGGCTTTGAGGTCCCTTTATGAGGGTTCCAAAGCCTGTGTCAGAATCAATGGGGCATACTCGGCCTGGTTTAACATCTCTAAAGGTGTTAGACAGGGCTGTGTTGCCTCACCATGGCTGTTCAATCTATTTTTGGACAGTTGTATGTGGGATTTGAAAGAGTATGATAAGGGTTTGCGTGTGCAAGAGCTGCTAATCAAATGCCTCTTATATGCCGATGATCAAGTTATACTTGCTCCATCGGTACTTGAGTTGCAGGAGATGGTGACAGTGATGAATGAGGGATTTAAGCAAAAGGGGATGAAAGTAAATGTTACCAAGACCAAGGTCATGGTGATAGAGAAGGATGAGGAGATGACTGAGTGCGTGATAAATATAAATGGTGAATTAGTAGAACACGTGAGCGAATTTGTGTTCCTGGGAAGTATGTTTACAAGAGATGGTAAGTGTGAGAAGGATATCGAGAGGAGGGTGAATGCAGGGAATCAAATTAATGGGGCCCTGTACTCCTTTGTGAGCAGACAGGGCGTTTCACAAAAAGCCTGGCTGGCTGTTCACAATGGAGTGCTGGCCCCTACCCTGATGTATGATAGTGAATGTTGGGTGTGGCAGGACAAGCATGTAAGTCGTGTAAATGCAGTTGAAATGCGCTCTTTGCGTAGTATGTGTGGTGTGAAACTGATTGATAGAGTAAGAAATGAAAAAATCAGAGAGAAATGTGGAATAAAAGAAGATGTAGTGACTAAGATTGAAAAGGGCATGCTTCGATGGTTTGGTAATTTGGAAAGGATGGATGAAAGAAGATTGACGAAAGAGATATACACATACACATAGCGGTCAAACTTATAACACCCCTCTTTTTTCATTTAAAAATATCTCTGAGTGCGGCGACCAGTCTTTCTGACCTACTGTAAATCTGTGAACTGTACACAACAGTGTTAGATTAACTGATGTTAAAAGTTGGCAAACTGGCTCCTGGCCAGTTCGTTTAGCCTGACTGATTTATGGAACCGTCGAAGTGTGGATCCTTGGCCATTTACGTGTCACAGCCTAGATCACTACATTAAGTAAAAATTAAAAAAAAAACGCGGCAGGGTTTGAAAATATCGGGGGGGGGGGTTATTATGACATAGCTATGCAGTTCAGTTTACGGTGAGAATAGGACAGAGCTAAACAACTGCTATAGCTCTGTCCTTTACGCTCGTCGATGAACTGGTCACAACAACATCACATCAAGATTTTAGCTTTGGGTCATTTGTGGATTTGGAATCGACTTTAAACTGTAAAATTTTCGTATCATTGTCATCATCATGTCAGCCGAAAGACGTCCACTGCTGGACATAGGCCTCCCCCAAGGCTCCCCACTCAGACCGGTCTTGTGCTTTTCGCATCCACCGCGTTCCCGCGATCCTACTAGGTCGTCACTCCATCTTGTTGGAGGCCTACCTACAGCTCGTCTCTCGCTCCGCGGACGCCACTCAAGAACCTTCTGGCCCCATCGGCCATGAGTCCTGTTTAAGTTTAGCTATTCTTCGGGCCATGTCGGTAACCTTAGTGGTACTGCGGGTATCATCATTTCTGATTCTATCGCGCAGTGAAACCCCGAGCATAGCCCTCTCCAAAGCCCTCTGAGTGACTTTGAGCTTCCTTGTGAGGCCCATTGTTAGCACCCACGTCTCAGATCCGTAGTATTTTCATATAGGGTGTTTAAAAATTGTTTAAAAACGATTGATGAAAGTAGTTAATTAATATGTAAATTTAAAAAAACGCATTAATATGAAATATGTAGAAGCAAAAAAAAATTGTAGGAGTAATCTCTTTGACTGACAAAAGTACTGTGGAGATAAATAAATAAACATTTACTATAGGCTCTTTACAACTAAAATAATAATAAGTATCAAGAAACTACCTCATTTCCTTTAATCCAGGGTAAAAGCTATCTCCATTCAAATTTCATCAAAATCCAACCGGCCGTTGCAGCGTGAAGGAGCAACAAACTTTCTCATTTATAACATTAAGAAGTAAGCTCAAAATTGCCTGTAATGCATCCCGGGAACTTCCAAGTTTGACTGGAAGCTTTATAAATCGTTGACGAATTCACGGGCGAGTCATTTAAAAAAGTAACATACCTGTAACCGTATAAGTACAGTCAGCTGCAGAGAAAAGGATACCCCCTCCTGGTAAGTATTGATTTTTATCGAAAACCTGTGGTTAGATTTAAATGATTTTGAGTTTATGTGTAGACAATAGTAAAACCTTACATTCACTGAAAATTCATATAAATTTAACCACAGGTTTTTGAAAAAAAGCGATGCTTACCAGGAGGGGACGTATCCTTTTCTCTGCAGCTGACTGTACATAGACACAACAAATAACAAAGTATAAAAAGTGAATTTGTGGCTAGTCGGCAATTACTCATTATTACGAGTTTGATGCGGTAGCCATCTTGCGAGATCGGTATAGGAGGTGGAAAGTGTGACACGTACGCTTGTTATGCCAAGGCTTTTGTTCCATTGTTTAAGAACGTGATTTGATGTCACGATCATTTTTGTTGACATTATCTAAAGTTGTCATAAACTTGACAGAACTGACGCGTGGAGATAACCCGGAAACGTGAACCGAAAGACCCCATGTGCTGAGAAAATACTATTTTGTCGAAAAAATTGTTCTCGCGTGTGATATCCATGGAATTATTTTTCTAATGAGTCCATGTGTCTTTAAATAAATCGTTATTATTGAAATATACCTTGCCATGAATTGATATCATTAGAAGAGATGTCATAAAATCCATACTTATAAGTATCGTTCACGTTTCCGAGTTATTTAATAAAAAAGAACAATAGTTGTAAATTGTACATGGGAGGGGACATACTTTTATCCAAATAACTATTTATAAATAATATATTAAAAAGTCTAATGAAAATTAAAAGCTCATCTTCTTGCAGTCCTAGATATTTGACGCAAGATTTTGAGATTTTGAGGTATTTAACTAACATACATTTTATTCTTTTATATTCTATTCTATAATACTTACTAACAAGTCTAACTTATCTTCGTGACTTTGACCCTTCTCATTTGGTTAACTTACCCTTCAGCAACATTTCGAGAATTCAAGTACCTATAATTATATTGTGGTAAAAGGTGCTTAAGAAGTTTATTCGTAAGCAAAATTTATTTCGTAACAATTAATATAGTAAGAAAAGCGTAAGATTAATTTCTCCTCATGCACTTTCTCCGTGCCACACATCACAACAGAGTTATTACTGTACCACAATTGAATTAAGATGGCGGCATTAGACGCGGTCGGAATGAAAACGTCGCCGAGAAAAAAGTGTGAATCTATCGCGGTTAATAGCAGTCGTAATCTTAAGCCATGTTTTAAAATAAATACATCATCACACGTGTAATATTATTACTCACTCACCGGTGCACGGACTTGGTCTATGAAAAACATTCAGATGTCTGCCCTTAAGGTTTGCCAGGGAGCCAGGAGTTTAGTTTTTTTTTTATGACATAGGTAGGCAAACGAGCACGCAGGCCACCTGATGTTAAGTGGAAACTGTGACCCATAGACAATTAGACATTCGCATTTACAAGTCGGCAAACGCACTGCCAACCCTGAGGGCTAAGATGGAATGCCTCTATGCTAGTCATTGCACCGGCTGTCTTATCCCCAAACCGGAACACAACAATTCAAACACTGCTGCTTGGCGGTAGGTTAATGGATAAGATGGTGGTATCAACCCGGACGGACCCTGCACAAGGTCCTCCCATTCTGAGCATTAAGCTTACAGATCGCGTCCAAAATACAAAACTACGCTACAAAATCCAATTAGATGACGTATTTCTTCATACAGCCGCCAGACTCAAATGGGACTGGACTAGACATATCTGGCGCATACCAGATACCAATTGGGTAAAAACCACCACAAACTGGATCCCACACGACAAAATTCGGCTTCACGGTAGACCTAGGCGCAGGTGGCAAGATCTGGTACCCTTACCATGGGTTATAAATTAACGTACTCGGTAGCAAGTTGAATGCTCTGTCCCTCGCGGGCCTCGCAGTATTCTTATAGAGTGCGAGGGACAGAGCATTCGACTCGCTAGCGAGTACGGTAATTGTACCTCATGGTAAGGGTACTGCTTGACACTTTCAGAAAGGACTGGCAGGAGCCTGCACTAGACAGGGATGCATGGATGGACGAGATGTAGGCCTCTTTAGGGGAGACTGGGACACTCTAGGCTAATAAATAAAAGTGATTACGCGACCAACTTTTTTTTTTTTGTGTTGCGTTCCTCGTAAGCGGCAGGGAACATAGCAAATTAATGGCTGGCGTTTGTCTGCCTACTCTGCATCTAAGCATGGATATTAGATTATCATTTTCTTTTTGAATTCATTTAAGTAGGTACACATACATACATACCTTCACGCCTTCATTCCCAGAGGGGTAGGCAGAGCTACAGAATTACCAACAACGTTAAAAACATGTTGATAACTCTGTGACCACAATTTGCACAATTAGGCTAAGATGTTTAACAGTGTATATTAGTGACAGGTAGCAAGCCCATCGCCTAACAGTACTAGAAGCCTTTATTCCTTTTTTTTATTTAAGTAGGTAAAGAATAGATATGCAGTAAGAGTGTTTTTAAAATTCGCCAAAAAACTGTTACTGCAGTTTGGCGAGGAGTGTATTATAAAAAATACAACCCGAGTCTTAATTTATTGAGTTATGAACCAAAATGATTAATTTCTTGCTTGCACGGCAGAGTTTGGCATGTAGGTAACAATTTGACCGAGACGCTTTTGTCGATGAAACTAGCGACCAAGTGAAAATACATGCATCAATTATGTTTATAATACGTTGTTAAGGAAACTTCAATTTGTCGGTTGATTTACTCCATGTTTATAAGTACGCGATAGGTAGGTGAATTGTTTAGGAAAATCAACGCCAAAGAGATAATCTTACACAGGGAATGCAATTTTACCAATTATTAACCGTTTTTTTATGAAACTAACCAGTTAAAACCGGTTAAAACCGGTTAAAACCGGTTATTTGCGTTCCCTAATCTTGCACGATACACTATTGAAAGCATGATGGTGGTTTTCTACCAGTTCCCGCCATTCTGACATGAAATTTTAAAGTAATTATATCTACCCACTGCAGACTTTTTTATTGAGCGCCATTTTGTGTTATTCTAAGCAAGTATCAGCTTTCTCACCCTTGCAATCTCGGTGATATCATCTGAGCATATTTGGAAGCAAAAAATTCACCGCCTAAATATACTGCATAAATAAAAACACCCTGTTTTTCTCGACTCAAGTTTATATCGAATTCCAGTACCAACTGACTACGTTCATTGACGCAGATAGTCGATACATTGTCACGGTCTATTCTTCTGTATAGCGGGTGCTACAAGAGGTAAATAAACTATGTCGAGGTGGCAGACGAGCGGAAAATACACTATTATCCGTGTTGGCTGGCGTACACTGCAACCTTGCAGTATTTAGAAGGCACATTATGTTTTATATTGTATTTATTCAATATTTCAGCTTTACTGAATGTTCGTGAGTACAGTCAAAACTTAAAAGTAATGACTATTTTATATCTTACTAGCTTCTGCCCTTGGAGAAATTAAAAATTTCCGGGATAAAAGTAGCTGTGTTAATCTAGTGTATGTATACTTATACACATTTCATCTAATTTGGTTTAGCCTTTGCAGAGTGAAGGAGTAACAAACTAACACACACACACACAAACTTTGGCATTTATAATATTAGTAGGATTAGAAAAATTGTGTTGTTGGTTGCCCGAGTTTGTTTACTTTAAACCAATGTGATAAAACATCAATAGAAAGCTAATTTAGATATTGCATTTTACACTTCATAGCGCTAATTAACCGGTATCGATTAAATGCTTGTTTAGTTACTTAACTCTCCAAAGTTAGATAAGATGAAAATAAAAGAGGTAAACTGTAATTGTATACAAAAAATATATACTTTATCAAACGACCAAAATTAAATGACATAATTCATTATAAACCACTATAACCCACCAATTTATGTCAGCCGTAATGTGATGATAAGTAAAGTGGTTTCAGTACAAATAAGAGACCAGCTAAGCACGTTTTTTTTTTCAAATTATATCACATTATAGACTTAAATAATGCTACTAACTATAACATGTTGAATTCACTGTCACATCTGTATAAAATTTACTCGTTTTTTGGTCAAATAATGTTATATTTAAGCAATTAGCAATATAGGTACGCAAAGTACGCATCATTCCATCACTAGGTTTACGAAAATCAATTATCTTCGGCATGAGCCGTCGCTCCTACTTTGTTAAGCTCCGCAAAAGGAATGACTTCTTTTTTCGGAACATCCTATAGGTGAGCTGAAAGATAGGCGTTATTCATTTGTGTAACAAAAGATTCGTGTGATTAAGGCTCTATTTTAGAAACAATATTGCTTTTCTCAAACATGCTCGGAAATAACGGCTTTCCGAATGTAACACAAGGACGGAAAGTGCCTCATTTTACTCCTAGGAGTAAAAAAAACATATGAAAACACTTTCCGTCCATGTCCATATATTTCTTAAAAATGCTGTCAATTTGCATACAAAATCAAAAGGACCAAGACAAAAATTCCAAACAGCCAAGGTAACTGCTCGCTTTTTTAGCACAGTGCGTGTGTTTTTTTTTGAATTTGCATTCCAATGTCTATGGTTAGTATTTATTTAATAGTACATTGATGACCAACATAACTTTTAATGTGAATTAAATTAAATTACTTGCTTTTTAGAAATGTATTTGTATTATTTCCTCACATGTTTGAGAAAAGCATTATGTATGCCTCGGCGGAAACGAGGATTTCCTGACTCGTATTTTAGCAGGCCTCGCTGTTGCTCGGCCTGCTAACCACCTCGTCAGGAAGACCCTTACTTTCCGCGACTAGGCAACCATGTACTATTTCTCAAACATACTCGAAAATAACGGTTTTCCGAATGTAACACAAGGACGGAAAGTGCTTCATTTTTCTCCTAGGAGTAAAAAAACCATATGAAAACACTTTCCGTCCATGTGCATATTGTTTTTTAAAAGTGTTCTCTATTGCGTATAAAATCAAAAGGACCATGAAAAAAATCCCGTACACCCAACTTGTGGGGCGTGTGGTGCTGGCGGCGGCTCGTCGTGCGTGGAACTATCTTAAGTAATGCTCCTTGTTTTAAAAATACTTCTAATCATGTTTTTGTATCATTTCCTCGCATTCTTTGAGAAAAGCATTAGCGAAAATGCGCTCGGGATAACGATATGAATACCATATATAGCGAAATATATTAAATACATAGAAAACATCCATGACTCGGAAACAAATATTCGCGCTCATCACACAAATATCTGCCCTTACCGGGATTTGAACCCAGGACCGCTAGCTTCGTAGGCAGGGTCACTAACAACTAGACCAACCGCCGTGTCAATGCGTCAGGATTGACTTTTTATCTCTCTATCTAGCCGAGATTCTACTTAAGCGATAAAAATCATATCGTCTTTGACCTGATCAATGTTTTGATAGCTCTTATTTACCTGTCAATAATGGCGGAACAATACCATAAACAGGTCAAATACGATTTAGATTTTACCGCCTAAAATAAAGACCCTATTATATTATTGTCAACATTCTGTTAGCTCATATTTACTTAAAAATAATGGTGGCCGAGTTTAAAGCAATACCAAAACAGGTCAAAGCCGATAGGGTTTGGGAGAATAGAAGCCCTGTAGGTAAGCCTTCATAAGATATGAAACTATTGCGGCATCCGCAACCCCCGCCAAGTAACAGAGTGTAATGCGGTTATCACTTGACAGCTCGCTCTAGTGCCCAATTACTTCAAGTTTAAACGTGTACGAATTAAAATTAAAAATGCAGCGCCGGCTGGTCTCGCTTTTGGGTTTTAATCATAAGCTAGTTGATTCCGTATTCACTGACGTTTTCATTAGCCACGTACTTTATATCTATGTATATCTTGTAGTACAAAGTATGTACGTCACACACCTACGAGTAGTACGCCTTGGGTGAGAAATGAGGGCACGATGGAGGTGGCATTTTTAAATATTATCTACCTTACTTATAAACTTGGAATACCTTTGGAATAGATTATGCCATGCTTTGTCACTTTCTGTCAGATGCAAATGTCACAATTACATAAGGACAAAGCATGGCATAATCTATTCCAAGCTTATTCCACGTTTATGAGTAAGAGGGTAAAAGTTTTGTTATGCTAGTAAAGGTTTTTAAGGCTATTTTTAGGGTTCCGTACCCCTATTAAATTACTGAGCCTCAACTGTCCCTTCATCCGTCTGACTGTCTGTGCTAACTACAAATAGCTGTATCGTTAGAACTGTAAAAGACAGCGGGAAAACAAATGTTAATAATAAAGTCCCCTTACAAGAAACGTTTTTTTCAACGTATCGTATTTTTTTATTTTTTTTTATAGCGTGGGAAGGCAAACGAGCACACAGGCCACCTGATGGTAAGTGGAAACTGTGACCCATAGACATTCGCATTCACAAGACTGCAAATGCGTTGCCAGCCCTGAGAACTAAGATGGAATGCCTCTATGCTAGTCATTTCACCGGCTAAGATGTTTAACAGTGTATATTAGTGACAGGTAGCAAGCCCATCGCCTAACAGTACTACAAGCCTTTAATCCCTTAGTCGCCTCTTACGACTTCCACGGGAAGACATGGAGTGGCACAATTCTAAGCCGGCTACCACACGGCAATTTTTTTCTTAATAAGTAAAAATACTAAAAATACCGTATCCATTGTTTGTAACGTTGCGGTCCTGTGACCTTCCCCTAAAATATGTATGGCTCACTCGAAAAAGGCCCGACGGTGTATCACTCGGACGTTAATGAATTAAATATTCCACATTATTATAATGGATACGAAAAAATATCCGCTTCTCATATGTCATTTGCCTGCTTATGGATGTTTGGGAGAACTGGGACCATTGTGTTGTGTTGGTTTCATTAAATATTCCTTTGGAAATCTTTAAAGCAGTTTTCCACTAAGACTTTCAATCAATAACATGACATAACAAACAAAATTATTACCTTTACTGGCTTGTCTAATCATGATAAAATAATCTTGAATTTTATTGAATTACGGTCCTAATTCAGATTAGGCGAAAATAAAATAAAAAACCGGGCAAGAGCATGTCGGAACATGCTCAGTGTAGGGGTCCGAAGCCGTTACTACAAAGAAATTATAGCTCGCGACAAACTTAACTTTGCCGTTGGAAAACCGTTATTCCGATACATTGACACAGGTCACGGTCAGTTTACCCACACCGCAAATAAGTTTTCGGGAGGTAAAGCATAGTTCATTTAGAATTGGTACATATTACCAGGGTTATAAAATTTAAAATAATTAATGAAATAAAACAATTAGTCTTATAAATTGAAAAATATGTATTATTATTTTACATTTTCACTAAAAATATTCAGTTGTCAAAACCATGTATGTAATTCCGAACTTTCTTCGTAATAGATCCCATCATCTTCTGAACAGTGCTTTTATCTACTTTTTTGGCTTGAAGATTCCATGTAGATCGCAACGAATTTACATCTTTGACCATTTTGCCTCTCTTTTTGAGTTTCCCTTTCATAATTGCCCAGTAGTTCTCAATTGGTCGAAACTGTGGACAATTTGGAGGATTCATGTCACGAGGCACGTAATCGACCTGATAGGTTTCATAACACTATAGTACCTTTTTTGAGTGATGGCAGCTAGCTAAATCTGGCCAAAACTTCACAGGAAGACGGTGGTTTCTAATGAAAGGTATAACTCGTTTTTGCAGGCACTCTTTCATGTAAACATCTGACGTCATTGTAGAAGACGTAACGAAAGTTTTGGTCTTTAAGCCACAACTACAGATCCCTTGCCATATCTTGTTTTTTTGCGAATTTCTCCAATTTAACGAACTTATAATTTTCTTCAACACTTCCTCTAGCATCAGCCAAGTAATACTTTGAACCGGGCAGTTGCTTAAAATCGAGTTTAACATAGGTTTCGTCGTCCATCAAGAAGCACCCTTTGAATTTGGTTAAAACTTTGTCATACAACAAGCGAGCTCGCTTTTTAACTTGAAGGTTCTGCTTCATGGTGCGATTTGGCTTCTTAATAGCTTTATAGCTCTTTTAGCTAGCTCGAAGGCGAATCCGTCTCACAGTACTCCGTTTTTTTTTTAATTTAGGGGATAGATCGTATCGGACAGCCCTGGATTTTGTTCAACTGCTCTCAACACTTTATTTTTAAGTTCTCTGTCCCTGGCACCCGATTTAGGATTGATCTGTGTCTTTCGGCGGCAAGACAGGGTCTCCTTGTATCGTTTTATAACTCTACAAACAGTACTATTGTGGAAATTTAGTGCCTTAGCTACCTGCGACCCAGACCACGATGGATTTTCCAAGTATTTGTTCACAGTTACTTTCCTTTTTTCAAGTTTCATTGTCGATAACTATTAAACGCATTGATCAAAGTCTATAATTTTTGCACTATTTAAACATCAAAAGGTTGTTAACAAACCATGATTGTCACTTTTGAAATAAGAACTCTAGAAACATTTTTTTTAAATTCATTTATGCGTGCCAATTCTACATGAACCATGCTTTATAAACATATAGGGGCTTTAAAGCGTAATATTTAATAAATCGAAAAATTGTAAACCCGCAATATTTTTGAAAGACCTATCTAACGTCACCCCACACACACACAATGGGGAAGACGAGAAAAAAAATACATATTATGGGACACCAAAAATTATTTTTTTCAAGATTTTATTTTGCCACTTTATTGGTGTGACTAATACGAGTATGTATATTCATGCCAAATTACAGCTTTCTAGTACTAGTCTCTGAGCTAGACTGCGGACGGAAATGGCGAAACTATAAGGGTTCCTACATACATACATACATACATACCTTCACGCCTCTAATCCCAGAGTGGGGTAGGCAGAACTACAGAATTACCTACAACTTTAAAAAATCGTTGATAATTCAACTTGCAACCTGTCACTAATACACTAGTAAACATCTTAGCCTATTTGTGCAAAATGTGGTATAAGGGTTCCTAGTTTGTCTAATACGGAACCCTAAAAAAGTACTCGTAATAAAACACAACACACTGTCTTATTATATCAAAATAACTCACGCACTATGTAAAACGGAGATCGGGGATAATCAAAAACCATTTTTTCGTATATTTGCCGAAGAAAAACAGGGTATACACGATATTAACACATCAAAGACCATCACGCGATATGTCATACAGCAACATATGGCGCGCCCCCTTAGCAAATAAACGGCGTAACTCACATTGCTACTTACGACATTATACCCCTAAAATCTTTGAAACCGACGTGCCCCGATCTTAGTGGAACAATGAGGTAAAAGACGCTTGCGACTTTGTTCTACTAGTAGTTGTTTTGTATTATTTTACTTTGTTATTCGGTACGCTTTGTTCTCTTATTAGATGTCTAACTGGTTGATTAAATCTTTGGGAACGGATACCAGTAGTGAGATATGATATAGCGTGTGGAACGCACGGATGATTACTCTTTGATAAAGAAAATGTGCTTTGGTTCAGAGTCTGGGTTATATTTTTACCGACGGTTTTGTATATGGCAACACAGTATTTTTTTTTTCAGTACTTTAATGAGACGTGTCTGTAACCCATACTAAATACTTTAAATGTGAAAATGTGTATGTTTGTCCGTCTTTCACACTTCAATCGCTCAACGGATCGAGATGAAAGTTGGCACACATATTGATTAGGTCCTGGAATAGGATAAGATAGTGTTTTTCCCGGAAAATTAAACTGTTCCCGAGGGAGCAGCGATAAACGACTTCTACGCGCACGGAGTCACGGGCATATAATAAAGTAGGGGACAATTTCACACAAATAGACCTACACCCTATTCAGTTCTAGGCTGGTACGTACTGTATACTCTGAACGAGTATTATGGGTACTCAACAACATTCAAAATTTCAAAATTCGAAATTTCTAATTCAAGCAAATACTAAATAATTCGAAACGCATTAACGTTTCAACGAAGCTAGTCAAAGTGTTATATCTTTATCAAGCTTCAATGTATTATGAATTGAACTATGTTGTAGCTTAATTGGAAGATTTGTATACTTTGGCCAGTGTTCAAGGGAATTCAAAACTAAGATATAGTAAGTAGATAATATTTATGAAGGTGAAATTGACAAAATGGCCGACAGCGCTTCAGATTTCGTTCTAACTAAACGATAAAGTTTTTAGCGTAACGAATGAAACGTTTATGTTTGACAGACAAGTTAATAAATCACTCTAGTTTTGTCGCAGAGTACATATTATTTTAAGTTTGTATAAGTTTTATTTGGAGATTTCACATAAAAATTATCGTGTATTAAAAGATAAGAAAATATTTTATTATCCTATTAAACCATTTACTGTTAAAAATAATTGTTGATCCAACATACAATTTAAATGTTTATATTATTATTTCAGTCAGGCAATAATGACAAACGGTTTTGAAAAAAAATTGGCAATTTGTCTTAGATTGAACTAAAGCAAAACGTCACAATTTTTGAGAGAAAAAGGGTCGTTTTATACGCAAACGTAGCTAGTAAAACGTTAAATAAATCATTAATTTAATTCTTAAAAATATGTTTAGTTCAAGGATCAAAACAGGTCGGTTAATTACGGAGCTCATTAAATAATTCGTCTGTCACGGAACATAAAACAAAAACGTACAAGAAAAAGAGTCTATATTAGTCGAATTCCCTCGAATAATTTGATATAACTCCCTATCGAAGAAAACATTCCCCATCAATAACTTGCCAAAATTATCTTCTCACCACCTTCTGCTCGATTAACTCATAACGACTTATCGAATTCACACGTAAAATGCAAACCAATCGTAACGAGCTAAGTTTAAAAGTGGTTCAGCTTAGAATCACTTGGCCCACTCGCAACTTCGTAGTTCCATAATAGGAAATGTTTGGAATCGGCCCCCGATTCGACTCGATCCGGTCGAGACTTGAGAATAGCGACCTTGTTATTAGTTTAATAGTTTGAAAGTTTATTTTTATTGTTGGTCAAACCGTTTATTGGTAAGTAAATGTAAAAACGCAAATACATTTTGAATAATGATTTTTACACATGGGTTTTGCATGTTTTAGGTATACAGGGTTATTGGTAAGTCGACCTATTCCCCTCTAGGGGTTATGGGAGAGGTCATTTGCAATCATTTTGGTCCCATAATACCCTATGAAAAAGTGAACCAATTCGGAGATATTTAAAATTTAAGTTTTTTGCTAAAAAGTCGGAGTAGCATTTTCAAAATTTAAAAAAAAAAATTGCACTTTAAATCTTTTTTTAATAGCTTTTGTACAAGGTAAAATTGCTGTTTTTATTCAATATTAAAAGTATAAATTATCGGTACATATTCAAGAATGCGAGACCAAAAAGTAAAAAAAAACATGTTTTTTTATCGGTTTATCCAACATAAATGACACAAAAAAACAAAATTTACTAACATTTGCGTAGGGTGTTATGGGACCAAAAATTGCAAAATGATCTCCCCCATAACCCCAAGAGGGGAATAGGGCGACTTACCAATAACCCAGTATATAGCTTATTCTTTGAGTACAACAATGATAAAATGATTATACACCGTGTTTTTTTTGATTTACGATAACTTCGGCATATTACTAGGTACATCCATAGAAACTAAGTAATAGATACGATTTTTAAATATTGCAAAAAAAAAACTGTTTAGAAGTAATTGAATGTTGTATCTTTGGTCATTCTAAAAGGGCCTTTAGAGTTAGCTCATAGTCAGTGTCAAATACGTCAAAGTTGGCGTGACATACACACACAGTTAAGAGACTTTTAGACCAGTTCAACGTGATTAACTGATTAAATTTAAAAATGTAATATCTTTAAAACCGTTACAGTTATCATTTGTCTGTCTTGGCGAAATTAACTTTATTTGACCTAAAGAACGTTCCCTTAAAGTTATCGTAAATCAAAAAAAAACACGGTGTATAAAGCCAAGTTAAGTCTAGTTTCAGTTATCATCTCAATATAAAATTTCATCTCATCAATGTTTAACATGAAAAATTCGTTACATTACATCAATTTTATACATAATTTACCATTTAATTATCATTATAAACATGCTTGGCCTTGAGGCACATTTCTTCTATTACCAACAGAATGAGCAAATTTAAAATGAGCAAATGAGTCAATGATTAACAATTCCTACCTTACTTACGCTTTATCTCCCGGGAACGTAAAATGTTTAATTAAAAGCTTTCTGGTAAAGTTTAACAATTATACAATTAATGTTATTTCACACGATCATGAAAATTAAAGAAGTTCGTTGTTAGCTTTTATTGGGAACTTAGAGGAAAGTTGAAGAGAAGTGCGAAGTCGTAATTAACGTTGAATTTGTTAGAGCACTTGAAATATCTTACAGCAATAATAATAATAATCTTGGGCTCTGGTGTGGGACGCAACTTGTGTCGACACTTTTGCCCTATCTCACATACAAGCAACCCGAAATCAGGCCGGCGCAGCAGCTGATCAGGCCCAGACCCTCAAGCGTCGCAAATATTCATCATTAATTAATTATTACGAATATGCGGCGCTTGCAGTGGAGACTCATGAGATGAGAGACATGAATCGTTTCATAAAGACCCTGTCTGCCAAGCTCATCGACGCCTCCGGGGATCCCAGAGCTGGCGCTTACCTCTCCCAAAGGATAGGTTTGACTATCCAGAGAGGTAATGCAGCCAGCATCATGGGTACAATGCCGCGTACCGATTTGCTAGAGGGAGTATTCTTTTTGTAGTTGTGCTAGTTTTAAGTAGATAATAGTTTACTTTCTTAATTATTATAATTAATATTGTATAGTGTATATTATGTATAGTGTTATTTTTTGTATTTTACTTTATTTGTTTTTTCTATAATCTTGTTATTTGATCAAAGTTTTAAAATTCTAAAAATTTCATAATAAGGGCCGAATCTTAAGTACCCCAAACCAACGTGCGTGCATGACTCGATGTATGAATGTTGAAGAAGCGAAAGAAATTTGTCAAGATCATAGCAAGTGGAAAGAAGAGGTCTATGCCTACCCCTCTGGGAAACAGGCGTGATTTAATGTATGTATGTAATAATAACGACAGTGGCAAAAATATCGCATAATGTCGTAATCAATTAAGTTTCATAATAAATTAATAGGAACACTGACGTAAAATACATTACTTCATTTTAATATTACTACTTAAACTTCACACCTGTAATCCTAGAGTGGGCTAATCAGAGCTACAGAATCACCTATCACTTTAAAAACTTGTTGATAATACAGTAACCACATTTTGCACTAATAGGCTAAGATGATTACCAGCGTATTAGTGATAGGTTGCAATCCCATCGCCTAACAGTACTACAAGCCTATAATATTCCCTTAGTCGCCTCTTACGACATCCACGGGAAGACATGGATTGGCACTATTCTAACCCGGCAACCACACTAAAAAATAAACCACCGTGTATAAAATAAACTTAACTTCATTTTTGTCTTTCTGTTTTAGCTTTCTTTAAAGCTAATTACCTTTGTAATTATCTTTATTTTATTATTTTCTAACATGTTTTTAAAATAAAAAGTGGAATCATTTCATGTTTTTTATAGGCACCGGTATACCGTAAGCCTATTATGAAGTAACAAATAAAATCTCCTTTCTAAGAAACCATTAACAGAAAAACCTGAAATCTAGGTGAATTCTACTCTTATGATGTTACGTAAAATATTTACTTCGTTGACCTCCGTAAATAGGTCTACAAAATGGTACCCGTTCCGTTTCTAGAAAAAGGTCTTTTCCATTAGATTAAGTTTAAGTATGAGATTGAAAATACTTTTTCCTAAGGTTTACTCATAATTCAGTTTGAGTGTTTAAAATCAAAAAGGAGGAAGCCCAAACTGGTCATGTTTGAATTTTTTATTCATCTTTTGCCACTTATGAACAACGGTTTCTAAATTCTTATAATTTATATAAATACAATGTTAAATTATTAGCCTATTAGACTGAAATACAATCGAACGAATGAATGTAACCTGTAAATAAAGTAAAAGTTAACTGAAAAGCAGGGTTCCGAGTTTTCGTAGCACGGTAAGACAAAAGAGATCTGTGGAGTCGATGATAGCAATAAAAGTCAACCCTTATTCATACTCATTCTCATTCATTTATTTAATTCCAAAATGATTTTAAAGTAGCTGTAAAGCTGCTAAGCTAAGTAATGAAAGATAACAATTTTATTGTATTACAAAATAAAAATTATATTATATTACAAACAAACCAAAGTACCTAAGTTTGAAATTAGTTATAACTTTATAGCTCAAATTCGTGTTTAATTTAATTTAAAAACATTTTGGAATTAAATAAAAAATGAGTATGAGTAAGAGTTGACTTTTAATGTTAATGTCGACTCCACAGCTCCCTTTCGTCTTACCGTGCTATGAAAACTCCGAACTCTGCTGATAAGTTAGAAAAAAGTATTTTATTTTAATAGAATGGCTGACATAGGTATTTTTACAGATATTGTTTTCAATAGTGGTTTTTGATTTAATCGAATCTATGTCAAAAAAATGTATGGTTAGCAAATTGCCAAAATGGTGTACAATCAGTAACAAATATAATATACGTTCCCAAGAGTTTCTGAGTTGGGACCGAATAGCAACAATTACAAGTCTGTTGTCTCTTTCTCTTTATTTATTATGTTTTTTAATACGCCAGCTTAAAAAGAGGGCAGATGTAAGTTTGACCGTTATGTGTGAGTGTGGGTGCCTGTTAGGGAGTGCAATTTAAGCGGTTATAAACAGTTTTTGTATGAAATTAACCGGTTATAACCGGTTATTACCGGTTATAACCGGTTAATTGCATTCCCTAGTGCCTGTCTATGGCCCCGTAGCTCTTAAACGAGTGCCACCATGCCTCCATTCAAACCTATTGTGTTTAAATTTTGTTGTTTGTTATTTTCCCGTTTGTACAATGAAGTAATTTACATGCATTATTTTTTTTGTGTTTATTAAGTCTCCTCATTTTAATCACCATCGACTGGCCTGTCTGTTCGCTTGCCTTCTCTTTGTCACGAAAACTTAATAAAAAATAGGACATTGTTGACTGTACTATCAGCCCAATGTAACCCTAAGCCACCGTAGAACTGTGTCACAGTGACGTTATGATTCAAATCGTAAGAAGTGTAAAACAAATTGTTTTGTGATATCACTGTGCCACCGTTCTATAGTGGGTCAGCGTTCCATTGGGCTGATAGTACATGAAGGTAAACGAAGAACGTGTAAAAGTATATTAATGTTATAATTATGCTTTTTATATTTTTTACACGTTTATGTTTAACTCTTTCATTTTAAAAGTCACACTTAGGATTAAGGATGAAAAAAGATAATTCAAATATTTCCTTTACAAAGACAAACACAGGCCCGACTTTAACGAGTTGAACTTGGAAAGAATTTTCTAAATTCACAAGTCAATTGACTTTGGAAAAATCAAGGGATTTGTCAAGCTTACTGCGCCTGCGAAGAAATTCTGATTATAAAGTTAAGGTAAAAACAAAAGAAGCAAGATACGTAGAATATATAAAGAGGCGGGAACTTTTTAAAAGCGGCGTACGTTGATGGGAATGTGTTGTTATTGGCTGATAAGAAAATTTGGAGCTGATTTTTGAAATAATTTATAATTATATCAAAATCAAATTGTATTTTGCTTAGAATGGTTGCCTCTTTTTACTAATGTTTTACTTTTGGTAAAGATAGAAAGGAGAGAAAGAAACATTCCTTACTAAGCGATCATAATTTTGGCAAACAATTTGTAGTTTATGCAACTGATGCATAATGAGAGCTCTTGTTTTAAGGCCTAATTATGTACAGTTGCATACACTACTTTATCTACACACATATCATAACTTAAGAATTATCCTACTTTCGTAAAAGCAAAACACCAACAAACAAATGACAACAATAAGGGCGGCAATTCGGTCCCCCATTAAGACGAATGTTTTTTTAAGTCATAGTTAAACGAATGAAGTCCCTATTCTAAAGTCACTCGAAATAAAATGTCGTGCGGTTTATACTTAAAAACGATGAATATTAGAATAGAGAACCTCCTGAGTTTTGACAGCTGCTCCAAAACCTTACCAATAACATTACAGTACAGATTTTATCTAAAACCACTGAAAAGAAAGTTCTCATAGTAAAATTGGTTGCAATAATGCAGGTCATTTCATACGGGTTTTAAACGCATAATAGAGGACTTAACATAACAACACTCATCCGAAAAACCGGCCGCCGTCACAAAATACAAATCGACGCTTGAAAGGTGAAATTATCTAAGCGACATTTTTTACGACATTAAGTTAGTATATATTTCGAAACCAGTAAAGTTTACACATTCCGAAAATATATTTAACTCTAAGTCCTTAAAAAATGTCGCTTAGATGATTTCGCCTTTCAAGCGTCGAAATGCATTTTGCGACTGGCCACCAAGAATGCTTAACGAAATACAAAATTAAAGAAAGAGTGTCGCTAATTTAAATTTCGAATTCGTACCGTGGTGTCCGTTGCTACCCGACTCTCCTACAAACAGTTAAGGCAGTTTAAGGCACTGCTTTATTTGACGATTTTCACATAAATTGGGATTCGTTCTTTACGCAGACGGTTTCAATGATTTACTGACTATTGTGTAAAAAAAACTTAATACTAAAAAATATCAAATCAAAACATGTATAAATAGTTTAAGACCAACAAACAACCAGCAGTGTGTTTGCTGTTGTTCCGATGTAGGAATAAGACAATCGGTGAAATTACTAGCATAGAAGCATTCTTATTACTCAGGATTGGCAACGCATTGGGAGTTTTAAGGTTGCAGTATTGACATTTAAGTTGTAATTGTAGTCTTAAGAATGGGTCTCAGATCACACTTAGGTACCATAAAGTGGCCTGTGTGCTTGTGTGCCTTTTAACACAACTGCTTGGTGACAAGTTATAACGTCAATTCCGCCGGACATCTACCAAGCAAAATTTTGCCAAGTTTCCAACTTTAACTAACTTTTTCATACTACTCTCCGTGTTTTTCATCCAATGGCTCTGAAGTTAGAAAGAGAAATAATGTTTTACCAAATCATCATTTGGCAAACTTTCCATTTCGCAAATAGATACTTCCCGCTACAATATTTTAAAATAATTGTGGTCAAAAGTCTAAACTAACCTATAGATCTTATTTAACAAGCCCATGTAACCTATGTAATACGTATGTAACGGTCTGAGCACAAACACGTTTTTGAGAAAATGAAAGTTTGTAAAACGATGATTTTGGTACCAAGTCAGGGTACCGGGAAATCTACTATCCTTTTTCAACCACTGACGCTGAAAAGTGGTGTTTTAAAATTTAACGTAAGTGTCTGAGTCTGTCTGTAGCATTGTAGTTGTTAAACGAAAGCTAGATAAATCTGAATTTTTTTCAAGGTTTTATGAAAATAAATAAAGACGTTTAAGAGATATATCGTAGTATTCGTAATTCTAAAAGTACCAATATTATCGAGGAAATAAAACCCCAAGAAACGAGCGGGAAAAGAAAAGCGACTACGAACTGACAGACGGCCACATCAGACAGTGTTCTCCTTAATAAACTTGCATTTAGCAGATGGCACGGCAGGAGTAACGAATTTAAATTACTTTTTTTCCTGCCTTTTTCGAGCGCTTATTTAACTTCCTTAGATAAAGGCGTTTCCTTTATCCCTTGACTTTTTATTTCACTTCTTCATAGTTGTAATTAAAGTTGTGTTTGTAGAGCGTTGAAGCCTGTGAGGCCCTTCGGTTTATAGTGAGAAATATTGCTCAAGTTTTTAAATAAAGGCTTAAGTACGGTCTCCTTTGTGTTAGATAATTTTATGACTTTGGATTTATTTTATTTCTCCTTAGGCTCGCGTTTCTTGGATTGATAAGACCAGGGCTTGGAACGGGTCGAAAAATACCAATTAATTCTGGTTTTTAATCAGGTTTGATTCGCGAGTATTATGATCGCTCGGATTAATCTGATATTTTTTGGTTTTTGATTCTTCCTGTAGTTGGATGGTGTGGTGACTGGTGAAAATGTAACTAAAGAGTTAGCTAAAGGGTAGGAAAGAAGAGCAAACCATGGCGGTGCGAAAAAATTAACGAGCGGAATTAACGGTTGTTTCGAGGAGAAACAGTTTTATTTTGCATTTTGATCAGAACGGAAATAATATCAATTATGTTCGAGCGGATTTAAAATGAAAATGCTCTATTTGAAATGTATGGCGTTTCTGACGAGCTAGTTAAAAAAATTACTAGGTTTCAGAGCCCTGGATAGGACGTGTTTTGTAGATAAGTTTTGTGCTACTTTATATAATTAAGTGATATCTGAGTAAATTAGATCTAAACTAACTTAGGCCTCATTCGACATAATTTGTACACGATTTGTTTAACTCAACCGCCAAAACTGTCTAGAAAATCTGAGCTATCACCGTTGACGACACGATTAACCCTTTTTTTAATATAGTTGCGCAAAAATTGGTACTTTTCGTAGCTGTATACCGTGCGGATTTTTTTTTTTTTCGAACTAGTGCTTTTTATTTTTTCTGTCTGCATGTCGTGTGGAATGTTGGATATTTTGCACTGCTGTTCAACTGTCATTTTCACACTTCCCGAGTCTTCTCTCGCTTGCAGCATTTGCAACAAAATGTTACTTACAGTAAAAAGTTTGTATGTACGAGTATACTTATCGAAACCAAATAGGGGCCACGCTATGTTCTGCATACAAAATAACTATGTTCGTAGAAGTATTATTATAAGAAATGTTAACTTGATATTCCCTAATTATTTAAATAACCTAATGCAAACAATATTTGAGCGTAAACAAATGCAATCTTCTTAGCAGTCTTATTATTTCTTTAAAATTTAATTTTGACCTGTGTGGTCACCGGGTTAGAATAGTGCCACTCCATGTCTTCTCGTGGATGTCGTAAGAGGCGACTAAGGGAATAATGAAGGCTTCTAGTACTCTTAGGCGATGGGCTTGCAACCTGTCACTAATACACTGGTAAACATCTTAGCCTGAATGTGCAAAACGTGGTTACAGAATTATCAACAACTTATTTAAGAGTGCTTGGTAATTCTGTAGCTCTGCCTACCCCACTCTGGGAATGAAGGCGTGAGTTTATGTATGTCTGTATGTATGTTAACTTGTAATTTTGGATTTAGTATCATTCTAAAGCTGCAATGTTCAAGTAACTGACAAGCTGTGTTTTTTTTAAATCAATTTCTTTGTTATTATCGTGCGTGTGGTTTTTAAAAAAGTTGCGTGATTTTGCTCATTTTGTATGAAATTTGAAAAATTGTTTTAAAAAACCACCCCACACGGTAAAAACAAAACAAGGGACAAAAAATAAAAAAACACAACGTGTAAGTTGAACATTGCAGCTTTCGAATGGTAGTAAATTCAAAAATAACAGGATAAGATTCGTTATAATAATCCTTCTCCGAAAACAGTTATTTTGAATGTAGAACATAGCGTGGCCCCTATTTTGTTTTGATTAGTATATGTTGTTGCGGGAACGCGGTGGATGCGAAAAGCACGAGACTGGTCTGAGTGGAGAGCCTTGGGGGAGGCCTATGTCCAGCAGTGGACGTGTTCGGCTGACATGATGATGATGATGTATGTTAGTATCTATATTAGGTAAGTAGTTCGCTTCAAAATTCGCAAGTCAATTTTGTAGTTAATTCTCGTTAATGGTTGACTTGAAACATGGTAAGCAGAATCTCCTTGCAAAAAAATATACAGTCGGCAACAAAAGTTTGTTCCAGTTTTTTTTTATACGTGTCCATTAAAATTTGTAGTAATATAAAAATAGTCCTTACCAACATTTTATTAGATGGAAAAGTATGTTAGATTGTTTGTTCCTTCGGAGAAAGACATTATGACATGCAATTTTTAACTTAGCTAAATGAAAGAAATCCAAAACAGCTGTATATAATAATGAAAATAAAAAAAAGAAGGTCGATGTTTTTTTTCGTGTCGTATAATATAAATAAACTAAATAGCCAATCTGAAAACAATAAAAGCTGGCATACCTGAACGTTTTTGCTCTGGACGATTCCAAAATGTTCGAAAGCTTTTTATGACTTCCGAAAGTATATTTAAATTTTACGACGTTTCTTGTTTTTATTGATATTATGCTGCAAACCGCTCGCAACCAGACGGCTTCTGAATGTTGTTAAAAGTTGGCAATTTGGACTATTAGGTTAGCCAACGATCGTGGCACTGTTTACACTAAAATGGTCGACTGTTATGTTTCTTGCGTGTAATATACTTGTGTATAATTACCTTGTACAGGGTCCGCCCGGGTTGGTACCACCATCTTATCCATTAACCTACCACCAAGCAGCAGTGTTTGCATTGTTGTGTTCCGGTTTGGATATAAGACAGCCGGTGAAATGACTAGCTTAGAGGCATTCCATCTTAGTCCTCAGGGTCGGCAGTGCATTTGCAGTCTTGTGAGTGCGAATGTCTATGGGTCACAGTTTCCAGTTACCATCAGGTGGCCTGTGTGCTCGTTTGCCTTCCTTTGCCATAAAAAAAATGCCTATTTAGCATTATACCGAGGAGCAACTTTTCAAACCGTAAAAGTTTATTTGAAGTAATTCTCGGTAACTTCTAAGAATATTCCTAATATAAATGCCTCGATTTTGTATGCGTATATTGTTCTATATCTTTCATATATCTTCGCGTATAATTCTCCTATACAAATATTTCTCTATAAAATCCAAGGAATCCAAGGTATATTTACATTTTTCTTTGTATTTTTATTTGTTTATAAACTAACAGCGTACGGTCAGCTGCAAAATTGCATGGACACCTTAATGTCTATAATCCTGTGAACACGTGAGGTGACGTTCGTAAGAAACCACCTAGATGGCGTTGTTATCTGAGCTAGTTCAATTGTTGTTTGCTACAACTTTATGACGTTTCAGTATTACACATCGATTCCACATCGTGGATGAAAAGTGTTTTTGATAAATTTAACCTCTTAGTTTGAAATTGACTAATAGTTTGAAACTACTTAAAAATCATCTATTATACTAAAATATAAAATCTATGAAATAAAGAAAAAATGTTTGGTTGATGTGTGCGCTTTTTTTTTTTCATATTTTTAGATCATTATCTGCAACAACGCCATCTAGTAAGATCTTGTTGAACTACTACGAGCAGATAGATGGCGTCAGTTTGCCTCAGAGCATTATCTTTCCGAACTGTCCATGCACTTTTGCAGCCTACTGTACATAAATTCACATATTATACTAAAACAAAGGATAGTACAGTTAGCCAAAGCAGTTTCCAATTAAAGCTAAATACATAACATTTGCTCAATGTTGACAAAGTGACAATTTGATTTTGCAAGGTTATGATCTAAGAGACCAAGGTAAAAAAAAGGTTAGATTAGTCTATGTAGATGTATGTATGTAAACACTTGTACTAAAACAATCAAATTACATAAGTAAGTATTATAATTGAAGTCCCTAAATCCAGAGTGGCTTTGTCTGTTAGTTAGTCAGTCACGGACTATTTTATATGCATGTTGAGCTATTTTAATGACGAGAGAACATTCTCATTCCTTACAAATGTTTCCGAGAATGTTCTCAATTCTTTCCTGAAAGGATTTCTGACTGTCTGGAAATATTATTCAACTTACACAGTGCAATTGACTTGCTTTGACGAATTACCGCTGGCCTTACGTGTAAATTCAACTCGATAAAACCATAATGATTCCTTTTGTCAAGTTATTGTATTAAATTAACTCCGCCACCCTTCCAAGTAAATAGGAGCTAACTTAACATGCACTATGCAATAACATGTCGAAAGAAAATCTAATAATAAGAATAAACTTGGAATTGTTTATGCCATGCTTTTTTTTTTTTTTTTTTCCCCGCGGCGACTTGAACAGCTACTACCGCGGAGATATGGCGTTTCCACGTGAAGTGATTTCGCCAGTGTCAAGTATATATAAGTATAAATCAATATAGCAATAAAACACAATCCAATCTTCTCTAGGAAGATTGGGGGCAACGTTGTACGGTGATTTGTAGGTCAGAGGTCAAGATAGTTTTAACCTCTGCACCACTGCGAGTCCACTTGAAACGAGAAGGAAGATGCCAGATACACGAAATAAGTCCAAGTCTTCAATCACTGTGCAACACAAAGGCATAAAAAGTACAAATCACTATCAGAAAAGAACTTTGAACACCTAATTACCCAAAAATTAAAGTCTAAAACAAATTACACGTCCGCCATCTTTTAACGTTGCAAATGGACCCCCTATGCCATGCTTTGTCCTTATCTGTAATTGTGACATTTGCATCTGACAAAAAGTGACAAAGCATGGCATTAACTATTCCAATACTTGGCAGAAGCGCGTGAAGCTAACCCTTTTTTTCATTTTTTCATTAGCAAAAATTGTCTTTTACCGAACATTTGTCTTCGCGTGTGATATCCACGGACTTATTGCTCTAATAAGTCCATGGGAGTATCTATAAATAAGTTGACCTAATTATCCAGTACTAGACGGAAATTATCTAGTACTAGACAAAAATTTGGCTAGGCTTGGAGTTGGGTTCCTGTTCCCTAAACTAGGTAAACCTGTCTTATAAGGAACAGGGCAAGGAAGAATGTAAGCCATTAATTAAAATTAGAATCAGAATTAGAAACTTTTCCAAGCTCATTCCACGTTGACTTCGGACATCATCATAATCATTATTTTGATCTTTGCAACTTACGATTTTGACTATTTTCTCTACTGCATTGTTTTGTGGTTAGACAGGTTATTCAAAAAAACAAACTGCTACGTTTTTGGCCTCATTGTTTAGCATTAGAATGTAACTTTAATTTTGAAAACACATACCACTTTCATAAACCTAAGGCAATAATTCCCACTAGTGGCGCACGAGATTCTGAGTTATTGTGAAAACCGTCACGTACTCTTTACGATGCGACATTTGACGTAAAAAGTTATGGGCTCGCAGATAAAAAAACAACGCCACAATTTCGCCTGACTGATGGAAAGAGTACCTACATTGTTGTTTTTGAATACAGGGTGGGTTTCAGTTTTGTGACTCTGTTTGGTTTTTGTTATCATGCTGTATTGGTTTTTTTCGATACTAACGAGCCATATTGTAGTACCTACCCTTTACTTTTCTTGCCAGTTTTATGATTAAAAACCTTGTAGATTTTCTCAATGACAACACCAATGTTGAATAAGGCTTAAGGCCTACCTTATTTGAATTGGACATTTCTAAATAAGATTAGGGTATGAATATTAAACTATGAAAACTAAACTTTAGACAGGGTACAGGGTGGTATATTATTATTCAATATTATAGTAAGCGCTAAAGTCGCATATCACGTATATCTTCGCACTCTTTGCCTATTAATACCTAAACTAGGCTGTCTTTGCCCTATGATTTCAACTTAGATAACCTAAAGGGTTTATGAAATTGTTAATAATTGTACACATCAAAAAAATATTTTGAAAATTTCCCACACAAACAAAAAAAAATATTATTGGTATTAGGGCGCGTCAAAATTTTTTTTTTTTGCAAAAAAATATCTCGATGATGCTATAATTATTATAACTTATAGTTAACTTAACTTCGAATTTATAGGTTTCTCACAACTTACTATATCTTATCAATATAAATTGTTTTATTCATTATTTTATTGTTCAAACTTTGCAAGTAAGTGTCATTCGCTGTTTTTCTACGCCACGGTAATATTTTAGTATGTTGATGCAGATGTTTTTATTGGAACTCGTAAATTTTGTAATCCAGATGATTTGTTGTCTCAACTCCGCCATAAAAGTGAATAAAAAGTATATTTTTATCTCTCAATATTTCATGCTGGTTTCAATAAAATATTACCTACAATCTTTTAAGTTCTTTATGCAACATAGATAGATGAAGATGTAGATTTATGTTCCATTACAAGATTGAATAACAACTAACTTACATTTGTAGAATGGAATATGAAATTGATACTTAATATTTGGCTGGGTGTGATTTTATTTAGACATCGTATTAGACAGATGAAAATGAAAACTAACGCATAAACTTAGGTACAGTCAACAGCATAAATCAAGAGATCGTTTTTGTACCTTGTCGCTTTCAATCATTTCACAATTTCGTATAACATTTCAAACAAAACGTTAAAGTGACATGACATGCTGTTGAGGGTACAAAGGTACTGTAACATTTGTGATTGTCTGTTTTCATCACATTCACCACTACATTAAAAAATGCACATTTCAAATGATTTACGTAATAATCAAATGCCAGTGAATTCAAAAATTACAACTGCTTTTTACCTCTTTTACAACTACCTACCTACCTACTAATATTTCAAACATAAATGTATTGTTTGTTGTTTGTTTGTTTCATTACTTTTAACCGATCGATGAATGTAAAAATTAGCATAGAGATAGATCATACCTCGGAACCGGATATAAAGTACATTTAAAAACAAAAAACCGGGCAAGACCATGTCTGACCATGCTCAGTGTGGGGTTCTCAAGCGGTTACTTCACAAAAACTATCTTAAAAATCAACAATTTATTATTTGGTGCGGTCTTAAGCCATTTTAGTCGCCTGGATCTCAAAAATTAATCAAGTCTACTTAGTTGTGATAGTTTTTCTTTTAAATTTGTTATAATATGCGCTTTCATTGAAGATACTTTTCAGATTTTTAGTATTTGTAATTTTGGTTGCTGTTTTGGTTGCTGTTTTGGTTGGTTGGTTTAGGGGGTGACACTTGACTCTAACAAAAATAAGCACTTTAAAGCTTAATATTTCATAAACGGACCCATTGATGAGAAAAAAAAAAACCCCACGTAACGTAATATATATATTATATTTTTCTAGATTTTATTTTACTACTTTCTTTGCGTGACTAAAATGTATATTCATGCCAAATTAAAGCTTTTTAGTACTAAGAGTCTCTGAGCTAGGCTGCGGACGGACGGACGGACGTACAGACGGACGTACGGACATGGCGAAACTATTATAAGGGTACCTACTTTGACTACGGAACGGTAAAATCTAACAAGTTTGTAAGGTAACCGCGAATAATAAAGCCGCAGACAAAGTCACACGCAATAGCTACTTTTTATAAACTCCATTGCATAAACTAAACATAGGCTCATATTATTTTGTGCAGCTACACGCACCACCCCCGCGTTTAAACTTTAAATGGCGTCCTAACCTTTAAGTAAAAGAGAAGCTAAAACATACTTAAATGTCAATTTAAAATGGTTTTTACACTATCCTTTACATAAACGTATGGATGGTTGTTCAAAGCACGAAGTACGGACACCAGCTCACAGGCGACCTAGTAATTGTAAGATCTCTTTAATGCGCATGTCAAAATGAGTATAAAACGCGCAGAAAAAACGCTAGTCTGAAACCGATGTAACAGCCTCGCCGCTAGTTTTGCCTACAGCGACTACAACATGCGGTGGCCAGTAAAAGCTAGCCAAGAGCGAGTTGAACTCGCGTTCCGTACCAATTTTTGTTTGCACTATATTATCACACCAAAGATTCATGTATGCATTAGTTTGGAGGTACTGTTTTGACGCCTGAAATAACAAATAAAACTTGAATAATAACACATCTTCTTTATTAAAAACAACCGGCATTCTGTTACAGTTCGAAAGATAAGCTTTTAAAGGACGGACGAACAACGAAGTTTTAGTACCAGGGTCCCGTTCAGCACCCTTTGGGTACAGGTACTCTAAAAAGCATGGCACGACTCCCGCGATGAAGATCAAGGTACTGTCAACTCAGTGCAAAATATGATTTTTGTAGGCATCCTTAAGGTTACTAAGGTTTGGCTGGTAACACTACTAAGGAAACTAAATTGTCTAAGGACCTAATGCGAGTCTATAATTTAATTCTAACTCAATAAGCACCAAACCTCACGCTACTTCTCTCTTAACCCTACCATTCACAGTTTCTCCACAGCATCCTTAATCGCCTTCGTTTCCTTTTCCCCGCATAATAGGCTTGAGATTGTTTAGGCGCGGCCTAGGTCGAAGACATGAATTTATATGGGTTATAGACCTTTTTGGGGATGTTTATCTGATGCGAAATGTTGATGGAAGGAAGAATACGTTTTTGTTTTTGGTGTCAGGGCTGGGGAGTATTGTGAAGGTAGTTTTAGGATGTTGATATTGTTGTAGGTCATATAATAGCGTAACATTGCTGAAAAATCACGTTCGTTGTATGGGAGCCTTCCATATTTATTTTATTCTGTTTTTAGTGTTTTTTTGTTGTAGAGGCATCAGAAATACATCACTGTGAAAATTTCAACTGTCTAGCTATCACGGTTCGTGAGATATAGCCTGGTGATAGACCGACAGAAAGATGGACAGACGGACAGATGGAAAGACGGGCAGACGGACAGCGGAGTCTTAGTAATGAGGTCCCGTTTTTACCTTTTGGGTACGGAACCCTAAAAAACAAGATTGCGAAGAACGGGAAGACAAACCAAAAGTATTTTTATAACAGTTGATTAACGCGCCCTGGTAGGTGATTCTGTTAAACATCTCGTTCTTAAACTCGACGCACCAAATATTAACCGTCAAGTTGAAATTGTCCTGTCACAGTGTAAAATCCACGGCGTCGAGTAAGACCTCGTATGAATTCGTTCACTCAATCGACCGTACGATAGAGAGCAGGCCGGTTTTTAGGGTTCCGTACCCAAAGGGTAAAAACGGGACCCTATTAATAAGACTCTACTGTCACCAGGCTGTACCTCATGAACCGTGATAGCTAGACAGTTGAAATTTTAACTAAAAACAGAATAAAATACATATTTAAGTGGAGCTGCCATACAACAAACGCGATTTTTTATAGATAATGCTACGGAACCCTCAGTGTGCGAGTCCGACTCGAACTTGGTAGGTTTTTTCTTCGTATAAACAAAAAACATACTTCGTGGAAGATTTGAACGACTAAAATGAAACAAATGCTATAGAAATCGTCAATCGTCGGTGAAACTGCAAAACCGCGTAAGTAACATTTTTAAAAAGGAGTAAAATGCACCTTTTTAATAACGCAGTAAGGTTTATCTTGCTCTATCATAAATATGCTAGTTACGCGCTTTAGCAGTATCACCGACGCAAGACACCTTAAAAGTAACTACAACTTGAAATTCTACTCCGCAACGCGGTAAAATTCCCAAAACAACAGTTCCCACGCCATCTCCAACTTAATAATCATTAAAAAACTCTCAACCTCCAACTGTTTACCATTTAGCATTACCCGGGTATTGGGGCACGCATCATTGCTCGCAAAAACCTATTTAACTCCAAGGGTTCTTAAGTGCCAGGAGACCTAATTCCGACACAAAAGGAACCAGGCTGTGGAGTTTTGGGCACTGAACCCGGTAACAGGGTCTGAATGGTACGGGCTGAATAGACCTTTTATTGTGCCAAAGATCCGGGGTGTGCCGGTGTGGTTAAGTTATTAGATGAGAGCGAGTTTGAAATGAGAGTGTTTTAAAACAATAGAATGGAGCAAGAGGGAATTGATACTAATACTGTCTGACGACGCGCTGGCCTAGTTGGTAGTGACCCTGCCTACGAAGCTTGTGGTCCTGGGTTCAAATCCCTGTAAGGGCAGATATTTTGTGTGATGAGCGCAAATATTTGTTCTACTGAGTCATGGATGTTTTCTATGCATTTAAGTATATATTCCTCTATATAAGTATTTATATCGTTGACTAGTACCCATAGTACAAGCCTAGAGCTTAGTTTGGGACTAGGTCAATTTGTGTGACATAGTCCCCTGACTGTTTGTTCGCTTGTTTAATTTGTCCTTTTTTGCCGCATTAACAAAAGTGACGAAAAGTACTATATTACACCGAGAAATTAATTACTTTACTGAATAATGACAAAAATTCAGCGATGGGAAACATTTCAAAATATCGTTCAGAATTTTGGTTTTTAAAATCACCTTATGTAGGCTTGTTTTTTTTGCCGACTGTAGTTTATCGTGGGATAGACAACTCTAATGTAACTAATTTAAAATTAATCGAATCGATCTACGTTTAGCCGGAGATCCTATTACTTATATTTATCTATAGAATATTGCGCACTGCTAGATCAAGACTGTATCAACTCAGAATCATTGTTAGTTTTGTTTCAAGCTCATAAGCGTTGTATTAAAGTTGATTTTAAAATACAGTTGTATTTTGAGTTACTACACTTTTGATCTGGCAGTGCGATTTATCGTTGAGTTGGCTTGGCTTTATCGATGAATAAGAAATATATTATAATTATTATAAGTGCACATTATTATAAACCTTTATGTACAACAAATGTATTAGTTAAAAAAAATTGCAAACGACTAATTTAATTTTAAAAACATTTTAAAAATCGTTTCATCATCTTTTTATGCAATTTTCCATATAAAGTTAACGATGTAGTCAATAAATTAGTTCACCTTCCACCCGCTGTAATACAAACCCCAGCCTAAAGTAAATCTACGTTGGGATCGACGAGAAACTCCTGTCTAAGAATTTTAATATGCCATCGGGACAAACAGGATGTTTGTACAGCTTCAAGCACCAACAGGGCATAATTCGATATTTTTTAAGAAATATAATACAGTATGTTTTTGTTTTTCTTATTTAACATCTTATCCATTGGCATACTCTCGATATCCGTAAAGTTATTAGTTGATTTAGAAGAAAAAATAGAATGATAATTTACGGACGAATTTGCCAAGAAAAAATGCATTGAGGAATTGAGACCAAAATTAGCTTATTTCGGTAGTAATAACTATTGCAAAGCCCAACTGCTTTTCATGCGCAGCAGTGTTCGCATTGTTCTGTTCCGTTAAGGAGATAAGGCCACCATTGAAATTACCAACATAGAAGCATTCCTCAGGGTTGCCAAAACCTTTGAAGTCTTATGCCGGCTCCACATGCTTGCTTGCAAACAACGGCAAACAGCGAACACCAAACCACAAACACGAACATGTGGATGGGTATTTGCCTCTTTGTGTTTGTGTTCGCCAGTGATCGGCATTGGTGACAGTTTTTGCACAAATCAAGGGATGTTCGACAAACGTGTTTACGATGTATCCAAACGCTTGTTTAGCAGTTGCTTGTCGCTGGCACAACAAGCTCGTCGTCCGCCATGTTTGCGAATCCGGAGTATACTAGTACGTTCGCCAAGCTTGGAGATGCGGGTTTGTGTTGGGTGTTTCTGGTCGGTGTTTGGCACGTGTTTGGTGTTTGCGGCAAACATCAAGCATGTGGAGCCGGCATTAGGATTGCAGAATTGTTTTTATTTGTTGATGTCATAGAGAAAGCAAACGAGCACACAGACCACCTGATGGTAAGTGGAAACTGTGACCCATAGACATTCGCATTCACAAGACCGAAATCCTAAGTCTGCAAATGCACTGAAAACCTGAGGACTAAGATGGAATACCTCTATGCTAGTCATTTCATCGGCTGTCTTATCCCCTGGAACACAACAATGCGAACACTGCTGTTTGGCGGTAGGTTAATGGATAATATGGCAGTACCAACCCGGACGGACGCTGCACAAGGTCCTACTACAAGTAGTGATATTGTAGTCTCGAGAATTTAAATGTCTATAGGTCTCAGATTCCACTTGGCATCAGGAAGGATAAGAGATCGTGTGCCTTCTACTTGTCATAAAAACAATCTATTTGAGAACTACGTTTCGAATGAAATATTGCTCTCTGCTTATGGCTTGCATAGGAGTTTTTTTATGGTCACGCGGAGCGTTGAGCGGCGCGTTGTATAGTGTGACAATCAGGAAGTTGAAATCAAGTATTCAAAAATAAAGTTCAGAGTAATCTCTGTAGGTTATCCTTTTCATATAATGACTCTAATAGTATTTATAAAGATTTGTTTGGTGTAATTCTTCATCAATTTAATAATAATTTTAAGATGAAAACTATTTCTGGGTCAAAAACTAAGTTTAGTGAATGGGCTACTGTAGGCATTCATAGAAGTAGAAATAAGCTTTATGAATTATATAGAGAGACAGAGGAGAACAAGAACGCGGACTTCTTAGTTTATGTTAAGAAATATTCGAGGACTTTCAAGCAAGTTTGCTTGACTGCTAAGTCAAACTTTTTAAGTCTTAAGCTTAAAGCTTCTGACAATAAGGTGAAAACTGTATGGAAAATAATAAATAGAGAAACGGGTAAATCTAAAACTCGGGATAATCAAGTCACTCTAGACAAGGGAGACAAACAAATCACGTCAAACAAAGACGTGGCGTTAGCGTTCGAAAATTATTTCTCAACCATAGCTGTTAATACCACGAAATGTCTTCAATCATCTGCAATTGAAGCTCAAAAATTACTTTGTGCTAATGTTACTAAATGTAACGCAAGCTTTGTTTTTAGCCACGTAGATTCTGTTTTAATTGTTAAAGTATGCAAATCAATCAGTTTAAAAAAAACCGAGGATTTATGGGGAACGTCAGTTGAAGTCATCCATCATATCATAGATATAATTGCACCTCACTTAGCTTTAATCTACAATAATTGCATTTCAGAAGGGGTATTTCCAAATCTTATGAAATATAGTAAAGTCATACCACTTTTTAAATCGGGCGATATGAGTGATTTAACGAATTTCCGTCCCATTTCTATTCTACCTGTTTTAAGCAAAGTTTTTGAGAAGTTAATGTTAAAAGATATGTTAGGTCACTTCAATAGAAATAAACTGCTTAACAGTAATCAGTTTGGCTTCACCAGAGGGCGATCCACAACAGATGCAGCATCTGTACTCATTAAATATATATACAATATTTGGGAGAAATCTTGTGATGCTATAGGAATTTTTTGTGACCTTTCCAAAGCTTTCGATTGCGTAGATCATGCGACTCTTATATTAAAATTAGAACATTATGGTCTGTCAAATAATTCTCTAAATCTTATGTCTTCATATCTTAGTGATAGAACACAAATGGTTGTTGTAAACCAAACAAAGTCTATTGGAGCAGCTGTTAAATTAGGTGTGCCTCAGGGCTCTATATTAGGACCTTTCTTATTTTTGGTTTATATTAATGACTTACCACCCACGGTAGATAACCTTTGTGATATTGTGCTATTTGCTGATGATACATCATTAATTTTCAAGGTAGACCGAAAATCCGTCGATTACAGTAGGATAAACGCCACACTAGGTAAAGTACTTAATTGGTTTACTAGTAACAATTTGCTACTCAATGCTAAGAAAACTAAATGTGTTAGGTTCGCTTTGCCTAATGTTAGACCGGTAGAATCTAGTATATTTCTTAATAATGAGAGATTGGAAATGGTAGATAAGGCGCTTTTCTTAGGGATAACTATAGATAAAAACTTGCAATGGAGTCCCCATATAGCAATACTAGCAGGTAAATTAAGTTCGGCAGCTTATGCTGTTAGGAAAATCAGGCAACTTACTAATGTTGAGACAGCTCGCTTAGTTTATTATAGTTATTTTCATAGTGTTATGTCGTACGGTATTCTGGTTTGGGGAAAAGCTGCTGACATACAGACTATATTCGTGTTGCAAAAAAGAGCCATTCGTTCTATATATAATCTAAACTCCCGTGATTCCTTAAGAGTACTATTTAAAGAAATTAATATTTTGACAGTAGCATCACAATTTATTTATGAGAATATTATTTATTACATTACATTACATTACATTAAATCACGCCTGTTTCCCAGAGGGGTAGGCAGAGACCACTTCTTTCCACTTGCTACGATCTTGACAAATTTCTTTCGCTTCTTCAACATTCATACATCGAGTCATGCACGCACGTCGGTTTCGGGTACTTAAGATTCTGCCCTTTTCCAGTATTTCTCCGATTTGATTCGAAAAAGTACGCCTAGGGCGGCCCCTTCCGACCCTTCCACTCACTTTCGATCTGTATATCTCTTTCGTCAATCTTCTTTCATCCATCCTTTCCAAATGACCGAACCATCGAAGCATGCCCTTTTCAATCTTAGTCACTACATCTTCTTTTATTCCACATTTCTCTCTGATTTTTTCATTTCTTACTCTATCAATCAATTTCACACCACACATACTACGCAAAGAGCGCATTTCAACTGCATTTACACGACTTACATGCTTGTCCTGCCACACCCAACATTCACTACCATACATCAGGGTAGGTGTCAGTACTCCATTGTGAACAGCCAGCCGGGCTTTTTGTGAAACGCCCTGTCTGCTTACAAAGGAGTACAGGGCCCCATTAATTTGATTGCCCGCATTCACCCTCCTCTCGATATCCTTCTCACACTTACCATCTCTTGTAAACATACTTCCCAGGTACACAAATTCGCTCACTTGTTCTACTAATTCACCATTTATATTTATCACGCACTCAGTCATCTCCTCATCCTTCTCTATCACCATGACCTTGGTCTTGGTAACATTTACTTTCATCCCCTTTTGCTTAAATCCCTCATTCATCACTGTCACCATCTCCTGCAACTCGAGTACCGATGGGGCAAGTATAACTTGATCATCGGCATATAAGAGGCATTTGATTAGCAACTCTTGCACACGCAAACCCTTATCATACCCTTTCAAATCCCACATACAACTGTCCATGAATAGATTGAACAGCCATGGTGAGGCAACACAGCCCTGTCTAACACCTTTAGAGATGTTAAACCAGGCCGAGTATGCGCCATTGATTCTGACACAGGCTTTGGAACCCTCATAAAGGGACCTCAAAGCCTGCACCAGGTTGCTGCTCACTCCATACATAGACAGCACCGTCCACAACTCCTTTCTATCTACCCTATCATAGGCCTTTTCCAGGTCCACAAAAGCACAGAAAACCTTTTGGTTCACCGCCAAGAACTTTTCTGTGATGGACCGTAGTGAAAAGACCTGATCCGTACATCCCATTCCCTTTCGAAATCCCGCTTGTACATCCCAGATTTTGTCATTCGTAACATTCAATACCCTTTCAATTAAAATCTTCGCATATACTTTGCCGACAACACTAAGGAGGCTGATACCGCGGTAGTTTTTGCAGTCTTGCTGTGACCCCTTTCCTTTGTACAGAGGGACGATAACGGCCTTGACCCAATCTTCCGGGACTCGGCCGCATTGAAAAGACGGTACAACAGACTACCCACCACGCCATCTCCTCTCCTCAGCATTTCTATCGACACTCTATCACAACCTGCTGACTTTCCCGCTTTCATACTTTTTAAAGCCTTCATTATTTCACTCATACTAATCACACTTTCATCTTCGCTACTTGAATCTTTACTCATGCTTTCTGGCTCACGACACATATCTTCGCATTCAAACAAGCTTTCAAAATAAGTTTTCCATCTATCAAGCATTTTTTCTTCCTCACATATTAAGTCTCCAGACTCATCCCTCACCGCGCTTAATTTAGTTTTCTCCGATTTCCCCCGAGCCGAATTAATCAAGCTCCAAAAGAGTTTAATATTCGACTGGAAGTTGTCAGAGAAACTCCTGTCATACTTTTCATTCAGTAAATCTTTCTTTCTAGCCACAAAGTCTTTCACTCTTTTCTTTGATCTATTATACTCTTTTTTCTTTCTGTCGCTTAGATCTTGTCCTGGATCTACAGCTACAAAATCCAACCAACACTTTTTCTTCTCTTTCACTACATCATCTACCTCTCTATCCCACCATTCCGGTCGTTCATTCTTGCGTTTCCTTCTTTTTACGACACCACATACTTCAGTGGCCGATTTGACCATTCCATTCTTCATAATCTCCCATACATTATTTACATTATTCTCAACTTCACTGTCTTTCATCTTATTAACACATTCAAAACAATCTTTCAGCTTTCTTACGTACTCATCTTGTATAACTTCGTCATTCAGTTTCTCTACTTTTATCCTCTCTAACGCAGTGGTAGGTACGGGAACACGATGGCGCCAACGTGTGAACAGACCCCTTACTCGTGTTACCACTAAGTAGTGATCTGAACCTACGCTAACTCCTCGAAATGCTCTGGTATCTACAACTTTGTTACGCAACCGTTCATCCACAATCATCAAGTCTATCATAGACTTCTCATTCTGCCGTCTCCACGTATACTGATGAATCTCTTTGTGATCAAACAAAGTGTTTGTCACGCAGAGATTCTTGGCCAAACATACATTGAGAAGACATTTGCCATTCTCGTTCACTCGCTCATCACCATACTTACCCAGTACCGATTCAAAACCATCCCTTTGCACGCCTGTCCAACCATTAAAATCGCCTAACAAAATAATCCTCTCATTCTCCTTGCATTTTGTTGAAACCTCATGCAAACTTTCCCAAAACTCCTCCCTTTCTTTTTTCGATTTATTCGTATCTGGGGCATAAGCCCCAATTACGAATAAACGGGTGAGACCTACCTTGAGTCTCACCCAGAGAAGTCTTGGGCTCACACATTCATGCTCTTGCATACATTCAGCCATTCGCTCTGTGAGTACGATGCCAACTCCCTGACGACCGTGCTCGGATACCGGAACTCCGGACCACAAAGCCGTCAAGGTTCCGTGTGTGGACGTACTCACCCCTTTTTTCTTCGTCTCAGTCACACAAAGAACATCCAGCTTTCTCTCTTTCATCATCATACATACCTCATCTAATTTATGTTCCATCCCTCCACAAACATTCATCGTAGCAAGGCGGCTTTCAGCGGCCCGCTTTTTGCCAACCCCCCTGCGAACACGGCGTGACACGTGGCAAACGGCATCGCCGCCGTTCCGATCCCCGGAGGGATCCGAACATACTAGCACTCTTTTGCCCCCCCCAGAGTACGAAGGGCTGCCCAGGCTAGGCCTGGGGAGGGATTCTCTGGCATTGCCAGTACCCTCCTGGGGTATAAACCTTTTAAATCGTGCTCGCATGGTCCATTATGCAGGGTCGGGTTTGAATTCGGAGTTTTCCTTCTCCTAGATAGGTAGCAGCCCAATGCTGACGACGCCTATCCCGCCGGGTTTGAATTCGGAGTTTTCCTTCTCCTAGATAGGTAGCAGCCCAATGCTAACGACGCCTATCCCGCCGGGTTTGAATTCGGAGTTTTCCTTCTCCTAGATAGGTAGCAGCCCAATGCTAACGACGCCTATCCCGCCGGAGGAGATTTTACCAGTATAATAATCCCTTAATCCCTTAATCGCCTTCTACGATATCCACGGGAGGATAAGGGGTGGTGCTATTCTACTCTACCGGCACCACACGGCAAACTTGTAAACATGGAATAAGCTTGGAATAGTTTATGCCATGCTTTGTCTTTATCTGTAATTGTGAGAAACTAACTGTCAATATCCCCGCACAGCCCAAATCGCTGGATTTAGCGATTGCACTTAAATTCCTTATGAGGTCTAAGGGTGCACTAAGAAGGTATTTTTGGAAATTCATCCCCTAAGGGGAGTAGTGGGAAACCAATTTTATGCGTACGAAGTCGCGGGCATCCTCTAGTCATACTAATATTATTAAAGAAAGTGTGTGTTAGTTTGTTATTACTTATTACCATACATCGGGGTTTTCGGTGCGGGAATGTTTGACATAAGCCAAAGATTAAAAAACAGAATTTTACTCTAAGCTTCTACCTAATGAAAAATTAATTGAACAAAAAAAAGTATTTTATAAAAGAAATGTCGAAAAACTATGAACGATTTTTTACAAGGAAATAGAAATGAGATAGAAAAAAAAAAAAAAAAAAAAAAAAATATGCTCCTATTACAACTGCCGACTTAGAGAGATCGTTCAGTTCATTGAAATGGATAATATTTACAGCAAGACGTCGCAGATGAACTGTTCCAAATATTGAAAAAACATTAATAGTTTATTTTGAAAATCGTGTCAACTACTAAATTTACCTACTGCAGGTAATTAATTAACGTTAATTTTATTATTATCTCATATCATTATAGCCTTGGTAGTAAAGCTAAAGTACTACATGAGTTAAAATAAATTTGTATCATATTGTAAGCAATTCGCAGAGAGGTAGTTAGTCATTAGGCTAGGCATAATATGATATTTTCTCATTTATGATATATTATTTATGTCATTAAAAATCAAGACTCTTTTGTTAAGAATTGTGATATACATAATTTGAATACAAGAAATAAAAATAAAATTGCTATTAAAAAATTTCGTGTCCGTAAGGTTTATAAATCATTTGTAGGTCAATGCATCCTTTTCTTTAATAAATTACCTGACGTTGTTTTGAAGTTACCATTTCCAGTACTTAAAACTTACTTGAAAAAGTCGTTGATGTCTAAAGCTTACTATAGGGTCGAAGACTATCTAACAGATAAAAATGCTTGGCCAACACGTAAATAATTTAATAATAACTTAGTCATAAAAATATGTAAACACATTTGTATATTGTCTAGGGGACACGGTTTCTGTAGGAGAATGTATCGAAACTTTTATGCAGGTTGTTTTGCACCGTCACAGGTAAGTATAACTTGTATACTTTATTTTTTTTTTATTACTGTTGCTTATTAGTTTTGTGACAATTCTGAGTTTTGACACATTTTCCTGCTCAACTACGCAAGAATATATTAATTTTTGGTTTTATATGAGATTCATTGTTTTATATAATGCTAGGTTAAGTTTATTATTGTTTAATATCATTAGCAATATTTAAAAAACGACTTACTGTTGAGTTTCTTGCGGCGCTTCTTCTCAGCAATGGTCTCTTGTGAAGCGCTGGTAGATTTTTTTTGACGTGTAAAAGTGCCCGTGCGGCCTACTTACTGAATAAACATCTTTTTTTTTTTTTTTAAGTTATGGTTTTGTTACATGTTGTGGTTTTCGTGTGAGAACCATGAATCATTTTCTTATGTGTTAAATAACTATCCTTATTATAATATTATAAATGCGAAAGTAGCTCTGTTTGTCTGTCTGTCTCGCTTTCACGCTAAAACGAATGAACCGATTTAAATGAAACTTGGTACACAGATAGTCTAGAGCCTGAGAAAGGACGATGGTTACTTTTGATTGCGAAAAAAAGGTTAAAAGGGTAGAAGAAATGCGGACGGAGTCGCGGGCAAAAGATAGTTTGATATAAAAAAACCAGCCAACAAACATTTAAATCTACGGAAGAATTTATATCGTGGTAAAGTCTCAATCGACCGGAGCCAATCCGACTTCGGCTGGCTGAATTTCATTTCACCGAAAGCTGTTTTATTAAAACCGTAGCTGTTTCGTTTTCAGGATGTAATAAGTGCTTATTACTAAGCTGGGCTTGGCTACAACAAAACTACTTTGGCAGGTAAAAGATTGCCGCCACGTATATTTCGTGGAAAAACTACGTGTTTCTTTGGTCCTGGTTGTTTCGATTTATTGATGTTAAAAATTAAAAGTTCAAACTAAACTTATTTAAATAAAAATAAAACTAAGTTACTCAATTATTAAAGATGTAAATAATAATCACCACTATAAAAAGAACACCCCCTCTAGCAGGTCCGCTCGCGGCATGGTCCCTATGACACTGGCTGCATTACCTCTCTGGATAGCTAGCCCAATCCTTTGAGAGAGGTAAGCACCAGCTCTAGGATCTCCGGAGGTGTCTATGAGCCGGGATGACAGAGCCTTAATAAAGCTTGTTTTGATTGAATCCTTTCCTTATGTATTTCTTTTTTTTAGAACCAGTGCATGTCTTCTACTTGATTGATATTAGATGGTTTGTAAAGTAGAAAGAAAAAAAACATTTAAAATGTAGGTAATCACTACACAAATAAGAAGAAAACAGAAAACAGAAATAAGAAGAGTAGTGATAAGTTTTTGTAATAATAAGCAGTTTATTTCTTATTATAGCTTATGAGATTATTTAATACCACAAATATTTTGAACTTTTTCGATCGCTTTCTTTTTATACTGTATTGAAATGATGTCTTCCTTTTTGGCAAAACATATTTTCGTGGTTTTTTCCACTTAGTAACTTTTAATTATAATAGAACGTAATGAATATGTTTAATAAACAACAATTAAGCGTTAAATACTGGAAAAGGATCGAATCTTAAGTACCCGAAACCGACGTGCGTGCATGACTCGATGTATGAATGTGAAGGTGTGAGGAAGAAGTGGAAACAGGCGTGATTTAATGTATGTACCTACGTGTAATTAGGCGTTTACATACATACATAAACTATGTGTAAAAGCAAGATACAAGAAATATAATATAAAATACATTATATGGAGCAAAATGCACCTTTTTAATAAGAAAGTAAGGTTTATTTTGCTCTATCATAAATTTGTTACTTACGCTGTTTTGCTGTTTCACCGACGATATTGTCTTTGACATGTTATCGTTTTTCGTGTATACTTGACCGCCTTAACTGTCAAGAAAATTAGAACAAGCTACAATACGGAAACACGTCAAAAGAAATAATATTTTAACGTGTACAATCACAGCCCTGTAACCTAACTAAACATGCCAAAATCTGCTAATTTCTTCATTATATTAAAACCATCCGAAAGTACCTATCCTTTAAACTACATCACCCTCTACCTAAGAGCCCCATAACCTACATACGCCGCTACCCGATTGCTAAATTGACCGTTATACGGGGTGCTCGTTTGACAAAACGACACCATTTTCACTATATTTTCCCTTATCATTTCATAAAAAGAGAATGCTTCCGTCAATTATGTGCGTGGAAAGTTGACTCGTTTGTTATTTTTTAAGAATGATAAATTGAAAAGAAATACTTTATTGTGTTATATTTGATTTTAGTAACGTTAAAAAATTCACGCAAATAGCTATACAAAAATAGCTAACTTAATAATGGCTGTGAAGCTATTTTGGATATGCGTTAGTAAACGGCTAGCAGTTGTTAATGTAATTGTTCCCAATAAAAACAAACGATATGTCACTAAATAGGTTATTCTAAGCTCTAAAACAAAAAAGTTCCAAATCTTTGTATTAAAAGTTATTGACAATGGGGGAGAGCAAACGTAAAAAACACAACGCAATTTTCTCAAACATGCTCGGGAAGAACGGTTTTCCGATTGAAACACACGGACGGAAAGTGCCTCATTTTACTCCTAGGAGTAAAAAAAACCATATGAAAACATTGGGATCACTTTGTTTGCCCGAATTTCATTTGCCATAATAGTATCACTTGCCATAATGTTCATTTGCCATAAAGGCATTTTTTCTGAAACTGTAAACCTTTCAGGTAAATTTTACATGCCATCGTATAGAGCCCATTAGGTTAGGTTAGGTTTGATTTTGAACAATTCTGAATAGTTCACGGTTTTAGAAAAAATGCCTTTATGGCAAATGAACATTATGGCAAGTGATACAATTATGGCAATTGATATTCGGGCAAACGATAGAGAACCGAAAACACTTTCCATCCATGTCCATATTGTTATTTAAAATTGCTCTCTATTGCGTATACAATTGAAAGGGCCATGTAAAAAAACCCTGATAATGATAACCTCGTACGGCCCTGTGTGCAATAGGATGAACATAATCAAGGCAATTTAATTTTAACTCTATTGCAATAAGAATAAGGTTTATTTTCCTATGTCCATGGACTGAAAATGGCATTTTCGAACAATCGCAATTGAACAGGGTCGAAGACTATCTAACAGATAAAAATGCTTGGCCAACACCTAAATAATTTAATAATAACTTAGTCATAAAAAATATTTAAATATTGTTTATTGTCTAGAGGACACGGTTTCTGTAGGAGAATGTATCGAAACTTTTATGCAGGTTGTCTTGCACCGTCACAGGTAAGTATAACTTGTATACTTTCTATATTTTTTTTTTTATATTACTGTTGCTTATTAGTTTTGTGACAATTCTGAGTTTTGACACATATTCCTGCTCAACTACGCATGAATATATAAATTGTTGGTGTTATGTGAGATACATTGTTTTATATAATGCTAGGTTAAGTTTATTATTGTAAAATATCATTAGCAATATTTAAAAAACGACTTACTGTTGAGTTTCTTGCGGCGTTTCTTCTCAGCAGTGGTCTCTTGCGAAGCGCTGGTAGATTTAAGACGTGTAAAAGTGCCCGTGCGGCCTACTTACTGAATAAACATCTTTTATTTTTTTTGTTTTTTTATCTGTACTTTATTCCCTTTATTGTAGATTCAAAGTCCCAGTTACAAAAAAATCCCATTTTTCAATATGGTGGGCCTTACGGGGTAAACTTAACAGCGCTCAAACAATACTGCTATTACTATTCCTTCATACGCACCAAGCAAGTTTAGCATATGTTTTACTGCTGTCAACAAAAGCAATAATCGTCATTTTCATAGTTGTGCAATATGTCAGGATTGACTTCTTATTTGCATAGTAATGTACATACATACATACACAAACTCACGCCTTCATTCCCAAAGTGGGGTAGGCAGAGCTAAAGAATTACCAACAACTATTAAAACTTGTTGATAATTCTATAACCACACTTTGCATAATTAGGCTAAGATGTTTACCAGCGTATTAGTGACAGGTTGCAAGCCCATCGCCTAACAGTACTACAAGCCTTTATTCCCTTAGTCGCCTCTTACGACATCCACGGGAAGAAATGGAGTGGTACTATTCTAACCCGGCACTACACGGCGACGGGTAATGTAGTTAATAAAATATCAATCCATGTGGTTGCCGGCTTAGAATTGTGCCACTCCATGTCTTCCCGTGGAAGTCGTAAGAGGCGACTAAGGGAATAAAAGCTTGTAGTACTGTTAGGCGATGGGCTTGCTACCTGTCACTAATATACACTGTTAAACATCTTAGCCTAATAGTGCAAATTGTGGTTATAGAGTTATCAACAAGTTTTTAGAGTTGTTAGTAATTATGTAGCTCTGCCTACCCTACTCTGGGAATGAAGGCGTGAAGGTATGTATGTATTCTAATAAAATACTTCACTAAATATCTAATCTTAAAATATTACAATTTCCCGTCTATTATCGTTCACGTGCAGTCTTTTTCCTGTTCCTCCACAGTCGGAAGATTTCCAATTTCCCAGCAATCCTGATGTGGCGAATGAATCGTATAACGGATATCGACGGAGTATGAAGGAAGTACAGTCGGCGGCGTGCTATGTGCTATCGTCTTTAGACTTGTCAGCATGCTTGCGTCTCCTAGTCATGCTTATGGTAAGTAAGATATTTTTGAATCGATAGTAGATTAAAGATTTGGTTGATCGCGTTGACCGCTTCTGACAACTCCATACATTTTGAGTCGATAGAAAACAAAACCGTTACCAGCGTTTGCATCTTGGCTTAACTTTTGATTTTTAAGGTAGGTTATGTCTGTGAAATAATTCTTGGAACATAAAGGATTATTTTTTTATGTTTCGAAACTTCTTGTAGGACTTGGAGTGAGCAGAATGATAAATATTAGTCAATTTTGTCAAGCCTGAAATTGAATTTCTCTACTGGCTTGTACACTAGACATAATACCCTGATCTGTTACTATCATGTTTAAATGTTTTCTGCACCTTCTTGCTGTAAGTGTACCTTTCAATAAATACTTTAAATAAATATAGTAAAAAAGTAAAAGAAAAAAATAGACCAAGTAGATTTAAGCTCCTGGGTAAAAAAACACCGAGGACGGAATATCTAAACCAATCTGATATAACCTCTTTTAAATTCATTATGAGTAACAATTGAAAGCCCAATATTCGTGAAAACATACACACCTTACGTTAAAATTAAACAATTCCGGTGCGGCAGAAAAACCGGCAAACATAACAATAGTTACGGTTATAACCGATAACCGAAGCGCGTGCCCTTCGCTCCCCTACGTGCGTATGGGGCCAGGAAAAGAGCGGGGAGTATAAAAAAGACGGGTTAAAAATATATCGATACTTCATTCAGACCGCATGAGGGAGACAAGACGTCCTTAAAATGACCAGCAGACTGTCTTCAATCACTGACTCTAATCAAAGTTAAACGGTTTTTTAAACAGAATGCTGCCGACGTATTCAGTCACCGATTGAATGTAAACTCGCCGTGAAGAGGGCATCGAATATGGTGATATGAGAGGTGAACGCTCCGTCGAGTGAAAGAGTGAACATATAAGGCTGCCTAATTGAGAATGCACTTGCTAAAATTTGTATTGTTCGTATTGACGTAATTACTTAAACTCGCCGTTTAATACGAAGCTGCGCTGAGTGAACTAGTGAAGCGCTTCAGAGAATCACACCCCTGCTGAGATAAATTCAACATCACCTAGGTACCTAAGCCCGCTGGTTTCCTTGCCCCCCAAAGGCGGCAACGATAAACATTTATGTGCATGTCCGTATAGGAGATGAATCACAATTGCCTTATAACCGTAGGAGCGTAAAATTTCTTTATGCGTAGACGAAATAATTCAAACCTAAGGTGAGGTAATGTTCGTTTATGAACGTCGATTTCATCCCGGTTATAGCACAAGGATACTAAAGGCTATTTTCGGCTTATGCGTTATTCTTATGAGATACATTTGTCATGTTTTGATTATTTTAATAGAGTTGTATTGTAAAAATATTAAAATCACGATTTAAATATTGCGATAGTAATCCTTTTATCATGATGTATTTTTTTAATTGTATCATTGGCTAAGTTTCATATTTGCAATCAACCAATGGAAATCCACGTAACATGTTCAAATACCTACTTTAGCACTTTCTTCACAATCACATTGCAAGTATTAAGTTTACGTTAACACTACAAACTTACACACATATGTCACTTTTATTTTTCCCTTAAATTAAGAAAAAATATTCATGCAATATTTTGACTAACTGAAAATTCCAATCTGGATTTATTATAATTTCTGTTTGAACATGATAATTATGTGTATTTGCTAATATGACTTGCCTATAAGTAGTTACTTACATCGATACCGACATCAGTTCTGTGAGGCACATCACTACACCCTGTCAATAAATCCCGCGGGTGTGGGGGAGATTTGAATGATATCCGGCTTCCACTGCATCGAATAATTAACGCTGGTATAGTACTGGCCACAAACAATCGAGGTGCCAGTTGCGTAGGTGAGAGTTGAGTATTCGAGTGGGTTTGGGGGTTTTGGGGTTTGAGTGGGTATTTTTTATTGCGTGAAAAAGGTAAATGAGCACCATGGTATTTAAGTTTTGAGGTCCATGACGTCCAATATCTTAAGGTCGTAAATGAATTGCCAACCTTGAAGGCTACGTATCTTGTTTGTATGATCCTCTGAAATACACTCCGGCCTTATAGGATTGTTCGTTATACGACCCTTTAACATTTATTCCTCCGGCTACCTCCATAAAGTAATTTAATAATAATAATACATTTCTAATGTAATCAATATTATTATTATTCAATGAACAATAAGAAGTTTTTATACTTACGTAATCTCCCTAAGTTATTGTTTCCCTACGCGGAGAAGCAAATGTCACTTTATAGTTTTTTTGGTATTAAAAAAAACACAACTTACATAGGTAGGCCAAAGTTTCGTTTTATTTAGAAAAGTAATTTGTACAATTTCACTAATTTACAAGTTTCCTGACTCCATGACACTTCTCTATCTACCGTCTCACTCACACAGTTCACTATACTAAAGTTCACGAAGTTGAAAGCCTTATAATTCCAATTAATTACATTCCTAACAACCACTCGTAGTTATAGCGATTATTTACAACAACACATTATTCTATGTATCACAGAAAAAATAATTATACTTCTAGCATAAAGCCGACTTTCACATATACAAATTACAACTTTATAAAAGTGGGAGTCGATTTTCATAAGAGGTCCACACTCCACACGCCATTGCCGTCTCATTTACACTAGCGCTCCCTTCAGATAAACGAGCAAGACAGAGGAACGGATCAACAATCAGACCATTTTTCACGCATTGTGTTAATCCGATGACACAAATGTTACAAAAATAGTTGTTTAGTAATGAAGTGAAGCAGGTAGGTAAAAAAAATTGGTACAGGAATGAATTTGAAAAATTGTTTGTTACTGTTATTTGAACATGATTTTTTGCTGACAATGTTTTTAAATGTAATAATAATAATAGACAAATTAGGATTTAAAAACTTGCTCCTACCGGATATTGACATTTCTGCCAGTTTCACGCCCTTATGGACATGAATAGTGATGTGCGTTACCGGCGTCAATAATGTTATCGACATTGTTTTTTTTATTATTATTAAAAACATCAAGTTTTAATTTTAATATTAAACTACCTCTTTGTTTAAGAAATACATAAATAAATTTTGTTGTAGATGGAAAATATATCTGCACATGTGAAGGCAAGGCTCGATAATAACATATTAATTACAATAGGAGAGTATTTCAAGTTCATAAAACTGCTTACATATAAAAAATTACGGAGCTTTGTCGATATGTTAGCTGTATTTGTCTAACGCATACTGTTTGACATTAAATATACCAGTAACCACTAATTGTAAATCCTTGAACTGCTAGCAACTGTACATAAATTAAGTTCTTAAAAAATGTTTCTCAGAGAAGCATAATTTATCCAAAACTTGAACAAGTTGGTACTAGATTAGATATGAAAACCGAGTCACCGATATATTTAAAGTTTAGAGTTGTGACAGAAAATAACAACGCTGTTTTTTTATTGTAAAATTGTCATTATCTACATATTATTCTAGCTAACGGATAGAAAACTCAATATTTTTACGCTTCTGAAATATGACTTGATACTTTTTTATATTTCTCCGGTTATATTATCTTATTTCTATAAACTAAAATGCTAATTTAACAGTTCAAATTTGCTTTCTATACAATACAACAAAAAAATATTGAGTTAACTATATTTATTAATATTTATTACTAAAGACGGATGACATGAGTACAGCTGATTTGCTAAAAAAAATCTAGGCCATGATAAAACTACGGAGAGGATTGTCCCAAATTATAAAATTTATATAACTGGAATAAGTGAGTAGAATCGCTGACAATTACATAGTATTACGTGAAAAAAAAACAGTCGAATTCTTTCAACAGTTTATGACACTTAAATTAGACAGTTAATACCGTTAGATGCAAAGAAAATTAAAGCGATAGACAGTCAATCCTTTTTAATAATAGGTAAAGACATGGTTTATTAAAAGATAATGGTCAATATTTTTAAATTTTCAAACACACTATTGAACATGTTAATAACACACAATTTCAAAGACCTATACACTGAAAACTGTTATTAATTTGCCCCGTACAACTGAATAAGTCTCAAGGTCACGTACTAATCGATTCTTCCACGGCCAACATCATTAGCTTTAATGAAACTTGACTTGATAAGTGCTTGTCGTTACTAGTTATTGGTGTGTTGTTATTTGACGAAAGTAAAGAGTATTTGTTTAATGTAGCTTTGCATTAACTAAAAAGACAAATGATATGCTTAAAAAATTGTTTTAATTTTCACACACGACTTGGAAAACGAAAATAAATATTATGTCAAGTTTTTATTTAAAAAATACACCAACAAACATTGAAACAATAATGTTTGCACGTTTTGATTTACAATATTGTTGACTGTTATTCATTAAGGTTTTTTTTGTTTTTATTAATTTATTGTAGGTACTTTTGATACCACTTTTCAATAAAATAGTTTAGGCATACGGAAATCTTTTTTTTTAACGTTGTAAAAATGAAAATTATAGTAGTTTTACCACGCTAAACAATAAAAAAAAATTATTACTTTTATTTGTGCAAATATGAAATTGTTAAAATTAAAAATGCAGCGATTCTAATAGTTGAAACAATGGCGTACCAGTGCCAAAATTTTGAAGTTAAAAAGAGTATGAAGGTTAGTCTAATCAGTCTTAGATCAAATTTTAAATAAAAAATCATCAATGCATAAATATTGAGCATCCATAAGCGGTAAATATACTATGTCAATGAAATATTTCCACTAATAATAAACAATATTCTGAAAAAATGCATTAAATTCCGAAGAAAAACAGTGTAATTGACATTGTACTAGAAAACAAAATGGAAGAACAGTGCTAGTTTTAATTCCCTAATAATTAATAAAGATATGTGTATGAGATATGAAAATGGCACATTTTCGTAGATAAATTAAAGCTTAATTTTGTATATCTAGATGAAAATTTGAAAGCTGGTTAATACAAAATGTAATGCTTAGCAGTTATGATACAGAGGCCACGTTCACTTACAAATGTAAAAAACATGGTGTAAAAACCAGCTAATTTACTGTTTATACAAATTTAATGATTTTCGTTTACATTTACAACAACGCTTTTGATATTTTTTTCGATTTAACGTATTTTTTACATGTTTTTACTGTAAGATACCAAAAAAACTATCAAACGCGCTAGTGGTTTTTTATTTGTCAAAATTATTCATTAAAATACATAATTATTTACATAAAGTAACAAACCAAATTATAATAAGTATAATAATTTGAAAGTGAATAGAGTCACAATTATGTTTAAAGAATACTTTTTAACATTATCATTAAGTAAAAATAAAACTTAAAAGCTCTTAATATATTTCAGATAAGTAAACAAGTTTCAAACTATGTATATATTAATATTATTTTACTCCGAAATATGATTACAAATAGCAACAAGAATTTCAGTCGGATATTTGGAATTGACTTTTTACAAAACATTTTATTTTCTATATTTATATGCGCACACTTTTAAAAAGTCATTCGATTGTCATTGAAAATTGACGTTATTTTCACACTTTAACTGACTTTTTACATAACACAGCACAAACTTCAATGTCACTAGTAATAAATTGTTTTATTTATATAGTTTTTTTATTGTACATGTTTTATACATGTGTCGCCAGTGGTGATTGAAGACCATTACCTGAAAAAGAGACTATAATTATGTTACTATTATTCAATTTTTGAAATAGAAGTCAGATTAATACTAAATACCTACTCAAATGAAATTGCTCAATAAATCGTAAACAAGATAATTAAATTAAAATCGAAGAAGTTAAAACTGTTTTCTTTAAGTGTGATTCTTGTTATGTTTAAAATATAAAAAAAAAAAAAAATTGTCACTAGAAAATAATCATTAACACAGAAACATTATTTGGTTTTGGTTGGTTATTTCAGTGGTGATATTTTAAGAGCAGGGGTTGCGTATAACGTTTGTTATTAGAATGTTAGAATAACCTCATAAATTTAAAGTCACTTCTTTGTTAGCATTTGGACGTAATTAAAAGTCTAGAATAAAAATGCTAAAGTAATATTTGATCTGAGATAGTTTCAATCTCAAAAAACATAACAAAACTTAGTAGTAAGAAATTTTAACTGGAGATAATTAAAAAAAAAACTGAGCGTTAAATTTCCTATGAAATTAAAATTAAAATTTAGTAGTTATGATCACTAGTTCTTGTAATACTTTCTTCGATAGCATATTTAGAGCCCAGCAGCCATGGGAATATCGATATTCATAACAATTTAATTAATAATTAAAAATTACCAATAAAATAAACTTCAGACATATTTCCGAACCTCAAAAATAAACAAAAATATTTTCTTTTCTGTGTAATCGCCATACGAATAAATAAATAAATAGGAATCAAAAGTAAACAAAAAGAAAGTTTATCTTTAAATGGTTTCAGGTGCGCATCACTAGTTAGGACCCGGAAAAATACTATTTGACGCTCAAACTTTCCTACGAGAAGTTTCATCGCAATTTGCTGTGGTTTTTTTAAAGTTACACAAAGTTTTTTAAAACTTGGGTACCCCTTCTGGGCGTTAATTAATAATACCATAACCTGTGTTCTCGTCGACGAATTAATAATCAGAAAGTTTTTTTAAATGAGATTTGTACATCAAATTGTAGGGTTCGCAATTAAATTACTCACCACTCAGTTACAGACATAAATTTTAATATTACTATTACCTATTCTTACACTCTTCCAAAAACCACAACTTACGCGAGAATTTATTACAAATTTAAATGATTTCTAACTTTCAAATCGCATTAACTCAAAGGTTGGATGATTGCAAATGTTCTTCTCAAACTTAATGTATCACGTTAGATAATATTGTAATAATTCATGTCGTTAGGTGCCTACCTTTTTTTGTAACAGTAGCGTTACTAATGGTTCTATTCGATGGCGCCAATATATAGTGCGCGCTCGGCGATTGAGGAGTCGCTGACGATGTCGCCACACCAACCTATATAATAAAAGTATAAATATTGAAATCAGATGCAAATTATTATTAAAGTAACTACAATCTAAGATATTTTCTAAAAGATAAAAATGACAGACAAGGTTAAACAGATTTGAAAAGTTTCAATCACGGGGCCATATCATACTTGCGATTTGCAAGCGAGTTGAAAGCGAGGGAACGGGTAACGATTTCGCCGCGAGCACGCAGCGAGTTCGCCACGTCTAGATTTGGGTTTTTTTATGGTATAAAGAAGACAAACGAGCACACAGGCCACCTAATGGTAAGTGGAAACTGTGACCCAAAGACATTCGCATTCACAAAACTGCAAATGAACTGCCAACCCTGAGGACTAAGATGGAATGCCTCTATGCTAGTCATTTCACCGGTTGTCTTATCCCCAAACCGGAACACAGCAATGCGAATACTGCTGTTTGGCGGTAGGTTAATGGATAATATGGTAGTACCAACCCGGAGGGACCCTGCACAAGGACGGTACTCGAGAATACTCAGGAATTCGTTGCCCGTTCGCGGCGAAATCGTTACGCACTCGCAGCGAACTCGCTACGCGCTCGCGTCGCTTTCAACTCGCCCGCAAATCGCAAGTGTGATAAGGCCTTATACTTTAAAATGGCGGCGCTAGATTGTTTGAAATGAAGTAATATGGCGTTTCCAGATTTTTTATCCAAAATACTAATGATTTATATACAAATCGCACCTTCAGAACAATAGTGACATAATTCAGAAATGTTGAATTTCGATATAGGGCTCTATCATAATCAATTTATGACTTGAAGTTTGAAAGCTGAAATTTTGAATTAGGTCACTATCGTTCTGAAGGTGCGAAATATCATAAATAATTATATACACAAAATGTTGCCTGAAATGTTAACACTGAGAAATGTAACATGTGTAAGAAAACTTAACATTGATTTACTATCTAGGAAACAAATTCGACAGACACAAATTATAAAGCTAATACGAGTCAAAAACAAAAAAAATATTATGTGGAGTCGGTTAAAAACATAACTAAAATGAATGGTTGTAGTAATGTACTTACCACTGGTTGCGTGCTATCTGTTGACATAGTGGATGTCGTGATAGGACTTGTTGCACACTGCGGTGACGCCAAACTTGTCGGAGATGTGATGGAATGTGACGACGTTCCTGAACCAAAATAACGAATGATATTGTTGTCTACTTCACTAGAAAATATCTATTTATATAAATAAATTCGATGTGTATGATGCATCTTTCACTATAGACTTTAAAACGCTTACATCGATTTTTAATAAAAAACACGGTTTATCTCAGATTGACACAGCAGGTGATTCTGTAAAGTTTGGTAGCGATAGGATCAACTGTTTTTTTTTGGTTTAGTAGTCCAACCTGTGTTAAGCCGCTAGTCGCTACATCATTTATAGAAACAAAGTTTACCATTTTGTCTTAGTAATATATATTGATAATCTGCCTTTTGTGTTTGCCTAAAGAAAGGCAACAAAGGCCCTTATTTACAAATACCTTACAGTCTAATGACTCCCGCAGACTTAAAAAATCTAATTGAATGTCTGTGAGTCACTGTTACTGCTTGTGAGGTTTAAGTCAATCTATTGGTATGAATATTTTAGTTATCGCTTTGTAACATGAAATTATCATGGCAAATAATTGTTTAGTCTATAATATTTTCGACTAACATTCTTTAAGTTGAATTTACATCATTTAATAAACATCTATTGTGTATATTGATACAATAAAATAAGTCAATAAAAACCGTATCAATTTTAAAAGCCTTCTTCGGCCGAACAAACAATGATTATAGACACCTCCGGAGATCCTAGAGCTGGTGCGTACCTCTCCTAAAGGATTGGGCTAGCTATCCAGAGAGGTAATGCACCCAGTGTCATAGCGACCATGCCGCGAGCGGACCTGCTAGAGAGGGTGTTCTTTTTATAGTGGTGCTTATTATTTACATCTTTAATATTTGAGTAGCTAAGTTTTATTATAATTTAAATGAGTTTAGTTTTAATTTTTAATAGTTATCATCTTTCATAAATCTATTACATTATTTATCGTTTTATTATTATGCCACTAGACATAAACCTAATATATAGGCATTGAACTTAAATAAAAAAAATAAAAAAATATCAGGGGACAATGAACAAACTTACCTGAAGGCAAAATCACAGAGCTCCTAACCGAGGAGTACGGTGGCGGCGCCGGAGTGGACGCAGGCTTGGCCGTGTTTACAGTGAAGCCCAATCCCCCCCCGCTACGGAGGTGGGGGTTGCCATACGTAGCGGCGTAGCGGACGTCTACGCCCTGGATTAGCCCCCCGTTGGGAACTCGGGACACTGCAAGAGAAAATCAGATTTAATTCATTCTAATTCTAGTACCTACCACACCGAATATCGCTTGGCTTGTAAACTTATTATTCCAAAGATGACTGACAGACCGATTTACTGGCCTTTTTTCGACAGTATTGAATTAGGGGAAACAGTATTAAATTATAATAAGATATCACGACTAATAATGTTGAGTCTAGACATAAAGAAAATGTTTTGCTAAAAGACTAACCTCATTTACTTTTAAACTTAAAGAAATACATTATTTTAGTTTAGTCTGAAAACGTCCTTTTGAGAGATAATTCTATTTTTCAAAGTTCATTTTCTTAATGATATCTTGTTAAAAAACCAAACAACTCAAAAGTAGTTTTTTTTTATAAAATTGGTTTAACAGGAATGTACAATTTCAAAAGTTTAATGTCAAAATACCCAAGTTGTAGGAAATAATATAACCATCGTCATAAAAAAAACAATCGTTTTAGAAGGCTACTTGATCATATTTGAGGATTAAATATTTTTAAGGTTTAAAATGTTACATATCAATGTATGCCTTCTTGGTTTGGGATAGCATATCTGTTTTTAATTTATGGCTTTAATTTTCCATTGAATACGGACCTGTTATAGAGTCATATTGAATGTGTTCTCACTGATAATATTTAAATATTTACATTCCAAATTAATAAGTGCTATTATAATTTAAATGAGGTGTGATAAATATGAGTCCCCAATCAGGTTTGAGGAACTTCGTTGTAATTATGTACTAATTAATATTTTGATACGCGAAAGATTAGAGTGGTAAAAACATAATTAATACGGATTTACAACGGGTCAACGTAGCCATAAAAATGAGGTTAACGTTGGTTTTATTTTTAAATGTGGTCTTTTATGATTTCGTTTCCTGGTATTTAATTATATCTGCAAAAAGAGATTTTATTCGAAAGGTCACAATTGGTTGGATTTTATCACTGTTTTCTCTTAAAATTACTCGGCACTTATATGTCCCTGATATAAAACATTATCTCCAGAGTAAGTTTGTAAGTACTTTTAATGCTACATTTTCATGTCATTTTAAACGGTTTTACGTATATAGTGTGAGACTCACACCTTAAAAAAGTAAACCAACCGAAGGAGATTTTCTCTTAGTTGACAAAATGAATACAATAGTAATGATCATACCTGTGCTAACTCGGGGCAAATATTAGGGATTTGATATTGATAAGTAAGCAGTATTATAAAAGGTGGGGAAATTACAATAACCAACATGAATGAGAAATAAGGTTTGAGTCATTCAATGTTGACCACTGTGGACGTTGACATAACGCCGTTCAGTAATTTAAAGTGGATATTTTCACCTAGACAGCAATCCTCAATACCGACGAATTTCGAAAAAATATTATTTGCATATTATGAATACTATTTTAATATAAACAAATAAATACATGTTTTATTGATTTATTGTTTTAATTTTGACAGTAACATCGCTATATTTAATGTCGATAAAATATTTTGTTACATCACTTAAGAATAGGGTGCCTCGAGTTTATATAATATATTAGTTATATCAAATAAAGCTGATATAAATTAACAGTGAAATTATTGTTTTTAGTAAATCAACTAACATCTTCGTTGATGTATCTAACGTCTTCTTAGGCTCGTATGGAATCGAGAAGACTATGCACAACAATCGCAAAATTCGTGTTTGAGACCACCGATTTTTTTTCAGTGTTACATAAACGATTGCCAAAGTCGATCAAAATGTCGTCCGGCAGCTTACGTCAATAGTAGAAATAAATATAAATAAATTTCATTTTGCATACTACAAATTGCATTAAGTATATTGATCTCTGTAATAAACCAACTATATAATTATTATAATGCAATAACAACGGAATGCACGATTTCTTAAATAATGTTCACGTCATAAAAAATAAAAATAAAATAATTACTACTATTGTGGTCATAGTTCCAAACTAACCTAACCTTGTAAGAAGAAATTAATTGAAAATGCCTAATAACAAGAAACTGATCGTTATGATAAATGAGTCTAATGTTATTTGATCATACCTACGATAAAATTATACAACAGCCTTACCTTCAGTTGTGGGTAAGCCCAGATTATTCAAGGCACTGCCACTGTCCTGCCTCTTCCTCTGTAAGGAGTTGCTCTGGGAACCATTCCCAGGGTTGAACTGCACTGTTGATGCAGCATCCGCACAGCGAGGAAGACTACCGTTGACTGACCTAGAGGATATAATGATTTTATAAGCTTATGTAATGAAAAAGTCAGAGATAAATGTGGAATAAAAGAAGATGTAGTGACTAACTAAGATTGAAAAGGGCATGCTTCGATGGTTCGGTCATTTGGAAAGGATGAATGAAGGAAGATTGACGAAAGAGATATACAGATCGAAAGTGAGTGGAAGGGTCGAAAGTCGGCGTACTTTTTCGAATAAAATCGGAAAAATACTGGAAAATGGCCGAATCTTAAGTACCCGAAACCGACGTGCGTGCATGACTGGATGTATGAATGTGGAAGAAGCGAAAGAAATTTGTCAAGATCGTAGCAAGTGGAAAGAAGTGGTCTCTGCCTACCCCTCTGGGAAACAGGCGTGATTTAATGTATGTATGTGTGTATGTAACCCCGAGGAATGGCCAACACTACCCTGCACGGTATCCCCTGGGTGGCGCTGATCGAGCAACAACCTTTCGGCTGCTGTGCTTGTTAATAAAGGAAACTCACAGTAAAATAACCGAGTCGCAACTTATACATTATAAGCATACCTGTGCTTACTCGGGGCACCTATTACTAAAGTAATGTAGCAAAATATTTTATCGTTTTTTTTATCGATACAATTTTTTTATTAATATTTTTTCCATAGTCGTCGGTGTTAAACATTGCCCGATAGGTGAAAATATCCACTTTAAATTACTGAACATTCTCTCGACGTCCACATTGGTCAACGGGGCATTCTTCAAATATTTATTATGACTCAAAGCCGAATTCTCATTAATGTTAGTTATTGAAATTTTCTCACCTTTTATAACCATGTGAACTATTTCATGGTATTTTAACCAGTTATATTTTTAAAACCATCCTTAACTTTTTGTAAATATTTTTGATTGAAATGACATACGCATACTTTTATTATATTAAGAAGCTCGATACCTTATATAGTAGTCTGGGAATTTTCAATGAGCTCATGAATATCGACATCTTTTTTATCGATATCAAATCCCTAAAAAGCGCCCCGAGTTAGCACAGGTATGATTATAAGCGAGCCATCAACTGCAATACGATTAAATAAATAAACCACGAGATGAAGACGGAGTCAGGTGCAAGATACTTGGCTGTAGTTTTAAAAATCCTAGCACTTTTTGAAAGCTGGGATTTCATATCGCAATTTAATCTTCTTCCCTTTCTTTTAGCAGAGACAGACAAGAAATAAATTAAAGAGATAGCAAGTTGCAGTTTTGATCGGACGATGTTTAATATAATGTATGATCTCTCTAGTCTTACAATTAAAGATAAATAAGGGGACAGTCTGTATATGGGACAGTGTTTGAGACACTGAGACAGTGTTTTTAATTTTAATTTTAAATATCTGGTACGTAATACCATTAGGCATTAAGTTCACCTTTTGTACTTACGAAGTTTGGATAAATATGTTGTTATTTGTAAAAGTCGTTAATTATAATAGATATTTTCAAAATAAACTTAGCCTTAACTTAGTAATGTAATATAAAAAATGTTTAAAATTAAACTATGATGACCTAGAAACGTCAGACAAAAAAACGTCAGACTACAATCAACATAATAAATGTCCACTATTACTCAAATCAGTCAAATAAACTTACCTGTTGGGCGTCAATTTGTCAGAGCTTAACGTGGGCGACTGTACACGGAGCGACCCAGGGGTATAGTCGTGCCCGTAATGCACGTAGGTTTGGTAACCATTTACCTGGTGACAAAACGTTTAGTTAATTTATCATAGTTTGTATTTAGAAAGTGAATCAAGCGGTTTTGCTTGAATGAGTCAGGGAAAAACGCTGCTAATTGAGCTGCAGAGCTGTAAAGGAATATCATACAAAATTGAAGGCCTAGGCCGGAAAGTATTTTTTTTTAAATTTTATGTTGACATGGCGGCTGCGTTTATAAACAGCGTGACAGCTAAATATTTTTTTTATCAGTGGCTTTATGGTTATCGGACCAAAAAATATCCGCGCTAATGCCTATTACACATATGTTTTTTTATTTCATTGAATATGTTTGAGTAAAGCGCTATACATACCTGGCCGTGAAAAGGGGTTGCCAGCCTCGTAACTATCCGTCTATATAACTTGGCCGGCCACCCCCTACTTCCCGGCCTCTGCAGTAATGTACTTTTAAAGTTTACTTTAGACTCGAAACGATTTAGAAAACGAAAGTAATCATTAAACTCTCAAACCTTGCAATTGATCCAAATTTCTATTGGATTTTAACAAAGTCTTTTCCTTGCTTAACGAGATTGGAATTTTAACGAGATAAATGCCGGAAAAATTGTCTTTTGTACTAAAAGGTTGACTGATTGTGATCATTTAACTGGTGTTGATTTCATTCTGTTCCGTTTTTTAATATAAAAGTCACGTTTTAGGCTTGTATAATTTCTTTTTCCGTGTTCCTCTTTATAGAAATTTTCTCGCGGTGTATTTTACTTTTGTTTCTCTTTGGTTTTGTTTCTTTCTTGTAGACATCGTATTAGGTTCCTATCCTATAATAATAACCTATATTTCGTCGTTGAAACTGCAAAACCGCGTAAGTAACATTTTAAATAAGGAGCAAAATGCACCTTTTTAATTAGGCAGTAAGGTTTATTTTGCTCTATAATAAATTTGTTAGTTACGCGTTTTTGCAGTGTCACCGACGATTTTTATCTTTGTTTTGTATGTGGAGGAACCTGAAAACCAGCGCTGCGCAGCGGTTTTAAAATACTGCCTGCGGCGAGCAAAAGCTAATTTGATCCTTTTTCTGCAGTTAATTGTTCTTTCGCTTAGCTTTAATTTCATTTGAAAATAACATGTCAATTCAAATAATGTTACAAAAACTGCCGTTTGGATAATATTTATTTATTTATTTATTTATTTTATGGCATAGGAAGGCAATCGAGCACACAGGCCACCTGATGGTAAGTGGAAACTGTGACCCATAGACATTCGCATTCACAAGACTGCAAATGCACTGCCAACCCTGAGGACTACGATGGAATGCCTCTATGCAAGTCATTTCACCGGCTGTCTTATCCCCAAACCGGAACACAACAATGTGAACACTGCTATTTGGCGGTAGGTTAATGGATAAGATGGTGGTACCAACCCGGACGGACCCTGCACAAGGTCCTCCCACAAGTAAAATAATAATGGATAATGTCGTCAAAGTAAAGTTACTTATCATGTTTCTTATTTCGTCAATTTTACATTTAGATAATTTTAATATAGCCTATGACACTCTAGTGGATAATAATCATCTTAACACGTATAACTTATTCAAACTAGTTAAGACGCTTAGTAGTTACGAGCGGACTTTGAGTCGGCCATATATACAAGTCAAACACATTATCCTCCTTTTGGGCTTTGCCGCAGTCGAGTAACAAGATTATTTCATGGTCTAGTACCAAGACAAAATGGCCGATTGTATCACCTATTCTCTTTTCATAATCACTTTCGACCCTAAATCCTTAGGCCATTCATTTAGATATTTAAATCTTTATTTCCACGCAAGAGTGATGAAACTAATGAACATGACTAAATTTTACCTTATAACAATCGGCGTAGGCCGGATCAGTATAGTCATTGCTATACCTATAGGGCTGGTAGGTATTACTTTGTGTGATCGAGTTGAGAGGGACGGTGCCTGCCAGCGGTATACCGCTACCTAGCTTCGCGTTGGAGCAGAGAGTACTGTCTGATCCGGTATTCGGGTAGTCCTGAGGAAGAAAATATCAGAGTTCTTATAACAAATACACTTTATCACACAATTAGTAGGAAACTGAAAGTCATTGAAAAAGATTATCAACCTTTTGTTTCTTACTTGTAACATTTCAGTGTAATGTAACATCAGTGGTCCTTTTCTTATCGTACCCATTAGATAAGGACCGTGAGTGGTACATTACACTGAAATGTTACTAGTCAGTCGCCACCTTTAAGTTTAAGGGGCACGTAGATACGTGTAACATTGTACAGACGAGAGACTTCTCTAATTGTAAAACTTTCCTTTGGGAATTTATTGATAATTTCCAGGATTTTGTTGAGAATCTTATCAGTACACTCACGAAAAGTTTTTCAAAATCGCACACGCATAGTAGCATAAGGTACTCTTATTAGGGAATCTAAAAGTTAAGTAGCAAAACACTGTTTCCATTTTAAACATGAAATTAAGAAACATGGTGATACCATTTTTCCTTATCGGTGTAATAGGTACGAGTACTAAATTAAATAAAGATAACGATTAACACGACTTTAACTTAAAGCAAACTCTAGTTTAAGTAAACAATGAGAGAATTACTCGTTGTAAAAGGCAAACAGTGTCTTAATAAGGTCGAGTTAAAAAGTACTTAAGGGTCATAATAATATTACTTCGGTATTGCCCTATTAGGGATAATGGTTCGAGCGATGTAATTTCATATTTTTAGCGTATAATGTTGTTAGAAAAATGAAAAGCCTGTTTGCTCTAGGTAAATTTAATATTATGTACAGGAATGTTAGAGAAGTTTTCATCTAGTTTTTACAGTATTTTATGCATTTTTTATGATAAAAATAGGTATGCTTTAGATTGACTTATTAAGTAATGAAAAAATACACATTGTAAAATTACAAGCGTCTGTTTTGTGGTTATACAGCATTACATTGAATTGATATGAACACTTTCTTGTTGTGTTGATTGTACCTTTTGTATATAATAATATTTTTTATAATGTATTTTTTTAGGTTGTGATCCGTATATATGTGTATGTGTTGTAAGTTCACCTTATCCTAGAACATTATCATTATTTTAATTCTATAAGTAATCATTTAAACTTACCACTTCACAACTGCCATTGGCTTGTCGCAATTCTAACTTAAGATCGCTTATATTCGAATTTCTATCGTTTTCTTTATACAGTTCTTCTGCAGTTACTGTAACATCTGGTTTTTCTGCAAAAAATATACAAATCACAACATGCACTTCTTGATATTACATTTCTTAAATGATAGGCGTTTTAAACGGCCTCTTAAAATTACCATGACATAACAATTTGCTGTCATGCTCATAACATTTAATGTCTTGATTGGCTCTTCGAAAATCGTTCATATGAAAAGTTGGTAAGTCTTGTATTTTATTTTGTTGCAACTGTTACAGGAGGCGAGGGCGTCACGCCTCTCCTCCATCGCCTGCAGTGAGCACTACACTGTATAGCGCCGTCCCGTACTAGCAGATTCCTAAGCTCGGCACTCAGATCGCGCGCGTACTACATATCAAACGTCAATTACTACATTAAATAACGCGCAAATAAACTTTTCCTCTTCACTAGCAATATTATTTTCAATATCTTACCAGTAACTTGCGTCTGCTTGTTTTTTCTCTGTTTCCTTTGACAAAGAATCACTAACATTATCAATGCTGCCACCATTATCGTCCCTGACGTCACCCCGAATAGAATCAGGAGCAGCGGGAACGTTTCTGGAACAAAAATAAATCTTAATTTTAAATATTCTCTTTATTTCAGCCATACTTTTTTTGCTGCTTGGGAACCACAAACTGATGTTTAAACGTAAAAAAACATCTTAAGTTATTTATGGGCTGTTGCTGTATTAATACCTCGATGTAAATTTATTCCTTTTTGAGAAATACTTGGAATAATGTGTTATACTTTTAACAGTTTCTCTTTATTTGTTGTTTTACTTAAATTATATCTTAAGTAATTAATGACTGTGTCTGGATCATTTAAATTAAGTAAATTCTTGGTAAACTTTAAAAGTAGTAGATAAGGTCGTTTCAAGAGCTGCTAATAGACTGAATGGGTGAATGGTTTTGTGTCAAATACCTACACATACTTTTGTTTTGAAATTCGAACAAATCGTTAAGGACGGCACTCACCACCATCATAGATTAACTAGAACTAGTTCGTTCCATTCATTGCATCTCTTTTAAATCTACCGATAGGTATCTTATCATGTTCTTTGTCATAATCTAAGTGTGTATCACGCATTTTATTTAGTCATTGCTCGTTTCCTTAACCCTTTATTAAAGTTGGTATTTTGGAAGCAGAAATGTACACTGTATTCACTTCAAAAATCTTCCGACTCTACTGGTTACAATGTTCATTACAATGGTATCTCATAAGGCAAGGAATTCTCTTTGTAATAAAAGTACTTTTATGATGCGGCTATTTCCTGCCTTATTTTTCTTTTGAAGTAAAACTGAGTGCGATGTGTCGTCAGTGCGATATATATTTAAAAGTTAATAAAAGTTAACATAAAATTTTATACCACGTGTGTGGGTGGGTTCTACTCGTAATGTCAACATGTAAGCTGTGTTACCGTATTTTATCATCGTTATTGTATGTTATTTCTGGAATGTTTTGAAGGCTTGTTTTGGAACATTTTATTCTGATATTTACGTGTAATTTATGATAATTATAACCGTCAAGTTTAAGTGCTTTTCATTTTTCCTATATACGTTTCCTTAAATCAATACTTACGACTTACCCCAAGAACGGAGTCAAGGCAAAAGCTGGTTCAACCATAAAGTAATTTTGTTAGTCATCTCTTGATGACATGTCCCTGACCACACCATGACAGTCTCTTTCGTTCCATTTTTACATAGTTTTTTTATATATTTTTTAAAAGATGATCAAGATATACCCCAACGAAGATTTGTTCCTATCTCTATCCGGCAAAACAGAATTTAACATTGGGTTTATACGGCCGACCTGTAACAGGACGTCACAGTGCATAAATCGGATCTCTCTGTCTAATTGCGCAAATTTCGCACTATGTTACTCAAATAAATGGGTACTTCCACTCCGACCAACTAAACGGATCAACTGACCAAATGTTATATTTCAATATCCAATTTAACAGAGTCGACGGAGATGTAGGTTTAGGTTATGTTAGATTTACAGCCGGCCCGAAGGGCCAAAACACTCAGGAATAGGAACTCCACTTCCGCCGTCGACTCTGTTAAATTGGATTTTGAAATATAACATTCGGACATTTGATCCGTTTAGTTAAAGTTTAGAAACCTATGACAAACAAAATAATATACCAAACGTTTGTAGAACGAACGTTAGTTGGCTATTTGATATCAATAATAAATTAATAATCTATTTGACAAATTATTCAATATGAAATGAAAATTTGTCAAGTTATTATTCGAACAAATGAATTATTTGCTAAATCTGTAGTTGTAAAACGATAAGAGGATAAACGATGTATTTATCAATCGTTGGTTGCGAAATGAAATTTTGCTAAATGGGTGGCGAGAAAATGATAGGATCCCAGTGAATATTATTTGATAAATGAAAGATATTGTAATTTGGCGAATCATTTTTATATGTACGTATCTTCATCATAGTAAAACCTTAGAGCTTTATGTAGGACTTGTTCAATTTTCGTGAGATTTTCCATTGATGATTTATTAGCAGAGGTAGAACTTTTCATGCCAATGACGTTAGTTTGTATACAGGCTGATTAAAAATGAAAGACTAGTATTGAAACGTTGAAATTTGATTCGAGTATCGCCGATCAAGTTCTGCATAAACCTACAGGAAGTTTATATAATATGTAGGTGACCAATACTGAATGTAATGCGAATTAGATCACCACATTTATTTATATTTTATTTTAAGTACGCGTGATTTGAGTTGACGCAGCATTCTGTGTCCCTACAAACCCTTATTTAACTTTCTAAGTTTAACGATACTGACATTAAGAAGGACAGTACTGTATGAGATTAAATAGACATAAATACAATTATGGCATTGACATTTATAAAAGAAAGTTGTCTTCATTTGCCATTTTTAGTAATGAGAGGTGAAAACAAATATGATGCTGCCGTGGTCCGTATTTTTACTGCGATTTAGTTGTATTTAACCCTAATAATTTCACCGCTTTTTATTTTCATTTCTTTAAATTTGTACCAGTTAAGGCGTACTTAAAAACCTGCCAAACATAGCAATAATGGCACAGTTGCCGGTGCTGTAAAGAGGTCGGTACTTACTGTTTGGTCTCAGGACAATATCCATAGCATCACTCCCATACTCGTTGGAGACGTTACACCGATATGTCCCAAAATGTTTGGACTGGCTCTCCCGTATTATCAAAGTGGAATTGACCACCCCACCAGCCTGCAAGTCTTCCAGAAAAGCAAAGTCCTGTAGAAATGTGTTCAATGTTAGAATCAAAAGAAATCTTCATAATACTACTAATATTATCAATGTGAAAGTTAGTGTGTTTGTTTGATACTGCTTCACGCTGCAAATAGCTGGACGGATTTGAATGAAAGGGTGATGGGCAATTTTGTATGGACCCCGTCCCCACCCTCCAACAGTCACGGGATGCATGTTTGTATGTTCGTTAGGACCCAAAACAAGACAAAATAACTATTTTAGTAGCTAAATCGATGGGATTTTTTCTATGAAAAAAACCTTTCAAGAGTCATGCAATGCCAGAATGTGTTCATTTTTTATTCATTCCAAGAAAACTCCATACATAGGACGATCGTCGTCATAGTAAAAAATCATCAGGTTGCCAAGATCTATCAAATGAGATATGTTTCGTTTCTGTTGGTGGGTGGGGACATTTTGCCCATTGTCCTTTGAAACGGAGATAGTTTGTACCCTGAAAATATTTAAAAGTTCCCGAGGAATAATCAAAATCTACGCGAATAAAGTCACGGGCAGCAGTTAGTAGTTATTAAAAACCCGAAGTGGGATCTCTAGTTTCTGAGCTGATATCTCTTAAACATCTCAACTAATTTTAATCAAACCTGACCGCCGCAATTATACTGCCCTATTAAAAAAAAATACGCATGCGCAATTTGATAGTCAAAGCAAATTGAACCCACAGTCTTAACAATGAAGGTCACTAATACATTCGCAATTTAACAGACCAAAAAAAACACGGTGTTTACATTTTAATTCGAAAGAATGGGTAATTTCAAGAGACCAATTTCATTAATTTTGTATTTGACCCGTAGATTTTTTTTAATATCTTTATTCTTACCTAACCTAACCCCTATTCCTTGAAATGGTTTTCGAATAAGAGAAATTGTATATTGTAATATGAACATTCCCAATTCTATGAGACATACGCCCTTTTTTTTAAATAGGACGAAAATATTTTTGGTCGAATATATCATTTTCGGAATAATTATTACCTATGTGATCGCTTTAGGTAGCTTCAGTATTTTAATAAGATCCTATACATTTCAAACATCACACTATCACTTACCTGATCGTGTATAGAATCTATCTCTTTCCCGTCGAAAGTCCATACGATGCTGTCAATACGGGGGACAGAGAAAGCAGCACATTCAATCTTAACGCTGTCGCCCTGTGACCCAAATTGGGTATAATTCGAGAGGATCTTTGGTGGACCTGAAATAAATACACAATTATAAATCTTCCAAACGGGTACTTATTATTTTATTGAATACCTTTCAATGAACGTAAATCATTACGCAGAATTTTTATTTCATCGATAGGTATTTCTCACCGCATGCATTTTTTTTTTGTTACCCTGGGGATATGCGTTTACGCATACCACCCAGCTCCAGGGGGGCCTGGGATGGTTATGTGGGACTCACCAATCGAAAATCATTATTACGTCTAAGAAAGTACGATGACAGAAGCAGGCAGACATATACACAGAAATAGGCGCCAAAAATATGTAACCCTTGTTACGTATTTTTATGACTAATAGAGTCAGAGTTCCATATTCTCCATTGACAAAAAACTACAGTACTGCAGTCATTATTTAAATTAATTCAAACAATTTTTGTCACGTTGTTATCTAACAAAAAACGTCCATGTATTTGGTAAAATGAACGAATAAATCGGCATATTTGTGATTGGTAGCAAATTTCATTTTAACCAAATTTCCTGCGTGAAATAAAAAACTGTTATTGGTTTTTTTTTTGACAGACCGATTGTTTTATTACATGGTAGAGTATTTTAAATTTAATACAAGTCCTAACTGGCCTAGTTGGTAGTGACCCTGCCTACGAAGCTAGCGGTCCTGGGTTCAAATCCCAGTAAGGTGAGATATTTGTGTGATGAGCGCGAATATTTGTTCCTGAGTCATGGATGTTTACTATGTATTTAAGTATATATTTATCTATATAATTATTTATATCGTTGTCTAGAACCCATAATACAAGCCTAGAGCTTCAATTGGGACTAGGTCAATTGGTGTGACAATTGTCTCCTGATATTTATTTAAAGACGTAAAACTAACTTTAATAATGTAATTAAATGGAATGTAGGGCATCTTTCACAATCTTGTATGCCTAATGCTCGTTCTAGGGGTGACACCATGTAATTAACATTTTTGGTAAAATGAGATTTTGATGCAGAAAGTTTCAAATAGAATTTCCGGTGTTGTCTCCAGCATTACAATTCATTTTGACAGCTAAAAAGATCAGAAGTGACATCTCCTAACAAGCATTAAACCGATGTAACCTCGTAAGATCTACGTGACACGTGGTGATATTTATCACGGAACAACTTTGTTAAGGTGGGAACGCGTGACTAGTAGTTTTTTTGTCTCTCCTGAAAAGTTTGTCAGTTTGCATTTTGTCGGTGTTACTAAAAAACCGCGTAACTAACATCAGAGGGTAAATAAACCTTACTTTCTTATTAAAAAGGTGCATTTTGCTCTTTATTTAAAATGTTACTTTAGCGGTTTTGCAGTTTCACCGACGATATATCGTCGGTGATATTGCAAAACCGCGTAACTAACAAATTTATGATGGAGCAAAATAAACCTTACCGTCTTATTAAAAAGGTGCATTTTTCTCCTTATTAAAAATGTTACTTACGCGGTTTTGCAGTTTCACCGACGATATGAGTTGTCATATCTAGACCAACGATATTCTATAGTGATTTACCACTTATACCTAGTAACAGTAGTAACCTATATTTTTCAAAACAAACAGATCAAATTCAATTGATTGAATAATCTTTTTATATTTTGACCGCTATTCATAACACAGAGTTGCTTACCTTTGATAAATATTGATCCTAAAGTTTCAATTTCCGGATATCCGGGTACTGTGGCGACACATATATATTTCCCCGCCGTATGTGTGTCCACGGTTAGTGTAAGATTGGCTGTTTTACCAACACGCTGCAACAAAACAGTCTGTTAAATAAATGTTAGAATACATTCAAGCTACAAACACAATATAAACAGTAGTTTGTCTTCAAACAAAGCATAGGTGAATCTCGCCGCTTGCATGACATGTGTGCGTTCCTCGATCGTACGCACCGCGAGCCGCCACAAACAAACACGACAAGACGGACTAAGCTGGTTTAGTAAGGGGCGGCGCCGTTGCCGCGTTTGTTCTTGTACGTATTAAGGGGCTGCAATGGGCAGATGACCTTCGAACTAAAGTTCTAAACTTTTAGTTTTTGTTAAAACCTATTTGCAATTTTTTATTTTACAAGTCACTGATATAGATATAAATGCTCATAGCAATATAACTACAAGTTTGACATTTTCATTATATGATGATTTGTTACATACATATATTAATGAAGAATATTTAGATGTAATTTTCATATCAATTGACGCAAAGATGAAAAAGTTACATCAAATTTTGTGTTTTTATAGACATTTTTTTTTTAAATAACCACTATACTTTTATTTTTGACTGAGTTATGAGAACTTAAATTTTACCAAAAACGTCCATCACGGGCATGGTAGCCCTAGATTACCTTTTTTTTTTTTTTTTTTTTTTATATCATAGGAAGGCAAACGAGCACACAGGCCACCTGATGGTAAGTGGAAACTGTGACCCATAGACATTCGCATTCACAAGACCGCAATCCTAAGACTGCAAATGCGTTGCCTACCCTGAGGCCGAAGATGGAATGCCTCTATGCTAGTCATTTCACCGGCTGACTTATCCCCAAACCGGAACACAACAATGCGAACACTTGCATTTGTTTGATATTAAAGATTACAGACGGCCAATTCACATTTCCTGGACTATAATTATATTATCTGATGTAAAATTGAGAACCTCCTCCTTTTTTGAAGTTGTTTAAGGATGTGACGTTAAAGTCGTTTAAAACGCATCGCGTTTAACGTAGCGTTTATCGCTTATCATAACCAAGAACTTAAATATCGGCGTAACTCTACAACAACTTTTCAATTTATACTATGCCGCTAACGCCTTCACCACGATTTTGGAACGCTTTTTTATATGGGCACGCAACTAGGGAATGCAAATAACCGGTTATAACCGGTTTTAACCGGTTTAAACCGGTTATTTTCATACAAAAGCGGTTAATAACCGGTTCAATTGCGTTCTCTACACGCAACACACCGTGCGCAAGTTTGGACCAAAAGTACTGGTTGCAAATAATGATCCTTTATAATGGAACTGCAGTTAAAACAAATAAGTACCACAACAATCGAAATGCATCAATTTCGTTAATTAATAAAGCTGCGGTGCCCACATACTCGACCACTGCACCACAGCCGAATAAGCGCACTGTGTTTTGAAATGTACTTCAATTAATTTGGTGTAATTATAGATCAGGTTAGGTAGAGTGGAATTTTATCATATGCGAAAATCATGGAATCAAAGAGTAGGAAAATGTGACAGAATGAGACTTGGTACTTTTTTTCTTTTTTTTTATGTCATAGGAAGGCAAACGAGCACACAGGCCATCTGATGGTAAGTGGAAACTGTGACCCATAGACATTCGCATTCACAAGACTACAAATGCACTGCCAACCCTGAGGACTAAGATGGAATGCCTTTATGCTAGTCATTTCACCGGCTGTCTTATCCCCAAACCGGAACACAACAATGCAAACACTGCTGCTTGGCGGTAGGTTAATGGATAAGATGGTGGTACCAACCCGGACGGACCCTGCACAACACAACACACACAGCACAGTTAAGTAATGGCTTTTCAAGATTAGTGTTTTTTTTTTAATATACGTTCACCGGGTAAATCTTCATTTGTAAAGTTTGGCGCAAAATGTTTTTTACGCAAGGGCTAACAACAATGAAGTAAAAAGCAATAAAAAGTCTCATTTACACGCGTTTAAGGTAAGAAACGTGTAAATGTACATAAAGGCAGTAAGATTAAATATAATGACGATGATATTCCGAGGCCAAAATACAAAATGGCTACTAATTTAACTCGCAACGATAACACTTTAGAATTATTACTCACGTTTTGTTCGCTTAACCATTTAAAAGGTTATTGGGTTTATTAAAATTGATAGCAGACAGAATAATTTAATTAAATAAATGCTTTATGCAAACTTACAAAATTAATAAATGTGCTCAAAGTAATTATTAAAATTAAGCGTAACGGGTCGGGTTTGTGAATTTCCCGGAAAATATGCAACGAATTTGATTGCAACCCAATATTTAACAAAAATATCTGTAAACTAATTGAAAAAATATTAAAGCAAACCTATTTTGAATTTCCAACATTTTGATCAAAATACCCGTTATTAATTAATGTAATAAGACTTGATTGATAGTTTTAATTACCAAATACTTCTACATTTTCATGCATTTACTGGCAAGGTAAAGGCAGCAACTAACCTAATGGGAAAAACACACAAAATAGAAAGTCCGGAAGGCGAAGTTTTGTCAACTCTGTCATAATATTGCGAATTAATGTACTTTTGACAGATTTTGTTCCACCAAATTAGGTATGGCCGAAAATGATTGTAGAGAAATAATCCAGAGAAATCACTTTCGAGAATTTAGTGAGAACTTAAAGCAACGCAACGTATTCAAAGAAACGCCTACGACCATAATAAACATGTGCCTGTTTTGAATAGGAACACTCACACATGTCGGTATTTTTTGTTGTAATTTAGACTTAACTCCGAAATATTTAAGGTGGTTATTTAAAGCTTGAATTTGAGTGACATACGTTTTAATAAGTTTAATTCGTATCAAAAAGACTTGCGACAAATGTGGTTCAACAACAGATTATTATTATTGCCTTATACCAAAAAATAGGGCATCTTGATTATTATCTACTATACGAAAATGGTACCTATGTATTACCAAGTTTGTCGGTCGCCTTTGGATTTTTAATTCTTTGTAATTTTATGACTTTAACCCATTTTACGAGAACGTTACGAAAGTAGGAGCTCACTCACCTTTTAGGGATTTGATATCGATAAAAGAGTTGTCGATATACATGTGCTCATTAAAAAATCCCGATTACTATAAAACGGTTCAATATCATAATTGATATCGACCCTCTTTAGATAATAAAAATAATTGCCAATGTAATTTTCAATTAAAATGGAAATTTCAGTAACCAGTTATTTAAAATATATATTTTCACCTAGACTATCCTTAATACCGACAAATTTGGAAAAAATATAAATTGTATGTTATGAAACCTATTAACAAATAGATACCTACATGTTTTATTTAATTTGGTATTGTTTTTATTTCAAAACGAAGAAAAAAAAAATATGTAGAAATAATATATAAATGTTGACAGTAACAAAGATAAAAAAAATGTCGATAAAATATTTTGCTACACATAATTTTAGTATAGGTGCCCCGAGTATTATAAAGAAAATCTACCTATACAATTCCAAAATAGTGTTATAGTTATAACGAGTGTAAGAGACCTCCCATTTCCGACCATTATAGTAAATCGTCATTCAGAGGATTTCCAGAAACTGACATCAAAAATTGCGTTTTAGAATTTATATTTGTGTTGACCTTCTCTAACACGCTGTGTAAATTGATACAATAATTAAATTGAATCTCTATTTCCATAAATTATTAAAGAAGAAAATTACACGAAACATCAAAGTGACTTACGATATTCTGATCTTCCTCCTGATGCATCCATCGTATTTCTGGAGCTGGGTAGCTGTCGACGTCGCAGCTCAACGTGACTGACTTTCCAATTTCAGCCTCTATATCCTTTGGATGGTTTCTAAACTTTGGGGGATCTGCAGAAAAAATATCAGCTTTAATATATACATTTGCTAAATTAACGCGAACTTATGTTTTTATAACGGTTTTATTAACTTCACTTTGTATCTCATTATTTTTAGATATGTGAACAAATCCAGGAGGTAGATTTGAATTTACTTTTCTTTAAAGGATCGACTTGAAATTAACAGAGAAAAGGTCGCCATAGATACTTATTATTAAAATCAAAATCTCCTAATTATTTCTTAAACTTCTTATAAAGAGTAAATCTTTGTTTCAAATGGCATTTTTTTTAACTTACATGTCACTTCCAGCGTCCTGCTCTCCTCACTCTTTCCCACATCATTGAAAACTTCACACTTCAAAGCGATTTCGTTGTACTTTCTTGTTATATTGATGATTTTCTGCAACAAAAAATTAAGTTAACAAATATGATGCTCGATTTAATTTGACCCTTACGTCAAATAACTGGAAAATATTTCCTTTTATGATCAGAACCTCTATACCATAATTGTATTAACCCACCCTATTTCGATTGCATTACCATTGTTCATGAATATTATGATAGTACCATCACCATGAGTTACAATTACCATACTCGCTAGCGAGTCTTATGCTCTGTCCCTCGCACTCTGTAATAATACTAAGAGGTGTGCGAAGGACAGAGCTTCGATGCAGTAGCGAGTACCTTAATTGCAACTCATGGTAAGGGTACCGATCTTTTTCACTTGACAGTACGAGCTGTCACGTCAACACCGTGTTATTACGACATTAAAGCGGTTAATACAGTAGCTAAATAATTTAATGTACTGCACCAAGTACATAAGTAGGTAGGAAATGGCTTCAGCCTGAGACGGTTTTTTTTGTATATTTTTTTGCATGTTGCGTATCTACGTTATTAGGAAATATTTTGTATAAAATGAGTAGTCAGGTCTGAACTACTATCATTAATTTGTACTAGTAGAAGTACGCGGGGATTGACGAGGATAAGAGGGTTAATACAGGGTTACTGCGGGGTCATGATCCTAACTTAATTATCCCAACTCACTGATTGAGATTCTGTTAGTACCCATATTGGTTTTTGAAACAATTAAAGTTTAGCATTTCATTAATTAATTCTAAAATTATAGTCACTTGACATTTTCATGTTAAAACACATTTGAAAGTCAACCTGTCAGACGAGTAAAAAATTTAGTCTGTAGGGTGGCCATGATCCTGGTTAAAAATATTTCCCTTTATGTTTCATCATCATCATCATGTCAGCCGAAAGACGTCCACTGCTGAACATAGGCCTCCCCCAAGGCTCTCTACTGAGACCGGTCTTGTGCTTTTCGCATCCACCGCCTTCCCGCGATCCTTACAAGGTCGTCACTCCATCTTGTTGGAGGTGGTTATTTAATTTAAAAACAAAGTAATTGTCTTGACTTTTTTAAATGACATGAATACAAGGTCGTCACTCCATCTTGTTGGAGGTGGTTATTAAATTTAAAAACAAAGTAATTGTCTTGACTTTTTTAAATGACATGAATACATTGGTAAGTACCATACTTTATGTTTCTCTATCGAAAGTTAAATTTCATTAAGAATAATAAAAAATGAGAAAAATGCTTGAAACCGATGTTTTATCAAGATCAATGTATCCCATCCCAGAGCATGTTCTGGTTATTCATACAACACAAACTCTTGACCTGCATACTCCACATACTTTCTTTTCATATCATATTCTATCTTTCCCCTTCGCTATGTCGCAAATTGAAGAGGTCCTTTGGGTCGGCCTATTTTCCGAACTCTATTTATGCATACATACATCATTCATCTTTGCCGCGTGACCAAATCGCTAAAGAGTACCTTTTCTATTTTTACTTCCATCCTTTTGAAAATATTTCAAATATGTCAGACGAGGGAAAACTTTACGTCGTTTGCATTTTTTCTTTTTATTCGTCAATTAAGTTTTGAAGCTGAATACTTGTTAAAGTTTCAACATAAAAATAGATAGGGGGTTTTATTTTTCTAGAATTTTATTGACGGTAGACGGGGAAATATAAAATATTAAGATTTAAATGAGAATTTGAACTTTATTACTTATTACAGATATGTGAAGTGTTTTAGAGCGCTCTCGCTTCACTTCATTAATAAGATTTTTTCGGTATCACAATCATAAACTAGATACACTAGAATACATAAATACCGTAAAATGGGGTGACTTTAGAAACGCGGGGCAACTTTGATAATTTTTTTAATCGTCGATTTTGTGGAATTGCTAAGTTATTATTTAGCTCTTTCGCGAAATTACTTTCATATGTCTCATATGAGCGCGCGAAATGTTGAAAGTTGAAGTATTTTCAGACAATTTGGATTTAAAAACTTCGAAACAAAAATCTCCTAATTTTTGGCATGCTTCAGGGGTGACATTGATATTGTGATATAAACACAGGGATAATCAAAGTAGCCCCATTTTAAGAAACAAGATTTTAGGCTGCGTAATTATTTTTTTCTAAAAAGCTGTCTACCGTAGTCTGCCTCAAGCTGCTTTAGGTTACTCCAAATAAGTAGTCGCTAATATGATATTTTTAATAATTTATGTAACGATTAAATGCGGGAGCTACAGAAGATTTATTTTTAAAATTAATCAATCTAACCCCATTTTACGGTATACATTGCTCATTTTTCATTTTTCATTTTTAGGTTTTCATAGTCAAACTAGGAACCCTTAAATTTTTACATTTACTGTATCGATGCTGAGGTTTATGTCAAGATTGTCTTTAAACTTACCAATTCCGGCGTATAGTTGTCCAAAATCAAGTGGCCGTCTTTATACCACTTGAAAGTCAAATTTGTAGGATTCGCTTCGGCTTGGCACACTAAAACAAATGTAAGTATTATAAAGTTATATTAATTCCATTTCACCTCAGAAATTAAATTAAATAGATACTCAAATCATTTTATTTTAAAACGACAATTCAAATTCTGGTTGTGTAAATTTTTATTTAGCAATTCATTTTATATTCAAGCAGTATTAATGTTACTTAGTACAATTTGAACTTTATTCGGTTACACTAAAATTTGAAATTGAACCAACCAACAGTGACATCACTTCCTTCTGGCACTCTCTTCAGTCCGGATTTTATTCTGATCTTCACTTTCGGTGCGTATTTCACCTGTTAACAAATAATAATTATAGTTAAATAAATGTTAAATATGTTTTTAATTGATAAATATCCCGTTACAATGGTGACCCCAACATTCAGAGGTGACAACTCTAACCTGAGGGATTATTATGACATAAAAATACAGTTCATTTTAAGGTGAGCGTAAAGGACGGAGCTGTAGCAGATACTGTCGGTCCTTTCCTCGCAGCGTAAACTGTACTGCATTGCTGTCACAATAACCCCTCTGACCCAACCAAACCTAGCTAGGAAACATCCTGTTTAAAGCAGTTTAATTAAAAGGCGTTTTTTTATGCTTTACTTTTATCTTATATTTTTAAGTGATCAAAATAATTATGCTGTTAAGTTGTCCAACTTCTCAATAAATAAGAAACTATAGGATATTTCAATCTTGCTGCAAGCAACGCCGCGGGAAACTCAGAGCAAATCAACTTAAATCTTAAATCAGCATTCTATCTTAGTCCTCAGGGTTGGCAACGCATTTGCAGTCTTAAGATTGCGGTCTTGTGAATGCGAATGTCTATGGGTCTCAGTTTCCACTTACCATCAGGTGGCCTGAGTGCTCGTTTGCCTTCCTAAGCAATAAAAAAAAAAAAAAAATTCGCTTCGACATTGCCGCTCAACTATCTTTATCGAAATATCTTATCGCCACCCTTGAAACAAGGTTCTATTGAGGAGTTTTGGTTGCCATCTGTGGTCTTCATCATCAGTTCCACTTCATCAAAGGATACTTTATGAATGTACGAGTAAATACTGAACTTGTTACTTAAAATACCAAAATCGCTGTATGTATGACTATAATATTTGAGGAGTACCCTCAATTCCTCTCGGATCCCCTCATCAAATACTGATTTAGTGATGATGGGACTATTTCGGGGTTAATTAAATTGGTCCACAGACAAAGGGCTTATCAAGCAGGGAAAAAAAAGTCGTATTGAGCACATCGACCCTTCTTTTGTTATTGACATGATTTTTTGAGATCGTAAACCCAAAATATTAAAATCCAACGGATTATTGTTTAACGTTGTAGAACAGAGGCTCTGGTGTAGTAGAAATAATCCTCTTTAAATACCTGTCTAGACATTTTCTAATTGTATTTTTTACATATTTTTGAATAATTATTCTTTCCACTAATATTTTTAGCACAAACGAGCTAAAACTGAACATGAATGTAAAAAACCCGCCATAAATTTAAGCCCGGATAGCAAAACGGTAAACCATAGAACGAATGTTCAAAATTTGCTGCCGCAACCTCTTATGTAGATAAATTTGCTTATAAAATTTAAACCATGCTAAAAGCTGGTACGGTTGCTTTTGGTAAAGCACAATTCGTTAATATAGGATAGTGTGAAAGCTATTAGTTTTTACATAGTAGCGTTCCAGTCAGTTTTAATAGCTGACTGCGAAGTGATATATTGGCGTTTAGGATATTGTTAAAATGGACTGCACGTTAGTTTTTTGGTAGTTTCAATTTATGAAGTACTTTTTGATTTGAAAAGTTGTTTCGTAGAGTGCTTTTGTTATTTATGAGTTAAATTTTGCCGATAATGAACGTTTTTCTTATTTTGATCGAGTACGTACTCAAAAAAACATACAACAATCATACATTTTATCTTTTACAATAAATTTACAATACATTTTTGTTAGTCTATTGATGATATTCTTCAGAGAACTGAGATAAGTATGAACTTAAGGCCTCGACAAAATTGCATAAAGCTTACTTTACTGTTTTTTGACAATATGCAAAATGTACGGGATTGTCGTACGCCGACTATCTATCGCGTCAGCCTCGAAAGTCATCTCCATACATTTTGTATAGAAATTATGAGGTTATGCATCTTGTTTAGGCCCCTTTATCTGACAAAATACAATTTAATTTTATATGACATCGTATAAGCTATTTACATTTCAAATTTCATCCAAATCCGTTTTATCCTCTAAATCCTTCTCCTCTAAATCCTTATGCTCTAAATCTTTAATATTAATATATAAAATAACAGAAAAAGAATCGAGCATCAAATATTTTTTAAAATTTGACAACTTCAACAAAACCCCATAACTCAGCAAAAGCAATGACCATTTATTTTATGCGCACTATTAAGACGTTTTATATAAAAAGAGATAAAATAAAAACGGTCACACAACAGTATATGAATGGCGACCATAGCAATATCGTTGGCCATCTGGTCATAAAAAGTAATTGGGTTGCCAGTAAAAGGGTTGTTATTTTACGGGGCCCGAAAATACATGATAAAGATACTGGGTCTTTTTCGTTGCGGGTGGAAAGTTAAGTTACTGGAGTGGACAATGTGGGCGTAGTTGGACAGACATTTTGAGCGTAGACGTGACATTTAACGAATAAAATCTGCATTCAATATATTTCACGACAAAAACTGCATTCATTCTTATTACGAGGTTTTATGGTTGCTTGACAGATTTTTTACAAATTTGTGGATTGTGCAAAAAAACACAGCAAGTTGTCATCAAAAACTGGTTATAAAAATGTTTTTTTGACGAAATTTTTATTTATAATTTTGTTATGTTGTTATTTTTATTTCAACATTTTTAAAGCCACGATTATTTTTAAACGATTTTTATGATTTTATTGATTTTTACTTAAATAAGGAAACAATAAAAATATGACAGCTAAGGTTCATTGGCTCGTTAAATTGATTTTATAACATCAATGATGAATACAAAGTTTCCAATTCCATACATCGATAACCATACATAAACAACATCGTTTAATTCCTTTCTGGTTTCTTGAAACCATTTCTCGAAATGCCTAGCTCTAAACATAAAGCCATATCAACTTGACAAACTCTATACAAATTAAACCATATTCCAAAGTTTTAAATGACATTTTGGAGCTGCGAACTTATGTAGCAGTTTGCCTTAAGCTAGTTTATGCAGTGCGCCAAGTGTCTTTGGTCATTATGAAGTTTTTGTTAAGTTATTAGTGGCAAAGTTTGAATGACGAAACCGCATTTTGGCTTGAGAAAATTGCATTGAGCATTTTGCTGTGAGACATTGTCAGAGAAAAGCAAATTATTTGGGATACTTGCTTTTACTGTCACATCGGTGTTTGTAGAAAACACTTTGTAGCATAAAGGTTTAAATTAAGTGAAAAAAGATTTGGTTTTAATTTAGTAGTGCTTTATATTCTTTAACTATTAAGGTTTTGATAGTTTAATCATAGAAACTAACTAAGGTGATATGCCCCTTTAAATAAAGCAACCCAATTAAAAAAAAACAATAATACACAGTGCTCGCGAGGAACCCGCATAAATTTACCAGCATATAGCTGAGGTCGTAATGATTAAATAACATTATATGAACACAAGACGAAATATGATTTTTAACTTTTTTTAACTTTTCATACAAATTAAATAAATTATTATTGGTTCACCATCACCAGTAATGTAATGCCTTAGGATGAGCTGGCAACGTTTTTTATTGATTCTCTTTCCATTAGAAACGGCAAGTCAGAGTGACACAGACATTTCTTGTCAAACAGAAATTATCTCAAAGCAGGATTGCAAACAAACAATATTAAATACTCGCAAACTAAACCGAATCCAGCTTACTTTATACGACATTTTATTCTCTAAACATGGTCGGGAACGCGGTGGCAAAGTTACGCGGTTTTCTCCCGAGGCACCCTGTAGATATGGTTTGAGGTTATAAGTAGACCCCGCTATCGGAGGTGCAAAATGGTAGCTGTCAAATTCTCAGGGATGGGTTAAAATATTCATGATGTCGATATCGATATTCTTACTTTTTCTGTACAATTAGTTTATATGTAGGTACCTATACCATTCTTTAGATTACAATTTAACATGTTTTTTTTTGGAATCCATGATAATCATTGTCATCATAAATGTCAATAAAAATAAATAGGGCTCAGATATATTGGGTTTATTGTTGAATAAATTCATCGTGACTGCACTAGATTATTGCAAAATATGGTGGTTATAAGTGTTGTTTACAAGACTGCCTAAGTAATTATGCGAAATCATTACTGTAATGTTAAACAAATTTAGAGTCAGTATAATTTTGGACAAAATATTTTGGACTAATAGAAAACACTAATCATTATATGTATGTCATTAAAAATTACGCAAATTATAATCCGTAATTTTGACCATTTTCCCAAGGCCTCTCCGTTTATTTATGTCCGTGTGAATAGTAATTTTCTTTTAACAGTCTCTTTTGGTCGACAATAATTTTTATAACCTCACGGTGCCCATTGATCCGGGCTGTAATATTTATTTTACGTCCACCGTCTAACGTTTTGTTTGTCATAATATTATTTTATGCGACATACTTACGATAAATTGTGTTTTTCGATTGGAAACGTATCGATTTCATGTTCGATTGGGACAACGATAGAGATCACGTGTTACTGCATTTAATGAAAGACCTTTTAGACATAATTAGACCTTTATAGAGAAATTGCTATCAGGAAAGGCTTACTTTGAGTCCGGCCGTTATAATGTACATACATACATACATAAACTCACGCCTTCATTCCCAGAGTGGGGTAGGCAGAGCTAAAGAATTACCAACAAGTCTTAAAACTTCTTGATAATTCTGTAACCACATTTGCACAAGTAGGCTAAGATGTTTCCCAGTGTATTAGTGACAGGTGGCAAGCCCATCGCCTAACAGTACTACAAGCCTATATTCCCTTAGTCGCCTCTTACGACATCCACGGGAAGACATGGAGTGGCACTATTTTAACCTGGCAACCACACGGGAAATATAATAATGTGATTTTTATATACTACGTATTAAGGCTAAACTTCCTTTGTTAAATCTTTGTGGGTTTCCGTGTGCATACGTGTGTGAGCGTGAGCAAACAAGTGACAGTCGCGCTGACGCAAGCTTCGTGATGTAGGTGTGTCAGTTTTACACCCCCCCACGAAAAAGGAGGGGTGTTATAAGTTAGTGTAGGTATCTGTGTATCATATTGTGTCTTTCTGTGGTACAGTACCTCACAAAGTAATGGACCGCATGGGACGAAAAAAAACGCGTATCTAATTGGTATGATTCATACTTAGGTACAAACAGGTATCAACTCCTTGGCCTATTGTGGTCATGTTAATCGATGTGGATAAGCGTAGATAAAACATCTGTCGCTTTCCGTCCAGTATGTAAGTGTGAGAGTGACGGATGCTTTATCGACCGCGATAAAGGCGAGCATTATAAGCCCTCGAAGCGGGGATCGCCTTTATAGTGGGGACTTTTGTCTATTTATTTTTTATTATATTTATTATTTTGTATTTGTATTTGTATTGTATTTAGTAAAGTTCTGACGTTCTGAGTCATTGTTGTGCTAGCCCGATATTTATAACGATAATATTATTATTTGGTGATACACCGTGTTTTTTTGATTTACGATAACTTTAAGGCTGAAGCCAGAGGAGCGTATTTTTTGAGTTGTGAGTCGCGTAATTTCTGTTCCTCCATTCATCATACTACTACTACTACTATGAAACTGAATGGAGGAGCAGAAATTACGCGACTCACAACTCAAAAAATACGCTCGTCTGGCTTCAGCCTAAGGGACGGTCTTTAGGACAAATAAACTTAATTTCCCGATGGCAGACCAATGATAACTCTTAAGGTGTTAAAGATATTTAATTTTTAAATTTAATCAGTGAATCACGTTGAACTGGTGTAAAAGGCTTTTGATTGTGAGTGTATGTCACGCCAAAATGGACGTATTTAATAACACTGACTATTAATTAACTCTAAAGGCTCTTTTAGAATGACCAACGGTACAACATTTAATTAGTTTGTTCTAAACAGTTTTTTTTCCAATATTTAAAAATCTAATCTACCACTTAGTTTCTATGGATATACGTAGTAATATACCGAAGTTAGCGTAAATAAAAAAAACACGGTGTATAATAATAATAGACAAAAATATAGAAAACCAAACTTAGGTATATAAAGTCTCATGTTGAACCATAAATCGTGGATATCTTTTTCTAACTAAACATACTTTCGCTCCTAAATAAATGTCCATATTGATAATACAAACTGTATATGAAAACCAAGCAAACAAATAAACAAGAACATATCATATTCTCATAAACCGACTTTTCTATCGGAAGTAAAAAAAGGGGGAAAGAATCCTCTTCATATGCAGCAAATTCTGTTCGGGATGTTTACCGTACTGAGCTATAAAAAAATCCATCTAACTTTCAACCTTACCACATTGTGTTAGGGGTCAAGTTTGTTGACCTATAACTTACTGTTGCGTAGGTTCTAAGTGCAATCGATTTTAGAATCTATTCGCTTGAGTTAGAGTTGGTCGGGTGCTGACCCGAGGGCATACATAGAATTTTATCTTAATATTTTATAAGACCTCCGTATAGGGGTGCTTCTCGATTGCCATTTTTGCGAGGTAAGAAAAGTTTGGAGAAAGCAAATTTTATTTGCTTTGAGAGGAACAAGGTTACTATCAAAGTGGCAAAAAACTTAGTACCTAACGCTTAATTAAATATTAGGTATTGGCCGCTCCGTCCGCGTAAACGTTGTTTACTTTTTCCAGGAACTGACAACTTGTCTGAGATAAAATAGTACTTTATGTCCGTCTCCGGGCTATGAACTAAGTACTTCTATACAACATTTGGCGCAAATTGGCTGAGGCGTCGGTAAATAGAGGACAAACTTTCCCTTCCGTACTTTTTATTTCGTAAAGTCAGACAGTTCCCAAGAAAATAGCGATAAGCGACTTTTACGCGAAAAAAGTCAAGTCAGAAGCTATCTATGAAGGTTTAAAAATGTTTTTTATTGTGCGTATATTTCAACACAACCGACTACTGAATTTAACGCAAGCATGCTATGTAAACGTAAGAGCGGTTTCGTAGATTGAAAAAAATATGATTATACTACGTACATTAGAAAGTTTTGTTTCAGTTTCAATCCTTCCTTCATTTGAACATCGCATCTTCAGAACAATAGGTGACATAATTCGGAAATTTTAAATTTGGGTCCATAATTATCGGGTTGCATTAAGTTTGAAGTCATATTTTCGATAGGCATACGTGGATTTGTCATACTCATCATTACGCAAAACTGTAAATAGTCATACATTTATGCGCATAACGTTTTAAATCATAATGTTTAAGAACATTATTGTGTTACGCGCATAAATAAGATGCGCATTAAATTATTTAACCATAGGTACTTTATAATGGACATAAAGTTTTTCCGATCTTTTATAAAAAAAACCCGGTCCGAGTCAGTTTTGTCACTAACTTTATATTATATTAATATTATGACTTAATAAATGTATGATATACTACATTATGGTTAAACCAATTATGACTCCGTATAATTATGACAGGGAACACTTATGCCATAGTACAATTTATGCCAAAAAAATAAATGAGCATCAACTTTATGCGTAACGTGTTATGACAATCGAAATTATGACAATAGTTGTTATGCGACCAGACGGCCACCCTTTAAATTTCGAGTTAGGGCTCTATCATTATCAATTTATGATTTATACTTTGAAACCTGTAATTCTGTAGCTCTGCCTACCCCACTCGGGAATGAAGGCGTGAAGGTATGTATGTAAGCTGTAATTTTGAATTAGGTCACTATCGTTCTGACGGTACGATTATTTACCATCCCATTAAATGATTTCTTCATTATGAATATAAACCTTGAACATTAAACATTATTTCCTTACTCTTTCATACCTCCCACACTCTTCCTCGGAGCGGAAAGCCATAGCAAGAAAGGGCACGAGGCGCGGTCAGAATACACAAGCAGGAAAAAAAACCACCTTCTATTTACTCGTACACTGCAGTTTTTTGCTCTAAAAGAAAAGTTTTTGGAATCCGATCAGTAGATTATCTCGAGTAACAAGCTGATGTAAAAACAAAGAGAAAATTTGCACCTTTGTTTTCTTCTGTAGATAGACTCTTTTGGAGTTTAATTACAATGAAGGATCCGGAGCGTCGCTCGGCCTCTACGCCTTACAAGTTTTTGCGATCATAACGACTTGACAATGACATATCAATGTTTGGACCGACAGACTTATTTTGTTATTCGTATTGAGATGGTAATTGGTGGGCGAGAAGGGTAAATATGCTGGTTATGCTGGGTATATATGGTGGTTATAGCAATAATTTTCTTGTTTAAATTAAACTGTATGAAAGCGAAATAATTTCGTCGGTCTAAAGTAGGATTCGAACCTACATCTCTGGCTCTCCGGGCCGATGCAGGTGTATTACGTCTTATGCCATCAAGACCCTACTTGCGATCCACGAAATTAGTAATCGCTTGTTTTTTTAACCTCGGAGAATATGACGACGCCATATTTCAAATTTTAAATCAAATTCAAATTTCGAGCTGCAGTTTTATTCGCTTTGTGTAAATAATTTGAGTGTTCAAATTTAAGAAGTCATACTTTTTTTTTTATTGCATAGGAAGTCAGACAAGCACACATGCCACCAGTCCTGATGGTAAGTGGAAACTGTGACCCATAGACATTCGCATTCACAAGACTGCAAATGCGTTGCCAACCCTGAGGACTAAGATGGAATGCCTCTATGGTAGTTAGTTCAACGGCTGTCTTATCCCCAAACCGGAACACAACAATGCGAACACTGCTGCTTGGCGGTAGGTTAATGGATAAGATCGTGGTACCAACCTGGACGGACCCTGCACAAGGTCCTCCCACAAGTATGCTTTTAAATAGCAAACATTGTTGTATGTACTTAACAAATAAATATCAGGACGGTCTACGGAACTTGGCACCCATTTTCAGATGTATGTTTTTAATGGGATACTATTTTCTTAAATTACTTTTCAACAAGTGATCAAAATTAACACATCACATCAAAAATAATATTATGCTCGACAACTTCGTAACTAGAAACCTTAGTTAATATTTGAACTCTATTAAATATACAATACAGGTTTATTCCTTGAACCATAAATGCTTTTAGCATATTCATGATATTTTAGCCTTAATGGATAACTGGGCTTAGTTTACATTTTTGGGACCAAATATTTCAATTAGTCTTTGATGATCAGAGAATTGAATATTTATACAGCATGAGCGTTATCCTTTACTTAAATTTGATCTTGTGCTTGAGAGCTTTGTACATAATAATAACGTTGAGATAAAATACAAGTTTCTTCTAGCTACTTACTTTAAATCGTAAGTTGGTAATGTAATAATGAAGAATAATAAATTCCATATGTCTTAGAACCAGCTCATAAAAAAAAATCTTTATCAATTTAGAAACACAAGGATCAAATCGAACGAAATAAATGCCATATTTGGGAACAGGAACTTTAATTTGTAAAATGAAATGTCTAAATCGCCAGATTTGGAACAAAATCAACTTTTTGATAGATATATATTATACCGACAATATCTTCGAATTGTTGGAACCGATTAGAATAGTTTTATAGCGCTTCTCCCTGAAATTGAATTTAAATGTACCCATTCATTTTGAATCTTCAACACGTAACCTAGTCATCCTACCGTATCAAATAAACATTTTGAGGGGGTTTCAATTTCAGGAGGTATGTAACGCAGACCCGGGCATAGTGAGATATTCTAATTGAGGTAATTTATTTTAGTTGCTATTCGGATTTAAGAGAATTAAGAGATTTACTCGTGGTGATTTTATTCTTCTTCCTTATTTAAGTAGTCAACTTTTGTGTCAACTTATTGAACCAAGTTTTATTTTTTAATTACATACATACATACATAAACTCACGCCTTCATTCCTAGAGTGAGGTAGGCAGAGCTAAAGAATTACCAACAAGTCTTAAAACTTCTTGATAATTCTGTAACCACATTTTGCACAAGTAGGCTAAGATGTTTCCCAGTGTATAAGTGACAAGTGGCAAGCCCATCGCCTAACAGTACTACAAAGCCTTTATTCCCTTAGGCACCTCTTACGACTTCCACGGGATGACATGGAGTGGCACTATTCTAACCCGGCAACCTCGCGGGTTTTTTTTTAATTATTACTTTTTATAAACCTATGACTAAACTTATAAAAGCAAGTTCTCCAAAGAGATCCTAGAATCCTAACTGGCCACTGCAAACTGGCCAGACACCTCGTTCGACCTGGTTCATATGGAACAAGACGAAACATGCAGGTTCTGTAAATAGACAAAGGAGACAGCAAAGCACATTCTCTGCTCATGCGGAGCACTTATGCGCAACAGAAATATCTACCTAGGGTTCCTCACTGCCCAAAGCATCTGGAAATTCTTCGACTCAACGGGCCTCTGCGGTGAGCTCTAAACAAAGGGCACCGACAAAAGATCAGCAATGGTCCAAGCGGACACAAGGCCCATAACAACCCCCCTTTAAATTAACAGGTTTAGAAGTAGTAAAAATAGATCAACAGTCAAATTTATTTTTAAATTCACAGACCATTTAGAGTACGTACTAACGAGATCGATTGTGGGTGTGATAACATGTTTAGTAAACACCGACCGTACAAACAACCAAATGTAGCATTACTGAAATACATCACAAATAGACGTGGGAGTTGGTTTACTTTAGCAGCCCAACGGTTTAATAATACCGGGGACTTCGTGTAGTCCATTATTATTCCAAGAATATACGATTTGGTAAACAACTCACAACGCTACACATATAGCTGGTCATAGTCTGCGAAATAAAACTTTATTTATACACCGTGTTTTTTTTTGATTTACGATAACTTTAAGGGAACGTTCTTTAGGTCAAATAAAGTTAATTTCCCGAAGGCAGACAAATGATAACTGTAACGGTTTTAAAGATATTTAATTTTTAAATTTAATCAGTAAATCACGTTGAACTGGTCTAAAAGGCTCTTAACTCTCTGTTTATGTCACGCCAACATTGACGTATTTGACACTGATTATGAGTTAACTCTAAAGGCCCTTTTAGAATGATCAAAGAAACAACATTTAATTGCTTTGTTCAAAACAGTTTTTTTTTTTTTTTTCAATATTTGAAAATCTAATCTACCACTTAGTTTCTAACGATGTACCTAGTAATATGCCGAAGTTATCGTAAATAAAAAAAAACACGGTGTATAGGTGCTTCCCGCGTTACCTCCATTGTTGCGAATAAAAAGTGACATGTTTTTATCTAATTTCATAAAAAAAATAACTGAATGTAACTGGCTAGTGACATTACATTTAAGTTGCAGTAAAGTGAAATTTATTTAGGATTAATAGGTAATACGCCGTTGACTAACTTTTTTTGGACGTGCCCTCGTAAGTACTCTAAGATGGTTTCAGAAACCGAAAGGCAAATCACCTGCATTGCTACCTGTGCTACCTGTAACATATCTAAAGGTGCGTAGCTAAAGTAAGTATACATTGAAATAATAAATAAATCAAATCAGAGTAGTAACATATTCATTTATGATAATAATTGTAAACTCAACAAAGAAATGAAATAAAATCACGGGATGACGACAAAAATGGCGGCGAAAGAAGCCTGTCCTGTGTCTCGAATATGATTGGTTTTTGGAAAACTAATAAAGTCCCAATGTCCTCATGTCGTTCGAAATTCAAATGTCTGACGATATTGTACTAAAAAATATACCGAGTTGACGTTTCCTTTGTTACAAGAATTGGGCTTATTTAAATTATGTTAATTTTAGAAGATGTTCCAAATTTGAAACTCATTAACAATATTCGATAACGTTATTTCAAAATTACGTTACAGCTGTCATCGCTGTTACCACTACCGCTGGTAATGCTAGTAGTAATATGTGTGTAGATAAATATGTGTTTAATTATTTGTTAACAAAATGGAGTAGGTACTAATTGACGTGACAATTTGCACTGAAATAATCGAGAGGCCAGCCAGTGATGTAAGTTACTTCTTATCCCGGAAAATTAAGGAGAACTCGGGGGATGTTTATGAACAAATCCTTCGTAGAAAAAGGTCAAGGACAAAAGTTTTTTGTAAAATATTCCCAGCTACTTATATCAGTTCCATCGAGCGAGTGTATTTTACTTCCTGTTTTTGTGTAATTTTGTTGCTTTATTTTTACAAATTACATGTTTTTTTTAAATAATTTAGTAAGTAAGTAAGTAAGTAAATAAAATATTTATTCACAACAATAACACAACAAAAAATTAAAGTAGCAATAAAAAAGAAGAAAATGAGACAAGAGAACAGATGTGCTAATGTTGCGAAACGGTCCCAACTCAGCATGTGCTGGCTGTGAAGCCAACGCTGGTCTTCCGTGAATTTCATTGGTATTTCATGATTTAACATTTAATTAGGACTAAAAGTTGAAAGTTATATTTGTGGTGTATCTAGGTAGGTACTAAGTATTCTTATACATTTAAATTAACTGAGAGCTTAAACTCAAAACACATCTTTTGTAATATAAACATGTATCTACGAGTAGGTATTGTTTTATTTTTTGTTTAAGACTGACTCCATCCGCGTAGATGTCGCTTATCACTGCTCCCTCTAGAACTGTCCAATTTTCCGGGATAAAAACTATCGTATGTCCTATTTCAGAACCTAAACAATATGTGTGCTAAGTTTCATCTCAATCCGTTCAGAGGTTGAAGCGTGATAGACGTACAAACATACATGCTTTCACTTTTATGATATTAGTACGGATTTGTATTTATTATATATACTTTTTAAGTAACCGCGTATTCTTCAAAAAAATATTTGCGAGCGTGGCATTAACATTTTTTTGTTTCTTTCATTATAATTTATTTATGACGCCCTACTATGGGTTAAAAAGTAGCGGTTATACATATACGTAAATAGTGAAAAATATCACCAAAGAATATTAACAATGCGTTGGACTATGTAGTTGGTAGTAACCCTTCCTACGAAGAAAGCGGTCCAGTTCAACATTTGCGTGATGAGCGCAAGTATTTGTTTCTGAGTCATGGATGTTTTCTATGTAAATAAGTATGTATTACATACATACATACATTAAATCACGCCTGTTTCCCAGAGGGGTAGGCAGAGACCACTTCTTTCCACTTGCTACGATCTTGACAAATTTATTTCGTTCTTCCACATTCATACATCGAGTCTATTCGGCCCTTTTCCAGTATTTGTCCGATTTAGTATTTATTTCATTTTCTCTATTTATGTATTTATGGGGCTAGGACAATTTATGTGAGATTGCGCCTCCTGATATTTAAGAAACGTCTTTGTTCTTTAAAATAACTACAACATATTCAAAAATCGTGGAAATCGGACTTGATTTAGGGGGTGAGAAACGTTATCGCCCGGAGCTGTTCGCTTGAGATTGTCCTCTTATTTTTATTTTACCTCAATCTGAATACTAGCTGCTCTGTACGCCCGGTCGGCCGTGTTCTGCGCCTGGCATGTAAATGTTTGATTATGGTGCTCCTGCTTCGGTGACATGTTTATAATTGACCTGTAACAAAGTTTCATCGTTAATAACTTAGTTATAACTTAAAGGATTTGGAAAGAACGGTCACAAAGGTAAATTTAGGACCCATTTTAAAATATAAATGCTTGAAGTCGGCAATCACGGCAATGTCACAAGAGATGTCAAGTCATGTGTTTTGTAACTTGTAAACAACTCAACCTTATGGATGTAGAATGTCACAAATTTTAATTATACATGCTAGTATATTTATAGCTTGCAACAATAAATAATGTCGCTGTTTTCTCTTACATTAATGAAACTAGACAAATCGACTATGTTCAAGGATCAAAAATTTGAGGTTGCGCAATGAAAAACAAGGATATTTTTGATCCTTTGACATTTTCGAAGAGTGTAATATTCAGTATTGAGCAGTAATCATTAACCACTCCATTACTTTACAATAAGCAATACACACCCGTAACAATAATGGAACAGTAAGTTGATTACATTTTCAAAATAATGTTATATGATCAATGATCGGATATCCCGGTGCAACACAGGGTGAATGATCTCAAACATTATGCTAATATGGATATGCCCCGGGGTTCCGGGACTTATGTTGTTAAATATTATCCTGATTTTATTACTTCAAATAAATTTCAATACAATTTAAACGTGTAAAATAAATATTTTGACAAAAGTAATTTAGGTAGGTATGTAAAAAAAATAAAAAGTTAGTTTTTATTATACTCTGTTTAAAATTGATCTGCCAAATAGTCTTTGGGTATGAATTTAAATAAAATATATAAATAATACGGTACGCATTATCAGTTCACCACACTACACACAGATATTATATTTTATTAGTTTGTATGTAATTGAAATAGCATACAATTATTTTCTCAATATTTTATATGTTTAATCGATTTCTTTACTCGTCTAACATCCTATCCTAATGCCTATTTATAAATATCCCAAGAATCGCACTTTCTTTTCGAACTAGATCCCGGGATTTTAGTCATATCCATATTAAGATTTCTACTCTATATCCCGCAGTGTTGCACCGTGAAATCCCATCACTGTATATGATTGTTACTTTTATTCTAACCTAAAAATATAGTGCATAACCAACAGATTGAGGAGTCATATAGTTAAAAGTGGAGGATTAGAAAAAACGTTTACTAGGTAAAACAATATGAAAAACGAAATATACACATATTATGTTCAAAGCCCGGATGATCGGAGCAAAAATGCACTTTTCCTAGTGATTAATTAAATACCGACTATTCTATCGACATCTATACGATAAATTTTTGAATCAGATATTTATTGATCAAGCTGATTATCTTACATGACAGGTTGTTACATAAGATTACATAATGGTACCTAAATAAGCTTACATTATATATTTATTATTTAAGGTAAATTTAGAAAAACTGCTTATTGTATATTACAAACAGTTTATTCTAATTTTGTGTACAACTATAATATTTCTGATATCCAGTCTCCGTCCAATACATCGAGCTTTTTTATCGACATCGACTTATAAAATGCGTGTTTTCGCACTATTGAGACTTCAACACATAATTTCGCCCGTCATCCGGGCTTTGATTATGATACTCGTATAACACTAAGATACACCCGCTGAATTTCATATTTTGTATGCTTTATGTTACGAGTACATAAAAATACAAATCAGCCTCTCTTTCACACATCAGGGTGTTACCATATCAAAACGCAAATCATCTCTCCCTCTCTCCAAGACTACAGCCAAACAACAAAGAAGCCTCTTTAGAAGAACCGGAGAATAATTAATTTCTCATCCAAACGGCTTAATGTTAAATTTATGTTGATTTCGAACCGTATTTTGCTTGTAATTCCGGCTACTCTAATGAAGCCTTGATATGAATTCGGTAGGAGCTAACTGTGCTAACATTTTGAAAGGAGTTTTAGTTAATACAGGTTAAATTAATTATATTTTACTTTGGCATTCTGTTCTGTTCTAAAGTTGGCAATGCCTTTGCCGTCTTAGAATTGCAGATCTGAGGGAGCCAATATTTATGGTTTCAGATTGCACTTAAAATCCCATGGCCTGAATACCATTACAAAAAGAAAACTAATGAGCATACAGAAAATAAGTGGACTCAAAGACGACCGCAGATGCGTTATTTAATGTCTTAGATAGAACTTCTATACTAGTTTGTTTGCAAGATGTAGATGTACCTGGCCCTTGCAGAAGGATAATAACTATACGTGTTATAAAGGTAGCAGGAGATCTATTTATGGCTTCCTGTAATCCCGTTTTATCTTCACCCGTATCGTAAATCCTTTATTACGCGTTCAGAAACCGTTATGTATTAACCATCATTAAGCTATTCTATAATGCCAGTTTTGCTATTTCCAATTTTTATTTTAGTATTTTAAAATCATTACATTGCTTTTTCAAATTTCTCATATATTTTTTTGTTACCATCAATTATGTTATTTGCTAACAAAATTATAAGTTGTGGCACTTGAAGAGTGGCACTTAAATCAGGCTTTGACTTTGATCCTGAATTTAATTTCGGTCGTGACTTTGACTTTGAATTTGACTCACCTGGCAGTAAACCTCTGCCCGTCTGCCAACGGCTCCAGGGTATACGTCACCCCTTGCGTCAACACGCCAGCGTTACTGTCCACCCATGTTATCTGTAAACACATTTATATTACTATCGACTATTACAAAAGGGTGAAACTAACACAGAACTCATTGCGTCTCCAACCTTATTTACACTAACAGAAAGTTGATTTCGATGTGTGTTTGGTTGCAGATAAATATTTTTTTATTGAAGGACAAAAAGTAAAACGCCAAAGGTATTATTAGTGCATGCAAATGGTGTTTTAATTTAAAAAAATACAAACATATGCTGGCTGGTAGATTTCGCAACAGTACTTTTTGGATCTTTAAAATAGGTAATAAAACGTCAATGCTTTGTATAGATTTTTCAACTAAATAATTTTGACTTTAAAATGAGTCCACAAGAATTATATTTTTACTTCTGAATTGTTAGGAAATAATCACAAAACACAAATAAAATGTAAGTAATAAGTCAACCCAAAAGAAATTAAAAGATTCCAATCTCATTGGACCATTCCAAACATGGAAAAGTAATCTTTGGATAAAGATTCCTTTGCCCAAGCAGAATACCCTTGACATATATACCCATAGGACCAGATGAGCCAACAGTTTTGGAATACATCAAAGAAATACCCTGTTTACATAAACGTCCAATTTACATTACTGGTGTCAGAGTATTCTATTTACTTAATCCGTTTAACCGAATACGTATAAAACCCGTGAGACCTTACACAATTAGGAGTTAAAATTGAAAACGATGTGGCGTTGTTTAGGGGTCCTTAGGGGTGGGAAGATTTATTATGTTGGAATTGGATTGACTGTTTGGAAGGATATTCAAATCGACAGCGCTTGTTGCAAGTGATAAATTTGCTACGTGTTCAAAATAAAACAGTGAGAATGTTGGACGCAAAAAGGCAATGAGAATGGCTCTAAGAAATATTTTAAAAACTCATGTCATGTCATATTTAGTCATTGTCATGGTGTTTTTATTTTATTATCTATACTAACATTGATCCGACTTTGCAATGTCAATGTAATTTTGCGTGCCGTTGTTAATTTGAAAGCCAGAAACACTTTACATAATTTGTCAATCGAATTGTTCAATGTTTCTATAAGTTTTGCTCAGTCTTTAAAACTGACAATCACGACTAATTAATAATCTTTATCAGTCTAATGCAAGTAACCTTATCACTCTAAATTCTCTAAATTAATCTAATTCGAAAACCATTTCCAGATTTAGGTTTTAAAAGCCGTTCTGCATTATTAATAAGTTGAAATATTTATCTATTTCGGATATGTCGACAAACTTCGTTTCGTTCGTTTTCGGCTTGAAGCCCACCTAGGTGTCTCTTGCGGGTTAAGCGAATATTATCATTAAATTATATACTTAAGATTCATGTAACGATATCGATTCCTTGCTCCGCCTCTAGTAATTTAATTAGTAGGTACAATTATTTGATGGAATACCCACGGGCTTGCCTTGGGGTCGGCGCTGTTATTATTTATAGGAAATAAGGCAAGGTTACCGGATCGATCTGGGTTAACATGATCCCTGCAAGCACTATCATCACTCTCAATTCATATTTATCTGCGTTGTTGGTAAGTTGCCATACAATACTGGGACGCAATCCCCAATAAACTTCCTGACGAACCTTACTTGATTCATCTACCTTTTATATTGTATCCATGTCTCTTGTATCTGTACATATCGCTGCAATATGAGTTACGGACTTTGCTTTATCGACGCAGAGAAGTTATCTGATATAGTCAAGTCATATTTTCCAGTCTAGTTGGCCGACAACGTGTTACACAACTTATGTAGAGAGAGTTCAGTTTAGAATAGTTCGATGGTTGAACTTACCCTTCCCGCGGTAAAGAATAAGACCCCAACGCTCAGATCATTAGCTAATTTTATTTAGTTGCCCGCTTTATTGATTGCTTTATTAACAGGATTGACTTTTGTAAAGTGCTTTTAGTAATTTTTAATTTCTTTAAACGAATTGTAACAGATTAGGAATTGTAAGTATTTTAACCCGGCTGATTTGTACAACTTCCTGTCTTAGTGAAATATATCTCCAAATAACACTATCTGACAGGTAAATTATATAATAAATAAAAGAAAAGTCATTACTTTAATTTGTAGATATTCGCCTGGAGATTGTTACACAGTTCATTAATATAATAAAATATGGTTAGTAGTAACGATAAAGGTGAAAAACTTAAATAAATGCGTAGTTGTAAACTTGTAACCCATCTGTATAGACCGTTATAAATTCTATATTTGAAATTTGACTTTAATTTGATGCTAGTTTCGTACACAACTACTACACGCAAGAGGTAATTTAATTAAGTTTTTCACCTTTCTGCACTTACAGAAAACCTTTCGGTACTTCAAAAATATTGACACTTAAAAATTTCACTGCAAAAATTTAAACGAATACCGAAGTAACATCAAGCGATCGTAAATATATGCAATCCTTCACCGTTCCAATTTCACGGAAAATTCAAGATTTTATTCAAACCAACAAAAATGTCATCAAGGTAAACCAATCCAGAAATTTCAATTCTCACCTCAGCAGGGGGTTTTCCTCCTATGGAGACGCATTCCAAAATGATGTTTCTGTCTTCCGTTGTTGAGTAGAAGTTGCCTTGCAGGATTTTGGGTGGTTCGGGTGGCACGAGGACTGTGAGGCGGGCATATCGTGACCTAATAGCGGGCTCACCTGCACAAAGCGTTTTAATTTATGTCAGTGTGTTCGGTGTATTTGTTACCTAATTTATGGCTGTTTGTAGGCCTTTGTTTAATGATGGTCGTAATAGCATGGAGTTTACAAACATTATCATATTTGGGTGCAGCAATTTCGATAACGTCTTTTATGTCATTCGTTTTGACTGTAGTATCTAGCATTTCATCAGTATATTTTCATTTATGGTTGATTGCAGACCTTTATTTAATGATGTTCGGTATAGCATGGAGTTTAGAACTATTATCATATTTGAGTGTAGCAACTTTCTAACATCTTTTATGTCATTTGTTTTGACTGTAGTATCTAGCTTTTCATCAGTAAAGTTTCATTTATGGTTGTTTGCAGACCTTTGTTTAATGGGTGTCGGTTTAGCACGGAATTCAGAAACAGTATCATATTTAGGAAGTCATTTTAATCACGTCTTTCATGTCATTTATAGCAACTGTGGTATTTGGATTTTCGTCGGCATTATTTTAATCATCATTGCTCGGAATCACTTTAGATAGCTAAATAAAGTTAAAAAGGAATTTGTTTTAATTAAGTTCATGACCCCGTCAAATTGTAATTTCAACTTTCTATCTTCAATCAAAGCACTCAAAGTCCAGTTGTGTCAAGAAATAAACGATTCCTTTGTTGTATTAATGACTTGCGTAGTAAATTTAGTATAATTCAATAAGTCAGTTCTGTGGTAAATTTCGGCTGTCTCGGCAACTCGAGAACCGAACACAATTTAATAATCCAAGGAGGGGATAAAGACAATGAAAGTCTCCACTCTTCAGATAGTTTCCTATGGAGCAAACTTTCTGTTTCGAACAAAGTTTGCAAGTTAAATAGTGCAAAGTTGTACAATTTTGCCGCAAGCCAGTTGTCCATTGTGCTCTCTGGTTGATAAAAACAAAGTTCTCCTTCTATTAGCCTCATGTAATTTGTTCATTTTTATTTCAACAAAGTTGTTTTCTTAGGACTTTGCTGTATTTTTAAATTAAGATTGTGCAAGGTTTGACTTTATTCAAATAAACGTAAAAATTTGTCAGCTCGTTTTTACGGAATCGTAACAACCGATTGCGCCAACATTTGGCAGTGGAATTCCGAAAACCAAAAAGAGTAGTTTTACTACATAAAAATATCACTTCTTAAATGAATTTCTTCCACCTAAACGTATTTAACTAGCTGATACTTAGCTGGCAAGTCTTGTAAACGTTATTTAAACCCCTTAGAGAAATTATAGGTAGTGCTAAATCGCTTTTGTTTGCCGTTAGCATACCAGTGCCTTAGCTATCCTTGCGTCAATTCGGTTTTTGGTCATTTTACTGTGCTGACACCATTATTTACTGTGTCATTTTAATACACAAGTCTTTTTACGCGACTTTGTCCACGTCTTACTCGATTCACGGTAACTATACATTATCCGGGTTATCAATCAAGGACATTAATGCCAAATAACATTTGAATTCTCATACTTGTTTATGCATTGCATGATTGAAAGACAAACATTTAAATATCTAAACACTTTAAACAAACTTACAAACGTTAACATTTTTGTAATAATAATACATTAAAGCGTAAGATTATATTAAATTGATAACATGCATGTTGTGTAACCTCGCTAAAGCCATCTAAATACTTTAGAAACCTTTGGACTATGGCTTCCTCCTCCACACGGTTGCTATGGTAACCACAGCTAAACGATACGTCTATAACGCCCAACACCACCTAAACCTTAATAACTTAAAAAAGAAATGTTCCCCCTACACAAGACGCAATTGTTTCTCTTCCTGAGCCGAGACTCGCGAAATTGTGTTTGCCTTTAATAAATTGAAAATCTTGCTGCGCAGTTCTTCAAGCCTCAGGCCGAATGTTTTCCCCTTTCGCTGTGAATTTTTCTATCGTCCGCACTCAATGAGGATTTACTTTTCATGTTTTAATTTATTTAGAATGATTCCATTAACCATTTACCGAAATTAAATTTTAGATTTTTTCTTTAGTTTGGTCATGGCCTCCCAACTCGAACAACGTATAATTATTACTTTAATTAACTCATAAATGGCGCCACAGGTATCGAGCGAAACATTTGAATCAGTAATCGTGAAGGTTGAATGATTTTTGCACCTTAATAAATTCAACGTATCTTAATTACATCAAAAACATCCTTCTCTACATAAAGTAGGGTATATTTTACAAGTTTAATAAATGCAATAAATTTTATATTAACTCCATCTAACTCATAAAAATCTTATAAGTTTTCAAGCTTGCTACGCCTTATTAGGTACTGTCACTAGATGGTGCCATCACGGATCGCGAAACTACTATCACAGTATATAAATAAACCAGTAAAGAAACTAGGCCTACTTTTCAAGATAAATACCTACGCTCCAATTGAGCGTAAGGGTTGTCCACTGACATTTTGTAAAATTGAAAAAAAAACTTGTTTATTGTATCTCAGCTAGTTAGTGCAAAATCGATACGTGTGATCTGCGACAACCAATCCGTTGCAGATTGAGAAAAAGTAGCCGCCATCTTGAACTTTTTAGTTATTCAACCGATTGCTTCCAAAATCGATATATGGGGATGTGTATGGTCTCCGACAACTTATCTGTTGACAGATTGAGAAAAAGTAGAGGCCATTTTTTTTATTTATTTATTCAACCGATAGCTTCCAAAATCGATATCTGGGGATGTGCGTGGTCTCCGACAACGAATTTGTTGGCAGAATGAGAAAAAGTAGCCGCCATCTTGAACTTTTTTATTATTCGACAGGCTAATTCAAGTATCGATTTCGAGAGTTAGGACCACACAGATCTCCAGATATCGATTTTGGAAGCAGCCTGTCGAATAATAAAAAAAATCAAGATGGCGGCTACTTTTTCTCATTCCGCCAACAGATTAGTTGTCGGAGACCATACACATCCCCAGATATCGATTTTGGAAGCAATCGGTTGATTAACTAAAGAGTTCAAGATGGCGGCTACTTTTTCTCATGCTGCCAACGAAATCACTGTCAGAGACCACACAGATCCCCAGATTTCGATTTTGGAAGGAATAGGTAGAACAACACAAAGTGTAACATGGCGGCGGTTTCTTCTTTTTCTAAATTCGAGAGGAAGTATGCTTATTTGACATATTTCATAACCTAATAAACAAAATGTCAGACGTGTTGCAAAAGTTCCCGATTCGTCGGGACATCTACCGATTTCGGCTCTTCCCTCCCGATATCACGATTTAGCGACCCCGTTTCCCGAATTTCTACATTTCGAACCAAAGTAACAAATTAAAACAGTATTTTTAAGACGACAACACCAAAGGTAGACACTCAAAGAAGGACCTATCCACGGTCGAGAAAAATATTTAAAAAAAAACACTCAATGTTCAAATATTGCAGAGATGTTTATTATTTTATATCGTTTAATAATTTAATAGTTTGTAAATTAAAGTAATTAGTGTAAAATAGAGTTGTTTTATTTCGACTAAAATCTCCCGAGTTCTCGAATTTTCGCTGGGAAAGTGACCCGAGATACCCACTCTACGGGCTCTCCCCCACCGCAGGTCGTTTGCGAAGCCGCAAAAGCTTCCTGCGATCTACGCAGCCTACCGACGAAAACCCTACTGACGTGAGGTGCAGGCTTTGGGCAAGCGAGTATCCACATTCACTGTACCCCCCCAACGAAAATCTGCCTCCAGGCTATAAGGAACCTTGGCCCACCTGGAGAAGTCTAAATAGGCTGAGGACCCAGGTTGGCCGAAGCAAAGATAACCTGTGCCGGTGGGGGTACTCAAGTAGCGCAGACGCTAGCTGTGAATGTGGAGAACCCCTGCAGACCATGCTACACCTCACTAACTGTCCCGCGTGCCCGACCGCCTGCTCGCGTGAGGACTTAGTTGTCAGTAACCAGAGGGCTACCACGGTAGCCGCTTTCTGGGCAAGTAAGATTTAGCCCGAGTTCTTGCCGACACGAAAGAAGAAGAAGCTGGGAAATTAAACGATTTTTATATTTTTACTTTTGCAACACGTCATCGTATTATAAAAAGCATTTTATTTAAAAATATTTTTGAAGAAGCCGAATTCAAACAACCGTATATACCACGCAATACTTTTGTGGCATCTTTCTCAAGAACGAACGTAAAATGCGAAGGAGCCCATTCGTCTCGACGCAACACACGCGACTGACAGCACCGCCAAATCCTCTTAGCGGTCTCGTAGAGGCGTGCGTCTGTGTGAGTGCGTCGTTTCGAGCATTTTTTCGTAGCTTCTTTACTGGTTTATTTATATACTGTGCTACTATGCACTCACAGACCCCACGCGTTTCGTTTTTACAAATTCTTGTTTGATGCGTAAAATCAATACTCAAAATACTTCTTTTATATTAAAAACAAAAAAACAATTGAGAAAATAATGTCTTGGCGAATATAAATGAATATTACAAAATACTGTTTTGGCGGTTTCGGTGTATTAAAATGTTAGTACAAACACGGAACGAACAACGTGCTATCTTTAACCATTGAAGTATCAAAACGCGCTGACAGTTTGTGTACAAACATTTAAACTACACTCGGCGTCAAAAAAATCGCACCTTTTGAAATTTTGACTTCAAGCGAATAAAGCTCTTAACTTATTTATTGTACCCTACCAATATTAGTATCATTTGAAAGCACAGTTAATAAGCTTTAAAATCGGGCAAAACCGACCTTGTGTGCGCCTCCCTCACTGGAGGTGGACGTGGCCAGGGGTCCCTGACTGCTCATAGGTACATCACAGAGATCCTGGAGGACCACGCGGTCCCGTATGCTGGTTTTGTCGGGCCTGAATTCACATTCATGCACGACAACGCCCGCTCTCATACGGCGTTGATTGTTCGGGACTATCTGGATCAGGTTGGGATCCCCGTGATGCAGTGGCCAGCGAGAAGTCCTGACCTGAACCCCATAGAGCACATTTGGGATGATCTGAAACGCCGGGTGCGGTCTCGTGATACTGCCCCTGTCACCCTTGAACAGCTTCGGGACGCCGTCGTCGAGGAGTGGAGTGACATTTCTCAAGAGCGCATCGTGACGTTGGTGAGGTCAACGAAGGATCGCATGGAGGCTGTAATTAGGGCTAGGGGAGGTAACCCTAGGTTTTAAGTTTAGTTTTAAGAATTTGTTTTACTGTATTTTTTAATTTTGTTATGTTTTTTAGGTTGTGTAATTTTGGCGTGAATAAATGTTTTTCCTCTTTTCATGAAAAACGATTTTTTTTAAGCTAAGTAATCATTATCACATTTTTATTAATTAAAGGATTCAATAACCTTTAAAATGAGGCCCCACACTCATACCTTATCTTAGATTAAATAGGGTTTATAGCTGCTTGAAGTCAACATACCAAAAGGTGCGATTTTTTTGAGGCCGAGTGTATAACTTTGTTTCGTTGGATTCGGATAAAGTTGAAGTTGAAGGCGATATTTCCTTTTTATGTAAATACGCACGCTTAAATACGCTCACCAAACTATTTTTAACTTATTCTTAATTCTCATTGTAAGTGAATTGTAAAATTCTTATGAGAAAATTAATTCTTTAAACCTAATAAACCAGTTATTTCTACCTATTGCTTTTATTTATTGTCAGCAAAAAACTTCCCAAACATGTCATTAAAACATTCCTATTTGTCCTGGACATCATTAATCAGGGCAGATGTTCCTATTAATTAATAAAAGCTAACACAATGTCACCGGTAGGATTATAGCCATTACATATTAATTTTAAGTCAACAATTTTCTTGACGTCTCATTCTTGAAGTCAATGCCATCTGGTGATACGTTACTAAAACTATTAGGTAGGCTGCCAGCATCCAGTGGTGGCTCAGATACGGCATCTACTGGTGTAACTACGGGACTAAAATTGCCTACCGAATTGCCTACATTAGGACGGCACGCTTTTGCTGTATGAGATTGGGTATCTGTACTTGTATTCTGTTATCTGTGGTTTGGTTAAGTGGGTGTATTTATTTAATACAACGACCATCTTGGATGGTTTTGTTTTATCTTTATAACTGTTTTTTTCAATGTGGCGTGTTTTTTTCTCATCTTCTTTATCCATTTTTGTTTTTTATATATTTTTCATGTAGATTTGAATTTTTACTCTCAAACGATCTGTACTTTTTCTTTAAATAATTAAATATGAATGACCTCAATTCACAATAAAATACCGGTATACAAAGGCAAGATAAGTCAAGTATCGTTAATCGCACAAAATCCATTGGAGATTAGTACAATGGCTCCTAAACGTATATTCCCTAGCGCATTTAAGTTAATTTTGGAAGATACCACAAATTCGTAACGTTTATACGAATTCATTATAAGCCGTCTTAGAAATTTTCCGGAGCTTCGATCCTTTCGGCTTCCAGTGAAACGTCTTCTATTCAGATGCAAACGAAAAGGTCTATGAAATTAATTTACATAGTCTTTTGTGCGGAAATGAAACGGTACCTTTTGATAAATACTCTTCGCAATGTCTCTGTTAGCATTTCTTATCGCAAGGCTCTTATGGGCCATTCAGCTTTTGTTCCAAGATTTAGGGTTAACTTTGTATTTCTTAAGTAATCGGGTTCCCCTACATTTTCTTTGATCGTTATCCCAAAGCCGTTAAGTAAATTTGATCTTGTTTTAAGTAAAACGGTTGAGTGTTTCGGGAGAATTTGACTTTACGGAAGAAACTGCTTGGTGCGGATTACGTCGAACAATGGGAGAACTTTTGCGTTGAGGTATTTAAAATGAAACCCTTTTGATTTGAACGTTAATCATGATCTTATATCGTCAGAAGTTAAATTATGTATAATAATACATTCAGCTTTATGATAAATTAAGTTGTTGAGTAAGTGGTAAGGTGCCTGTTCTTTTCTTTTCAAAATTTAATCAATTACAATAAAATGTAATCATAAATGGAATGAATGAATGAGACATTCTTTTATCATTCTCTAAACGAACAATTTTCCTCGAGCTAACAATTTTCCTGCCAATAAAAAATATACTCCCGGAGGTGCTTTATATATATTTTCTAGCTTTAATTAGCAAAGTTTAGGTAGTAGTGAGCTATGGAGAGTTTAAAATTAGGGTGATAATAATTTAGATACAAAGTTAGGAATGCCAATGTAAAAAGTTATTGCAGCCGGTTGAGAAATGAAACAGGACAGATGAAGAGAGGCGAAAATAGCTCGTCGCGTTTATTTAATTAGTAAGGACGATCTAAATATTCGAAGGAAGTACCCACAAAAGTGAGACATGCATTTATTACTGAATCCATTTGATATTAGAATCTTAAGGTAAGGTAAGGTTTAAAAATCCTGGAAAGAAAAAAGTTTTTCAAATTAAAATCTGACGAAAAGACAAGTGACGGTGTTCGTTTCTGAACTAATATTCTATCTTGTGGTACTATGGTTACTCAATACTTACCGTGTACTCAAGAAATCAAACATAAGAATATTTTAGACTACGCAATTTGATAAAACGTCTTTTTCAACCTGCATAATTATTATTATTCTTAAAATATAATAGATAAATTAACTAAGGGGTTTTCTGAAGTAACGTCTCTAATCTCATAAGACATTATTCTTCTAGTCTCGTGAAGGACTTGATAAACTGGGAGGTCTTTTTCAACACCCGAAGGTACAATAACTTTGTTCGTTTTAATTAATTTCTCAACTTCATCTGCAGTTATGAAACTGTTTACGTGAAAGTTTGGTGTGATAAATATTTCTGTGAAAGCGTTGGGTAAAAGGAGACTTTTTTACCGAAGAGGAAAATAAAAACCACGGCTTTAAATTTAAGTATTTCATGCTTGTTCTTAAAAGAAAAAAACGAGTGTGTACGAGTTGTAAGAGTCTGTATAAGTATAATATCTACCTTTCAATTATGTTTTTTTTAACAAGTACCTACTATACAAAACAAAAAAGAGGGAAGATTGAAGAGGTACATACAGATTATAATACAATTTAAACAATAATTTAAGGAGATTTTTTGTTAAAAATACATTGAACAGTCTTTCGATTATAAAATTACATTGTCTGAAACAAAATCGCCGCAATTTTCGAGAGTTATTTTTGGAGGCAGGATATTGAGTAAATATTTAAAATGTGCTTTGCAAAATGGAAATATGATAAAAACGCGATTTCTTGGATATAATTAGAACGGTACGCTTCCGGTTTACAACATTTTTTAATCTTAAATTTTGGATAACCGCAGAACCATTATGTTTTAAACTACTTCATAATAATCATGTTGAAAACTTGATGTTGCAGATTTATTGTCGAGTTTTTTTATGGGTGTATTTAACCGAGTGTTACAACTATTTAATTTCTTATTTTGATACTTTTACTTGATTTTAAGGCACAATAAAATAATGAGCAGAGCGGCAGACTTTAAAAAAAAAATACATAGTAGTTTTCTCATAGTTTCTTGCAGCGTTGACGTTTTGTTAACTTTTTGAACTGATGCGAGGCTTTGTATCAAAATATTTTTATCGACCTAATAACCTAAAATTGTACAAAAAAACATTTTCATTCATTTCATTTTATCTTCAAACTACTCTTGTTATATCTTGTCCAGATGTGATAAGGCTCTTTCATTCACACTTTGACACCTTTTATGCAATCATCTCATTTATACATAGCTAGGTGAATATAAAGGTTTCATCAAAATATTTCCGAAATCAATCTAGGTAGGTTACGATCACGAGTCGTCACCCTAAACCGGCCATCGACGCTATTAATTTACCTTTGCTGATCTAATGAAGCTACCTTTAATTTTGTTTAGATTCTAAGAACCCTTTGGCTGTGTGCAGGGAAGGTCTCTGTCAAAGGATTCCATTTCGTTTTGTTTGTGGAGTGCCACGGGCCTGTTAGTTCTATTACGAACTCTGTGTCCTGAAACACGTTTAATGGTGCATTGGAACCAATACGTATCAGGTATCACATTGAATTTGAAAGCGTATTAACATGTCGTATTGCTTCAGTTTAGTTTTGGGTGAATTGGACTTGTTGCGTCTTTTTGAATTTTAAGTTGCGCAAAATAGTGATGATTTGAATGTAGATATTATGTTTTTTGGAATAAAAAAGTGGTTTTGTATTAAATATATAGTACGTGGAATGAATGTGAAAGTATTAGAGGTTTCAATGTACTTGTTACGAGCAACATGAATAATATTTCCTATGTCATTCCGATTTTATTGTTTTCATTTATTTTTTCAGAAAATTGTTCTTAAACACAGGTCGCTGATAATTAGTCTATTTATATTTAAAAAATATGACTGAGGCACACATCAATAGCTTAAATAGCTTAAAGTAAGATGTAAGCGTAATGATTGATTTTGATAAGTGAAAAACCTTAATGATTTCAACCAATCGCCAGATTAAATTAGATTAGTTTTGATTTTCCTTATTAAAGCAATTACAACTTATTTTTAGAAACTCAAAAGCCGTACAAAGATTTTTAAGAAAAATTCAATCTACTTTATTAAAATTGTATGTTCTTTTTCACTGTCAGAATTTAATTACGATTATTAAAGAATATTAGGACCCGTATTTTGCCCTCTCAGTAGCCAGTACTATATATAGCCTGTATCATTATAAAAGATAAATTAAAATGAAAGACACAAGCATACGTATCCTTTATTCAGAAATAGTGATGCGAGATTACGTATTTAGGCTAGACGAAATTTGAGTAGTCGAATAATCGGCGATTATTAATACAGTAGTCGAATATCAAATTAAGTAATATTACTAATGTTGATAATGGAATGATGACTACCAAATTAATGCTAGTTCAGTAACAGTCGTCGATTCAAGGTAGTACTTATATTGGATAATCAGATGTTTTTGGAATAATCCAAATTAATCTAATGATTAACCTTTTGGTAACCGCCGGCTCCCAAAGGAGCCAGTGACAAAAAGTACTAGAATTCTAATTTAAGACATTAATGACTGTTTTGTTTTACCGCTATATGTATCGGGTTTCGCAAGTTTAAATATCATAAAAGTACTAGCGTATGTAAAAAAAAGTTGTATTAGCTTTTACCCCTACTCTTTTTCATTATCTTCTCATAAACGTAGCTAAATAAGAACTCAAATAACCTTAAATCGTTTTGCTTTTACGTAATTTGATCCTGTGAAAGGTTTTGTGTTACTAACCGGAACTTAATAATATCTTACTCCAATATTCCTAAAATCCTTTTTACTTCCCAAATTAAACTCCGTATCTCGCTTTCGCAACGTAATCACAGCCGTAGAGTGCGTTATTAGAAAAAACCCTGATCTCATTTTATCTTCCGGAGCCGAACCTATAATTAACTCTCCCCCTTGGTTGGGTCAAATAAGTCTACCCTACCCAATTTCGTATGATACAGCTACTTCAGCTGCAAATTTGAACTTAATTTCGCGCGGATAAGGTTCACTTTTGCAAGTTCTTTTGTTAGTAAGTTGTGATCAGTTGATTCGGATAAATAAATCAGTCTCCTGTCGACGGTCAGAGGCGACAGACGTTCATAATAATGTGTCATTTTTATTTCGATGGTCTTTTGTTCGATCAGTGGGGTATATTGACTTTGTAACCTTTACTAACTACTATAACATTAAGGTACAATTTGATTAGACAAACTTTTATAAACCACAATACGCTTTCTTTTGTTTCTGATTTAAGTTTTTCTGGAAAACTTTTGTATGGGGATTCATGTTATTGAATTCAAGCAGTCAAGTCATTGAAAGGTTTTTTCATACGAATGTTTCTGTTTTTTACCATGCTTTACCGGGACCATTATTGCATTAAAGGTCGTATGTAACTAGCAAGTTTAAAGTTAATGCAATCTTAAATCTTTTAACCACCATTGTAAGTATTATGCGCGACTATACATTTAAGCCACTTCTAATTGTAGACTTACCTCTGGCCCCTGAGCTGACTTGGCACTGGTACCTCGCATCATCATCAAGAGTCACGTCTCTTATGTCTAGCGAGTAGTCTCCTGTAACCAAACAACATCATTAGTTATTATTCTTAAAGGCCTAGTGACTTAGGGGGTCGACTCGTGATCGTAAGGTACCTAGTTCGAACTCCCGCGGTCACCATATACTATCAGCCCATTGGAACCCTGACTTACCATAGAACGGTGTCACAGTGGCATTATAAAACAATTTGTTTGACAGTTCTTATGACTTGAATGATAACGTTACTGTGACAGAGTTATATGGTTCCTCAGGGCTGATAGTACCAATGAGTTTTTCTTACTTAAGTGCATTACCCGATGCTCATACGGTGAAGCTGTGAGAACAGCTGAGTGTGTAAGACGGTAATTGCACAAAAGATCCTAAAGGCTCGAAGTGTATTCGAAAGGGCCCATCTGTAAGATAAGATAAGATAAACATAATCCTTATCCTTACATTATCCACATCCTTTCTTATAATACTACAGTTGTTTTATCTAATGAAAGCGGGTAGGCTATGCTTGTGTGTGTAGACGCACGGGTGCGCGTTGTATCTGTGTGCGTAGCTGTCGTCACTAGGTAAACTAAGGGTCGCCGTAGTGTGCGTGTTTATACACTCTGCAACTACAACTATGGCTCAACCGTTTTCGTGAGATATAACAACTGTATGCATTTGAAAGTGGGTTTGTTCCACCTTTACGATCTACCGTTTCAAGCAATCTACGTAAAATTCTTTATAGTCTTACCCCCTTACTTATAAACGTGGAATAAGCTTGAAAAAGTGGTGACATTACCATCAGACAGAAAGTGACAAAGCATTGCTTAAACTATTCCAAGGTTTACACGTTTATAAGTAACGGGGGTTAGTCTTACTCTTAGTTTCGAAAAAACTAGTTATTGATAAATATAGAATCATATAAAAACTAACTTTTGACGATATTGCTTGAAGTAAAAAGAAACTATTTTTTTGTAAGAATCTACTTTTGAAGCAAAGTTAATAGTAACAACAGCAAATTCTTTAATGAAGCAATGTACAAGTTGCAGAACATTCTCAGAAATTAAGAAATGTTCTCACGAAATTACTGAGAATTATTATCGGAAACATTTAAGAGAATTAAGAATATTCTTAGAAATTTCCGAAATTTTACATTAGAAACTTTCACAATTTGAGAAGTTACTTTTCCGCTTTTTAGGCTAGTATGGAATCAAGTCGCCTATAGATGCCAGCAATCACAATTTTGTTATAAATCAACCAAACTTTTGTTTTTCAGTGCGGTAAAAAAGAGAATAAAGAGTATTGTATCGTTTTGTAAGCCCTGTCATGTCCCCAACGTCCGCGGAGCGTCCCCTGCGACCAAATGCCTTTATTAGTGTTGCTAATGACACCCTACGTGCACGGGGTGTATATTACAGGGTTTATATTATTAGGGCGAGTTAATAATATGTACCTTTTTGTTTTAATATCTGCGCGGATTTAGGTTGGAAACGGACAAAATGGAGGCAACTTTGTAATGATTACATACATACATAAACTCACGCCTTCATTCCCAGAGGTAGGCAGAGCTAAAGAATTACCAACAAGTCTTAAAACCCCTGGACAATTACGTAACCACAGTGTACGTAATGATTTAATTTAATAAATGGTGTTATTTTCATTGACTGTCATTGTTACTTGTGTGATGGGCGTACAGCGAAGGCTAAAGTGACAAGGGTCCAGTTGGTACCGGAAACAGCCTTAATAACTTGTTTATCATTGTAACTACTTAAATATTGGAAATTTTATCTTTAGCGGCTTGGGCTGGGCGTTGATGAGTCACCCCAGACATTGCCTTTTATATATACACATAGATACAGAGCAAGTTCTACGCGAAGGAGACTTACTAAATTTAAAGAAAAGAAAAACTGCATTTATGGATTTTTGAAAATTCGTCTGCCTTAACCGGAGATCGATCTGGTCAAATGTGTTAAAATAACAAAGAAGGTTATTTTACGGTCTTTATTTAATTTAAAAGTGTATGTGGTCTTAGCCATAAATGATCACTATCAATGATCATTTCTATCTGTATCATAAAACACGACATAATTGTTTTGTCATATTTTACCAGTTCGATTTCAGGGTAAAGAAGAGGATTTTTTTCAAAAATCCAATAAGCAGTGTTTTTTGTTTTCAAAGTAAAAATAAGTCTCCTGTGCGTAGAACTTGCTATTTCCAGTATTTAAGGTTGTTACCTTCAATGTGGTTTTCGTTTTTTCCACCCTGCATATGTGTGAACCAGGCTTTTACGTAAGTTACTTTATTATTAAACCCCTACATAAAGGTCAAGTATTTTCATACGAAATTCCTGAAAACGCCGGCTCTGACAGCCAATTAATACACAAGCTTAATTAGTAGCGTAATCCTCGCTTAGCTAATAACATAGAGAATTAATGAGTTCAAAATTTAGTATAGATCCGACATTTCCACGAAAACGCGAGATTAAAACAGTGTAGGTATTCTGTTTTCTTTATCTTATTTTATTAAATACTTCCGCGCAACATGTCTTTCCTTAACCGTTAATAAATTAAGAAAGAAATACATACATACATACATTAAATCACCCAGAGGGGTAGGCAAAGACCACTTCTTTCCACTTGCTACGATCTTGACAAATTTCTTTCGCTTCTTCAACATTCATACATCGAGTCATGCACGCACGTCGGTTTCGGGTACTTAAGATTCGGCCCTTTTCCAGTATTTCTCCGATTTGATTCGAAAAATTACGCCTAGGGCGGCCCTTTCCAACCCTTCCACTCGTATTCGATCTGTATATCTGTTTCGTCAATCTTCTTTCATCCATCCTTTCCAAATGACCGAACCATTGAAGCATGCCTTTTTCAAGAAGAAAGAAATAAAGACATTTATTCACTACGCAGAATACACCACAATAGATATAAAACAACAATCAATATGACAGGAACAGCACTGTCTTTGTCCTCGCAGTAATGAATCGGACACTGGCTCAGCATTATGCTGAGGGAACACTTATAATCTAATCTAAACGCCTATTTAAATTCCCACAGCCGAGTAAAGACCTCCCCCATCATTTTGCCACTCAACTCTAGATGTATCTAATCTTACCGCCATTTTTTTGTTCTATCTACTTCAGCCTGTCGTTCTTTTAAATCTATTGATTATAAATAACTATTAATCAGATGAAAACTCCAATGTTTTTAGTCACATTTGATTGGCTACCCCTACTATCAGAGATGATTACTCTTAAACGGCTGAGTCGATTTTCATCAAACTTAGCTAAAAACCGCCAAGATTAAACTATGTTTCTATTAAAAAGAGCTGCGTCCATTCGTTTGGGAGCTATGATACTACAGATAGATTCACAGACATTGACCTGTCATTTTGTCGAATTTCACTTCATCGCTTGTATCATTTCATCGCATTTCATTTCATCAAACTTCTCTACTGAGACCATGATGTTTTTGGAATATCTTAAGCGGTAAATGTGTTACGATGAAATGAAAATTTTGCGTATTGTAATGGTCGTTCAAAGCCGTTTCAATAAAATAACAGGTAACCCACAGAGATACAATATACAGCCAAACTTACAACACCCCCCTAGTTCACGTCGGGGGTTACTGAATAAATGACACCTAAGGAAACGTACCTTCTTCGTCGCTCCCGATCATTTTATAGCGGTCGTAGCCACTCAGGTCTCGGTGCAGGCCGAGGCCGAAGTCGTCCTTCGTCCATTGAAGCTGACCGGATTTCTTCTCCACGCGGCAGGGGAGAGTGACTCTCGAACCTACCACCGCTGTCTGTAGGACAAAATATAGGATTAAATTGTGTTTTTCGAATACAACAATGTTAAAATGTTGTTGTGTAGTGGTTATGTTAATTGTGTTGTTGTGTTGTGTTGCGTTTTTGGACGACCACGCTCAAGGATCAGCGGATCTATTTTTGAAAGAGAGAGCTCAAAATGACAGGCATTAAATAAATTTTATGCGACAGAACGTCACAACTAACTCTTATTTCAAAAACAACGATCGTTCGTGTCATTTGAATTTTTGATTGAAGTTTTTAAAGCGTTATACCTATTCAACATCAAAGAATAACTAAGTTTTATAAATGGATTTTATGACGTGTTAAAATTATAACTATTAGTTATAAAGTTGACTATAGCAATGTTCGAATTGCAGAACATTCTCAGAAGTTAAGAAATCACCTCAAGAAATTACTGAGAATATTATCTGAAATATTTGAGAGCAATGAGAATATTCTCTATCCATACAAAATTTAAGAATATTCTTGGAAATTTCCTATCATTTCTCATATGAAACTGTCACAATTTGAGATGTTCTAATTGTGAAATTTTCTTCTGGTAGTTGTGTATGAAATACTCAACTTTGATGTCACGCCTTGGTACTGTTAAATATAACATTTATAGTTTTTGTAAATAAAAAAAATCGGAAAATCTTTTTATTTAGAAGGGCAGAATGGCTGGCTATACTTAAATATTTAGCGACATCAAACCCGTCGACAAACTACAAGCAGTTACGTTACGGAATAAAGAATAACCATGGCTAAAGATTTTTTATTTAATTTGCATATTACTAGTATGAATTGTATGTTTATGATTTCACACAAGATTAACACATTAGATAACAAATTAGATGTTTGGGTGTGTCACACCTTTTGTCAGATAATAAATACGTTATTTAAATTATTAAATAAAGTAGGTACGTAAAAACTAGTCATTTGCCGAACAGTAGGTAGGCATTATTATTTTTATTCCGATTTAAATTCAATTTTGAATAGAATCAGCGCAAGCTCAACTCACACTTGTCCATTATTTCTTTATTTAGTGTTTTATTTTCTTTCATTTGGTTTGTACTCCAATTTAACCATTATAAAAAAACAACATAAATAAAAATACTTTGATAAAAGTCGTTTCTTTCTTATTTCCCTAGGAACACATCAGTTTCGAACGGCTAATGCGGCCTCTGTTCAAAAAACCTTAAGCAGTGACTGGGTTACAAGCAATTTTCACGTCTTTTCCTTGATTTGTAAATCAATTTACCACGAAACGTGGAAACTACATTGTGCATTGTCCTAAATTATTCTGCCGCTTAGGATTATCTTTAAAATGCAAATTAAAGGCTTTCTTTGAGGCACGTTTGTTACTAAATTGCTTTTGATTAAAGACGGCGTCGGGGACATACTTGGTAGGTATGTAGCAACACTGGCAACGGATGATATTATTTTACCCGCAACAAAAAAACTCAAACTCAAACTAACAATTTTTATTTGACTAAAAAACACTGCAACACAACAAATATAATCGAACATTGTTATCGATAAATCTAAACAGTATAATTTTAATTTGTGGCACTTGCACCATGGGACCTTGGTCAGCCGATATGAAAAGCTTTATTAATACTCTGTCTCTGTGTGACTAATAACGATAGAATACTAACAGGCCGTTGGCTCAGTAAAATCTTATTTCTTTAGATATATTGTCGTATTTTCGAAGTTACGATAGCCCTTATTTACTTGTCAGTGTAGCGGTCGTGTTAAAAACGATACTATACCAATATCGAAGGCAACATGTTTTTACAGAGTAAAACAGAGCGCATGTGAAGGATCGCAGTAAAGATAGACGTAAAGAAGCAATATGATCTTAAAAGTGAGATAGACTAAAACTCCGTGGAATAAAAGTAGAGTCGCTATGGGGCATATCGCTTATATGAAGTGAATATACTAGATAATCTACCTGTGAATCCTATACATTTGTAACTTATCGAAAATGGCCAACGTGCTAACGTTACCGCTAGTTATGCGTCGTATCCAAGACACCTCGACATAGCGCAGTGGACTGCGGTGGATATAAATGCATAGAAACCGCGTCACGTTTTAAATAACTCTATTCATTTGTTTGTTGCCGCCGCCGCCCGCCACTGCCGCCGTCGCGCAAAGTCGTGGTCGCACCAAACATTTTCGTTCACAAGCACTAAATTGTATTAGCCTTATTTTATTGTGTGCATTCCACGAGCTAGGGTCTCAATCCGGCATTTTTTGAGGTAAACTACATACATACACGATTTTTTATACTTTGTTTTTTGATGAGTGCTAGGGTCGGAGGGGGCCGCCCTAGGCGTATTTTTTCGAATCAAATCGGAGAAATACTGGAAAAAGGCCGAATTTTAAGTACCCGAAACCGACGTGCGAGCATGACTCGATGTATGAATGTTGGAGAAGCGAAAGAAAATTGTCAAGATCTTAGCAAGTGGAAAGAAGTGGTCTCTGCCTACCCCTCTGGGAAACAGGCGTGATTTAATGTATGTATGTATGTTTTTTGATATCGCTTGAAATTCAAACCTAACCTTATCTACGTAAAGGAATTAAATTATACATTTAATCTAAAATATTTAGTTCAAGCGAAACATAGCATTGGGAGAAATTAAAATTCAGACACACGAGTATCGAAAAAACTCTTCGTACTAGTTAGTCCTAATTCCTAATTTCGTCGGTGATACTGCAAAACCTCGTAACTAACAAATTTATGATAGAGCAAAATAAACCTTACTGTCTTATTAAAAAGGTGCACTTTGCTTCTTATTTAAAATGTTACTTACGCGGATTTGCATTATCACCGACGATTTGCTAGTCCAAAGGTAAAAGCGAAACTCGTAAATTGAACCAGGTAAGATCCTTCATTTATGGAGCTACTAAACCAGAGATATACATACAAATATACAGATACACATTATACTTAAAACATTTTTTTTTGTCGCAGGTTAGAAATGTATCTGATATGCAGATAGATTTTAGACCGTAGGTCGTCTGATCTTACTTAACCTTTTGAACGCCACAGTCGGTCGGACAACTGAAAGCCGTGCCACTGACGCCACCGTCGGCCACAGCCGACACAAGTTAGAGGTAATAGAGGTAATAGAGGTTTTACTTGTGGGAGGACCTTGTGCAGGGTCCGTCCGGGTTGGTACCACCATCTTATCCATTAACCTACCGGTTGTGTTCCGGTTTGGGGATAAGACAGCCGGTGAAATGACTAGCATGGAGGCATTCCATCTCAGTCCTCAGGGTTGGCAGCGCATTTGCAGTCTTGTGAATGCGAATGTCTATGGGTCACAGTTTCCACTTACCATCAGGTGGCCTGTGTGCTCAATTGCCTTCCTATGCCAAAAAAAAAAAAAAAAAGAGTTTAAAAGAGACTTTGTTTCGTATGGATTAAGTTGTAATTTGCGTAGCATAGCAAACATGTTTGGCGTGTGAGTGACGCATTTTGTATTTGACGTACGGCGTTCAAATGGTTAAGACTGCCAGTAAACTGTTAGTTCAGGGAACCTTTAACCTCTTGGCCCACCATACCACAAACAGGAAGTTTATTTGCGAGTGGGACTTTGAATCTACCATCAAGGCAATAAAGTTCAATTACGTTTGTTCGCTAATGCCATTTTCAATTTATACATCGTCGCTGGAAAGCAATAATGCTGTAACCCGCACCTCCTACCAAAATCGTTTTTTTGCATATTTTTACTTCATAATTTTTTCTGCGTCGAATGGTCTATGTCTCGTGTTTCTACGATGAAAAATAAAAACTTTACAGCATTAGTTATTTGTGATATTTGGATTATTGGAGAACAAATAAATGTAGTAACCCGCTTAAATTCCGGTATTTTTTGTCGAAATGAGACTTACAGCAATACAAGGTAAAAAACTTAATCTTTGGAACATTGTACAGCGTTTTTGCTTTCCTAACTAATTTGGTCTTAATTTTTTAAATCAGTAAGTAATTTCGGACCAAAATTGTTGTAGTGGCTGTTATTTAGTTACAGCAATTTAAAACGCCCTTTCATTTGGTTTTTAAATTACACCACCACATTTCCCTTTTGGGTTACAGCATTCTTTCGGGGGAAAAAAAAAGAAAAAAAATGCTGTAACCCGCAAAAATCACCCTTAACCCATTTTATATCAAATTTGAGTATTCAGTTTAACAAAACTATTTATTTTAATAATATTTGCAAAATGGGACCGAAAAGCCTCCTGCCGTTTAGAAGTTATGATTTTTTTATTTTTTTTGCGTTTGTAATTTGGCTCTAGTATAAAGTTTGGTTTTTGAGGGTTACAGCATTATTGATTTCAAGCGACGACATACATACATACATACCTTCACGCCTTTATTCCCAGAGTGGGGTAGGCAGAGCTACAGAATTACCAACAACTCCAAAAACTTGTTGATAACTCTGTACCCACAATTTGCACAATTAGGCTAAGATGTTTAACAGTGTATATTAGTGACAGGTAGCAAGCCCATCGCCTAACAGTACTACAAGCCTTTATTCCCTTAGTCGCCTCTTACGACTTCCACGGGAAGACATGGAGTGGCACAATTCTAAGCCGGCAACCACACGGCAATTTGTAAAGATAGGAAAATAAACTTTATTCACATGGCGATACAGTTCAAATTAAATTGCCTTGATTATGTACATACTATTATTGCACACTGGGCCTTACATGTTTAATAATAAAATAATGTTGCTTACCTGATCCTGCGGCTCCATAGCAAACTTCTGATCATGATAACCCCCACACACGTCAAAATTAGCAAACACTAGAAAAAAACTAAAAAAAACCACTCGAGTCCGCAACAACAGGAACAAAGGTTTCACTCCCCTACTAGTGACTCTACTATATTCACAGTTAGACATTTCACACAAATTGTCACTCGACCGAAGTTTCCGTTAACATAACAGGAATATCCGGGGTTCTATTTTTAAAATTCACATTTTTAAACGGAAGTTCAGCTTCCCCTATCCGAGTGTTCTATTTCCGTTCGCGAGTGGGCCGGCGCCATCTTTTTCTGGGTTCTTTTTAGTGGGATGATCTATGGCTGTTATTTATTAGGTGTTTTTTAGGTGACGACTGCGACCTGAAACAAAAAGGGTTAATATAAATAAAGGTGTACGGGAATAGAATTGTTTGATTTATTGTCTAATGTTTTATACACACATGGGATGCAACAAGTCTGTAACCGTGTTTTCCTTTTATCCTAAATAACCCTAAAAACTTACGCTTTACGTAGTTTACTCGAAACAATTTTAAGTAGATGAGTTTAAATTGCATTAAAAATCGTAATTTTGAAAATATACTTCGAAAAGTCTTCGTTCGATAATATGGGAGCCCTTTTTTCAGAGCAGTGTGGCCTCTGCCCTAGCCAAGATGCATTTGCGACGAACGTTATCGCTATCGAAAATGTATGCGTTCGATCGCCCTTGCCCTCCAATTCCATGTATTTTGACAGTTTACGAAAATCGTTCGCGCAAAGCATCGGAGGACGTAGCCAAGATGCAAACACTGCTAACGTTTCTATTTTCTATCAACTTGAAACGTATAGAGTTGACATACGCGGTCAAGTCGAGGCTAGACAATTTGCTTAACGCTATCGTAATCAATTTTCGAAAACTGACAGTATATGGGATTAACGAAGGCGCTCGCTGCGACCGTCTGACAACTTACGTCAATCCTTTGCGTATAACTATAACGAACGCCGAATGCCTTGTCTAGGGCCTCAGCTTAAGTTCAATTTTTTTACGTTTCATTCAATCGATTTATCTTAATGTAGTGAGTGTTGAATTTGAAAATTCAATATGGCGGCGTTATATTATACAATCCCCGTGTGGCTGCCGGGTAAGAATAGTACCACTCCATGTCTTCCCGTGGATGTCGTAAGAGGCGACTAAGGGAATATAGGCTTGTAGTGCTGTTAGGCGATGGGCTTGCCACCTCTCACTAATACGCTGGTTAACATCTTAGCCTAATTGTGCAAAGTGTGGTTACAGAATTATCAACAAGTTTTAAAAGTTGTTGGTAATTCTTTAGCTCTGCCTACCCCACTTTGGGAATGAAGGCGTGAGTTTATGTATGTATGTATATTATACAAAAGAAAAAAAAAGTAGACGAACTATGACATATTGGGTATCATTGAATAGTTATTTAAAAATCATCTTTTGGTTCCTTTAATCATTTTTCGAATTTTTGAGCGACCATTTAGGATTTATATCGATCTAAAGTTGTTTAGCGACGAAAGCGTGCTTTTTGTTGTTATTATAGTGGTGATTATTTAAATACGTTTTGTTTTGATTTTTAATTGTATGGTAGCAGAATTATGCATATTCTCTATTGATTTTGACTTTGCTCTCATTTGTAATATTGCAAGTATGTGCGTGTATTTAAAAACGCATACAAATACATAACTTATTTCAAACTAATTACGTCCCAACCATGGGAACTGAACTAGTACTACTGGTTGCACCTAACTAGTAATTTGCGTACGCGCCGGCATCTGGACCGCTTTTTATGCTGTTAATTTTTATAGGTTGCTTATGAAATAATTGTGTGGTTATAAACTGGTTGTAATATGAAGAATGTTTGATGTTTTGTTTAGGTAATGCGTTAACGCTTGAATATAGCTTTGTGCACTTTAACATAATTTGGTATTGACATTTAAAATAAGGATGAATATAAATCATAATATACATGTTATATGAGGAAATCTTAGAGCTGGTGCTTACCTCTTCCAAAGGATTGGGCTAGCTATCCAGAGAGGTAATGCAGCCAGTGTCATAGGGACCATGCGGCGAGCGGACCTGCTAGAGGGGTGTTCTTTTTATAGTGGGGATTATTATTTACATCTTTAATATTTGAGTACCTTAGTTTTATTTTTATTTAAATAAGTTTCGTTATAACTTTTATTTGTTAAATGAAAGGATGAATATTAAATGTGCATCACATGTATCTTAGTTTTTTTTTAACGCCGAAACATACTACTTTTAAATTAATAGTAGAATCGTAATCCTACTCACATTATAAATGCAAAGGTGTGAGTTAGTTTGTTACTCCACACTGGCTAGACGGATTTGGATGAAATTTGGAATGGAGATAGCTGGAACACTCAAGCTACATTTAATTACGATATTACGGGGCTAACTGATTAGACAATGGCTGCCAGAACGCATACACGATGACGCCATTTGGCTTGGCGCGGAGGCGTGGCGTGATCCTACGTTGAATTTCGACATTCACGATAGTTTCATCTGGATTGCACGTTGGAGCGTCGCATTGACTTTCCATCCATTTGGAAATCCTACCGACCGCGCCAACTACTTTTAAACGCCACAGTTTTGACATTCACGGATCGATTTTGGCGCGGCGCTGCTCTATTCGGCTTGTTGGAGCGGTCGTGAATGACCAGCTTAAGTCAAATCGTAAAGTCTCACCGATTTTTTAATGCGTTGGTCTGTATCCTTGAATATAACGAAAAGTATAACAACTTGTTTTTTTTTATTACACTCATCCGATTACGTAAAAACCTGATTTTGTACATTAAACTATTGGAATGCGACATAAAACCCTAATCTATACTAATTAACGCGGTCCTACCGTCAAAGAGATATCGAAGGTTTTAGCATTATCTTTGAAATACCATTCAATTTTATTAACGATAAGCAAATTGAGACTGAAGCTATATCCCATTATAAATATACGTTAATTAATGAAATGGGCTTACGGATTGACGAGACATGTGGCTACAAATAGTAGCAGTGACAGTTTGAACCACGTGTTTGTAATTTGTGTTTTTTTTAGATAAAAAGTTATTTCATAAAGCAAAATTTTGTGTGGATCCGTTGATTTATTTTTACAAACAAGGTACCTACGTAGTAATCGAACATAATTTAACAATGAGTTTCAGTAATTTTATTTATTTATAAAACATTACATAGTGATTAACTATTTAATAGAAAAAAACTGCGATATAATGGCGAATTCTTCTTTAAGATCTGATATCTCATAAACGGCTAAACCGATTTTCATATAACTATCTCAATTAATGTAAGTTCATCAGAAAAAACGCTTTAAAATCGGTCTATTGGTTTCGAAGCTCTTACGTTATAGACAGATATACAGTTACACACCTTACACATAATACATAGACACGTTAAACTTTGTTTTTGTCGAGGTTTAAAAAGTGACAAAACTACTTTTAGGACTAATTAACATGTGTGTAGCAAACGCATGCCAGTAGAACTACATTGCATTGTTACAATAGCTCTCGCCTGAAACGTGAAAATAAACTCGTCAATGTATACTACTGCTGGCATGCTTTTACCGGACCAGCCATAATCACGATTTTGACGACTTACCGTAGTTAGCTAACCTTATCACTATTAACTTCAAAACAAAACACGCAAGGTATGTATATATTCAAATAGTGAAACTTTTTAAATCCCCGCACTAACTTTGGACCGTGGCGGCCGTCTGAACAGCCAGAGCCGTACTGTATTCGGATGCATCCGGATATTTTTAACCTACCCCCTTGTAAGTTGTCTAAATGACTCACCGTGAAACGATTAAAAGTCGAAGCTAAGTTTACCATGGATTTGTCTGTGGAATCCTATTTCCGGCTGAATATATCGTTTAATTTGGATGTGCCTAACAAAATAGTTTTTTAGCATACGCAATCAATAAACAAGTGCCTAAGTCACAGACAGTTTCGTGCTTTAAAAAAATGGTTTCATTTGAGCTAAAATAAGCTGCATTATCTAAACCTTAAATAAATAAATAAAATATTAACAATAACAAATTACACTTTAAAAGTTTATTATAACAAATGCAAATGTATATTATATGCCGACTAAATATTAAAACACAATTTATCTACGTTAATAAATAAACAGCTTTCGAAAATTAAATAAACCTTTGCGCAGACTAATTTAGACTGTTTACCAATGAAAATTAAGTTAAAATGTTAAATAACCTATTCAATGAATTTTCAATTGAGAGAATATTAAACACTTAATTACTTAAAGCTACAAGCTTTATTAAATACTTAGTTTTCATAATGGTTAAACTCGTATGTAAACTAAATCGCGATTTACTTCATTAAGGGCCTCTTCGTCTATTTCCAAGTGTAAGAAAGGGATAGGGCTAAATTTATCTGTTAAATATACTTTACTTGTCGATTGTGAAACAGGTGGTAAGAGCCATATTTATTATCACGATGTTAATGATGACTACGATTTGACAGAAGCGCGTCGAGCTAACCTCAATGTGCTTTTGTTTTATCCACAAGAGAAAATAGGTTCTCTTTCACTGAATCATAAATTGTCTTTACGTCGACATCCATGTACTTTTTAGGGTTCCGTAGGTAAACTTGGAACCCTAATAGTTTCGCCATGTCTTAACAAAGGTACGCTAACAAAGTGGTAAAATAAAATGTAAAAAAAAGATTTTTAGTGAACCTCCCCTCCACTTACCCCATAGGGTGGGGTGTCGTTGGCTAGGTCTTTTAAAAATATTGCGGATTTGTGAAAAAAAAAAACGATTAATGGCTCCGTTTATGATATATGAAGCTTTAAAGCGCTAATTTTTGTGAGAGTCAAGTGTCACCCTGTATACTTAGCGTTGATAGGATTAAAATAATACCTTGATTCTAGAAAAAAACATGACAAAATACAAATCAGGCAGAGAAACATAATATCTAAACGCCATTTTCCACAATAGACTGACTCCGAATGAAACAGATAAATCTTAAATTTACTTGACGTGTGTTTACCAAATTGATAAGTAACGAAAAGAATCGTATTTCCACTTGGATAGAAATCGAGTTTGAGAAGCTTTTTGTAGTCTAATAATAAAATGTTTTTAAAAACGAAACCTTAGACAAAGCTGAACCTAACTGGTTTCAAGCAGCCCAATCCAACATATTTAAAATTTGCCAAGAATTTTAATGTTATTAAATTTCGCCGTTAATCAGACGTAGCCGATTGTTACAAGTTTGCAAATTTTCGAAGAAGCTATGTTGTAAGGAGTTTCTAAGAGATATTCTCGGAAGTATATAATTAAGCCGGATTAGGAATTCAATTTTCACAATAATAAAGTGTACCGTAGAAAAGATGCTTAAGTAATTTAAATTAAAATAAAACTTAGCTACTCAAATATTAAAGATGTAAATAATAATCAGCACTATAAAAAGAACACCCCCTCTAGCAGGTCCGCTCGCGGCATGGTCCCTATGACACTGGCTGCATTACCTCTCTGGATAGCTAGCCAAATCCTTTGGGAGAGGTAAGCACCAGCTCTAAGATCTCCGGAGGTGTCTCTATGAGCCGGGATGACAGAGCCTGAATAAATCTTTTCATATCGGCTGACTAAGGTCCCATGGTCTCCATTGAATAAAGTACTAAAGTGTACACTTATGTATGAACTCGACGGTACAAGAACTTTTTCGGTATTTCAATATCACGTCACAGGTGCCTCCCACGGTACACGCGGGAAATTATCAAAACCCACAAACATATTATTACATTTAATCATCTTTTTCGTGGTAGCGTACAATATGGGTTATGGTGAACAATTTCCTTGTTTAAAACAATCATCTTGTTAGGTTGCAGTGCCTCGCGTGCTTGCGAGTGTAATTATATGTATTTAGGATTGACTGCTGGGAAAGGGAAGTAACAGTTTTTTTTAGAATTTTATTTTGGTAATTGGTTTTGTCCATATGATAAAGCGCTTTCACACTATCCGATACGATATCGGTGCCGGACGCCAATACGAGTGTCCGAAATCTGGATATCAAATTTAAATTCAAATCATTTATTTGCTAAAAAAATGGTACAAGAAAAATATGTTTCAGTAGTAACTATTCCATTTCCATTCCGTTAAAAAGGTAAAAAATATTCATGTGTTTTGTTGTCATATTGTGAGTAGATCTTCATATATTTTGCCACTCAAACAATTAGCTGCTAAAAGTTCAACGTGTATATCTGTTTATCAGTCTGAACTGTCATAGCACCCAAACGGCTGAACCGATCCAGATGCGGTTTTATTCGAAATAATGCTGGTTGAATAAGAATTCAGGGCTATAAGGGGTTGCCATTATATCACGAGTTTTTATCTACGATTACACCACAGAGCAATAATACACCCGTAAAGCACACGGTGAAACATTATCATCTGATAGAAAACGCACATCCGACATGGCCGACTAATTATCGTGTCGGATCCGGCATCCGATATCGGAACGGAGAATGTGAAAGGTATCAAAAAGTTTTTAACTTATAATGACAATGATAATTAGTAGAAATAGTTTTAATCAAAGTGAATTATAATACATACATACACCTTCACGCCTGTAATCCCAGAGTGGGCTAGGCAAAGCTACAGAATTTTATTACAACTTGAAAAAAGTTGTTGATAATTCAGTAACCACAATTTGCACAAATAGGCTAAGATGTTTACCAGCATATTAGTGACAGGTGGCAAGCCCATCGCCTAACAGTACTACAAGCCTTTATTCCCTTAGTCGCCTCTTACGACTTCCACGGGAAGACATGGAGTGGCACTATTCTGACCCGGCAAGCACACGGGATAACTCTTAATTATAATAATCGCGTAAAAATATAGGTTTAAAAATAATGTCGCAATTTTAAAATCAACGTCGATTTCAATTCGGATTATACGCTGACATTATGTAAAAAGTTCGACGGCTAAATTAAAAATGGACGTCTAAATTTAGCGATGATATTGCTGAATTTAATTTCTTTAAAACCGGTTTAATGTTGTTGGTTTTTTTGCTGCATCCATTAACGGGTCACTAATTCGGATTGTATGTATGTGTGAAGTTATGTGTGTAGACGGAGAATTGGGCCCCTATCTCACAAAATTTACAGTGACTATTTGGTGTGGCCGGACCTTGTACAGGGTCCGTCTTATCCATTAATCCACCGCCAAGCTGCAGTGTCACGTTGTTGTGTTCCGGTGTGGGGATAAGACAAACAGTGAAATTACTAACATAGAGGCATTCTATTAGTTCTCAGTACAATTTCAAAGACCGCTTACATTGACGTTGACTTCAAAAAGTAAAATAATGTATGGAAACGCAAGTCTGTGTAAAGGTTCGTGCTACAGATAGACTTGGAAGAAATACTATGCTTGAAATTATCGAGCGCTACTAATAACTATAAGGAATTTCTTCCAGCTAAAATTGTAAAATGAAACTTTTTTAAAACAAACCTTATTCCGTATTTGACAAAAAACCCTTTTTTAACCCCACAACCAATTTGTACATTTTTTATTTACATAAAACACCATCAATAGTCACAGTTTATAACAAGCAGGTCGGCCTCGGCGTCTGTGTGTCCGAACTTTTTTTTAACCTCATTCCTTTTGGGAACGGATGTTCACGGCATCCGTTTATGGAACCTTTCCAGACAAAAATCGACCTTATTTCATAAGCAATACAGTATAATAATAGTTTGAAAGGATTTGTGGTCCAACTGCTTAGATTGCCACCTGTCAAAAGCGAGCAAAGTATTTTGTATTTAACCTTTTAGAAAATAAGGTTGAATATAAATGCATTGTGATTTGGGATACAGAAACAGGTATAATCAAATGTTTTTTTAATTTCTTATTATCCAGTTTTCTATGAGAAAGGATAAAGATTGATCTTAAATATGTTAATGCAATAGAAGAATTTAATTAAAAACTGCTTAATGTTTGGTAGCGTAAAATTATATTTCTCAAACATGCTCGGAAAAAACGGTTTTCCGATTGAAACACAAGGACGGAATGAGCCTCATTTTACTCCTAGGAGTAAAAAAACCATATGAAAACCCTTTCCGTCTATGTCCATATATTTCTTAAAAATGCTGTCAATTTGCATTCAAAATCAAAAGGACCCAGACAAAAATTCCAAACAGCCAAGGTAACTGCTCGCTTTTTTAGCACAGTGCGTGTGTTTCTTTTTGAATTTGCATTCCAATGTCTATGGTTAATATTTAAAAACAATTGACAGTCGGTAACATTCGTTCATTCTGCATAATATAATTGTGAAACCGAATATTAAACTATTTGTTGTGTGAAATACTTACTATAAAAAATGAGCTCAAGCGACGAAAGCGACGAAATAGGTACTACACCGCCTATATTAAAATCTGAAGCTGCCTCGGTTAGGCAAAACCTGCTTCCCGCTAAATCTAAGGAAAAATATAACCGAACTTATGACCAATTTATGCTGTGGAGGGCAAACAAAAATGTAAATTAAATTACTTGCTTTTTAGAAATGTATTTGTATTATTTCCTCACATGTTTGAGAAAAGCATTATGTATGCCTCGGCAGAAACGAGGATTTCCTGACTCGTATTTTAGCAGGCCTCGCTGTTGCTCGGCCTGCTAACCACCTCGTCAGGAAAACCCTTACTTTCCGCGCCTAGGCAACAATGTACTATTTTACGCAAGTACAATTACCAAAATTGAATGTTATTAATTCATTCAGTGATGGTAGCACCATGTTATAACTGCGATCTACCGCCAAGCAGAAGTGTTCGCATTGTTGTGTTCCGTTGTGGGAATAAACCAACCGGTAAAATTACTAGCATAGAGGCATTCCATCTCAGTCCTCAGGGTTAACGCATTCGCAGTGTTAGGATGGTAGTCTTGAGATTGTATTGAGAATTCAAATATCTATACCCAAAGATGTCACTTTACCATCATGTGGCCTGCGTGCTTGTTAACCTTATCCTTGCTATCAAAAGGCACAAAGTACTTATTGAACAGAATATAATATCGCCTTGTAGGGTAAAGACACCAGTGGTCAGCCAGAGACCAGTAGTCGACCTTATATGAGAGCAAAGAGTGGAAAATATATCTTTCGTACTCTTCCCACTCATACAAAATATAGGCAGAGGCCGACTTCAGGTCTCTGGCTGACCACTGGTCTTTACCCTACTTTGGAATGTCTTCCATATCATTATTAAATTAATAACATTCAACTAAATAAATACTTAAATATTGACTTTGAAGCAATATTGATACTCTTAAAAGAGCGTAAATATCTAAACAGACGCTACAAAGTCGACTGGCTCGTCCACGCTGATATGTGCATCTCAGTCTATTTGTTCTGATGTGTGCTGCTTAGGCGGTGGAGTAAGTTAAAAGATATTGACTAAAGTATATTAATAAAAGTGACACAAATGATGGGTAAGCCTAGTTGTTATTGTCTCTGCCTCTGAAGCTAGCAGTCCCATGTTAGATTCTTGGTAAGGACAAAATATATTGTGTGGTAGGCAAAAGCATAATTATGATCCTAAATCTTGTGTTTTTCCTATCTATTTACGAATATGCCTAGAGCTTAGTTTGGGACTAGCTCGGTTTTTTTATGAATTAGCTGCAGCTAGGGTGCGGACGACTGTTAGGGTTGCTACTAAGACTACGGAACCCTAAAAAGTAGGTCATGTCAGCCGAAAGATGTTCACTGCTGGACATAGGCCTCCCCCAAGGCTTTCCGCTCAGACCGGTCTTGTGCTTTTCGCACCCACCGCGCAAAAGTAGGTAAATAGGTGCAATAAAATGACAATAATTTCCCTTAAAAGATAAAGATAAAGACATTTCTTCAGTAAGTAGGCCGCACGGGCACTTTTATACGTCAAGAATCTACCAGCGCTTCACAAGAGGAGACCACTGCTGAGAAGAAACGTCGCAAGAAACTCAGCAGTCAGTTTTTTTGTTTTTTTTTTTTGTTTTACAATGGTACTACTTAGTCTAGCATTATATAAATCTATAAATAGTTAATTAAAAAATATTTCAAACATCCTGCGTAGTTTTCGCAGGAAAACACACCAAAATCTTGAGAGAGAGATAAAGAGAGAAAAGAAAAATAGAAAACAAGTAATTAATGAACTTTTTTTGGTTTTATTAATTATTAACTAGTTAATTTTAGTTTACTCGTGTGATGTTCAGTAAAACGTAATAGTATTGTTTTTGCAAACCGCTGTATAACTCAGCAGTTGAACCGCTTCCGCTCACGCTGCCGCTATCTCTTTACAATTAGGCGCATATGAACGAATCTCTTTCGGGTAATCGAGCCAGCACAGCTGATTTATTTCCATTAGTTCCACTCGGCGTACGCGCCGCGATGTTTACTTTATTTTGATAGAACGATACGTACCGGTAGATGTATCGATAAAGTATAGACATGATATCGATAAAAAATTGAAATATCGATAAAGTATCTTTATAGTTTATTTTTATCTTTATCTTTCTCTTTATTTTAATGTGTAAGTTTTTGTCACTAGAACGTGTCCATTAATGAAAAAAAAAAGTATAACAAAGTATTAAATAGTGTCAAATAGAGTACGACTCAGCGAGAAGCTGTGGCGTGGCGGACCACGACACACGACGCTGGTATTCAGTGGTCCCTATTTAAATAAAAAACACGAATACAAGTGTTCCTACATTACATAGCAAAATCATAACAATAAAAGAGAAATGGAAAAAAACTAAGTAGATCGATATTTTAAGGCCATCTTGTTTAAAAATGTAAGGAAATAAAAACATTGATGACCACGTTCGTAAAACTGTGACAAATCCAATTATTAACTATCATAAACAAAGAAAGAAGTATTTTATTAATTTGTCAACGTTAACGGATTTATAATACATTTTATCCAACGATAAAGAGAACTTGTAAAACACTAAGATCTTCGTTTATATTTTACTTACACTCAGATAAAAACACCGTCACAGCAACATAACTAACACCACCCCTGAGCAAGGGAGCGTTACTCTCACTACGGATATTGTTATCGACATCGATAAACATAAATATCGATGAAGTCAGCTCTATATCTTAGAATTGAGCGATTTGCTACAGAACCGGGCAATTTGATTATAAAGGGGTAATTTAGATTTTCACCTTTTCAAGCTTGATAGTCTAGGATATTGTTTTTAATTTATAGACACGGTTTAGTATGTTTTAATAGATACGGTTAACTGGTTTTAGGCGGAAATATGGTCTTTGGTTATTTAAAAGGTGTTAAAAAAATCGATAGAACATCTTTAGGTACACATCCCTCTGTATATACGCTTAGATCTTTCAAACGGCGCAACAGATTTTAATGCAGTTTTCATCAATAGATACAGTGATTCAAGAGGAATGTTTTTATGTATAATGAATTCTGGATTTTGTACGGGTGTTACAGAAAACTCATTTATACTGAAGGGAATCAATGGCGGTTGGCTAGTTAAAGATAAAAACGGCATTTATGTGGGATTAACTCATAATTAGCTACGTAAAAATATATTTTGCCCACGTCTGTATCCGGATATAAATAAATATCAGGGGACTATGTCACACCGATTGACCTAGTCCCAAACTAAGCTCTAGGTTTGTACTATGGGTACTAGACAATGATATAAATAATTATATAGATAAATAAATACTTAAATACATAGAAAACATCCGCGCTAATCACACAAATATCTGCCCTTACCGGGATTCGAACGCAGGACAGCTAGCTTAGTAGGCAGGGTTACTAGCAACTAGGCCAACGCGTCGTCAATTCGCTTAATGCTATAACTACTTTGAGAACGGTCTTATGATTTTGAAATAAAATCTACATGTTATGCAAAAATGGTCTTTGTGCACACGTGGACGTGAGTGATAAGATAATTGAACCGTGAAATTTCAATAAACAGACAAACACTGCGCATTTATACTATTAATTAGGATATAATAAACACGCTCGTAATTATATGATCGAAATGGAACGGTTTCGAAATGTTTCGTTAATGATGACAGATAAATGAGTTTAAATTTAGATTCAATTTGACCTATATTGAAATAACGCTGCCACTAACGCCTATTTTAACATCGCAATTAAAGACTTAGTCTAGTAAAACCTCATAATTACTTTTTAGGAGACTAATAAAGTCTTATTAAAACAAACTATTTCATTTTTTAAGGGGTTTAAAAAATAACCGAGATCAGAATAGGTACCAAAGTTATAACGGCTAGCACAGTCTCCAGACTATATACTTAATCTGCCAGTTAGACTTATCGCGTCCTTATTCTTTGTCATATGAAAGAAAAGGACAAGCATACTATAATTCTGTGGTCCTAGTGAAAAAGGGTATAAGTCTTCTGAAGGTCAAGTGAAAAAGGGTTTAAGTCTAGTACTGTCCGTTCATGTATATACCCTTTTTTATTCCGAGTTAAGTCGACTTAAACCCTTTTTCACTAAGACCACAGAATTAATCTGTTTGATAGTGTTTTTGACATTGTAAAACAGGCCCTAAAACTTGTAAGTAACTATTAAAACAGTAAAAGCAGTATTCATAGTTACATTAATAAATAACAAAATAGAAATTTAAACCAATAAGTGGTCCAAAACTTTATAAACGTACTAACTCCACTAAACCCTAGTTCACACAACACTCCTTCTCCCACACACAATAAGTTCAAAATTCGAATAAAATCAGTGGCCATCACACTAAAACAAATGACTGTCATATCGCATGTCACAGCCTAGAAAAATACAACGTTGATTGCTTCGACACTGGTGATAACTAATGCTACGTGTATCGGACACAATTAGCATATTGATTTGAGCATTCCGGTGGCATACCCCCCACTGTGGGTGCTCAAAACATATCAATCAGCCGGAATGATGGATCGTCAGTGTATTTCGGTGATAATTACATTGTAAATTAGGGAGATAGATATGTTAGTTGTTTTTTGCGAGTGATATTAGACGTTTATAAAGTGCTTAGATGCAAGGTAATGATACATTTATCTTGAAGATGCCTATGTGAAGATACTGTAAAATAAATGTTATACGACGCGACCAATAAAATCAAAACAAAAAATGAAAATAATATATTTAATAAATGCAGTTGCAAGTCTTGCAACTGCATTTATTAAATATATAATTAAACTAAAAGTTAAGTCATTCTTAGAATGACTTAACTTTTAGTTTAATTATTTTCCTTTCTTCATTTTTCATTGAAAACTTCCTATACGCTATTCAAGATGACATATTAAGGTAGAAAAAGGAATCGTAATTCAGAAAAAGGTTCCCAGCTCTAAGATAAGACGTTTTGACTTAATAGCTTTGCGGTGGCGAGAAAAAAATAGATCTACAACGTAAGACATAGGGTTGCTATCCTTGTTTTTTTTTTTAAGTTTTGATACCTACTCTGATAGTTTTTCTAGATCTGTTGGAATTTTAAAATAAAGATTGTGGGAAGTGTCCCAATAATAATCACTCATTATGAGATTCATAAGCACAGATCCAAATAATTGATCTAATCTACAATAAAATAAAAATATGTTCCAGTATTAATAGTTGGTACTAACCATGAAAAAATATTTTCAACTATAAATATTGCTTTCGAAAATTACCAATTGATTTTGATTTAAGGTACTTAAAATAAATAATTAAAAGCGAGTTAATTTTACCTTCTGACGCGTTTTAGTATTTAACGTATAACTCATAATTTTAAACGAGTTTATTTGCGGTGAGCACCAACCCTACCGTCATCCCATCAAGATGCAGCTCTCTAGAGGACCGGTACTATTAAAAGGAGATGGGAGATGAAACACGCTATATTTTATCATAGCAATTTTGCGATAGGCGTTCCAAGCGCCTTTATAGTGTTTTGGCACAACCCTAAGACGCAATTTATAGTGTGGCCAAAAAAAATACAATGGAATAAGGCCGTATTATAACATATTTTTTTTAGTAAATACACTCGCGGTCAAATAATACGGGTCAGAGTGCGTTTTTCATACAAACGAGGCTATTTTGAAGCCTTGGTTCTAGGGCATTGGTTGTTTTGAGTGAGGTTTAATAGTGGATAATCTGAGGTTCAATAGAGGAGGTCAAAAGTGCTTAAGATACCTAACTGATCGCACAATCAGGTAACACCACAGCGAGAGAGTTTTGCTCAGCATTTGGATTTCCTTACATTTTTTGCCATTTTATAGGTTTTTCCTGAACATGCACAATTCCGGCGTTAACCGCAGATTCAATCAGTTGGGTGTCCTAGGCACTCTGATAGTCCTGGATCGATGCTCGGGGTGTCCATCATCAGATTTCACTAAAAGCATACCCTGGCGAGGAACCAAGGGATTGAAATAGCCTCTTTAGTATGAAAAACGCACTCTGACCCGTATTATTTGACCGCGAGTGTATATGGTTACAGAAGTGCATAATCTAAATCTAAATGGTAGCACATTTAAAAGAAAAACATAAAAAGTAACATAACAAACCTTGGATGTGAGTTAAATACTCTAAGTTTAAAAACGCACATGTCTGTTTGTATGTGGTATCTTATTTTCATAAATTGATCGTTTAAAACTGGAAAATATCAACGCAAAGTAATGAAATACACAGGTTTTCAAATAAACGCCATCATTAAAATTTTAAAGAAAATATCTAAAAAACTTTAAAAAAAAACAAGTAGTCATTTTCATTCGCCTACACGATAATGTAACGTTATCTTTTATTAAAAGAATACAGACGTTTTGCATCGCGTCCGATTTGAATTAAAAATATTTTTTCCTTTAGCGGAATTAAGATTGTTCATATGTTAACAATTACTCTAATTGGAAAACCATTTCTAGGATTAGGGTTTTAAAGTTGTTCCGCATAATTAAGTTTTAAAAATATTAATCTATTTCGGGTATGTCGCAAACAACCTTATTTTATTTGACTTTCGTTTTCGGCTTGAGCCCTCCTGGGTGCATCTTACGGGTAACGCGAATACAATCACTTTTTATCGTAAAATAGGTATAATTTAATTGGTGTTATTTGTTAGGAAATACCAACACAAATTTAAGATAAAACCAAACCCAAACTAGGTATTGGGTCAAATACAAAATTAATGAAATTGGTCTCTAAAAATTACTGTTAAAACCGTGAGTTATTTTTTTTGTCTATCCCAATTCAAGCCACAAAACGACACAGCAAGCTCTACCACTAAATCAATATGTCGGACGATTTCAGTCAATTCCCTGTATTAAAATAGGATATCTTACATTATCTCTAATAATCAAATCTAATCAGAACACCCACATCTAAATAATTAACTTTATCCAAACATTTAAAAACAGCCTTCATTCCCACAGACCTTACCAGTTACTAAATCTTAAAAATAACCACAGACTATAACCACAGAGTAAAAATAAAGGAGGTGCGACAGGTGCTCGAGCGGAAGTCTGACCGGTTACTTTGAATACTTGGGATCCAAGATGGCCGATACTTTCTAAGGTATACTTGAGACTGTACACGATGGGGTAAAGTTAAGTAGTAAAAAAATTCAACACTTCATTTTATTTTTCCTATAAAATATAAATAATTACCTACGTCAGGATCTGATTTTTTTATTAATAAACTTCGGAGATAACGGGCGGGGAACGGTAATTTTTGAACTTTTAATTTTTTTGCTAAAAATCAAAGATTACTTCGAAAGTCTAAAAAATGTTTATTAAAGTCGAAAAGAAAGTCTGTTTTTTAATGTCTTCGAAATAAAGGAAAAACCATCATTTCATTTAAAAAAAAAGTTTTTAAATCTTTTACTAAACTAAAACCGTAATATTATTCTTTGATCGTTTTTTTTTGATAAAAGAGACGCTTAAATAAGATTTAAAAATAAAATACTCTGACAAAATAACCGAATGTGTGTACTGAACGACGCAGTAGCTCGCACGGACTGAGATTTAAATACCATAAATTATAATACAAAAGAATAAACCATTGAATTCAACGCTCCGCAGGTAGTCTGTCAAAGAAAAACCTTTAAAATTGTATTTTATTGACCATAAAAATGCATACCGCGGACCAAAGTGTCTCCCAAGAAAAAGTGGACATTGCAAACCAGTTGCGGACTGAGTACATTACGCGTGGCTCTAAGTGCTCATGTCAAAACGTCGTAAAGGACTGTTACAAATACAGGCAACATTAAACTTCAACGCTCACATATAAAATCTTATACAGAAATGTGAAGAAACACTTCGTTCGCGTGGCTGTCTTCAAAGCACCTTAACATCAAAATAATGTATCCGACACAAATAACGTAAGCAACTTTGCGACGTTCTACGCTGTCGTTAGGCTGAGAACGGGTTGCGTATTTTTTGCATACTAAATGATTACTTGCAATGTTTCATTTATTTTCATCTCGTCAGCTCATTGGGTACCAGTTTGGCTTGGGTGCGTTAAACTCGTCGAGTTGATGGCTTCGACTACTGTTTTCAAACATGGCGGCGTTATCAGTTGCCTACGCACATTACGGGTGGAAATAGATTGCTTTACGTTTTTTTTTAAATCAGGCGTTGGTAATGTTGAGACGTAAAAAGTCGTAAGTTATGAAATATTAAACATCGTCAATACTGAGGACTTACTTTAAATGGGATCATTTATTGACAAGAATGTGATAGTAAGTCATAAGTTACGATAGAATTATGGGTCGTACATATATTTAATACAAGTCGTTTATGTCTTCGTACGGTTTCATTAAGATAAGATAAGATAAAAGATAAAAGATGTTTATTCAGTAAGAAGGCCGCACGGGCACTTTTACACGTCAAAAATCTACCAGCGCATTACATTTATTATAATTTTGAAAATGTGAGATAAATAATGATTATTAGGGCATTTCTTTAAAAGTTTGTAACTAGTTAAGGACTAAAATTAAGAAGTAATAACTTTTCCGCTGAGTTACGAAAATTAGTCGTATATTTATATACTACCTCTCAGCGAAAATTAGCAGTATCTCAAATTCAATAAATGAAGTAGATTCAATCCTCACCCGTTAGTAATATGATTGCACTTGCTACAGGAGTTTTGGCTGAGATACCACCATTTGTCTGAATAACAGTATAGCTAATTTTCGTAACTCAGTGGAAACGTTAACGTTTCTTAATTTAGTTCTTAACTAGACAAACTTTTAAAGAAACGCCTATTAACGAGCTTTAATTCTCGCCTAAAAACCTAACAAAATCTACGAAAAATAAAATAAAATAAAATAATTTATTCTGTAAGTAGGCCCTGTAGGCACTTTTACAAGTCTGAATCTACCATCTACCAGCGCTTCAAGAGACCATTGTTGAGAAGAAGCACCGCAAGAAACTCAACAGTAAGCCATTTTTTTAAATAAAGAACTTATTACAATACTAAACATAAGCTATCTAATTTAAATGTCACAGGGATGTACAGGTCCCAGTAGTAATAATAATGAAATTAATAAAAATGTCAGGTTAAAATAATAATACAATTCCGGAGATGTAAAGAGTCTCCAAATGTCAAATTAAAATTAAATATAGGTAAGTAGGTAATTAAACAAAAAAAACAAAACAACAAACACAAACAAGGGAGATGTAGAAAGTCTCCACGGTCAATTTTGGAGATGTAAAGAGTCTCCAGATGTCAAATTAAAATAATAGCATACAAGGAGATGTATATTTTTTTAATTAATAATTTTAATTTATTTCTTAAGAAAAAGATAGGTACACTTTTTAAACTGTAAATTCGCCAAACATCCAAGTCTCCACGGTCATTAATAATTGTAATACAAAGTTAGAACAGGAAAAATTTGAAAATCTTTTGCTTGTTAACGTACACAACTCCACACAGCCTACCGTCATTTGCAAGTTTTTCCCCGTTTATTATGCAAAACTTATTCTAGCGACCGTGCTTATGTCGGAACCTTAAAAACACTATTCCCTCAAATGACTATGCAAACGCCCACTTTGAATATCTTTTTGCCCAGCGGCGGGCGAACAAATTTAACTTCGCACCTAAACCGTACCGGGTTACGTTTTTGCTTCAAATTATAAGGAGAAAATAAGTCGTTTGAAGTAAATAACGTTGAATTGGCTTTCTGATTGGTGAAAGGCAGATAATTAGTTTGAGAAATCCTCGTATCTGTCCCAGTTGAAAGTGTATACCAATCGTAAATGGCTTAACAATCATTTATTACAACCAGTATATTATTTTAAAATTGTTTATTAAACCTAAATTAATTTGAATATTAATTGAACATTTTACATATCTGTAATAACAATAGATGAACAAATTAATTGTAATAAACGTACCTGTTTTTATAGATACTGCTCATAGATTAAAAAAACAAAGAAATTTTAATGCTATTTGTAGAAAAGCAAGTTGGTTAAAGACCTAATAAAACTATTCTTGACATTTGACACGGTTATTCTTCAACGACATAGCGGAACACAATGTATGTCTCAATCAGCCACAAAGTACCAACACTACGAACACAGCAGTTAGTTTTTATCACATTTTAATTTAGCACCAAGTATTAATTGATAACGTAAACCGGATTCGATTTTTTCCATAAATCCAAATAAAAATTGACTAAAACGAGGGGACAAATTCAATGGGCTTTCCACGGATTAACCACGGAATCCTGAACAAACAGATGAAGGCTGCTGGAGAATTGTGACAATGCTATTAAAAAGATTACTTTAGGAAACGCCGCGTCATTGAGGCGTCTTTTGTTAGCTGCCAGCCCTGTAATAAATAGTAAAACCCGGACGAGAATCATCCGGATTCCGTTACGGATTTGTAATGGAAGTCACAATTTGTTTTTTTTTTTTAACTAAAATAATGATTTTAGTGAAACATATCAAGTGAATATGTCATGTATTGATTTTGTAAAAAGAAAAACCAACACAGAAAGCTTTTAATCAGTGTTTGGAGTACACACAGTAGGTAATATTAAACCGAACATGCATTGAGTAAGTGAAACGTAAAGTTATAGTTTTATAAAAAAGAGATTTACGTAATGACAGGTACTGGTAGGTGAGTTTTAACCACTCGCTCTTGAACTCAGCGCACCAATAATTAGCCGGCGAGATAAAATTGTCCCCTCAGACCGTTAAAAACACAGCTTACTTGTTTTATCCCTCGAGTGGGCGCGCTCGTATGACTTTTCTCACTCGATAGAAGAGAATAACTCCTCAAATTACCACAAAGAACATCTTGTAATTTTTACTCTGACAGAGAGATTTCCTTCGTCGTTTTTTTAAATCTGTTTTTTCCTAAGCTATGCAAAATGTTTTGAAATTTAACTCGAAAATTAATAAGTTAAAATATTTTCGCGAAATTAACAGCTTCATTGTTTGTGACTTATTTAGGTTAATTTAGGTAAATTTTACTATCTGTGACTACTTGTTATGAAGTACTTTGAAAGCAGGAAGCGTTAGTTTATACGTGTGTCCACTTTAGAGTCCGAGTGAGGCATGCAAAGGGAAAAGCGGGAGTAGTGGTCAGGTATGTAAATAGAATTGGGTAGGAGTGGCTATCTTGCCATTTCAAGGAGCCAGGAATTCCGTCGAGCAGCCAGACATTTAAACCAACTGGACAGTCAAGTGTTGTAACTTGCTAGCGGTGTGTAACTAAGGATACTGCGTTAGTCATTGTTTAAAAATTATATGTAAAGCTGGATGGCAAACCACACTCTTCAAATAAGTTGGAGGCGTGACAATAAGACATAATCATAAAATGTTACAGTTACAAATGCTCTTACGCCTTTTTACGTCTTTTCTGATTTGTAACTGTCATATTTCTCATCCAACGCTACAGTTTCTTTGACCTGATTGCGTTTATAGCATAAATTACGACACAATAGATCGTAGGCGACAGGGAAGCGACCAAACTTTTGCAATCTAATACCCACTTACCGCTTTATACCACTCAAAAAACCTACACAAAAAGTCGTATCTGCAACAATAAACCTTGACACGCAATATTGATCTTTATTGTTTAACATAACCTGAGCACTTACGATAAGAATCCCCTGGTATAGGTCGTAAATATTTTTTATCATTTTTCTTGTACTTCTCCCAAAATGGCCAGTGGAATCGTAATTCATTTATATAGCCAATAAATGTCAAAGTTTTCCTTAAAACTATCTGCAGCGATATCTTTTTTTTATTACGGTTTTCGGTCTTGTAAAGCGTCGGATATAAATCTGTTCTCGATAAGAGATTCCATTTAATTCAATTATTAACCGAGAGTTCTCGCTTCTCAGCTTTAGCGTTGAAATATTAATTAATTCCTTATTAAAGTATTTCTAATAAAGTTTTATATTTTACGTTGAATTTTGAATACAATACTTTTGACATAGTCATCTCGGGTATTTTATAATAAGCATTAAGAGACTTGGATTTTGTTTTCTTTTGTATGTTTTGATTCTCTTAGTTGATATATAATAAAGCTTATTTAAATAGCCTGAAATGTAAAAACTAATTTGAACTTTTTAAATAGTTGTATTTAGGTTTTTTTTTCGTTAGCTTGTAACAACATAATTCCAAATCCATTTTTCTGAAACCTACTGATGAATTCGAACTGTACAAAATACTTATGTCTTTAAACAACAGTAAAGCTTATGGGTATGACGAGATTATTACTATGGTTTTAAAAGAATGCGCTAAGTTTATTTGCCGTCTTTTGTCACACATAATTAACTTGTCATTCTCTGACGGAATCTTTCCCTCACAACTAAAGCTTTCCATAGTAAAACCTCTTTTTAAAAAAGGGGACAAATCAGACCCAAATAATTACCGACCAATAACTATTATACCAATCTTGTCAAAAGTTTTTGAGAAAACAATGCTACACAGAGTCAATGAATTTTTAGACAAACACGATATTCTAACATCAAAGCAATTTGGATTTCGTAAGGGCAAATCAACGACACTAGCTTGTTTCAACCTAGTAAGAACAATTACGGAAAGTGTAAACCATAAGACTCCGATCATCACGTTTTTTTTAGACATGAGCAAAGCTTTTGACTTCATCGACCATGGTATACTTTTGAAAAAGATGGAGTCGTATGGTATTAGAGGCAGAGCTTATGACTGGGTGGAAAGTTATTTGAGGGAAAGAAAACAATGCATCCAAATTAATAGGATTATCCGGAATAATAATAATGGTTTTAGTAGAGAAACATATAGGTCAGATTTTCTTTTAAATAACACCGGCGTCCCTCAAGGCAGTATTCTTGGACCGCTTCTATTTCTTATAGCAATCAATGATTTGCCAAATTGTATTAAACAAGACTGCATTATTTTTGCAGACGACACTACTCTTATAGTAAAAGGTGATAACAAACACAAATTTGAATTAAATGTCAACGAAACGCTGTCAGACGCTATACATTGGTTAAAGAGCAATAACTTGAAAATTAATATAGCGAAGACAAAGGCGATTTTATTTGGTCACTATAATTATAACTCATTACCTTTAAAAATTACCCATGATAACGTTAATGTAGAATTAGTTGACACAAATACATTCCTGGGCTTCAAAATTGACAAGAATTTTAATTGGAAATACCACGTAGATGACATTTGTAAAAAACTATCCAGGTTCGTTTTCGCTCTGAAAAGACTCCGACAAACGGTATCAGTGGAAGCGGCTCTCACTGCATATCACGGCTACGTTTCCTCAGTTCTAAGATATGGATTATTGTTATGGGGAAATTCCGTAGATATAGAGAGAGTTTTTATCCTTCAAAAACGGTGTCTTCGTGCTTTAGACAATGCATGGTTTCTTGTAAGCTGCAAACCGTTGTTCAAAAAGTTTAAAATACTCCCACTTCCATGCATGTACATAAAGGATGCGTGTATCTTTGTCAAGAATAACCCTTGCTTCTTCACTCAGCGCAGTGAAACTAGTGCAAGACACACCAGAACACAATACAGGGACCTTTTATATCAGCCTCCTTGCCACACTTATATATATAAGAAAAACTGCTATAATATGTGTATAGTCCTTTATAATAAGTTGCCTTTAGATATTAAACTAGAAAATAAGACTTTATTTATAAATAAATTGAATAAATGGCTACAGGAAAATGGTTATTATAGTATACAAGAATATTTGACGCGCTAAACACCCAATTTTTTTAATAAATTGACTATTTGACATTGTAGATACATTTGACTTGATCTGAGAATTAATTGACAAATTTGTAATTATAATTAGTCTTCCAGATGTCTAGAATAAATTTGCACACCTGCACGCAGGTTGAATACGCATGAACTGTACTACATTTAACATCTGTGACTCTGTGTAACCGTGTTTAGCAAATAAATAATTTTGATTTGAAAAATAGCTTTATTCTATGTCTCTTTACTTTACCCATAAATCTGCATTACCAATATCTTCAAAAAAAGTTAAAACCGTACTAAACGCCGATTGCTAAGAAAATCTTCTTAAGTTATTCGTTTAAAGTCAAATTAGGCGGTAAGAGTTTCAATATTTCCGATTTCACGGAAAATCAACTCTAGCGGGGTTCTTAAAGGTCTCTTCTGATACTTAATTTATGATGCCATAAATTTGTTTGTTAAACCGACCGCGGATTAAACGGTTGGTTCTTTTTGAGGAAATAGGTATTTAAATTGAAATTTAAAAAGTTTTGCCCCGATTTCCATTCTTCATTGACCTTATAGGGTAAAGTCACCAGTGGTCAGCCAGAGACCAGTAGTCGACCTTATATGAGTGCGAATAGTGGGAAATATATCGTTCGTACTCTTCCCACTCATACAAAGAAAAAGCAGAGGCCGACTACTGGTCTCTGGCTGACCACTGGTGACTTTACCCTATCAAGATTTTGGCCGTTAACTTATTTGAGGTTTTACTGGTTTCACTTTATTTTTTTTACATAAAGCAATTTATGTGCTTTTAACTATTTAATTCAAAATAAGTGCACTTTGAAATTAAAAAACGGTAACTCGTGTTATCTGTATGAACATAGTGTTAATGAAACATGAAGACAAATAAAACTTTTACGGAACAAATTAATGTAATTCATTTCGATACTGTGGTTTAGAAAGTAAAAACAGTTAGTAAAATGGTTTAAACTGTCCACACAACGTTAATGGAGTAAACATACAAAACAAAATACACTCAGGGACAAAAAAAAACGGGTCAGAGTGCGTTTTTCATACTAAAGAGGCTATTTCGAAGCCTTGGTTCCTCGCCAGGGGATGCTTTTAGTGAAATCTGATGATGGATACACCGAGCATCGATACAGGACTTCCAGAGTGCCTAGGATATCCAATTGATTGAATCTGAGGTTAACGCCGGAATGTGCATGTTCAGAAAATCATGTAAAATGGCAATAAAATGTAAAGAAATCCAAATGCTGACCCAAACTCTCTCGCTGTGGTGTTAACTGATTGTGCGATGAGTTAGGTATCTTAAGAACATTATGACCTCCTTAATTGAACCTCGGAGTATCCACCATGAAATCTCACTCAAAACAACCCCTGGTAAGGAACCAAGGTTTCGAAATAGCCTCGTTTGTATGAAAAGCGCACTCTGACTTTTTTTTTGTCCCTGAGTGTATTAAACAAAGCAACGAAAATAAACATTAAAACATGGCTGTCTTGTCTTATAAACGAACTTGTTGAAAGAACTAACATCAAAGCTAATAATAAGTGGATATCAGTGCAGGCATATCATTAAGTTTTCAAGGTTACAGTACGATAACGTACTAGTATTTTTGGCGAATCATATTTTCGTATTTGGCTGTGATATCGCGTTTCTTTCAAATGGCTTAATCGATTAAATTTTATCGATTCAACCATCATTACGTTTGTGCGAGTAAAAAATTTGACAAACGTTCATTTGTTATTTTATTACCGATAAGACATTAAGTAAATTTATAGAAATACTAGCTTCTGCCCTCGACTTTGTCCGCGTAGATTTCGACTATCGTAATTCCATCAGGAACTTTTATATTTTCCGGTATGAAGAGTAGCCTATGTGTTAATCCAGGGTATGAGCTATCTCCCTTTCAACTTCTTCAATTTCTGTCATCCAGCTCGTGCAGCGTGAAGGAGTAACAAACTAACGCACACACAAATATTCGCATATGTAATTAGTAAGTTTCGTCATCACTGAGATACTTTTGTTTTTGTTTTAGCTTTTTTTGGCTGACTACGAATACTGTAAAGTTGTATTATATCATAGTACTTACCTTTCGAAACGAAACTAAGTTCCATGATTATCTATTACGGTGATATCTCAATTGAATGAATGATTTATAATTTATATTGGACTAATGTCGTTATGATACCCGGGCTTTACCCCTGAAATTGGTTGGACGTAAAAAAATTGTACAATAATAAAAAAAAACATTCCCATTATTTATATCCAGATTTTTTTTACCAGATATTTATAAGAAGACAAATTAACACTGCTACGGCTTACTCATATCTGGAATAAGTAGAACGTTATAAAAGTTATTTCAATGGTACACTGTATGGCTTAACTTTGTTTATTAAACGCATTTATTCAATTTAATACACAAGAAGTGTAAATCTTTATTTTTTCAATAAAGTAAGTGATAAAACGACCGTGTAAAATAAAGTAAATGGACATACAATGCTGTTCCAATAACGTATTGACAGCAGCAGTATCTGCGAAGGTTCAATGCACATTCAAAAGTTTATATTCCCTTTATATTTATCGTAGCAAGTGGAAAGAAGTGGTCTCTGCCTACCCCTCTGGGAAACAGGCGTGATTTAATGTATGTATGTATGTATATTAAAATTATTTTGTAAAAACCGGTCACGGCGGCCGGGTAATTTTAAATCTACCAGAATAAAGAATTCAAGTATAGGGTTAAGTCACCATTGTGCATTGGTCAGCCAGAGACCTGTAGTCGGCCTCTGCCTATACTTTGTATGAGCGGGAAGAGTACGAAAGATATATTGTTGACACTTCGCACTCATATAAGGTCGGCTACCTGGTCTCTGGCTGGTTACTGGTGACTGTACCCTATAATGCTGCCCTCCTTAGGAGAAAAGGCGTATCTACTATATGAATTGTATTGAAAATCTAACCTTTTTATAACCCATGAGAGTTTAATACGAGTATGCTTCTATGAAAATTGCACATACGCCTTTTCTCTGTAGGAGAACAGAATGTGTTACGTTATTTTTTATTTTTTTTTATGGCATGGGATGGCAAACGAGCCCACAGGCCACCTGATGGTAAGTGGAAACTGTGACCCATAGACATTCGCATTCACAAGACTGCAAATGCGTTGCCAACCCTGAGGACTAAGATGGAATGCCTCTATGCTAGTCATTTCACCGGCTGTCTTATCCCCAAACCGGAACACAACAATGCGAACACTGCTGCTTGGCGGTAGTTTAATGGGGGTAAGTAATACGAGATATAAGAACTGATAATATAACACTCATAATATATACGCTCAATTTGTATAAACACGTTTAGTATAACGTTCACTGGATATAATGAACGGAAGATATAATTTCAAAATATCTATTTCCATACAGTATAACGTTATTAATATATAATATCAATTTAATAACTATTATAAAACGTATAACGTTCATAACACCTAAGATTTAAAAGATATATTAATCAAATTATCTAACATCAAAAAACATAATACACGTATATTATAAATACATGCATATGTTATTTGAAATTAAATTCTATTTTCAGTATTAAGTGGCCTTCTTTATTAACAATCAACCTTACCTTACTAACTTTACTGGCAGCAGTCTGAATTTTCTGGGCAAAAAAAAAATAACCTCGAAGGCCTAGGCGGGAGCTTTGCTCCCGCCTAGGCCTTCTAACCTAACCTAACCGAGTTGGTTCTGCCCAGAGAAGTCTTGCTCGCTCGCTTCGCTCGCTCACATTTATATCATACGATATTATATCTTGTAACACTTATACTAAAAGATAATATGTATTATGATCGCTATATGTCATGTATGTTATACGAACTGAAATTAGTCATTGTGAGTGTTATATTAAAAAATATTATATAAAATGAATATTATATGACTTGACCGTTATTCCTTATAAAAATATTGATTTTGTTATTATAGCTAACGTTCATTATATCTCGTAAACGTTAGTAACATGAAAATAGTTATTATGTAGTTATATCTCGTGGGACGCACCCGTTTAATGGATAAGATGGTGGTACCAACCCGGACGGACCCTGCACAAGGTCCTCCGACAAGTAAGTAAACTTATGTTTTTACTCAATTTTTTTATCGCAAATCTGGCCAATTCAATTTATGGAATCATTCTCTGCGATAGTCTGTTATCTTAAATGTATTATTTTATCAATTGATACATTCTCTGTTCGGTACAGTTAACCCCAATATTTGGCCACACTGATTCGCGTGGGCACAGCGTGTAATAAATAAAAATGTCTTTTTGCTCTAATGACTGTATATTTATGCCCCAATAAAATGCGTTTTTATACCCAGAATGGAAATTAAAAATGTCGTAGGTGTTGATTATGTAACGAGTTTGTTTGAAGAAAGGTTTTAATTACCAGTTTTATAAACTGTGTTTTAGCAACACCTACGCGGTTGACTAATAATTTAATGATTTTGCTTCTCTAAAGAGGATGCATTTAACTTTCAAAATCAAAAATAGACGGTCCCTACCGTAACGCAAAATTATAATGAAGTATCTTATTTGGGTATATCGTGTCAAGAAAGGTTTTTGTTTTCAGTTTTTCAATTTCAGACGAAGTACGGACGCAGTAAATAAAAAAAAATACTAACCAAATTATTTGATTCGACCATGAGATAACGTTTGAGTGTTTTTTTATCTTATTGTATAAGTATTATATTTATGCATATGGTTTTGCAAGAAGCAAGATCAGACCTACATATTTTTGCCATTTTATACTTGATTCAAGAGCCTTTGAGCTCGGCTTATCCTTTTTCTTTTTATTAAACTTAATATTAAAATATGACACTTGCTCCCACAATATACGAAAAACGAAAAGAGGTTTGTTTTTCGTAATTTTTTTATCTAAGTATATCATAAAAGTATACGCTCGTTCAATGTCACGTGTAATCAGATTGTATTCTTTTTAAAAGTATAAAAATACCCAACTTGTTAGAGGCTATTCTTTCTCTAAAATGATATAAGTAAAAAGTTATTGATGAAATAATGAAACACTGGAAATGTTAAACAATATTTTTCCAAGTAGATAATTTATGAAAATTTGATATTCAAATTAATTACCCTTACATTTAAAACTACAATTGATTGACCACTGCGTATTAAATAACAAAAAATGACAAGAAATTACAGTTCGATTGCTGTCAAAATATCCTTTAGGTTTCTATTTTTCTCTTACCCGTTCTTATGCGCTCTTATATGAGTGTAACAGATTTTATCCGAAAACCATGTATAACATACATACATACATAAACTCACTCCTTCATTCCCAGAGTGGGGTAGGCAGAGCTAAAGAATTACGAACAAGTCTTAAAACTTCTTGATGATTCTGAAACCTATTTTTGCACAAGTAGGCTAAGATGTTACCCAGTGTATTAGCGACAGGTGGCAAGCCCATCGCCTAACAGTACTACAAGCCTTTATTCCCTTAGTCGCCCCTTACGACATCCACGGGAAGACATGGAGAGGCACTATTCTAACCCGGCAACCACACGGCAAACGGTTTATTAACGCCATGTTTAACGGTTTATTTATTTATCCATTGTTTTGCAATTTTAGTGGTGACAAAAGTAAGTCCGAGTGATCCAAATAACAATATAACAATAAAAAAGAAAACAGTTTTTAACCCGACAAAAAGCGATCGTATCAATTTTGCCTACAACATACCTCTCTTTCATAACGCAGTATATAATTTCAAACAAGTAAAACATAATTACTACACGATATTAAATCACCGGTACAAATCTAACAACGCCAATCAAATAATTTCATTAAGCTCGCACTACTTTCTACAGCTTCTGATAATAGACATTGCTATAATTCTTCTTGCAGCTAGTATAAACAATACGACATTGAAAATAAAGTTGATTTCTGTCAAGCACGCGTATATTATTAAAATTGGAATACCATCACATGCGTGGTTATTCTTTCGATCAAGAGCACCACTATTACATAGAAATAGAGTTGCATTTCGCAAAGATTGTGTATATTAGTGTTGGGTAAAAGTCACATTCCATGCCTATTTGCGGTAACCGCACTTACGACTTTTAACGGATGCTTCTGTTAGTGATTTGCAGTTACGGCTTTTTTTGGTTTTATCTGTTCCGGACTATATTGAATTATGTCCTGCGTAAGTTACCATGTATTATGATTTAGAAAGTAGCTACATAATGTAGTTGCAAAAACTTGTCTATCACTTTTATGCCACACAAACCGGGAAAGTAGCATTTTCTAAAGAAACAATAATATAATTCGTTTCTATTACTCAAGTTTTAAATGAACTTCTTGTTCAATGTTCGGTTTTTTCGACCTGAAACCAAATAAGCAACTTTCATCAAAAAAATTCAAATTCAGATAATTATTTAGGACAGCAAATACAACAATTGTCAGGCACTGGGTTCCTTTACATCTACTGATATACAACTGTAAAATCGTCTATAAAAGAGACCTTTGAAAAGAGGATTTTATTTCTCCCTAAAGTACGAGTAACTAAGCACATTCGCACTGCTAGATCAAAACAGTAGTAACTCAAAATACAACTGTATTTTAAAATCAACTTTATTACAACTTCTATGAACTTGAAACAAAACTAGCAAGGATTTTGAGTAGATACGGTATTGATCTAGTAGTGGGACATATTGGCAACAGTTGTCAGTATCCCTATTCAGCCCCCGATAAAAAAAGAAACAGAAAAAAAGCACATCTACTATATGAATTGTATTGCACTTCCAACCGTATTGTAAACCTGTGAAAGTTTATGCTTCTAAGAATTAATTTCACTTGTGTTTTTTCTCAGTAGGATGGCAGTATACGTTTAACGTGTGTGTCTGTATGTCTGTGTATCGATATGTATGTTTGTCTTTCTGTGGTATCGTAGCTCCGAAACAGATAGATCGATTTGTTTTTTATTTTTGTTGAAATATTGTTCGCTTTTTGTTCGTTCGTTTTTCTGGTTTGTTTTTTTTTTAAATATTCTTTCGTAAATGTAAAAACATAAAAGGAGAAACCGACTGACATTATCAACGTACAGTCCAAACCGCTGGGTCTAGACATTCCAAATTAGGCAAGTAGGTTCCTCATGAAGTCTAGGGGTGCACTAAGAAGGCATTTTTAAAAATTCATCTCCTAATGAGTTAAAATAGGGGGAGAAGTAAGCAACTCATTCAAGGCGTACAAAGACGCGAGCGTCCTCGAGTACAGCCCAGTCTATCACTTTTCGCAATCTCTCAAGGGTTAGCTGGAAGAGATCCCTTGAAGGAATAAATTCATCCACATATTTTTTTTATCTTCAAAATATTGCTTATGTTTTTATTTTGTACAATAAAGTGTTATACGAGTATATACCTACATATATCATTTTAATACTCGGAAATTCTTCAAACTAAGCCAGTAAGTCTTTAAATAAAACTGATACACATTACACATATTTTGATATCCAACAACTTGTTCAACCATCAAAATGAAAGAAATCCATTTCTCTTTGCCATATTTGTCTCAAGTGGCGGCCGAGGCCCTGGGGAGAGTGAATGAAATGGCAAATGTTCTGAAAAATTAATGGCACGTGACGTACCCTAGATGCATGAGGGATGAAAGAGATACATAGATCCTGTCCTGGGAGTACTTTGGGGCGTTAATACGGAAGCGTTCATATTTCAAATAGTTTATGAAGGGCAAAGGTTTATGGTGTGTTTGGACTTGGATTTGATAGTGTTTTATTTATTTACTTAGGTTTAATAAAGGCTTGTATTAGGTATGGGTACCAAGACAACGCTATAAATACTTATATAGAGAAATATATACTTAAATACATAGTAAACATCCATGACTCAGAAACCAATATTCGCGCTCATCACAAACATGTCTGCCCTTACCGGGATTTGAACCCAGGTCCGCTAGCTTCGTAGGCAGGGTCACTACCAACTAGGCCAGCGCGTCGTCGTCGTCAAGTTTGTACAATAACATAATCATGGATCAGAAATTCGGTACGATTTAACCTCAAGTTGACAAAATCCCGGAAAAACTAAAGTATACTTTGGCGTTGGCTTCTTGAAAATATTATTTTATTCATATAAGTTTCGGGATTCCGGGATTCTACAAAGCGTTAATATTAATTATTTTATATGTTGAATAAAACGTTACGTTAAACTTTGTCAGGTTTTGTTAGGTTAAGTAGATGAGTTACTGGTAAATTAAATATCATTTGATAAATCTATACGTGGAAAATAACTTCAAATTGTTAATGTAAATACATAGTCCGTGAGCATTTCAAATACCTTCGCTTTGTACTTCCGTCTCACTCGCTCTCAATAACAGCTTACGAGAGCGAGTGAGAGATGAAGTACATTAGTACCTACAAACATAACTTTTTTTTTGATTTTATTTTACCATTTTTTTTCCGTAACTAATATGTACATTCATTACCAAATTACAGCTTACTAGTACAAAGAGTCTCTGAGCTAGGCTGCGGACGGACGGACGGACGGACATGGCGATACTTTGAGGGTTCCTAGTTTGACTATGAAACCCTAAAAAACGCCTTGGCCAAGCTGTTGAAATGCTTTTTAGTATGAGAACGCACTGCAACGCGCCGCCTCCGCTTTTAGTGCATTTGGTGCTTTAGGCGCTTTCACTAGGCGACTAAAAAACAAAGTAACATATGCTCTAAGCGTTAAGCAAGCCGCCGTCATTGTGGATCTAAACTAACAAACCAGATTTAACTGTATTTTAAAATCCAGTTAAATCTGGATTAATCCATCTTTTTAGAGGCTACACCACAGATAAACACGTTTAACTTAAAATTTCCCGCTCTTGGCGTAGGGGGTTAAAAAAAATTGTGCAGGTAATGATAAATATTATACCTTATTTATACCCATCTTGCCTTGTTAGCATTACTTATCCAGTGGTACGTCACTCGCACGTATAGAATCGGCGGCGAAATCTGCCAGCTCCGAATAAATTCTCCTCACGCTGGCGCCGACCCCTGCACTGGGGCATAAGCGGGGCCAGGGGAACAGACTAGGCTGTTAGAGAAAAACGCACGGTTGTAATTAACAATTAATAATATATGAACATAAAGTTTGTACAAAGGCAATCTTATCTCTTATCTAGTTATGACCTCTTCCAGTTAACCTTGGAATTACTCTTAGTTGTATAGAATTTAGGGTTAAATACTGTTGGATACGGGCTTGTTCATTGCCACGCTGGTCCTACATTACTCAACGTAAAATAAAGGTTTTGTTAACTTAACAACAATCACTCGTCATAAGGTTGACGGAATCATTATTAAGTAAACCTTTATAATTGTTTAAGTTTAGGTAATTAGCAAAATACTATTTACCGCCCTTGCTTTTTCAAAAACACGTTTTAAAAAAAAAAAAAACACGTGTTTGTTATTTCAATGTGAAAAAAAGACTTAACATACCTACATACATAATTTCGATTGTAATGAACAGACTTCGATTCATACTCGTACCTAATTGTTACAATGCTTTTGCAAATTATTTGACATGTAAAACATAGTTAACCTTTTTTTAAAAGAAGGTGCCGCACATATTAATTAAAATTAATTGATTTGATTACAATAATTATCCATATTCAAAATCACAGTTTACTTGTACAGACTAATAGTTTTTTTTTTAACTAATCGCGCGTTCGTTTTCTTACCGCTTAGTCTCTTCCTCTCTGCCCTCTCAGTAGCGTGGGCGGACGAGATGTTTTCACTCGCCTCTCTAACGGCTGTTTCGCAACATTCGAATTTTAAAAAAAGGTCACTCCATACAGCCAGTATCGGTTTTACGAGTAAACGTGTTCAGCGCCAAGGGCTCAGTTTCGTGTCTATTTTGTACAAAAATTAAAGAGCCTGGATTGTGCTAAATATGAACTCTATGGAGTTACGTAAAAGCATTGATTTTACACGTTTATAACTAAGGTGTTAAGTTCTGTACAATTTAAAGTAAATTTTCCATGGAAATTAGGCTTGAGGCTGTTATAAAGTCCTAAATCCTGTCAAAATCCTGGCAAGATATGTAAATGCTAAAGCGGTGTCTGTTTAATTTCCTGGCAGGTTGAAGCTAGAATTTCTGGGACCTTGTGTAGGTTTGACTGAATTGTTACCATATCCTAGCCTAAATATTTACTGCTAGTAACATTGTGATATCGATACATCGTGGCATGTTGCACGCTAGCCCTGCCCACAAGTGACAGTGGTAGCGCTATTGTGTTCCGGTGAAGAGGGTAAGAGAGTCAGTTAAATTAGTAGGACACAGCACCCGTCAAATCCAACAGTGACACTGTGTTAAAATGGAATTCATAGAAAAGTTAATACTTTTAAACCGAATTAATATCACTATTCAAACGTTTTTTTTGTTTAGTGTCACTGTTTGATTAAATGTGAGATAGGGTTGGCAACGCATTCCGATTTAAAATGGAATTTAAACAAAAGTTAATGCTTTTAACCACAATAAAGTCACTATTCAAATGTTTAGTGTCACTGTTTGATTTACCGTGCGACAGGGTTGGCAACGCATTTGCATTTAAAATTGAATTCATACAAAAATTAATGTTTTAATGTTTTATTTGGGCACAAACGGTACAATATAACTTAAAGGTAAAAAAGAAGATGAATTTAACATAAACCAGCGAAGTTGCCACAAGTTACAGAGACATATTAAAATTTAAGGAAGCATAGCGTATGCCTTTAACATCAATAATCTCACCATTCAAATGTTTTTTGTTTTAGTGTCACCGTTTGATTTAATGTGCGACAGGGTTGATACTTAACGTTAATACTTTTAAACCGCAATAATGTCACTATTCAAATGTTTTCTTTGTTTAGTGTCACTGTTTGGTTTAATGTGTGACAAGGTTAGCAACACATTTGCAGTCTTGCTCTTGAGTAACACGGGCCTTCATAGTCTTCAGAGTCACTTTTGTTACATACATACATACATTAAATCACGCCTGTTTCCCAGAGGGGTAGGTAGAGACCACTTCTTTCCACTTGCTACGATCTTGACAAATTTCTTTCGCTTCTCCAACATTCATTTACATTCATGCTTATGTTTATTTATTTATTTTAAATTTTATTGCACAAGATACAAGGTGCCTACAAATGGCGGACTTAATGACTCATGCATTCTCTCCCAGTCAACCAATGGTCCAAACCGAATTTAACGATGATGCTGAAAAGTATATTATTAAGTAAAAGTAAGTTTTGGTGTCAAATTTAACATTAAAAAAAGCATTTAATCACAACGTCCTCAGAGATTTTTGAATGTTCCGTTTTACAATGTTACCCATAATGCATGTCCATTATGCACTTTTAAGGGACGATGTGTGATCTGTGGGGTTATTATGACATAGCTATGCAGTTCACTTTACGGTGAGTGTGAAGGACAGAGCTATGGCAGTAATATAGCTCTCTCCTTTTCTCTCAGCGTAAACTTAAGAGCATAGTTATGTCATAATAACCACTGATCATCTTCAGAGTTCCTCAGAATGTAATTAAATACCATAATACTTCCCATAATGCCAACAAGCAAAAAACACTACGTGATGTGATAAACCCTTATAAACCTATCAAAACCAGTGGCTCCAAACTGAGCCACTTTTCAATACACCTTCACAACTCTGGGCGTTCGGCACGTATTTTTTTATAGTATTCATATCTTAAAATTACGTAGGGAATCTTTATAGTTATAGCATATTCATCTTTATTGTTTTACGAATAAGGCTGTATTTACAATGGCAAAGTTGAGATAGATTTTTCTAATCAGTACTAAAGGTGAGAATTTATGTACAAGGTGTTGTGTTACTGGGAACAATAGTGTTTATATTTTCCTTATTACTGTGCGCTAATAAAGTTGTTAGCGCCATAGTAAGTCAGTCGATAGGACAAAGGTTATCAATGTTCACATAGGAAGTGTTCTATATTCTGCGATAAAAGCCCATAGCGCCAAGCCTGTGGAAAACAAGCAAAACGTGTTGGAAAAAAACTTGGAAATAAAATACGGCAAACTAACTTTTTTTGTGCCGGTGCCGTCCTATTTTCACTGAAGCCTGGATATTTTTATTCATGCAAGCAGGTTCTATGTTTTATTACTACGAAAAAGATTGTATGCTTTTCAGCAAATTACACTAATTAACTAAAGTGATCCTAATTGTCAACAATGTACAAACAAACAATTATCTCAAAGTCAAATTTATCATAGTATCAGGTTTCAAAAACGGGCTACGATCATATTTTATTCGCTGCCTATATTCCGTTACTACAAAAAGTTTGTGGAGACCACAACCAATCTCAATTTAAGTAAGCACTCAAAAGGATTCACCGGCAACTTGAGCTTAATTGAGAAGTGTGCAACTACTGAAACTCACTGAAATAGTGGACGTAATAAAATGTATGAAGTGAGAATGAAACGTGTTAAAAAGGTTAACTAAGGGAAATTTTAGGGCAGCAGGCTTTGAAATGATGCATATCAAAATAAGGTTTCTCTTTGGAACTAGGTACAACTCCGAAATTAAATCAGCAAACTGCAGTAATTGCGGTTGATTTGATAAGGGTTGGGCTGCATATTTGAGTTTTTTTTTGTTATGGGTTATAACTAATACCAAATAATAACCGAATAATAATTTTCGACACGATGTTGAAAATAATTTGTCATCATTTATTATAATAATATCTCTTTAATAACATAGATACTACAATTAAAAGTTAAAACTAAACTTATGTAAATTAAATTTAAACTAAGCTACTCAAAGTAAAATAAAACTAAGCTACTCAAATATTAAAGATTTAAATAATTATTATTATTATATAAATTATTTTTTTACAATTGATATTCAACGAAATCCAAACCAAACGCGTTACCTCAGTTAGTATTTTATTTAAACCGTTAAAGTGACTCCGACTCGAGTTCTCATAGTACAACAGGTATCAAACTCGAAACGAGTTTTTGTGAACACCCTGGATGACCAACAGGTGCTACCGTTGTTTATTTTCGAGGCCGAGTGTACCCGGTTTTTTAAAGGTTACGCTGTCCTATATATCATAATGCAACATTAAAAAAACATTGATAAAGTATCATTTTATCATAGCTTTGTACGTGGGAGTTTGAATTCAAGCTACAGGATGATTATAAACATGAGTATTACATGGTACTTGTGGGAGGACCTTGTGCAGGGTCCGTCCGGGTTGGTACCACCATCTTATCCATTAACCTACCGCCAACCAGCAGTGTTCGCATTGTTGTGTTTCGGTTTGGGGTTAAGACAGCCGGTGAAATGACTAGCATAGAGGCATTCCATCTTAGTCCTCAGGGTTGGCAACGCATTTGCAGTCTTGTGAATGCGAATGTCTATGGGTCACAGTTTCCACTTACCATCAGGTGGCCTGTGTGCTCGTTTGTCTTCCCATGCCATTAAAAAAAATAAAATAAAAATGGTAAATATTCTTTTTAGCCGATGGTAAAACAGAAGAAGGGTTTTGATCGTTGTATTATAGCTTTGCTAATCGTTTTAATTTATCTCATCTTTTAGTTTATAATAAATAATAATATTGTCAAAAGAGACTATTATCTTTAAGTCCAATAAAATAAGCAAAACAATGTATCTATAAATCGTGTATTATCACTTAAGTATGTAAATACAAAACGGTTTACAAGTCGTATGTTAAATTTAATAAGAGATTTTTTTTCGTTACTAGTATGCATTGCATTTTAGAAACCATTCAAAATGTTACTGTAACACAATGATATCTGTGTTACTGTGGGAACCAGGGCCTCTTTTCAACATGGTAAAACAATATCGTTTGTGACCTATTATTGTATTATCAACGTTTTGATAGCTCTTATTTACTTGACAGTAAGGCCGAGTTAAAAACAATACCATAACAGGTCAAATACGATTTGGATTTTACCACCTAGAGTAGAGACGCATTTGGTATACGATGCACATGATTGTATATTTTGTGAACTGTGCAATTGATTTCGTGTTATTCTTTAGGGGTTGTATTCTACTCGATAAAGCTATATTGCTGATGTGTTATCGCATTGTCAACGTTATGATAGCTCTTATGTACTTGACAGTAACGCCGAATAAAAAAAAGTACAACAGCATATCAAAAGCGACATGGTTTTTTTGAGTAAAACAGTGCCTCATTTGTTGAATATATTCTTTCATCCTTTTTCATTGGTATGTACACATACCGATGTTTATATTTGTCGATTTGTTCATTGTTCCATCGTAACTCCTATATTACCCATCACATTTTGACAAATGATATGTCGTTAGTTTCGTTTCGGTCTATCAGTTGTATTGTAATATTATGTGAAGTCATCTGAAATCCTAATATACACTATTAGGATCAACTCGCATTATTCTATGAACCATTTGAACAAAACAGAAATGGGTGGAGCATGGTGCTTTACACTTTCAATTAATAATATTAAATACTTAGAAAAATGTATGTAATAACTTACATGTTTTAAAAAATATATATACTCTGTGGCATAAAAAAATATTTGAGTGGTGATATGAAGAGCCACCTGAGCATTTCTCTAAATTTTTGCCACTTTGAGTTACATATCCAAATTTAATAAAAAATGGAAGGTAGGTCAGGTAGGTACACATCAAAATATGCAATAATTAAATAATATTCTAATGTGTCCCCAAATATTTGTATCGAAAGCTCTTTTGTGTTACTAAAAACCTATGAATATTGGTAACACAAAAGGAACTTTCCATTTCACTCGAAGTGGTTTTTTTTTTGAGAAATGCTTACCTAATTCGTTTGCGATCAAGTTGTATGTTACACGTCCATGGTGATTGTCTAAAGCTCGACATTGGTAAAATACACGTTGTTAAAAAAAAAGAACTTATTTATTTCTTTTTACATATTTGTAATAGTTTTCGTAATTACAAATGTAATGATAACATATAAATAAATGACTAAGTATTTACACTACGAAGCAAACTTTAAAGCAAACTTTAGCTTATTTCAAGTCAAGGTTTTTATTGTAGTTGTCAACTTGTCTCGCTGGAAATAGAAATCACAGAAATATTCAATTTACATAAGCTTTCTGCTACCTTATGGCAATGACATACATTTTTATGGTTTCTATTTTCGACTACTATAGTTGACTGTGAGTTGTCTGCGGGCCTATTCTGCTCTCATAAGCTAAAAGGCGATATCTCAAAGTGAACAGTCAAAACAAATACAACCCTCTCCTTTTAATAATAAGGTGGCTCTTGCTACGGGAGTTTTGGCAGCGATACCGCCATTTGTCTTAGCAGGGCAGTAGGGCAGTAGGTCGTGTTTATCGATATGTAAACAGATAAAACCTCTGTCTCTTTCTGATCGTATATAAGTGCAAGAGTGACGAATGCTTTATCCAAATGTATCCAACGCGATAAAAAATTACATTTTATACATGTCGTGTAATCTTACCCAAGCAAAGATCAACGTGGTCCTAAGATACAGGCTGAGTGAGTTTAAGATCCACTGCATTTGGGGACTTACTTTAATTTAATTAGTGCAAAAAATTGAACAGCTCATAACACAATATTTGATCTTGTCTTTATATAGTGACTAGATTTTTCCTGCGAATTCTTCCGCTGCTGATTTTCCGAAATAATAGGTCCTGGACTTCGTCCTTAAAGTTAAAGATAAAACACACAAACAAACTTTATAATTCCTTTAACGTCTACTGGTTGATAATGTTTATGGTATTAAAGTCTATCTTTTATTAATAAACTTCAGGAACCATATGTATTAGAGTGGGTATTCAAAGCATGTTTGTTATTCATTCTTAAGAGTATTATCATTTAATTCTCTCCCACGTGTAAAAAAAGGCGAAATTCCTTAATAACAGCTTGTAAGACTTTGTGACCTCAAAGATATTATATTACCTAGAATGGGATCATATGAATACTTAAAATACTTTTTGTTCAGAATGATTTACTGCGAGAAAAAAACAGCTGTTAGCGTACCTAGTTTATAAATGAATCTTAATCCCGAGTTTGCTCAAAGTTAGGGACAAAATAAATCAAATTGATTTCTAAAAATGTTTATAATTGTATTCAAGTCAACCTATACATAGCTATAATGTCTATCAGTATCTATTTTTTTTAGTTTATAATATATTTTGGGACTACTTTTTTTTTTACATATTCCGCATATATACTTTATAATTTGCCAAAGTTTAGTTTTGTGCAGCTCTAGATTAAAATAATCATAATTATATTTGTCAATAAGCTCTGCTCCACTATGGCAACAAAGGAGTGTCTAGTAGTTTATCTAGTCTTGTTGGTACAGTACTCAATCTATCTCTTATTAAAACTTATAGAAGATAAACCAATATTACTAACGGACGTATAAGTCATTTCTACATTAAGGACACATACAGCAAACTGTAGTAGTAACTACAAGTCGACTTGGTTTGTATTTAAAAAGGACATCATGTATAGAGTATACTAAAGTATCCCTTTTCAGTAAGGCCACAGCGTCTCTCACGAACCAAAAATCACTATAAGCTTATGAAATCCGTATTCTCGTACTGTTTTTTTTCTTTTGGAGGGCAAATATGCAGCACAGTATTAATCTCATTACTAATATTGCGTTTTAAATTTTTAAATCCTTAAAAGGAGAGATCTATTCCGTGGCCTGGAAATTTCATATTTAAAGGGTGGTTGATTTGGATATTTTTTATAATTACACGTAAAGGGTGTGTGTTGGACCGTTATCCTTTGCATATATTACTGTGAACGCAGAATGATTTTTTCAAGAGAATGTCGTCATGCGTCTAATGGAGCTCTTATACACCCAGATTGTTAATGTGACTGTTACGGCTTGCAACCTGTCACTAATACGCTGGTAATCTTAGCTTAATTGTGCAAAATGTGGTTACAGAATTATCAACAACTTTTTAGACTTGTAGGTCATTCTGTAGCTCTGCCTACCCCACGATGATTTGATAATGATTAATGGTCTGGAATAAATTTGAATATTTCTTATAATTGTATTCATTAAATAAATAAATTCATGATAAATTTATGTCCGCGGACCGGGAGACGAGTTGTGAGTAGGCCTCCAACAAGATGGATTGACGACCTTGTAAGGATCGCGGGAACGCGGTGGATGCGAAAAGCACAAGACCGGTCTGAGTGGAGAGCCTTGGGGGAGGCCTATGTCCAGCAGTGGACGTCTTTCGGCTGACATAATGAAATTTATGTAATAAACCAGCGCCAGTATGGAAGACCAGCGCTGGTTTTGACGCCAGCATTACGCTGACTTGGAACCGTTTCGTGACAATAAGTATTTTTGTCTGTGTCAGTATATTTGTTGAGTTATTTTGTCTGTTTGTCGGGAATGAAAGTTTATTCCTTTCTTTATTTTCTAAAATAACTCAAAAACAAGCAAATTTTGTATCCTCCCATATAAACCAAAAAAAACCTTAACAACATACCTAATGTTACCTTAACAACTCTAAAAACATCTTTTTCTAAATCTCAAAAGGACTTTTGAAACTTTTGCCTCCCGGATTGGGGACAGAATTTATCCAAGTTTAAAAACTTATTCTAATTTAAGTTTAGTTTCCTAACAAAATGGATCCGAGTCAACGAGAAATTGTGAAAACTGAATTTCATTACTTCTAATCTCAGTATCAAGAAAGATCTTAAACAAAGTTTTCAGATTTATGGAGGTTTTATTTCTTTACAGTTCTTTGATAAGATGGTATTGTAAGTAGGTACTTAGAATAAATGGTAGGCACTCAAATAAAAAAAAACAGTACGAAAATGCCAGTGTCTTTTTGTCTGTACTTAAGTAAATATTATGACAGTTTGTTCATTTGTCTGAAATTTAATTTAGTTATTTGAAAAAAGATCAGAGGCCCCGAGGGAATAGCGAGGGGAGTGGCGCGCAAAAGCTGGTTAAAGATTGTTTTTTTTTGTAACCATGATCCAGTTATATTTTTCATTGTGGAAATCAGAAATCCAAACATACAGGTTAAATTATTAATAAAAAAATGTACCTAGCTCTCGTTATTATTTTAGGAAACAGCGTAAAAAAAGTATTTAGCTTTTTCTCGTTGTACCTTTCCCATACAATTATTTTTTCAAGTAATATAAATTAAGTCAGAATTAATTAAGTACCGACCTACACATTTTCCGCCGAAAACCATAAGTGAACCCGCACGCTCAAAGGTATTATGCGGAGTTAAGTACCTATGACCTTGAGAAAAGTGCGTCCCAGTTCAAGACACGAAACGAACACCATTTAAGTTGCTATTGACGATATATTATAGACTCACCGACGAAATCAGCAACGAAGTTTTCTAAGAGTATAAGTAAGGTAATACTCCATTTTTAAATCGTTTTGTTATCCTGGATCTAATACCCTAATTTATCATTACAATATAATATTAAAAGAATAATTCCCCTTTTCAGAACACCCTGTCTCAAGTGTTATAAGAAGCTCTAGCACAACCCCTACGCTATTAGTCATTTGTCAGTCACATAGCCGAGATAATTTCTTACATGACTAGCACATTCGTGGTATGTTAACGAATATGTTTGCGCGTATTTTATTCCAAGGAAATTGTTTTGTTTTTTCTTCCGTTTTCTTTCGTTTCGTCGAGATGTGATATTAATTTTGTAGGTGTTAGCCAGGGAATTGGTTTTGTGATGGTTGTTCAATTGTTTTGGGATTTGTGCTTGGCGTTCGTTGTTAAAGTATTGCTGGTATCTAATACAATCAGGTTTTCGATATGCTTTTGATTTCTTCTTTACTATTGTTTTCTTAAACAATTTGCCACTAGTTGAAGGTACCCGTTCTATAATGGTTGGAGTACCTAAAGTACCCTAAGCACCTGCATGTATTACCTACATAAAGAAGTCATAAGGTATAAGTAGGTACTTTATGACTAGGTCAATTTGTATGAGGTTGACCGTTGTATTTATTTGTTTATTTTATTTTATTATTTATTACCTAACAAACTCCAAATGTTAATCTCCGCGTCAGTAATTTTATTCTAAGGAAGTAGATTTTAGCTAATTTTTGGATTTTTGCCTAAAGCTACATGCAAAATCATCCATCTATAGTGAACTACATTTTATCCTTCAATATAAAAAATAATCGGTTTCGATGTCCAATACGATAAAGTCTTAATAAAACAATGCATCCTTTTTCACTAAATTAAAACCGGCTGCTCAATAAACTAATCTAACAAAAAAACAAATACGGTAATCGTAACGACCAGCGCCTAAACCCATTATCAAATTCAAAAAAGGAACAATTTAAAAACACGCTCCATACATCAACACAAATCCGCATTATTAATACTCGAGCACCCACAAATTAACGCTCCATAAAAAGCTTACATAACGAGCTTTTTAAGCACAAAAAATATATCACTAACCTTTCGCGTCACGAAATCGTTCATTAGGCTAATCCTTTCGGGTCAGCAATCAATCACTTTTAAAAACCACGATTCCAAATCCAAAACACTGAATCCCAATTTTCAAAATTCGAATCACTTAAACACTTTTCAAAAAACAAATAACAGTCGCGGCGTTCGAAACTGAAACGCACCGGTTGGTTCTTGTTTTATCGAAATTCAAAATTCAGGATGGCGCGTAAGTAACGAGAGGGGAGCGACGCGGTTCGGTCCGTGGCTCCCGGGTGGTGACTGAGCGCCAACGTAGGCCGTAGTTGCCCTGGCCAGACTAGGTGCCATAGATTAGGAAGATTGAGATAGGACAGAGCGTTGAGAGGTACAAGTGATAATGGTGATAAGAGTGTTTCGTGCCGGTGCGGTGGTATTGTTATTGCGTGTGTATACATACTGATGGTTGAAATGAATTTACTTGTAAGCATTAAATGAAACGTTTAACTGCCTGTATTAGTAAACGTCGATGTGATATAAAACTAAAGAAACACAGTAATTTAAAAAGCAAATCAGTTAAAAAAGGTAAATCTGTTTATTCAATGTTTAACTTAATCTAGGTAAAAAAAAATACAATATAAAAGAAATAACAACAATAAATTTGTATTTTTAGTGCCTATTTTTAACTTTAAAAAAAAAACTTAATTTCAAAAATATATACCTAATGTCGAATTAAATGTATAAAATACCAGTAAACAAAATATACTGTCTAGGCTCATTGACCCCTAGCAAGCTTCCTCTAAGGTTTTTTTATTGAATATGGTTTATTATTACAACCGGTATGTACCTCACTTATATACTTTATTTTTGTTTTTTAAAGGAAGCCAGTTCAGCAACTTCATTAATTACCACTCTCCACTCTCTGCCTCACAATGGTCATAACAGATTGCCCAAATTAATAAAACCAAACGGGCACTCTACAATTTTCCCACTTGTCTACTCTTTGCATCGACAACGACCTTAATCTGAAATCCCTTTTCAACTCGTCGTGCCTCTCATTATTGATCTCTTTCACTCCTCACTACCGGTGCAATAATATCGGCATCTTACTCACTCGAGCCGGAACTCGATTAGCCTCTCTCACTCTCTCACCACTGCAGAGCCTCAAAAACGAGGTACGGCGTACTATTCAAGATCCGCGTACAGATTACAAATGTTTCCTCATCGTAGTTGCCACAGAGTAAATTTTAACCAACGTTTTGCTTTCGTACTGCGAATTTTCCTTTTATTATTACGTGTTGTTTTTTATGCTGTCTAAAGTTGTGTGTTATTGGTGATTGTAATAAGAACAAGTGACTTTCTTATGATTTTCCAGAACAAAAACAATTGAGGATAGTTGGGTTATTTTGTTCTTTCTCCGGCGCGAGATCATTTCTTTTTATTATTTTGTAGGGCATGAATATCTGGATAAATCGAAGGCTTTTCATTGCCCTATTTTAGTAATTTCCAGACGTTTCAAGTGGCATTCCTTTCAAGTATTGTTAATTAAAAACTAGAGCTCAGTAATTAAGAATGATATCTAGTGATCTTATTAATTAATAACGGGGATACTCTCTTAGCCTAGATTTAAGATAAGAGCACTGTTTAGAATTTTTGTTCAAACTAGCGAGTCTAGTGACGTGTCGTGACTTTTCCCGCGCAAATAACTTGTGTGGCTTTAGAACTTGCGTGAATTAAGATGGCTCAGTGGCTTCAGTAAGTATTTCTTAAATAGTGTAGCGTACATTATAACCTTTTAACTATAAGGTTTCCTTAAATTAGTGTAGCTATATAGCATAGGCCCTAAAAGGTAGTTTTGTGGGTTCTTCCATGGAGTCCCAAATTGTCATAATATGTAAGAATACCTACTTTCTAAAAAAAATATTTTATTACTACTACTTATTAGTTCTTGTGAGTTTTGTTACGTTTTCCTGCTCAACTACGATTTATTGTTGTCATATCGTCGTTGGAAAGGCAAAACTACTAAAGCGCCATTATGGTCAAAATGAGTTATACATACAGTTCGACTGCTTTTTTTTTTCTGCATCGATTGGTCTGGGTCTCGTGGCGATCGGAGCATGTTTTTGGCGCTTTAGTAGTGAAAATTGGGACAAAATTTCAAAAATTTCTAAGGATTTTTTACTAACATCCGACTCATTTAGACATATTTTTGAATAGATGGCGGTTAAGTATTGTGCTTGCTGTATCTAGCCATTTCAAGCTTTATTAGTCATTTTAGATAACGTAACTGAGGATACTCGGTAGTGATTATGTAAATTTCGCTTCTATTAAATATTAAATGTAATGTCTCTTAGTCAATAACGTTTACACAATAACCGTCATTTGTAGTAATTTAGTATTTTTTCTCTATTGAAATCATATGAAGTCATGCTTGTTAGTAAATAATCTTATAACAGGAATCGACAATTGTGGCGCTTTAGTATTTTTGCCTTACTCAATAAACAAAGTAAAAGGATATTAGTAAATTTCAATGCGGGACCTCTATCTGTTACAACTGTTAAGAAACTTTGCACTATATACTTTAAGAATATTAAGATATATTAGTAATTATTAAGTTATAAAATAAATTAGAAAACTATAGGTAAGGCGTTATGCGATTCATAAAGTTGTTACATATTCGACCTTTAGTCTATTTCTCAAGCTAAATTTCAAGGCAAGAAGCAGGGGAAAAAGCCCCCCAAAGGCGGAAACAGCGCGCCTGTGGTCGACGCTCCCTCAACTTCCTCCGCAATTGCTACCACCACCTCAACTGCCGCCGGTCCAGCTGCCACTAAAGCCGCGCCCCAGGCCAGTATTGCCCCTGCACAAGGGCCTGGTCTGAGTGGTGCAAACTCAGGGAAGGCGGACACGGTCAAGGTGGCCCTGGAGATTCTCCAGGAGGTACTGATGGCCCTCCATACCGGCGCAGACATTGTCGCCATAGTCCTCAGAGGGATCACTCGGCTGGTTTAATGGACCCTCTGAGGATTATACACTGGAACGCCGCGAGCCTAAAAAATAAGACTTCGCTCCTTATGGAAGTCCTCCGAGATCAGAGGATACACATAGCCCTGATCTCGGAGACCATGCTGTCTCCGGCCATCAAGCTGAAGGTGCCTCACTACCACATCTACCGACAGGACGAGGAAGGGCCAAACAGGGCCTACCGAGGATTGGCCGTCCTTGTCCGTAGAGGAGTAATCCACCAACCGCTGCCGCAAATCCGCCTGGGCTCTTTACAAGCCCTAGGTGTGGAGATCCTGGTCACCGCCGCCCGCATGCGAGTCTACGCCGTCTACAAGCCCCCGCACACCCGTCTCGACCTAAACGAGGTCAGGGCTCTGCTGGTCTCGCCGCTGCCTACCCTAGCGGCCGGCGACTGGAACTGCAAAAACCCGGCCTGGAACTCCTCTACGTTCAACCAGAACGGACGCCGACTCCTCCTGGACGCTGAGGCCCACGGCTACCACGTGGACGGTCCGGAGACTCCGACGTACTATCCCAACAACAACGCGTTTACTCCGGACGTCCTGGACATAGCCGTGCACCGCGGACTCCAGGGACAGCTCCTCCAGGAGACCCTGGACAATGAGGTCCAGTCCGACCACCAGCCGGTACTCCTCGTCCTGTCTGCGGCACCCGCAGTCTCCACCCCGAGAACTCTCAGACCCGTGACAGACTGGGAGGAGTTCTCGAGGCGCATGGATGCCCTAGTTCCTCAGCAGAAGCTCACTGATGCAGCGGACATCGACAGATTTTCGATGGACCTGACCAGTCGCATCCGAGAAGCTCTGTCCGCTGCATCACACACCAGGAAAACGACCAACAGGCTGCCTTCACTGCCAACGCACATCGCCAAATTGATAGGGGACAAAAGGCGTCTCCGAAAGCGTTGGCAGATCATTCGCTGTCCGGGGATGAAGACCCAGCTGAACGCCCTGACAGCGAAGGTCAAGGCAGCCCTAGAGGTCCACAGGACAGAGCAATGGGAAGAAACGCTAGCCGGCACGGCGGACGATTGGAACTCCATCCGTCGTCTATGCCGCCAACTTAGCGGAGCCCCCACACCTGTCCGACCCCTGCTACACACCGATGGTACCCCTAGGTACCGGGCCGAGGACCGGGCCGAAATATTCGCCGAGTGCCTGGAGCGTCAGTTCCAGAAGGAACCCATCCGACGAGGCAGACCACATAGCCGCAGTTGAAGAGCACCTTCGAGTTTACTTCGAGGCGCCGATAGCTCCTGAAGAAGACCCCATCTTCTTTTCCCGGGCAAAGTGAGGCAAATGATCGCGAAAACAATGCCCAGAAAGGCCCCCGGTGCGGATGGCATCACTAACGCCACCCTCCGCCACTTACCGCCTCGAGCGATCGCGGCGGTAACCCACCTCTTTAACGCCATCCTCCGCACCGGCCATTTCCCAGCCAACTGGAAATCCGGACATGTGATCATGTTGCCCAAACCGGGGAAAAACATCCTGAAGCCTGAGAGCTATCGGCCCATCACCCTCCTCCCGTGCATCTCGAAGGTGCTCGAAAAACTGATGCTGACGAAGCTGGTCCCGCACATCATGCCTCGTCAAGAACAATATGGGTTCCGCTCGGAACATAGCACCACGCTCCAGTTGTCCAGGGTGCTGCACCACATGGCGGTCGCCGCGAACAAGCGCGAGCACACGGCCGCAGTACTCCTGGACATGGAGAAGGCTTTCGACCGGGTCTGGCACTCAGGCCTGGTCTACAAGCTGTCACTGTCCTCGGCCCCCCGCAGACTGACGAAGGTGGTCCAGTCGTTTTTGACGGACCGCACCTTCAGAGTGGTTGTGGAAGACGCCATCTCCGAAGATCGCCCCATCGCAGCCGGAGTCCCCCAAGGCAGCTGCCTATTGCCGGTATGTTACGGCCTTTACACCGATGACATACCGGTTGTTGACGGATCCCACCTGGCCCTGTACGCTGATGACGCGGCGTACTATGCCTCCTCTTTCAAGCCAGAGTACGCCGTCATCAAGCTACAGCGACAACTAGATGCCCTACCAGCTTGGCTCTCCAGGTGGAGGCTATCCGTCAACGTTGCGAAAACCCAAGCGATCTTCGTGAGCAACTGCATACGCCGCCTTCCACAACTCACTCTTCTCGGACTTGACATCCAGTGGTCCCCGGTAGTTAAATACCTGGGGATCACCATCGACAAGAGACTAACCATGGGTCCCCACACAAAGACCGTCGTCGCCGCCGCGAGAACAGCAAGAGCATTGCTACGTCCAGTGCTCCAATCCAGTCTCCCTCTGCGTGTGAAGCTCGGGGTCTACAAGACATATATACGCCCCCGCCTCACGTACGCCGCACCATCATGGTACGCCCTCCTGGCCGCAGGGCACAGAAAAAAGCTGAACTCTCAGCAAAATCTGTCCCTGCGAGCCGCCACAAATGCCCCCCGCTACGTGAGGAATACCACGATCCAGAGGGACCTCAAGATTGAGAGCCTGGACGACTTCATCGGACGCCTTGCCACGTCGATGTTCGCGCGAGCTGACGAGTCGCGCTTCCCCCACCTGAGGGATATCGCACCGCAGCACGCGCGACCCCCCGACGGCAAGGCCTACCCACGCGACCTCGACAAGGCGACGACGTCGACACCCACGGAAGACCCATGAAGACGCTGCTCAGCTCGTAGGTCGCTAGCTGGGGCTCCCCCAACGGGGTTTCACCTAGCTGGCTCGACCTCGCGAGCAGCGTACACCCGGACATTGAAATTTCTATAAAGTATTTCTGACTTTTAGTATTTTCCGCTTATAATTAACATATTTTTTGATACATGTAAGTATTTTTTTCTCAAGAGAAAGTAAAATGAGACAAATCGTACGTATTTATTGACTCCTTACCTAAAACTTTAATGTGGAGGTTAGTAATTTTGTCTTACCAGCATTTTTTTAGGATTGAGAGCATTAATGCTAAAGCGACACGTAACTCCGTAAATATTGAACACATGTACAATACGATAAATGAGTCGTGCAGATAAAAAAAGAACATGATATGTTACTCTTTACAGCTTCCGTTTTCATCCCAAAGAAAAAAAGTTATGACAGTGTAAAGACAAAAAAATCCATTAAAAATGCTTTTTCTCGAAATGACCCTTTTGGAGGTTAGTAGTTTTGCTTTTCCAGTGACGATATAATGCTTGGTTAAATTTGTTATTATATAAGCAATATTTAAAAAACGACTGACTGTTGAACGCTGTTTCTTACGGCGTTTCTTCTCAGCAGATTTTTGGCGTGTAAAATCGCCCGTGCTGCCTACTTATTGAATAAACATCTTCTATCTTTTATCTTTAATTTTGTCCTGAATATCCGCCTGAATTTAAATACTTTTTTTAGTGCAAAACAACCCTCTTTTATGTGTTTTGTGTGACTCTTCCCGACGACGGGAGCCAGGACAGTTTATGTCTGACTTGCACTGACTAAATCCCCGGGCGTTGCACCAATCGCTTTAGGGGCTACGGGACCGTTATAGTCCCAAAACGTAGCCCCCCCAACAGCGGTTGCCCTGTTGGCTCAGCTTCACGCGGGTCCTTTACTAGGCCTCGCCTTCCATTGAGGATACCCTGGAACACAGCAGGGGCTTTCCAGCTCAGGACCTGTTATTTTACTGCAGATGATAGACCCCTGATAAAGTTTAGCATAAATATAGATTGGACAAACGGTTGATTAGGGCAAACGTTTTTAGGGATTCCGATGGACATCCTTATTTGTTTTTAGTGATGGGATGTATACAGGGTGTTGCGTTTACCGAAAACTAAAAACTGTCGTTTCATACCATTTTTTGGTTTTTGTTTCGGACATTGTAAGGTTATGTATTAAATAAAGATAATAACTAAAGGGATTGACAAAAATACTGAATCGGCGACTGGTCGTTAGTGATTGCCCACTTAGGTTTTTGTAGGTAAGGTTAGTTTTTGATGCTCTTTATTTTAAATACTCTTGAAAAATTACTTTTAGTATTGAAGTGTTTTTTAAGAGGATAAGTAAATATAAATAGCATCAATCTGGCTATCTGGCTATGATAATCATTTATCATTGTTATGTATTAAAGTTTACGACGCTGTTACTCTGGTTGATAGCGACCCTGCCTATGAAGCCAGCAGCGGTCCTGGGCTCGATTCCCTATAAAGGCTAATGTTTGTGTTATGAGCGCTAATATTTGTTCCTAGACCTTGGATGTTCTTTTGTGTTATAAAAAAAGTCTAGACCTAAGTGAGTAAGTGGGAGTGTCAGATTGTGTGAGGTTATCCTTAGATGTTTTTTTTTAGCATGGAAAAAATAAACTAAACTGAAGCCCAAAGACAATTACAATCTTTCGATGCCAATCTTACGACCGCATATGCAATGCCTCCATGTTTGTTGTTAGTAAAATATTCTCGCTAATTATGTAAATCATAAATACCTAGAGATGCAATCTGGATTCAAACCCACAATCCTCTACGTGAGAGATGCATATAAACCACTAGATTACCACAGAAAAACTAGTTATAAATTAATCATCCTGTGCGTAGTTATTTTCCTTATAAGATACTGCAAATTTCTTTACACCAACTGTCTGCCATCCTTTTCTATTCCGATTCCTTTATTATTTTGCATCCTTGTCTATCGCCACGCGTAAAGCGGCCAACTGCAATCGTCATCTTAAACCTGATCGGATACCGGTTGGTGCAGATGTTTATAAATAAAAATGTTGACTCATTAGCTTTTTAGGAGTCCGTAATATAATTATCTAAATGGATTCCTAATCCTTCATATTATAAATGCGAATGTTTGTTTGATAGTCCTGTCTTTTTAGATCTATGTCTTAAAAGATTGATGTGAAATTTGGGACATGGCAGATTTAGTCCCGTAGAGGGACAAAGAGGATAATTTCATAGTTCCAGAGGAAATAACAACTTCAGCTCAGACGCAGGACAAATAAAACACACACACGACTAAATCCAAAAAAGGGTAGGGTAGTAAACTTAAACAAAAAAACAGTTAGATCAAAAAATAGATTTAAAATGAGTTTTTTTTTAAATCATAAAAAAATATTGTCTCTATAAAGTTCTGATAAGAAAACTTTTGTCGAAGTAAAATAGATGAAGGTTATAAATAATGTATCATGAGTAATTAAAACTTTAATACAAAAATGTCTAGGAAAAAAAAACGTTTCAAATTATAACAATTTTGACCTGAAAGTTTTGTACGGAATTCCTGATACACGAGTCTAACTCGCACTTGACTAGGTTTTATTTTTATTAGCAGGTCACTTGGGAGCGAGGTAACTTAGGTAGGTTAAAATAAATATAATACGTTTGCGATTTTATATGCAAGAAGATGTTGTTGACGTTTATCCGTTTTTGTCGGGTTATTTTTATAGGCACGAGTAATATTTTTTTTTTTATCATTAAGAAAAACGTTTTTTTATCAACCAAAGAAAAAAACGAGCACACAGGCTACCTTTTGTTGAGTAGGCAAAGAGCCCCCATTAACATATTTATTTTCATTTAAATAAATTAAATAAATATAATAAATCCGTGTCCGTTTTGCCGTGTGGTTGCCGGCTTAGAATTGTGCCACTCCATGTCTTCCCGTGGAAGTCGTACGAGACGACTAAGGGAATAAAGGCTTTGTAGTACTGTTAGGCGATGGGCTTGCTACCTGTCACTATTATGCACTGTTAAACATCTTAGCCGAGTTGTGCAAATTGTGGTTACAGAGTTATCAACAAGTTTTTGGAGTTGTTAGTAATTCTGTAGCTCTGCCTACCCATGTAAAGTATGTATGTATGTATATGTATATTAAATCCGACGTACGTGCATGAAGAGATTGATGAATGTAGAGGAAGCGAAAGTTGTACGTTTAAATCGATGCACCTGGCGTTCCATAGTCTTTGCCTACCCCATTGGGAGACAGGCGTGAAGTTATGTATGTATAATAAGTCCTTATCATAATTATCGTTTGCCATACATTGGACTGTAATAAGATATTTTGAGTATTTAAAATACGAAGTTTCCCTTATGTAGTATTTGTAGTATGTTAAATCACACAAAACTCTTTGGTTTTTAAAGGGACGTTTAATTTGTGCAGCTGAGATAACTTGAGAAGGTTTAAATTATAAAGATACGGAGTTAACGAGTTTATTGCGAAGTTGTAAGCAGTTGGATCGTATTTCAACCTTTTTATGCTGTTTTTTTTGTATCAGGCGCTGCCTACGGCAACGGTGACATGTTGCAAAATATTAACTTTATAAAGTTTGTAATTTGCATGCAAGTATAAAGTTAAACGTTTTATTAACATTTTATACAATTCATCCATTTGTTTATTTACTTGTTTTTACTCTTACACGAAAAATTATTCTGAATGTTGGGTGTGGCAGGACAAGCATGTAAGTCGTGTAAATGCAGTTGAAATGCGCTCTTTGCTTTGTGGGGTGTAAAACTGATTGATAGAGTTAGAAATGAAAAAATCAGAGAGAAATGTGGTATAAAAGAAGATGTAGTGACTAAGATTGAAAAGGGCATGCTTCGATGGTTCGGTCATTGGGAAAGGATGGATGAAAGAAGATTGACGAAAGAGATATACAGATCGAAAGTGAGTGGAAGGGTCGGAAGGGGCCGCCCTAGGCGTACTTTTTCGAATCAAATCGGAGAAATACTGGAAAAGCGCCGAATCTTAAGTACCCGAAACCGACGTGCGTGCATGACTCGTGTATGAATGTTGAAGAAGCGAAAAAAAATTGTCAAGATCGTAGCAAGTGGAAAGAAGTGGTCTCTGCCTACCCTTCTGGGAAAGAGGCATGACTTAATGTCGTGTGTTAATGTAAGTAAAAAAAACAGAAAGGAAACATCACACAAATTGTTTTTTTTTTTTTTTTAAGTTCTTTGCTTATGCAATAGAGACTGCACTAAGTTAGAAACAAATACTTGCTCTTACGACACAAGTATTTGCTCTTTGTGGAAATCGACCAACTAAGTTAATTGTATCGTCAATCCAAGCCAAGTGCTAAATCATCAAGTGCGCGTGATCGCAAATATAAACAAAAATTACAAATACTATTCATCATCATTTACTTGAGCTTAAGCTCTTGTCGGTGGAGTAATTTCCATTCTTACCTTTTCCATGTCTTTGTTTTAACAGACTGATACGGCACGATTCCTACTTTAGAAACGAAAGCCTTATAGGATCACCCGTGTGTCTGTCTGTCTGTCCGTCTGTCACAGCCAATTTGCTCCGAAACTAGTAGACCGATTGAGTTGAAATTTGGTACACATATTTAAATTGATAACCCAAACACACACGTGCAAAGCATTTTTTTTAAATAAGGCTCATTTTTGTGGGACAAATTAGGAAATAAAAAAATAAGTTTAGCTAACCTTACTGGCTCGATATAAGAATGTATTTTTTTTTGTTATTGTAATTTTAAATAGTTTTGATTTTATTCATGAAAGAAGACGAAAATTGACCATTCACCTGATCTCCGAGTTTTTCTTTTAATTATTGATCTAGGTAAGTTATTCTTGGTTTCCATCTATTTTTCCTTCAACCTTAATGTACTCGTCGTGTCATAACAGGATATTTGGGCGGTTTTCAAGTGTACATAGTTAAGGACTCAAATTAAAAAACCGTAATTTTAGTCAGGTGAGTTACGACAATTAATCATTCATTTATATTCTGCCCTCATAAGCCAACCTCAATGTCAAATACACTAAACGAAGCAGATTCAACCTCACCCGTAAGTTTTTTTTTTTTTATGGTTTAGAGAAGACAATCGAGCACACAGGCCACCTGATGGTAAGTGGAAACTGTGACTCATAGACATTTGCATTCACAAGACTGCAATGCAATCCTAAGACTGCAAATACGTTGCCAACCTTGAGGACTAAGATGGAATGCCTCTATGCTAGTCATTTCACCGGCTGTCTTATCCCCAAATCGGGACACAACAATGCGAACACTGCTGTTTGGCGGTAGGTTAATGGATAAGATGGTGGTAGCGATCCGGACGGACCAAAGTAACATGGTCGTACTTGCTACAGGAGTTTTGTCTGAGATACCACCATTTTGTTCTGTAACGGTATAGTTAATTTTCGTGACTCAACTGACTAAAATTACCGTTTCATAATTTTAGTCCTTAACTATGTAGACTTTTTTGAAAACCGCCCTTTTATGAACTCGACTGTACATAATTTGAACCCAACTTGCTTTAGTATACTTCCCTCCTAAGCAAAAAAGCGGTAAGTATCCCTAAATCAACAACCAAAGCAGATTTAGTTCTCTTGTCTTAGTAATAAGGTCGATATTGCAACAGGAATTTTATCTGACATACTGCGTATTAGCTTAGGAGGTCAGTATAGTGTAGTTATGTTTTTGACGTAAGTCTCTTATTTAGTTCAAAGTTATTGTTATAACAATCGTATACGATAAAAGAGCGATTAAGATATTCAAATGGTTCAAACCAAAATGGGGTGAAGGCCAAAACCAAATTTAGACTTAGGTCTGTCGGTAAAAACAGATTGCTTTCGACAAGTTATCGTTTTGTTTTTGACTCAGCTGCCACTATTGTCAAGTAAATAAAAAACATAGTAACGGTGATAATACAACATGCGATGTTTGCTTATTATAAGTAAAGTTTATAGTTTTAGGAATTATTGGTTTATTTACTTTATGTGCACTTCTTGTAATTTTGCTATCCTCGTAGTTTTCGCATTCATAGTCAGGTTAACTGGAGTATATGTACTAGACTATAAGTTCGCCATTGTACACGTTATCCTTAGGATATATACGTACTTACTAGTAATTGTTTTTTTTTTGTGCAATAAGGAGTTTACATACGTACATTTTAAATTCAATATGGGTTTACCGATTGTAATAGAGCCTCAGTTTAGCTATAAACATATTTTACATAATTCCGAATTGATCGAAATCCAGAATTTCCGTTATTCCCAATGCAAACATAGCTGTCAGAAAATGATAATTCGGACAAATTAATATTCGAAAAACCAATATCGGGACTTCAAGGTGTTCTCTTTTAATACTGGTTTTCTATTTGGCCAACAATAGATTGTGTATCAAGAGGCCTACAGATAGATCACACACAAGATGTTTATAATTTACCCGAGCAAAGCCTGGGGACTACTTATAGTCCGAGTATCCTTATAGTTTTTTAGTATCGTGTTAAACATACTTTTGTTTTCTTTATTTCTAGAAAAAAGGAACACACCTACATACATAAACTCACGCCTCCGTTCCCAGAGAGGGGTAGGCAGGGCTACAGAATTACCAACAACTTTAAAAACTTGTTGATAATTCTGTAATCACATTTTGCACAAGTAGGCTAAGATGTTTACCAGCGTATTAGTGACAGGTTGCAAGCCCATCGCCTAACAGGACTACAAGCTTTTATTCCCTTAGTCGCCTCTTACGATATCCACGGGAAGACATGGAGTGGCACTATTCTAACCCGGCAACCGCACGGGTAACGAAACATACCTAATTCTCAAAAAATGCAAACTCTAATAATCGATTGATTTTGGCAGCAAGCTCCTAAGTTTGTCGTTATTTTCAGATTATTGCAGATACTTAAATTGTTATTTAACATAATATGTACAGTCAGGGGCATTCCCGGTCGACCACCTCTAGAGTGATATTCGTTTGCGAGTCCGACACGTGTCGACCTGAGCGCTGTAGGATTAGCTAGCTGCAACGAACAAGCCAAAATTTTCTTACGTGGACGAACGCAAATGTCCCTGTCTTTAGTACAATTAAAAGTGCCGGCCGTTTGTACCGCCACGGCACAATTAATGATCAGATCCGTCGTTCGCTTGCCACTGCCTCTGTACCAGCTGCCCTAAAACCGGCAGGTTTGCATAGAGACGACGGCAAGCGCCCAGACGGAGCTACATTGGTGCCGTGGAAACTGGGTACGGCATTGGTATGGAACGCGACGTGTGTTGACACATTCGCCCTTTCCCACGTCCAGTCAACCCGTAATCGGTCTATTGCAGCAGCTGATCAGGCCCAAACCAATAAGTGCCGCAAATATTCATCATTATTAAATAATTACGAATTTGTGGCACTTGCAGTGGAGACCATGGGACCTTGGTCAGCCAATATGAAAAGCTTTATTAAGGCTCTGTTATCCCGGCTCATAGACACCTCCGGAGATCGTAGAGCTAGTGCTTACCTCTCCCAAAGGATTGGGCTAGCTATCCAGAAAGGTAATGCAGCCAGTGTCATAGGGACCATGCCGCGAGCGGACCTGCTAGAGTTCTCTTTGGTGATTATTATTTACATCTTTAATATTTGAATAGCATAGTTTTATTTATTTCAATACTGTGGCAGCCAGTGGCATGGTCCCTATGACACTGGCTGCATTTACCTATCCAAACCATTAGCAATCCAGAGAGGTAATGAGATAATGCAGCCTTGCAGATGCTAAGTAAAACCAATACCAATTTGTGATCTATCCTTTTTATCATACTAACGACTTTACAAATACAGTTTTTCAGCAATTCCTTTTACTATTCGCTTATTCGCATTTTATCGTATATTTCTGCTAGTGAACGTTAAAAGATAATTCAAACTGAACTGAATGTGATTTTAAATTCCATACTGGGATTCGGAAGAAGATAGAAAAGAAGACGAATAAGCAAAAACTAGGTATAGAAAAGGAACAAATGTACGCTTTAGTAGGTACCTTGTCTATTTAATGTCACGGTCAAACTGCCATATCGTTACTACTTTAGAAAAAACTCGTATCTGTATCTATTTCGAGATGTATGAATTTGAACTAAATTCTCATTCTGTTTAAGTTTAAAATCATACGTCACGAAATGTGAGATATGAGGTTTTTCAAAGCAATGATGATAATTATGAATTGTCACTTAAAGTGACGAGGTACTAAATGTGCTGAGAGATGTGAACTCTACTGTAGAATAGAATGTATGTTAGCACATTTTATTACAAAATTTATATCAAACAGTTCTAGGATCATTGACCGGAACCTGCAGTGCGGACTTCCAAGTGTCAAGCCGTTTGCGAAAACTATACAGCCTTTATTCCACGTTGTATTAGCCCTTCTTACTTTAATATTGTTATGAAAGTCTTATTTATTTTGACGGTAAGTGCTGCTGTTACTTCAGATACTATAAAATAAACATAGCCTTAATATTACAAAAAAAAAAAAAAAACAAAAAAAAATGAGTAGAATTTATAAAATTGGAAAGTATTTTAAAAATAAATATTTACAATATGTGTACGCTTGCTTGCATGCTGAATACAAGTGCTTTAATTTTATAACTAAGACCGTGTATTTACTGTATTCTGACAAATAAATGAATTTCAATTTCAATTTCAATTATATTAAGTTAAGTTGGATCAAGCGTTTTGAATATCCTTGTAATATTTAATGATTTGGTATTAAGTCTGCTATATGATCTGGTTCATGGTATAATAAAGATGATGTAAAAATAGTATCGTATTACTTGAAACTCTACTTTTTTAAAGTCGGTTTTTCAATTATTAGACATCTTGACGACTATTTAAAAATTTAAATGGTACATGTTTCGAAAAATGGCCCTAGACTAGATGCATTGCGAGAACGATATTGATATATAAAATATTATAGAATCGACCAAAGCTACTAGACGGTCTCGTTACAGTTATGCATAAGTACTTGGATGGCTTTTTTGGTAAGTTTTCTAATAATAAAACCTAGCTAAATCAATTTATCCATTTCCCAGAGTCAGATTAAATATTATAAATATAAGAATTGCTCGTTTAAAGGTAGGTATTAGATATTGCTAGGGCATAACGCCTACTTTCCACCTATTTTGGCCAGCTTTAAATACAGCTTTGCAACATACATAATACATATTTATTGTAACATACTCACTATTCAAGTGTTCTTAACTACTTCATCAGTTTTTATTACTGTGTAATCACTCCAACTTTAAAAAAAAAAAATAGTTTCACTTTACTAAATAAAGTACTTGTAGTACTGTTAGGCGATGGGCTTGCTACCTGTCACTAATACGCTGATAAACATCTTAGCCTATATATTTGTGCAAAATGTGGTTACAGAATTATCAACAAGTTTTTAAAGTTGCAGGTAATTCTGTAGCTCTGCCTACCCCTCTCTGGGATTACAGGCGTGAAGGTATGTATGAATGTATGTACTAAATAAATAAATAAATAAATATCAGTGGACAATGTCACACCAATCGACCTAGTTCTAAACTTAACTCGAGGCTTGTACTATGGGAACTAGACAACAATATAAATACTTATAATATAGAGAAATACAAACTCAAATACATAGAAAACATCCATGACTCAGGAACAAATATTCGCGCTCCTCACAAACATATCTGCCCTTACCGGGATTTGAACCCAGGACCGCTAGCTTCGTAGGCAGGGTCACTAACAACGTGGTAAAGCACTGGAAAAGTATTAATTAAAGTAATGTGTACAAAAATCGTGATTCGGTTCGTTATTTTGTCACCAGCACTCAACATCAAAGCTTGCCAATTTACAATTTATCTGCGTGTAAAAATCTATTTGAAGCCGACGAGTATGTCTGATATTATCGTTTTGCACCGTAAGTACACTTCGGGACAGATAAAAGTGTACCCGCACTTTTCAAGTTATTAGAAAAAATAATGAGAACATGAAAAAATTTTAATGAATGAGACCTAGATTGGTTGCGAGTTTTCTTTTGACACATTTAACCGACGATTTATAGGACCAATGTCCAATACTACTTTAGAAAGATATAATTTTTTTAAGCGCGGAGAACGCAAACATACAGGACAGTGTAATTTGAGGTATACAGAGTGTGGCTTAGAATAGGGGATCCTAATAAACTCATCTTGACTGAGATGCGCGTCACAAGATACGTCAAAGTAAAGGTCAAGACATAGAAAACAGACATTTTTGACGCATCTTGAGACTGGCATTAAAGTCGAGATCTGTTTATTAATACGGCCCTAAGACTGCAAGTCCGTTGCCAACTCTGAGGATTGAAATGGAACGCCTCTATAATGGTGATAGTAATGACACCGGTTGTCTCCTTCTCTGACTTAGAACTTATGCTAGGGTACTTGCTTGCTATTTGAAGTTATTTGCAAATCACTGTTTTTTTTATAGCATGGGAAGGCAAACGAGCACACAGGCCACCTGATGGTAAGTGGAAACTGTGACCCATAGACATTCGCATTCACAAGTCTGCAAATGCGTTGCCAACCCTGAGGACTAAGATGGAATGCCTCTATGCTAGTCATTTCACCGGCTGTCTTATCCCCAAACCGGAACACAACGATGCGAAATATAAATTGATTTATCCATTTCCCAGAGTCAGATTAAATATTATAAATATAAGAATTGCTCGTTTAAAGGTAGGTATTAGATATTGCTAGGGCATAACGCCTACTTTCCACCTATTTTGGCCAGCTTTAAATACAGCTTTGCAACATACATAATACATATTTATTGTAACATACTCACTATTCAAGTGTTCTTAACTACTTCATCAGTTTTTATTACTGTGTAATCACTCCAACTTTAAAAAAAAAAAATAGTTTCACTTTACTAAATAAAGTACTTGTAGTACTGTTAGGCGATGGGCTTGCTACCTGTCACTAATACGCTGATAAACATCTTAGCCTATATATTTGTGCAAAATGTGGTTACAGAATTATCAACAAGTTTTTAAAGTTGCAGGTAATTCTGTAGCTCTGCCTACCCCTCTCTGGGATTACAGGCGTGAAGGTATGTATGAATGTATGTACTAAATAAATAAATAAATAAATATCAGTGGACAATGTCACACCAATCGACCTAGTTCTAAACTTAACTCGAGGCTTGTACTATGGGAACTAGACAACAATATAAATACTTATAATATAGAGAAATACAAACTCAAATACATAGAAAACATCCATGACTCAGGAACAAATATTCGCGCTCCTCACAAACATATCTGCCCTTACCGGGATTTGAACCCAGGACCGCTAGCTTCGTAGGCAGGGTCACTAACAACGTGGTAAAGCACTGGAAAAGTATTAATTAAAGTAATGTGTACAAAAATCGTGATTCGGTTCGTTATTTTGTCACCAGCACTCAACATCAAAGCTTGCCAATTTACAATTTATCTGCGTGTAAAAATCTATTTGAAGCCGACGAGTATGTCTGATATTATCGTTTTGCACCGTAAGTACACTTCGGGACAGATAAAAGTGTACCCGCACTTTTCAAGTTATTAGAAAAAATAATGAGAACATGAAAAAATTTTAATGAATGAGACCTAGATTGGTTGCGAGTTTTCTTTTGACACATTTAACCGACGATTTATAGGACCAATGTCCAATACTACTTTAGAAAGATATAATTTTTTTAAGCGCGGAGAACGCAAACATACAGGACAGTGTAATTTGAGGTATACAGAGTGTGGCTTAGAATAGGGGATCCTAATAAACTCATCTTGACTGAGATGCGCGTCACAAGATACGTCAAAGTAAAGGTCAAGACATAGAAAACAGACATTTTTGACGCATCTTGAGACTGGCATTAAAGTCGAGATCTGTTTATTAATACGGCCCTAAGACTGCAAGTCCGTTGCCAACTCTGAGGATTGAAATGGAACGCCTCTATAATGGTGATAGTAATGACACCGGTTGTCTCCTTCTCTGACTTAGAACTTATGCTAGGGTACTTGCTTGCTATTTGAAGTTATTTGCAAATCACTGTTTTTTTTATAGCATGGGAAGGCAAACGAGCACACAGGCCACCTGATGGTAAGTGGAAACTGTGACCCATAGACATTCGCATTCACAAGTCTGCAAATGCGTTGCCAACCCTGAGGACTAAGATGGAATGCCTCTATGCTAGTCATTTCACCGGCTGTCTTATCCCCAAACCGGAACACAACGATGCGAACACCGCTGTTTGGCGGTAGGTTAATGGATAAGATGGTGGTACCAACCCGGACGGACCCTGCAGAAGGTCCTCCCACAAGTAAATAAACTTGTATGTTCTGTCCACTGTCAGGCCATTTTTTTCAATTTACATTATCTACATTTTTATTTTTCAACTCTCTGGTAATTAGTTAACTATAATTAGTTATATTATAGGATAAGACGGTGGTAGCGATCTGGACGGGCCCTACGAAAGGTCCTACCATCATTAAAATAAATTGCAATAAATATCTTGGTTTAAATCAATTCAAATTGTGGTTTAGCTTGTAATACAACATATACCTAAACATTTACAAGTACTAATGAAGCCGGATGACTGGCGAATCGTACGCGTAATTATTCCACCGACTCCATTTCATTTGTTTGTAATTATCATACATCGGGGTTTTCGGTGCGGGAATGTTTGACATAAGCCAAAGATTAAAAAACAGATTTTTATTATAGGTGTCTACCTAATGAAAAATTAATTGAACAAAAAAAAGTATTTTTATAAAAGACATGTCGAAAAACTATGAACGAATTTTTACAAGGAAATAGAAATGCGATCGAAAAAAATTAAATATGCTCCTATTACAACTGCCGACTTAGAGAGATCGTTCAGTTCATTGAAATGGATAATATTTACAGCAAGACGTCGCAGATGAACTGTTCCAAATATTGAAAAAACATTAATAGTTTATTTTGAAAATCGTGTCAACTACAAAATTAATTAATTAACGTTAATTTTATTATTATCTCATATCATTATAGCCTTGGTAGTAAAGCTAAAGTACTACATGAGTTAAAATAAACTTGTATCATATAGTGTAAGCAATTCGCAGAGAGGTAGTTAGTCATTAGGCATAATATGATATTTTCTCAGATTACCTATCTGTTGATATCTACTCTTTCTTAAATCATTCCCGCACCGAAAACCCCGATGTATGGTAATTATATTGAATCAACTCGCCATTTTTCACAATATCTTGTTATAAATCATGTTTTTTTATTGTCATTATCGTTGTTATGTGAAGTAAAAAAAAAGTCCACTGTTAGACATATTCCTATGAGTACCTCAATTGATGGGTACAGCAACTGGGGATATATTCTTCTCGTTAAAAACACAATAGCTCTTGACATATTATTCGTAATATTACTCGGCTGCCAAGTAAATAAGAGCTATCATAACAATTCTATAGCATGTCAAAAGCAGAATAGAGTAGAATAGAGTATTGTTACTTCCATATTAGATCATCATGAATTATAATTATGTTAAGTATCGTTAGTAATAAAAGGCCTGAGCTTATGTATGTAATTAGTAATAAAATAAGCAATTCACTTCCTTGCCATTTTTAATCACATATCGATCGTCAGAAGTTTTTTTTTTCTTTTTTTTTTCTTTTTTTAATTAACTACTCATGTTCTTTTTGCCACGATGTAAATATATACTTCAACAAAAATATAACGATTAATTAAATGCAAAACCAATTTTTAAATATTTCAAAATGATAACCATCCCCCCCCCCCCCCCCCCCGCTACGCAGCCGGCAATTGAATTTAGCTGAATTTAGGCGGCCTGGAGCGCCTGTTAAGGCGTCGAAGAAGAGAGCTCCAGCTTCCGTGAAGGAGCTCCCTCGTACCGGTGTGGATAAGGAGGGATTCACATTGGTGCAGCACAGCAAACCACGCAGGAAGCCTCATAAGACTCGGTGTGGTACTGCAGTAACGGACCCGAGTTCCGAGCTGCGGGCAGCTATACCGAACACGGCGCTCTACGTGTCTCGCCTGCACCACTCTACCACGCGAGACGACGTGGTGGAGTACGTCCGTCAGAAGGTTGGATGCAGTCTGACGGTGTTCCAGCTGCGGTCGCTTCGCTACGTGCATTTCAGTTCGTTTGTAGTGCGCGTGCCGCGGTTTATGCTGGGAACCGTCGAGTGTCCTGACTTCTGGCCAAATGGTGTCGTGTTTCGGCGGTTTCGGGGCAACCTACCGACAGCCGCGACCATCACGCCAAGTTTGGCAAAACAGAACCACGTTGTTTTGTCACCTCGGTGTTAGTTTTAAGTTTTATATTTTTATGTATGTTAGTCTATAAGGTATTTGTAACTATGGGCCTCGTTGCCTGAAATAAAATGTATTATTATTATTATTATTATATCCATAAAACTAGCAAAGCACACGGCGACTAATACGCCACACACAAAAAAAACACCGCTTTATTTGTCCGCCAATGTACACAGGTTAAAGTTCAAGTCTCGCGACACATTTGCAATGGCAAAGCCTCAGAGGCGTGTCAAAGGCAGAGGCCGGCCTCGCTCGCAGGCCCAGTTAAAAGTGGCTCGACGTGTAAACAAAGATCTGATGGTAATTTCTCGTGTAGTTGTGTTGACAGAATGTTGCAATAGGAGCATTATTTATCGTGGAAATTTGCTAAATAAGAAGAAATGTAGGGGTTTATATTGACGACGCGCTGGCCTAGTTGGTAGCGACCCTACCTACGAAGCTATAGGTCCTGGGTTCAAATCCCGGTAAGGGCAGATATTTGTGTGAAGAGCGCGAATATTTGTTCCTGAGTCATGGATGTTTTCTATGTATTTAAGTATATATTTCTCTACATAAGTATTTATATCGTTGTCTAGTACCCATAGTACAAGCCTAGAGCTTAGTTTGGGGCTAGGTCAATTACTTAAATACATAGTAAACATCCATGACTCAAGAACAAATATTCGCGTTCATCACACTAATATCTGCCCTTACCGGGATTTGAACCCAGGGCCGCTAGTTCGTAGGCAGGGTCACTACCAACTAGGCCTGCGCGTCGTCAAATCGTAATCGACGGCGTTTTTAATTCAGACGCCATTACTGTAAACTAAATAAGACTTATAGTAGCGTTGATATGATAACATTTCGAAGGCAATTTGGTTTCTCCGTGCAGAATAGAGGCCCAAAAAATATAAAGATACAACCGTTTTAATTAAATTACTGAATTTCTCCTCACACATTGTGTGCACACCACGCTTCTGGACAGTTCTTAATTATCTCAATTAAAACAACGTTTACCCCAAACAATCATCAAAGACATAATAAATTAAGCGAGCAACTTCGCCCGTTACACAGAAACTCCCAAAACACAAAACACGTATTAACGCAAATTAAAACAAATGTAACGAACGGCGCTGTCATCGCTAACCCGCCATTTTATGAATTCACCTCGTGCACAAAATGGCCGCCAATGCCGGCATGCTTGTGTTGTGATACGGGTATCGTTGGTTAATGCGACAATAAATGTCAAATTGGGATCGTTATTTGTAAAAATTACGATCTACGCTTTGCCGCTACGTGTTTGGAAGGTGTAATTAGAAATGTTTGTGTTGCTAAAAGTGTTTTGTTAGGTTATTGTCGCTAGCATCGTTCTTCGTTATTTTTGGTTAGTTTGTACAATAATTAGGAACTAGGTTAATTATTGAATTAATAAAGTTTTGCTTTGCTTTTTTTTCTCTCTTAAGATTTTGGTGTGTTTTCCTGCAGAAACTACGCAAGTTATTTGATATATTTTTTTAATGTACTATTCATAGATTTATATAATGCTAGACTAAGTAGTATCATTGTAATATTAATTATATTTAAAAATAACTGACTGCTGGTTGAGTTTCTTGCGGCGTTTCTTCTCATGAGAGTGGTCTCCTCTTGTGAAGCGCTGGTAGATTCTTGACTTGTAAAAGTGCCCGTGCGGCCTACTCACTGCATAAATGTCTTTATCTCATCTCAATCTTATAAATGAAACAAATAACGAATAAAAAAATATCAGAGGACAAATCTTAAGCACATTGCCCCAGTTCCAAATAAATCTTTAAGCTTGTTTTTATCACAACTAGACTTCATTTATTTTAGTAAGTACATATTATATAATAAATGAAACGAAACCAAACCACGGCTTTCTGAACATCCAGTCAAACCCGTTTCATCAAACTTTGACATATCAGTATTCTGAGGGATTACCATGACATGATAGTGGCTTCCTAGAAGCTGCTAACGAATCGAGTTTGATTCCCGGTAAAGCCAAAAATGTATGTCACGACCGCGACCGCGAGTGATTATTCCGGAGTCTTGGATGTTATCTATCTATATAATTATGTATTTCTCTATTATAATTATGGTTATCGTTATCCTTGAGCTTAGTTTGTGACTAGTGGCCGATGGGGTCAGAATCTTCTTGAGTGGCGTCCGCGGACCCGGAGACGAGCTGTAGGTAGGCCTCCAACAAGATAGAGTGACGACCTTGTACAGATCGCGGGAACGCGGTGAATGCGAAAAGCACAAGACCGGCCTGAGTGGAGAGCCCTGGAGGCCTATGTCCAGCAGTGGACGTCTTTCGGCTGACATGATGATGATGATGATGATAATTTTAGTCAAAAAAAAAGAATTAGAGCTTTATAGTCGTATGCAGGGGTCAATACCAACTACAATAACTGCGTCGTCTGCTGCTGCTGTTCCTAAATGAACTGGACCCATATTAAGATTGCATAAATCAGGATAAAAAAAAAAAAATGCTGAACACAGGTGGTTATACAGTTGGTGTAATAAACAATGGATCTAATCTGGATGGATGGATAAAGCATCCTTCACTGTCGCACTTGCATATCAGAAAGCGGCAGATAGGGTAAAGTCACCAGTGCACAGTGGTCAGCCAGAGACCAGTAGTCGACCTTATATATGATTGCGAAGAGTGGGAAAATAATCTTTCGTACTCTTCCCACTCACACAAATTATAGGCAGAGGCCGACTACAGGTCTCTGGCTGACCACTGGTGACTTTACCCTATTTTTTCCACGTTTATCCACATCGATACACACGACCATAGGGCCGCCGGTATAACATGACCCCCGATTAAACGTACTCTACATACAATTTTTAAATGCGATTAAACCAGTATGCGGCATTAAGATAAATTACGCCCATTCATCAAAGATAGCAAAAAAGATCTCGAACCATCCGGCACATAAGTGCAGTGGAGCGGATATTGTAAATTAAATCTGTACTGGGATATTATGCATTTATGTAAATGGTAATATTGTTCAAATTTACGTTTGTTTGCAATATTTATTTTGTATTTTGTTAATCTTGAGAAATTAAATTATGCATACATACATAAACTCACGCCTTCATTCCCAGAGCGGGGTAGGCAGAGCTACAGAATTACCAACTACTCCAAAAACTTGTTGATAACTGTGTAACCACAATTTGCACTTTGAAGTTTAACAGTGCATATTAGTGACAGGTGGCAAGCCCATCGCCTAACAGTACCACAAGCCTTTATTCCCTTAGTCGCCTCTAACGACTTCCACGGGAAGACATGGAGTGGCACAATTCTAAGCCGGCAACCACACGGCTTAAATTATAGTTTACAATAAAATCAAAAATCATTTATGACGTGTACAGAATATTGGTGAAAAGTAAGTACAATAGTGGTTGAGCCCTCCTAGTAGGTATGAAATGTACCTGTTTCAGGAGGTCTCGCTCTTCCAAAACTAATAGGTTTATTTAGTTGTTAACTAGGTGAGTTTAACAATATTATTGGTACATAAGTTAAATTATAAGGTTCCGCTTAGAAACCTTTATTCTACAGTTTTTAATTGTATTAATTTGCGTGTGCGTGCGTGTGTGTGTGCGTGAGCGAAAATGTTCCAAAATCATACTTTGATGAAGAAAATGATTAGGTCTAAAATTAGGTCATATTAAAAACCAAAATTACTTGTAAAAATATGTTTTAACAATAAACCTCTGAATCTGAACGTTAATCATCATTTATGGAAAGTATTGTTGTAATAATTTTAGATAATCGTGCTAGATACATTTGTAACGTTTTTAGGGTTCCGTAGGTACCCAAACCGTAAAACCCTATTACTAAGACTCCGCTGTCCGTCTGTCTGTCTGTCTGACATCAGGCTGTATCTCACGAACCGTGACAGCTAGACACTTGAAAATTTTCACAGATGATGTATTTCTGTTGCCGCTATAACAAAAAGTACTAAAAATATAATAAAATAAATGTTTAAGGAAGGCTCCCAAACAAAAAACCTGATTTTTTATAGTTATTGGTACGGAACCTATCGTGCACGACTCGCACTTGGCCGGTTTTTTTATTTTTACTCATGTACCGATCTTTAACAGTGAATAACAACGATTTCGAATGCACTCATGTTGTCAGCTAAAACTAAATAAAATATTATAAGTTCAACAGTGAGCAAAGTCGCGGGCGACGACTAGTCTGCATAATTCACTCAATTTAGTAATAAACGTCAGTAGTTGTGACGAGACGTCCTGCGATGAGCCATAACGAGTAATGTAACATGAATTAATATAGATAGGTACTACAGTCGTCTGTATAAGTAGCTGCATTATTTAGTACCATGTCGGTGTAACGTCTTTGATAGGTTAGTGGAGTTGTTCAAACATGACGTTTAAGTGACACAGTACTAAAGAGTGCAGCTACTTATAAAACGGACCCGTGCATGTTTGGTTGCTATTGCTATTAATACAAATACAGCTTAAAGGGTCAATTTTCTTTTAAGATTGTAGAACTCTGGCACTGAAAGGAGTTAAAGGTGGTATTGTGCGCTTTAACCGTTAGTTAGGTGTAAATTTATAATATTGGTGATTATAAAGCATTTTTTCTTTCACTTCCCATGCTCTTGAAATGTTATTTTAGTCTCTGCTAATCGGGGCTAAAGTTGCATATTAATCTCTAGGGATTAAATATATTTTTTAAATGGTCTTTCGAAACCCCTAAACATCCAATCACGGTGTTTGTGAATGGAGGATTATCGCCATTTTCTGTCGCCATTTTTCGTAGCATTAGTCTTTTTTTCCTTGCATTCAAACTGTTTAACGCGAGACTAAAAAATCATAATGACTTGTTTAGTCCCTTGTTCATCATCATCATCATCATGTCAGCCGAAAGACGTCCACTGCTGGACATAGGCCTCCCCCAAGGCTCCCCACTCAGACCGGTCTTGTGCTTTTCGCATCCACCGCGTTCCCGCGATCCTTACAAGGTCGTCACTCCATCTTGTTGGAGGCCTACCCACAGCTCGTGTCCCGGCCCGCGGACGCCACTCAAGAACCTTCTGACCCCATCGGCCATCAGTCCTGCGTGCGTTGTGCCCCGCCCACTGCCACTTCAGTTTAGCTATTTCTTCGGGCTATGTCGGTAACCTTAGTTCTCCTGTTGTAGTCCCTTGTTGAACAAGTATAATTAGGTAAAATATAATTTCCATCGATTTGTACTCGCTTGCACATAATGACAATCATACTTAGGTATAGGTACTCAAACTAAAGTAAAATATATCTAGAAGTTGGCCACACAGGATACTTACTTCTTGAATTCTTGCATTTGCAGTAGTTTAGTCGGTAGTGACCCTGTCTACAAAACTACGGGTTCCAGGTTCGATTCCCAGTATAATAAATAGTAAATAAATAAATACAATGTCACACCAATTAACATAGACTTCATTTGTTTAGGTAGTTAAATAAATGTTAATAAACCAAACCACGTGGCTCTGTTAAACAGCCAATCAAAACTGTTTCGTCGAGCTTTGACGTGTCAGTGTCCTGCTGCTATTGGCTGACGAACTATACCACGTGGTTCTTTTGTTTACATTTATTTGACTACCTAAATAAATGTAGTATAGTCCCAAACAAAGCTCTAGGCTTGTACTATAGGCACTAGACAATGACATAAATACTTATATAGAGAAATACATACTTATCTACACAGAAAACATCCATGACTCAGAAACAAATATTGGCGCTCATTACACAAATATCTGCCCTTATCAGAATTTGAACCCAGGACCGCTAGCTTATCTTATGCTCGGGCAGGGTATGAGCAAATATTTGGGTGATGTGCGCGAATGTTTGTTCCTATGTTTTGGATTAATTCCTAAGAGCTTAATTGGGGACTAGGTCAATGCGTGTTGGATTGTCCCATGATATTTATTTATTTATCTATTTATCAGCAGTCTCGGGGTTAAGGTCTCGAGATTGCAAATGTCTTTGAGTTTTGGACAACATTTACCTTCAAATGTGCTCGTTTGACTTTCCCGTAATATAAATAAAATGACTAAATAACTTTATAAAGTTCTTATGGACTAACTTATCTTATTAGATTGAGTCAAATAGAACCGTTTCTGACGTCGTTATGAACACTGCAGTATTTTCTACTGCTATTGTTTGAATTATTTAATTAAGTTTCTCGTTTCACTGTTCTTTTACCTATCGGTTGCGTTGAGTTTGCGAGCTAGTAAACATTTATTTGATGAGTTCTGGTTTTAAAATAATTGCTTTTTGAAACTATTTGAATTCCATTTCATGCCTTTTGTGAGGTTCGTGTGAAAATGTACTAATAATTCTAACAGAAACAGTTATATAAAAAAATGCTTTAAAATGAGATTGTCCGTTTGTTTGCCTCGTAGATACACTGCTGAATCAGGGTAAAGGGTAAAGAATTATGCAGCTGAAAGCACGGTCAAAAGTGTTTTTTTTATTGCGTAGAGAAGGCACGAGCTCACATGCCATTTGATGGTATCTTCTTAAGACTGAAGACTAAGATGGAATGCCTCTATGCTAGTAATTCACCAGTTGTCTTATTCCCACATCATAACACAATAATGCGAACTGTTTGGTTGAAGGTAGGTAGCCTAAGATGGTGGTAGAGATCTGGATGGACCGTGCACAAGGACTTACCACCACGACTGCTGCGGTATTCCCGGACCGCTATGACTTCATCATCATCATCATCATCATGTCAGCCGAAAGACGTCCACTGCTGGACATAGGCCTCCCCCAAGGCTCTCCACTCAGACCGTTCTTGTGCTTTTCACATCCACCGCTTTCCCGCGATCCTTACAAGCTATGACTTGGGGACCTTCAAGAGACGATCAGCTTTTCTCAAAGGCCTGGAACGCAGCTGTAATACTTCTTCTGGTATTGCAGATGCTCATGAGCAGCGATGATCACTTCACATCAGGTGACCCAAGAGCCCGTTTATCCAGCAAACGTAAAAAAAAATGCGTATAAAAAATCTTGATTTTTGAGACAAAACCATTCAGCCCAGACTAAATACTCGTATCTCAATCAAAGGTCCTAAAATAAATCAGTCTACAGTCATCAAATTGACTTAAATGGCTTCATTTGCCCGTCAGTCATCATCAACCATCATTTAATTTGATTTGTTCTTGGAATTAATCACCACTCGGTACTGCTCATTCAATCAATCAAGTCATTTATTTGCGTAAAATGCATGCAAACACAGTTTTAGGATTAAATTTATGCTCAGAACACATTTAACGTGATATCAATTAAATATACATAGGTATGGTCCTAATCGAATAAGGAATAATTCAGTTTCATTCATTTAAATAATCATATTAAAATTACATATTTAAACATTGCTCATAAATTAATAAAAGCTATACAATAAATATAAATATACAGATAAACACAGTCCAATGCTGAACTTCTCAGCAGTGGTCTCCTCTTGTGAAGCACTGGTAGATTCTTGACGTGTAAAAGTGCCCGTGCGGCCTACTTACTGAATAAAGGTCTTTATCTTTATCTTTAAAGTTGAAGGACACATTAAGCTAATGTGTACAAAAATTATGACATAACTCTACAAATTGCAATCAACTTGCATGTTGAAGACAAGATATAATATTAATAGGAAAACTAACACATAATAGAGCCACAAAGAGGTAAATAAGAAACTAAAATAAATCTGATAAGCAGCTAGTCGCCCGAAGTTAAGAAATAAACCTTCAATCAAGGTCAAAAAGTGCTCAACGTTTTTGATTCAGGAACCAGGCGAAATATTATTCCAGCACTTCATAGCAGCGTAGCGAAAGCTGACTACCTTAATGTTACGTCTCATGTATCAATATTTTTTTATTAACATATCGCACCTTCTGAATAATAGTGACCTTATTCAGAAATTTTAAATTTCGAGTTAGGTCGCTATAATAATAAACTGACTTGAAGTCGGAAAGCTGAAATTTTGAATTAAGTCACTATTGTTCCGAAGATGTGTATCAACAACACATTTTACCAATATAACATACATACATAAACTCACGCCTTCATTCCCAGAGTGGGGTAGGCAGAACTAAAGAATTGCCAACAAGTCTTAAAACTTCTTGATAATTCTGTAACCACATTTTGCACAAGTAGGCTAAGATATTTCCAAGTGTATTAGTGACAGGTGGCAAGCCCATCGCCTAACAGTACTACAAGCCTTTATTCGCTTAGTCGCCTCTTACGACATCCACGGGAAGACATGGAGTGGAACTATTCTAACCCGGCAACCACACGGCATAACCAATACCAACCCACCAAATAACAATTTTATATTAAATTCTTCTTAAAATACCTAGAAGGTAACAAAAAGCGTTTTATCAGTAACGGCTTCTTCAGACCGAACCAATTGGTGTCCTGTTACCATACCAACTCGGATTTCTCGGTACTTAGCGAGGCTTCTCGCCGTAAATAGCGAGATCTGTTGTTTACTGCCTGTAGACAAATTGAAGAAGAATTTATCTTTGTTTTGTTTTCGAGTGCTGACACTGCTGACCCTTTGAAAAACATTTAGGACATAAATAAAGCAAATTAAAATTGAATAACACCACAAAAACCAAATAATTACAGCAACAATCAATTTAAGACCGAACTAAAAGAATAATATTGAACAAAAACTAATAAGTGGGTCCTAAACCTCAAGGGTTAGCTAGAAGAGGTCCCTTAAAAGGATATGTTCGCCTTTGTACATTTAAATATATATACATATATAAATCTCATTTTATTGTTTTTGTTTTCTACAATTAAGTGTTTACATACATACATATATTTTTTTCATTTCGACTGCAGTTTTCAGTTTTTATTTTTTCATAATTTACAATTAGTAGATTTACCTACTTTAAAAATATAAATCTCGTTGTATTGTTTTTATTTTGTACAATTAAGTGTTTACATACATACACTTTATCATTTCGACTGCAGTGTTTTTATGGTGGTTTAAGTTTACAGTGTTCATTTTTTCATTATTTACAAGTAGTATAAATATCCCACCATCCCACCAATTCAAGACCCATCACAAGATGTCACCGTCTCAGTTTTTTTTTGTTACAGTGATGGATGTTGACGGAAATTCCCACGCAAAGTACCGTGTCTTTCTACTTATGACTGCATTCCGTTGTGAGACTTTCCGCAAACGCATTTTGAAGCGTATTAGATGAGATATCTGTTTACGATCGGTTATGTGTAACGAGGTTGTGAGATAATCGAATGAGTTTATCTCGAACAAGGACGCTAACGTTCTATTGAATTGAAAGTAACTATATAGACTAACAAGGATATCTACGAGTAAATAAATATGCAAGTAAACAGACAACGACCGCACCTTCGTACCTACGCATAATTATAACTTGTTACCGTCAAAGCATTTTGTACTCTATTAGTAACTAACTACAGGGTGCCTCCGACCTTGGGGCTTTAAATGCATAGATCAATTCTACTCCTGAAACTAAACTTCTTTTGTTCTGTAAGTTGTTAAAAATATGTTCAATTTAAATTTATTTTTTATCATACAAGTTAAATCTAATTTTCAATGTACGCGATCCAATTCTCCATTTTCCTTTAGCCCTCGTACCAAGGTAATGTCGCCCCCGTACCATGAGATAGTGATTACATGGCCAGTATGTAATACACTGATTTTACAATTAGACTTTAACATCAATTATTTATCTAAATTTAAGTTATTTTTTCATGTTGCAGAACAAAAGTAGTTCAGTTTAGCGAGTAGAATCGATCGTTGAAATTAAAGCCCCAAGGTCAGAGACACACTGTATATTAAATTTAAAACGCTGTTAGCTACCTACTTCGGTATTACGGCAGTATTATTCCAACATTCCTGTTTTATCACTATTATAACCAAAGAATATTCCTCCCTTATTTTAAGTCAGTTAGTTTACTAAATCAGTCAGTTAATGAATAGTTTTATATGTATAGAAAAAGTAATGTCTACAAAGAACTCAACAAAAACGAAAAGTTAAACTGACTTTTCAGTAGATTCGGACAGTATCTAGCTGTCTCCCAATGTTGTAGTCAAAAACTATGGAACGCCAGGTGCACCGCTCTAAACATACAACTTTGGCTTCCTTTACATTCATCAATCTCTTCATGCACGTATGTCGGTATCTAGCTAATATATCAGCATCAAGCAGTCAAGTCAAACTACTTATCTAATACTAGTCAGATTATGTACCTGACGGCGACGTGCTAGAGTGAGTTTCTACCAGACCAGAGCACTGCAATGTAGAGGTGCGGTGCACGGGGAAAAAAACGTCCAATAGGATTACTTAATTTTCCTAGCCTCGCTCAGCGCAGCTCTTCTATTGGTGGTTTTTTCCTCGAACACCGCTTCCCACCCTCGCATAGGCTGGATGGATACCTACCCTAAGCCTAGCTGGGGTGTTCAAAAAAATTGCTATTTTTTTTTCCACACTTTGGACACTTTGGGCCATCACTCTGAACAAGATAAATATAATTCCTGGTTTGTCCCTGGGTGAGTATAGTTTTTTGTCGTGGTGTATTTTATATTTTATTTCGATAGTAATTATTATATAGATCTGAGAATAAAAATCCTTTTATTTTTATCTTCTATAGTTTTTCCGAAATCATTTTTTAAAACACTGAATTGACAGTTCATAAATTTCAATGCCTGTTTCCCTCTTACGCCTTGGTCTCCAATAAAAAAAAAGAAGTGAGAAAAAGTAATCGTTGACAGTTCTCGTTTGTCAAGCCATCCGTTACACTTACACCTGTATTGATTGTTTTGATTTCGTTTGCAAGTTTGTCTCGACTGTATTTTAACGACGACTATTGCTTACACCTGAATTCTGGCTTTTCTACTTCTCTCCACTCTTTTTTGGAGACCGCTCGATTCTTATCTCGACGATTTGCGGCACTTTAATAACGACTTTCTTTTTGGGCTAAACAAACAAATTGGTTTGTTCAAACCTCTTGGACGATTTAGCGACTGTTGTAGCGATTAGATCGGAATTATATAATCGTGCATATAACTCGGACATAGCACGATGCTTTGTACCTTCGTGCAATAAATTCAGACGAGACTACTCGAAACGAAATAAAAATAACCAATACACGTGTAAGTATAACGGATTGTTTGACAAATGAGAACTGTCAACGATTACTTTTTCTTTTTTTTTTACTTGGAGACCAAGGCGTAAGAGGGAAACAGGCATAGAAAGTTATGAACTGTCACCTCAGTGTTTTAAAAAATGATTTCGGAAAAACTATAGAAGATAAAAATAAAAGGGTTTTTATTCTCAGATCTATATAATAATTCCTATCGAAATAAAATATAAAATACACCACGTCAAAAAACTATACTCACCCAATTGTCAGTTTTGTTACCAAGAAATGTATTAGATTTAGGTAACAAGACTGACAACAATGAACAAAATATGTTAGGGGACATTTTGGAAAAACTTGGTGCATGATTTTCCAAAATCTGGAGAAAAATAAATCGGGTACTATTTTTTTTAAAGAGTCTTCGCCTGACCATTTGTGACCCGCAGCTGGCTCTCCAGCTCAGGGTGCAGACCGTTGCATCTGTGAGATCGGGTAAAGGCCCATCTCACCTGGACACACTTCATCCGAAGAGGACTGTGGGCAACCACCAACACACTTGGGTCGTGGTAACTAGTATCGGACTGAACATAAGCTTATGAAGAGTTTTCCTTTTTACCCAACTGCCGAAGGATGTGGGTAATGTGTTTAACAACCTATATATGTATATTTATTTGTTCCTTTGTGACGCTTCAGAAACTAAACGCGTGGATCGATTTAAATGACTGTTATGTCAATCGATTTGTCTTAATCTTGTAAGTGTCACTAAAGATAAGACTGTAATAAAAAATCAATTAGGCGGCGACCAGACGCAATATTGTAAAAAAGAAAAAAAAAAGAGCCGACGAACTATGACAAATGATTTATCATTGAATAGGTATTTAAAAATCATGCTTAGGTTTCTTTAACCTTTTTTTATTTTGAATGATCATTTAAGATTGATAACGATTTAAAGCTGTGTAGCAAAAGTTTTGTTACACTTGTTTTCTAATATTTATTGTTCATTTTCCAGAACAAATATTTACTATGTGTCTATTAAATGTAGGTACTCATTTTTCTAGCCTACCTTTTTATCGAACAAGTCAACAATTTGAGTAGTTGGTTGCTCACATTACGTAACTGTATATTTTATTCTGTCTAGTTGCTTAGTCATACACAACAAAAATGTCCAAGGGTCAAATAAATCCCTAAATTATTTGGATGTTTTGTAATACACCGTGTTTTTTTTGATTTACGATAACTTTAAGGGAACGTTCTTTACGTCAAATAAAGTTAATTTCCCGAAGACGGACAAATGATAACTGTAACGGTTTTAAAGATATCTAATTTTTAAATTTAATCATTTAATCACGTTGAACTGGTCTAAAAGGCTCTTAACTGTCTGTGTATGTCACGCCAACATTGACGTATTTGACACTGACTACGAGTTAACTCTAAAGGCCCTTTTAGAATGACCAAAGATACAAAATTTAATTACTTTGTTCTTAACAGAAAAAAATTTTTTTTTTGCAATATTTAAAAATCGAATCTACCACTTAGTTTCTATGGATGTACCTAGTAATATGCCGAAGTTATCGTAAATCAAAAAAAACACGGTGTACACTGAGTTGCGATGTTATTATATTGTAAATTATCAAAATAAAATTTGGACATTTTTGGTTTATGTATATACATAAACATAATTTACAATATAATAACATCGCAACTCAGTGTACACCGTGTTTTTTTTGATTTACGATAACTTCGGCATATTACTAGGTACATCCATAGAAACTAAGTGGTAGATTCGATTTTTAAATATTGCAAAAAAAAAATTTTTTTCTGTTAAGAACAAAGTAATTAAATTTTGTATCTTTGGTCATTCTAAAAGGGCCTTTAGAGTTAACTCGTAGTCAGTGTCAAATACGTCAATGTTGGCGTGACATACACAGACAGTTAAGAGCCTTTTAGACCAGTTCAACGTGATTAAATGATTAAATTTAAAAATTAGATATCTTTAAAACCGTTACAGTTATCATTTGTCCGTCTTCGGGAAATTAACTTTATTTGACGTAAAGAACGTTCCCTTAAAGTTATCGTAAATCAAAAAAAACACGGTGTATTACAAAACATCCAAATAATTTAGGGATTTATTTGACCCTTGGACATTTTTGTTGTGTATGACTAAGCAACTAGACAGAATAAAATATACAGTTACGTAATGTGAGCAACCAACTACTCAAATTGTTGACTTGTTCGATAAAAAGGTAGGCTAGAAAAATGAGTACCTACATTTAATAGACACATAGTAAATATTTGTTCTGGAAAATGAACAATAAATATTAGAAAACAAGTGTAACAAAACTTTTGCTACACAGCTTTAAATCGTTATCAATCTTAAATGATCATTCAAAATAAAAAAAGGTTAAAGAAACCTAAGCATGATTTTTAAATACCTATTCAATGATAAATCATTTGTCATAGTTCGTCGGCTCTTTTTTTTTTCTTTTTTCTTTTTTACAATATTGCGTCTGGTCGCCGCCTAATTGAATTTTTATTACAGTCTTATCTTTAGTGACACTTACAAGATTAAGACAAATCGATTGACATAACAGTCATTTAAATCGATCCACGCGTTTAGTTTCTGAAGCGTCACAAAGGAACAAATAAATATACATATATAGGTTGTTAAACACATTACCCACATCCTTCGGCAGTTGGGTAAAAAGGAAAACTCTTCATAAGCTTATGTTCAGTCCGATACTAGTTACCACGACCCAAGTGTGTTGGTGGTTGCCCACAGTCCTCTTCGGATGAAGTGTGTCCAGGTGAGATGGGCCTTTACCCGATCTCACAGATGCAACGGTCTGCACCCTGAGCTGGAGAGCCAGCTGCGGGTCACAAATGGTCAGGCGAAGACTCTTTAAAAAAAATAGTACCCGATTTATTTTTCTCCAGATTTTGGAAAATCATGCACCAAGTTTTTCCAAAATGTCCCCTAACATATTTTGTTCATTGTTGTCAGTCTTGTTACCTAAATCTAATACATTTCTTGGTAACAAAACTGACAATTGGGTGAGTATAGTTTTTTGACGTGGTGTATTTTATATTTTATTTCGATAGGAATTATTATATAGATCTGAGAATAAAAACCCTTTTATTTTTATCTTCTATAGTTTTTCCGAAATCATTTTTTAAAACACTGAGGTGACAGTTCATAACTTTCTATGCCTGTTTCCCTCTTACGCCTTGGTCTCCAAGTAAAAAAAAAAGAAAAAGTAATCGTTGACAGTTCTCATTTGTCAAACAATCCGTTATACTTACACGTGTATTGGTTATTTTTATTTCGTTTCGAGTAGTCTCGTCTGAATTTATTGCACGAAGGTACAAAGCATCGTGCTATGTCCGAGTTATATGCACGATTATATAATTCCGATCTAATCGCTACAACAGTCGCTAAATCGTCCAAGAGGTTTGAACAAACCAATTTGTTTGTTTAGCCCAAAAAGAAAGTCGTTATTAAAGTGCCGCAAATCGTCGAGATAAGAATCGAGCGGTCTCCAAAAAAGAGTGGAGAGAAGTAGAAAAGCCAGAATTCAGGTGTAAGCAATAGTCGTCGTTAAAATACAGTCGAGACAAACTTGCAAACGAAATCAAAACAATCAATACAGGTGTAAGTGTAACGGATGGCTTGACAAACGAGAACTGTCAACGATTACTTTTTCTCACTTCTTTTTTTTTATTGGAGACCAAGGCGTAAGAGGGAAACAGGCATTGAAATTTATGAACTGTCAATTCAGTGTTTTAAAAAATGATTTCGGAAAAGCTAGAGGCACCCCTCTAGGGGTTATGGGGAGATCATTTGCAATCATTTTGGTCCCATAATACCCTACGCAAAAGTTAGTAAAAAAAATTGTTGTGTCATTTATGTTGCATAAACTGATAAAAAAACATGTTTTATTTTTCTTTAAGGACTCGCATTCTTAAACGTGTACAGATAATTCTACTTTTAATATTGCATAAGAAGAGCAATTTTACCTTGTACATGACCTTTCACCATTACCTTAATGAACCATCTGACGAAGCATTTGGCCGCCGGCTGAAAACCCTTTTATTGGAAAATCCATTATAATACTCAGTTAAAGAGTTTATGGATCTTAATTAGTTACATAAATTATTTGAAATGTTTTTATTTTATATGTGTTATTGTTATTATTATTTCTAATTTTTTGACTTCAAACGTTATTTATTTGAAAAAAATGTTTTTTTGCTTGCATGCTATTTTTAAGACGATCCTTAACGGTGATAACTCCTTAGTTCTGTATTGTTATAGTTAATCTGACTTCTTATTTCTACTTTTTTTATTTTTTTTTATTTAGTGTATATTTTTGACTACTACCTACTTGAATGTATACTGTGACTTACTTTGAAAAATAAATATCATTCATTCAATTAGTCATTATTTTAATAAAATTTCTGTGTTCTTTACACACTTTCACGTTAACTTGCTAAAAGAAATCAAATCTCTGGCATAGGTAATACCAACATTACCACTCCTTATTGATTGTGAGACTGTTACCTGCCGTATTAGACTGCCAAGGTCGCTACTAAATGGTACACCGATACCTATTCCAGCGTTCGTAATTCAAGAGCAATGAAATCTGGTCACTATAGGTACTAAATACGTGCAGATTTGTTTAAACAACATTTAATAAAATGACGTGAAGGTAAATTAAGCTTTTTTTTGACTGCCTTGAATATGTTATACAGGGGTGTACATCGGTTGGTCTCAAATTGTTAGGCCTGTTTTTGTTTCACCACATAAGTATTTTTTTGCATACCAACATTTTACCAATACCAATGATTTAAATGACGAAAATTGTTTCATCGTAATTGACAACATTTCAAAAAAAATGCATTATTTTTTTTTCGCGTTAATAACTGGTTAAAAATTAGACTACCCGTATTTCTTGGTTTTTCTTTATTTAACTTAAATTCGTCGTTAATAATTTATTACAGAAATAGTCATTAAAAATACCGTATATACAAAGTTAGGAATACTGATGTCGTGATCTTAGCCTGATATAAAATAAAAATAAAATAACTTTAAACATAAACAGAACTGACTGTCATGTCATGTCACTCACTTGTCCATCATTCGCTGCAGTTCGTTCACAAATTTGTTATTTTGCGTAATTTAATTAGTTACGTAATTTGTAGACGCCATTAAAATAAATAAACTGTTTTGCGTAGAATCGAAAGCGTGTCGTTAGAATCAAGTAATCCGTCAGACAACATGACAGTTGTATATTTTTTTGAATTCCCTTGGTAATAAATGGACTAAGGGCACTATAAGTGTATTCCAAACATTCACAATCCAACTTTTTTTACTGTTTTTCCTAAATATAAAAAAAACAACTGCATAAAAAAATCCAAAGATATTTTTACTGTAATCAGCAGAGTAAAATCTAGAAACGGTATTTTATTTTACTACCTTTGCACAAAATGAATTGTTGTCAATTGTTGTGCATAATATTGCTTGGTCAAAAAATTGTTGGTTTTTTTTTGTCGAATTATTTTTTTGGTATAACGTTGACCGTGAGGCGAAGTTGACGGAGCTAAGGAGACCAGGAAAAGGCGGCAAAAACAAAAAAAAAATTTTTTCATTTCGCATGCTCTTAATATTTTACTTTAGTCACTGCATATCGGAACTAAAACTCCTTATTTATCTCTAGGGATTAAAGTTTTTTTTAAATTTACTTTGAAAACCACTAAACAACCAATCACGGTGTTTGTCTCAATAGAGGATTATCGCCATTTTCAGTGATTGCGTGTGGACCATTTTTAGGCTGTGGAAAAATCCTAAAACGATATTTGCAAAAATATAAAAAAAGATTGAAAATATTCAGGATTATTTAATTTTATTAGTCATGGACCAAATAGTTTTCAAGTTCTTACATAATATTTGTTTTAATTTTGAATAGAATGTCGTTTTTTTTTTGCATTCGAAGTGAAAAGTGGAGTGTTTAACGCGAGACTAAACAATATAATGACACTCGAACTAATAGCCTCTCTCGCTCGCATACAACATCTCGTGTCATTATGGCTTGCTTTAGTTCCATGATGAACCATCTTCTATTTTTTTAAATCGTAGTCCACAAACCAGTAGTAACCTTGTTTAGTGGCTATACATAAATGATGAACTACGCTACCAAATCCTACTAATGACTCAATCCAATTTACTTTCATTATTATACATACGGCCGCAGTCAGCTCTAGAATAATGAATTTAGATCGTTAAGCGTTTTTACACTACACGGCACGACTGCGGGACGGATACGGTGACGACTTCCACCCTTGAAGAATATTGCTTCACGACGTCATGCCATGGCTGCCGCGTCAGTCAGTAGAAAAACGTATCCAAGGACCCGACTGCCGAAGGGGAAGGTTATTTGTTTTGTTTATCAGCCTAAATATGAATGTATATTGGTTCCTTTGGAGCCTTTAGAAACTAAACGCATGTGCCAATTGTTTAATCTTAATCTTGTGATTGTTACAAAAGTAAAATACAAAGGTAAAAAAGAAAAATAAATGAACTTTGACCAGTGGGCTATCATTGAAAAGGTATTAAAAAATCATCTTCAGGTTTCTTTCATTATTTAGTATTTCATCATCATCATGATGTCAGCCGAAAGACGTCCACTGCTGGACTGGCCTTTCCCAAGGCTCTCCACTCAGGCCGGTCTTGTGCTTTTCGCATCCACCGCGTTCCCGCGATCTTCACAAGGTCGTCACTAATTGTTGGAAGCTTACCTACAGCTCGTCTCCCGGTCCGCGAACACCACTCAAGAACCTTCTGACTCCATCGGCCTTCAGTCCTGCGAGCGATGTGCCCCGCCCACTGCCACTTACGTTTAGCTATTATATCACAGTATTTATACTTAACGATTTAAAGTTGGTTAGCATCAGTTCCGTTTTTTTAAACTTGCTTTATGTTAGACTTATTCTCGAATACGTTACTCACTCGATGAATGGAAAAAGTAAAAACTTGTAACGGTATTGGTTGTGTTATGCTCAATACTTGCTCCGGTATAGAGACAAGGTCTTGTCACGACTAGCATACGACATTCCATCCCGTCCTCAACTGATTAGGGATGATATTTTATTCATCTATTTATCAGCTTATTATTATCCTTTACATGTAGTTCTTATATACTTATGGGTAGTTATTTATTTATGTGTTAGTAAGTAATTTTAGTTTTGTACAAAAGGTTAGTATTGTTAGGTGTCAGGGCGCTTCTTGTGTTAAAAGTCTCCTCCAAACCAAACCGTTTCAAGTAGCTCTATTATTAGACGGTCTGGACCGTAAGTTTCCGGTTATATCCGGATATCTCTTAAATATAGCTCTATAAATGTGACCTGACTATTTCTATTTTAGTGTCAGGACCTATTTGATCGCATCTCTCACCTTTTTGTTAATCAGTGAATTGTTGATATTGTTTAATAATAAGGAGGTAAAAAATAAGTTTCTTGCCACTTTTTAAACGCCGCAATGTATCTGCGATTCCTCTCCTGCGGCCGTAGACAAGTGCTTTGTAAACTGCCGGGCGATTGCTTCGAGCGAATAGTCAATTTCATACATTTTGTCAGTTTTCGACGATGGTTAACCGAACGTTATCGTTACGCGTCTTGTATAGCATCACTAGTGTTACAGGTCTGGTGTCCATGGCGCTGATCATTTTACATCAGGTGTAGCTCGATTGCCTTCTCAAGCAAAAAAACGGCCAAGTGCGAGTCGGACTACATTCCGTACCATTATCTATAAAACATTAAACACGATACTAGTTGCCGATATTACTCTCAAGCAAAAAAACACCAAAAAAGTCACGATTGTTGTATGGAAGCCCCACGTAAGTAGTTATTTTAAACTGTTTTTAGTATTTCTTGTTATAGCGGCAACAGAAATACATACATACATAAACTCACGCCTTCGTTCCCAGATTGGTAGGCAAGGCTACAGAATTACGTACAACTCTAAAAACTTGTTTATAATTCTGTAACCACACTTTTCACAATTAGGCTAAGAATATGTTTACCAGTGTATTATTGACAGGTTGCAAGCCCATCGCCTAACAGTACTACAAGCCTTAATTTCCTTAGTCGCCTCTTACGACATCCATGTGAAGACATGGAGTGGCACTATTCCAACCTAGCAGCCTCGCGGGTTATACATCATCTGTAAAAATTTCAACTCATCACAGTTCTGTTCATGAGATACACACATCCAATATCTCTCTTCTCTCTCTTCTTCAAGCTGTTGCCACCCAATGTAGGCCTCTTCCATTGCACTCCATTCTCTACGGTATTGGGTCTTCGTTATCCAGTTTCTACCGGCTATTTTGACCAGATCGTTGATCCATTTTGTTGGCTGCCTGCCCACATTCCGGCGTCCAGCACGGGGTCTCCATTCAAGGACTTTTACCCCATCTCCAGATTGTCTACGGCATATGTGACCTGCCCTCTTCCACTTCCTCGAAGCTATATACATAGGTAGGTACATGCATATAACAGGCGAATTTAATCAAACTCCGTCCTGAGCATTCAATACATTTATTAATTTTTAACGAATCCAACTGTACCCCAATAGTCAAAACAGTGTAAGGTTTCCATCAAAACAGCTAAGTTTTTTTTTCCCACCCTTTATTTCTAAGGTTGTGTAATAAAGTTTGATACATTTAAAACTGAGCTTTAAAATTGGCTTGTAAGAGTGAATTTTCAGTACATACCTACTTGGTGATGCAATCGAATTTCATGAAAGTTGATTATGAAATCTGTGTATATTTTTTTAAAAGGGAATAAAGGTAAAATCTGTGCAAATATACTACAAAGAAAGTAAACGACATGGGTAACAATAAACAAAGATCATCACCATCGCCATACCATCACCATGTGAAACCCTGACAAGTACCGCGTAGGGAATGCAATTTAACCGGTTATTAACCGTTTTTGTAGGAAAATAACCGGTTAAAACCGGTTAAACCCGGTTATTTGCATTCCCTAGTACCGCGCAGTACAAAATAAATTTACTCGTGTGTCTCTATCTCTTTCACTGACGGAACATTGACAGGTTTTAAGAGCTCATAATCCCCCCGATGGAACCAGTAAAAAAGTAAGGAAATAAAGTTAATTTTTTTTTCAATATGGTCTTTAAAAGCAGTTTGTGCACAATCATGCAAGATCATAATCAAATTATTTCATAAGGTTAAATTATCATAGGATCAATACTATACTAACCTAACAAACAAAAAAATACAATCATTTTCAGCCGTATTAGTCTACTGCTGGACAAAGACCTCTCTCAATGCACGCCACTGCTCAAGATCTTCCGCTTCTCTCATCCAACCCACACCGGCTCATCTGCACATAGTTATCATCGCTCCATCTCCATCCTGCTGATGTTTTTAAAGGGTCGGCAATATGCATGTGATTCTTCTGGTGTTGCAGGCATCCATAGGCTACGGTAACCACTTTACCATCAGGCGAGCCGTACGCGTGTTGGCCACTGTCGAGGAATAAAAAAAAACTTTCCTCTAGGCGTCCCACACTTTTGCCGAGACGCGGTCTACACTCAAATTCTAACACGACGGCTTCAAAGGTCTTAGTTTATACAATGAGCGAGTGATATTTATATATTATGTGATATTTTATAGAAAATAATTCACGATTGAAAATAATCCCCTAAAATAAAACAGAGCAGACAAACCCGTGACCTTCCAATGCTAAGCCTCATTACCACTACGCCAATCGATCCGTAATACAATTAAATTGATTGCAGTATGTCTAAACAATCAGTCTGATTTTAAAATCAGACCTTAACATCATCAAATACAATACAAATTCATTTGCGTTTTCATGTGGATCGATCTTTATAAGAATATTTGGCTCTTTGAACAAAAAACACGTAACTGTTGTTTACCACCTAAGGCATGTTCGACTTTAAACGTTTGACATTAAGGTTGAGTGAAAAGATAATTATTTTAAAGATAGATGTTACCTTTAGGTTTGAGCGTTGTTATTGTTTTCAATAGTAACCTGCTAAGTTTTTGTGCTTTATGAATTGACTAATTAATGGTTTGATTAATGATTCTTGGCGCATCCGAATCATTAAATTCAATCGATCTCAATTCATCGATATTTTAATGATTTCTGATATTGTTTTGAAGATGAAGCGTTTTGAATCAATCATTTTATATTAATAAATTGTTTTATTACATTTTTATTAATGATGTCGTATTTAATTGCTTTATTGTGGTCGAAGTATTGAATTGAACGTTATAAACAATTCGGGGATTTTAGTTTAATAATATAAAATTGCTGGTTCAGCTAGTTAATATTTGATAATAGAGTGTATTAATATAAAAATAGTTTATTTAGTTTATTGATTCTGTCTCAAATTGCAATATTTATTAACAATATTATGAGAATTATATTTCCTAACTGATTTCTTAAAGGACTGTCAGAGAATGCCTTAAAGCATAAAGTCCACCATTTGTAATTTTCTTTTATTGTATAATAACATACGTTTTCTTTCAATCTCGACGAGTTAGTATAAAAGGAATAGAAAAATTGATTAGAATTTAATCACCCACCGGAATTTAATTTAAATCTTATGCTGAAGATTTTTTTTTTCAAGGGGTAACATCCCCAGAAGTCCCCTCTGGAAGCCGTTTCAGGTTAAATGCACCATGTACAGAAATTATTTAACTTTATCTTCCCCTCATGGTAATATCATCAGAAACTGGCCAATCGCACTCTACTCACACGAAAAAAGCTTTTTAAAAACAAAATAAAACCAACCATAAATTCCATAAACACAAGCTTCACGAAATAGGGTGACAACGGCGCAAGCACGCAATACGGAAACGGATAATTTACCAAATTGCCGCAATCGCCCGCCATCTGTTCGGATTCCTTCGCTTGCCTTTTTAGTTTCGAAGGCTACTCGCAAATTGACGTGTGGTTACCCTAATTGAGGGAAGTATGACATTAAATGGCGTGAGGTTTTATTTTTGCTTGTATGCTTTTGAATATAATGTAGGTTAAAAAAGTAGCTACTGTATAACGGTTAATTTCGCTTGATCAAGGGCAATATTGTTAGTATGGGTATGGGTAGTTTTTATTACGGTAACTAAGCCAATGGGACCATGTCACACCAATTGAGGTAGTCCCAAGCTAAGCTCTAGGCTCTTGTCTATAATATATGGGTACTAGACAGCTATACTTACTTGTATTAATAAATATATACTTAAATACAGAGAAAACGTCCATGACTCGGGACAAATAAGCTCATCACACAAATATCTGCTCTTACCGAGATTTGAACCCAGGTATGCTAGCTTCGTTTACATTGAACTAGGTCAGACTGTAGTTTTTAATTAATTTACAGTCAACTCATGATTGATTGAAATGAACAACAAATGTTACTACGAAACAATAATAATATAGAAAATCAAAGTATAACCAAGACATAAAACACAGTACCTAACATAGTTTTTGTTTTGCAACGAGGAGTCAAGTAAAACGCACGAAATTTAACTAAAAAACATAGTTACTTTGTTTAAGATAACCTTACAGTCACCTTTACTCAGTTTTACTTTTGAAAAACTGAGTAAAGAAAACCTGTTTTCTTATTTTGGACAAGTAATCCGCTCTAAATTTCTACTCTATTTTGATTAATTGGATAAACCCTTTCTTGACTAAATTAAACCCATGAAAGAATTAAACCAATTAGTACCAAAATAATAAGGAGGGAAAAAAAAACATTATCCTATTTGTGATTTTAAAATAGGGCAAAAAGAACAAAACAACCTGTTATTTGATAAGCGTCATTTCAAATACAATAATTGGTTTATTTTTTGAAGAAAACCAGCATTTATAATTAATTATACTTTAATATTTTGTCGCTATAATGTGTTGGACTAATTTGAGTGACACAGTTTAAACATGACGCTAAGGTGATTAAACGTATTTAATATAATGTATGTATACTTGATCTTCAAATTTCAATAAACTGTTACTTTGTCGAATTTTACTCAACAACTTGTTTAAATTCAACTTTATTTCCACATGTCTACAATCTGATTCAACTGAACGTAAAATGTATTAAGTTCTCAAATTCATGCAAATAGTTTGAAAATAGAGAACCGTTAATTCAATTGGGCGTCCTTATTCTGTATGAAGTTTGTAATAGGGTTCTAAAACTTCGAAATTGTTTCAATATATTGTTGAATTATCAAAATATTTTGTCTATGTAACTGCTCAGTGTTTTGTTTTTTGGTATTAAATAAAGAATATTTGCACTAATTGTATTGTTGCATTGTAATAAAAATATCGATTAAGAGGTTTTTACAACAGCGAGCTGACAACGTAGAATTTGATTAACGTTTTTTTGATTATTCACATCTTATAAGTCTGTGTGCATCTAGTGTAATTGTATATCTGTCTCATGCTTTTTTTTGTCACGCTGTGGCTTGTCTTTTCATAATACCACAGTGTTATAATAGTTTTTTTATGTAACTGATACATAATGAGCGGTCTTAAAACACGAGTGTCAGCTCGTTTCATAATAACATCTCACGAGTGTTTTAAGTCTTAAATCAGTATGAACAGTTGCATAGTTAAATTTATCTGCACACATTATAATGTACTGAACGTAATTTCATTTATTGACACTACTATTAAAACATCGCAGTGTAAATACAGCTTGACGCTAACGTTTTTTTTTTCGTAAACTGTCTAAATGATACGAAATTGACATGATCCGCCGACGCGCTAGATTGGTAGCTTTAGCGTTAACGTAATGCATCTTGCAAGATTATAATTATGATAGCATCTACCTCAATCAGAATCAGACGTGTCGTAATAGAATATCGGCATTCAGATGCCGTCCGCGGCGCGATGCAATTTCCTATGTGAGCCGTTACACTCCAGCCTTAATAGCTTTAGCTAGTCAGAATAAGCCTTTGAAAAAATAACTTCAGTTTGTACTCTTCGTTTCTGTTTTGGTAATGTCCCTGATTTTTAAATGTAAAACCAATGCAATGTTTTGTGAGATTTATTTGAATGAAATGTTTCTTAGTGATGATATTTAGGGTCCCGTAGTCAACAAGGAACCCTTATTGGTTTCGCCGTGTCTGTCTGTCTGTCCGTCTGACCGTAGTTTTTTTTTTTTTTTTTTTATGCCATAGAGAAGACAAACGAGCACACAGGCCACCTGATGGTAAGTGGAAACTGTGACCCATAGACATTCGCATTCACAAGACTGCAATGCAATTCTAAGACTGCAAATGCGTTGCCAACCCTGAGGACTAAGATGGAATGCCTCTCTGCTAGTCATTTCACCGGCTGTCTTATCCCCAAACCGGAACACAACAATGCGAACACTGCTGTTTGGTGGTAGGTTAATGGATAAGATGGTGGTAGCGATCCGGACGGACCCTGCACAAGGTCCTACCACCCGCAAAACTTTACTGAGAGATTCTTGGTACTATAAAGCCGTAATTACATACATACATACATACCTTCAAGCCGTAATTAAGCATTGTTATTTGATTAATTTGAACAATATCTTTAAAAAATAACGGATCTTCCCATACATAATAAAGCAGGGTGCTTTTTTTACATAAACGAGATTTGCCCTCTTTTGTACAGGTCACCCGCAACTTTATACGCGTAGAATTAGTTTTCCCCTTTAGATACACAAGGCATAATTTATTCAATTTTTTCAAGTCCATGGTTTTGGCGGTAATATAGCAAAAGAGTACGTATTCCGTATTAACATAAAAAGTTCCTGTCAAAAAAATATTTTTTGGGACAAGCTTTTGTTGCCGACTGTATTTTTTTTTGCACAGTCCTCATCTACTTACACGAAGGTTTTATCATTTGTAGGTAATTTAGGAGTTCCTATGGCCAGCCTGAGTCTCCATCATCAGACCAGCTCGATAGTTCTATAATGTTATATTGTCATCAGAACTAAAAGTGTATGCAAATTTTCAGCTTCATCGAAAACTGGGAAGTGGGTCGTATTTAATTTGCAAGATTTGACCCCTTCATACATACATGCTTACATACATGCTTACATACACTGCAAATTAAATAAAAGCTTATGAAAAATACTTTGGTTTGTGTTAAATCGTTAATCTGTATTGTCATCAATTTAACATCCCTATTCCTTGTCTCTGCAAGTTAGATATATTTTAAAAGAAAAGTAAAATTATCAAGTACTTAAACATCATAGCCATATTTCTTTTTAAAGCTTGTTAAAGCTCAGTCTACAGAATAAATTAAAAACGTTCAGCAAGTTGCAAATTCTAGCAAAAGATTTAATCTAAAGGCATGAGCAAGCAAGTTCCATTTTAGCACGATGACATCTTCAGTAAAAGGCTTGCAAGGCACGCACCGCCTCGATTAGGCGCACCTATGCTCATATCGAATAGGCATGGGACATGAGGTTATCGATGGTTTTAGAATTTACTTTTCATTATTTAACTTTCATATTACCGACGCGTAAAGGAGCCTTCAAGTGGCCAATTTTCATTTTTTTTATACATCATGATCATCATTATTAGCTTGCGTTAGTCCACTTTTGGACAAAAGGGTAAGGATAAATGTTAATCATCTTATAAGAGGTAAAATAAAGGCAGAAAGAAGTAGATTAAACAATGGAAATAAGCAAGACTTGCCTTCTGCTAAAAGTAATTCACGAGTATATTTCATGTAGGTAAAATACTTTTTTACGTTACAGAAAACCTTTGTACTTATATTAAAATGTATTATTTTTTTAATGGTAGATAGCTGTAAAACAATCAATATATTATTATTGAATTATTTCTACATTAACGTTGACTGCAAATGTGACGTGTGATTTGTGCGTGTTCAGCATGCATTAATTTTGGGTTCCGTGCTTGAAAGTGGTTTTACATCGGTAAAAGTATTATTTTTTAAATATATACCGCAATGGTGACAAACAAGCGTACGGCCCACCTGGTGTTATGCGGTTATGGACGCCTGCAATAAATACTAGAAATAAAGATTGTAAACAATAAACTTGAACACAATTTTTTGGTCGTTGAAATCTCAAAAAGTTTTTGATCTATCTAAATAATTTTCTTTATCGTATTTGTGAATTGATTCTGCGGTAGACCGCCATTAATTATTTTAAAAAAGAATATTCTAATAATGGATTTTAATTAAACATTATAACATATAGGAATACCCTATTTAAACAACTAATTTCAGGGCTCAACTCTTTACATAATTGATTAGATAAAAAATACTCCAAGTCATTTTTTAGATCTATTTTACACCTTACACAATGTTACATACAAAGAAAAACATCACAGTGTAGGTATAGATAGAGTGAAACTCATGACGAAATTACAAGGGTTCTTTTTAGGATATTTAACTATGGAACACTTAAAAAAAATAAAGATTCAGCACCAATTATGCCACTGCACCCTCGATATTCAGCCCATTATTTGGCCAGAGTTGCATAATTATCGATATCGATAAAATACTTATTCCCGCATGCCCGCAGACCGCAGGTGTGGCGCTTACATTACAGTTCTTGTCGATAACGAGAACGTCGATGTGTTCAGATTCGCTACCCTATCGACTTTGTGTGAAGGTATTAAGATGGTAAAACCACTCTATATTATTAACTATAATTTAGCATGCTGTGGGTAGAGTTACTTCACGAGGAGTTTAGTTTATGTTTATGTTTGACAATATTATGGTTGGTAGTGATAGTGATCCTGTCTGTATACGAAACGGGTTCGATTCCGGTAGTACAAATATTTTTCTGATGACAGCGATAACACGCGACTTGCGACTTGATGCGACTTGAATGCATGTTTATCGTTGTCTAGTACCCACAGTATAAAACTAGAGCGTAGTTTGGGACTTGGTCAATTTGGGCGACATGGTCCCCAGATATTTTATAAAGCACATACATATTGTCTTAGATAGCTCAATTTTAAAGAAGTAAATAGTCATTAATTCATTCATACCTTAACGCCTGTCTCCCAATTTGGTAGGAAGAGATTATGTAACTCCATGCACTAACCTCTTCACGCTTAACTTCGGTTTTGGGTGTTTTGATTTAGCCCTTATTCAGTACATCCCGCTCTCTCGCTTACCATACCTCTTTCGTAACTCTTCTTTCATCCATCCTTTCCAAATAACCAAACCATCTTAGCATACCATTTTACATATTTTTGTCACTACATCTTCTTTCAATCTTACGTCGTTCACGGATATCGCTATTTCGCTCGCTCTCGTTTCTACAGTAATAATCCTGCTTTAATTCTTCTTCTGCCATTCCCATGATTCACTACCATACCACATTCAAACTAAAACAAACCATAAGAAAATGAAAGAATAATGATTCCCGATGATATACCGAAATCTCTGAATAGGGGGGTTATTATGACGTCACTATGCAATTCATTTTACGGCTAGCGTAAAGGACGGAGCTATAGAAGTTGTATAGCTCTGTCCTTTTCTCTCAGCGTGAACTGAACTGCACGACTATGTCATAATAACCCCGCTGAGGTTCTACCCTATATACAAATTATCTACAGCTACTTTAGTTACAGCGGTTAGTGGCCTTTGGCTTAAAAAAAGTTAATTGTATATTATTTTTCCTTCTTAACTTAAATCGTGTCATAAGATATACTTAATTATGATTATGGTTATTAATGGTTTTTGTAACCATATTATGTTATTATGCGCGTCATATAACGGCGTGCTAGTAATTATATATGATATAAGATCGCCGAAAAGTTTTGCTATATAATTAGTGATCTGGAAATACAATGTTATGTCATACAGTTCTGGTAAAGATATTGGTTCGAATAACTTTCTCTTTCTGTTTTCTACTTGTAAATGGAGGCAGGAGATATAAGAAAATAAACGTCAAAACACTCGTAAGTAAATATATTTTACATTTAATGCTTTTTATGGAAATATCAAATGTATCAAGTATAATTTTGTTAAGTTTACTTTTAACCTATGACTTGAGTTTTCTTGAGTTTAAGACCAACATACGAGTTATATTTTCCTTCGTAGTTATATTTGGAATCTCATGATAGCAATAAGAGTAAAAAAATGTTTTTACCATGAAGGTTGTATGGTTTTCCAATTAAGTTATTTTTATTATCGTTGCTGTCCTAGAGATCTAGTCATGTTGTTCTCCTAGTAATTATTTTTGGTTTGTAATGACTTCTTGATTTTATTTTTGTAAGTTTTAAAAATAATTATTTTTTCTTTATCTTATAATGTAACTTACTTTTGAGTATGATTGTATTTAATAATTGAGAAAATAACCTTACGCTGGAGTTTCTTGCGGCGCTTCTTCTCTGCAATGAAGCTCTTGTCCGAAGCGCCCATAGATTCACTCCATATATATTACCGACGTGTAAAAGAGCCCTCATGTGGCCAATTTACTAAATACTCTATTAAGAACCGAAAAATATACGATTCTAATTAACTAAAAAAACTCGAGATTTCAGTTAACTAAATACCCACTAAATTAATAAAATTTAACCTATAGAAATGTACATTCTCAAGACTACAATCTTATGACTGCAAATGCACTGCCAATCCTTAAGACTGCTGACTTCCCTTTAAAAAATAAAAGCAGGTTTTTATTTGGGACACTGACTACGGAAAGCATAAAAATAAACCTAAGCTTACTCTTCACTTTTCGACGGTCCATAGAGAAATCTAAGTTAACTAAACAAACTCAAAGAACTTTCCAGAAACATTTCCGCTTACACCCTTTACCCGAAAAACCTTATTCATTGAAAAACAACAGAACTTTTCAAATAACTGCCCTCAGCAAACGTCTTCCAAATTTCAGTTTACCCTTCAAACTTTAATTGGAGTTCTTTAAGACTTTAACCAGTTATACTGTTCTTAAATAAAATATATGTTTGCTTAGCTACTTGTACTTCGAGGTACAGTAGACCAAAATAATGGCCACTTACAGATCACTTTTTTTTTTGCAAAATAATAATGAATTATGAAAACCAGCCGGAGGTCGTATCTTTTTCAAACGTTAAAACGTACCTTTTAGACACTCAGTTTTTAAAAGTGCAGATTTCTTCACGGTCCCCCCTAATTGTAGGATATTCCCCCTTATAGTTAGCAAAACTCATTGGTAAATGGTGACAGGTATGGGTTCAAAATACAAAAAATCACAATTCAAAATATTTATTCAGTAAATTGGTCACATGAGGGCATTTTACACGTCGGTAATATGGAGTGAATGTACTAGCGCTTCGGACAAGACCATCATTGCGGAGAAGAAGCGCCGCAAGAAACTCCAGCAGAAGGTCATTTTTCAATTATTAAATACAATAATACTCAAAAGTAAGTTACATTATAAGATAAAGAAAAAATAATTATTTTTAAAACTTACAAAAATAAAATCAAGAAGTCATTACAAACCAAAAATAATTACTAGGAGAACAACATGACTAGATCTCTAGGACAGCAACGATAATAAAAATAACTTAATTGGAAAACCATACAACCTTCATGGTAAAAACATTTTTTTACTCTTATTGCTATCATGAGATTCCAAATATAACTACGAAGGAAAATATAACTCGTATGTTGGTCACTTCCTTAGGGTCTGTTCACCATCTTCGTTTAATCTATGGACTAATGAAGATAAATCGTGAGAGGACTTTGGGATTTTTTCTGTTTTAAGAATGTCAACGTTAGCTTAAGGCCTTTGAAGACAGAAAAAGGACTAAAAAAAAGAAGTATTATTTCTCCTATACTGAGAAATATTGAGAAAAGACAGTAGGATGGAAGGAGGCATACTGGCATAAACTACCTGAGATATGCGGACGACACTCCAATGTTGTACGTCAGAGAGGGACCTTTCTGATGATTTTTGCAGAGTAGAGTATGAGATTGAACTAATTGGGATTAGTTTTAGTACGACGCAAATAAAAGTGTAGGTGAACGGTAGAACTGGTCAGCTTTTGAGGACAGGAGAACTCTTAGGTTTAAAATTCGTTAATGAGTTTGTTTTTCTCGAATCAACCTGGGATCATTACTTGTTTACCACGGAGGTAGTGACCCAAAAGGCCAAAGTTGCCATTAGCACAGGTTGATATGAATTTGGCATGCTAGAAAAGTCTCTAGTGTTACTAAAATGGAACTTCTTTGGGCCTTAGTTTATTTAAATTTTGTGGTGTTGGTGAAGGATCGCTATGCATGCCTTGGACTGAAAATAGGATGAGTAAACCTATTATGGAACAGCAAGGTGTGAAAACTGAACTTGATTATCTGTAACCAAAAGATTCTTGGCTGTTTCGGTCATGACATGTGGCCCGCTGGGAACAAAAAACCTTGATAAAGTGGCTGTCGAAGGTCGAAGAAAGATGGTCAGGTGGACGATCACATAACTGCTGATATCACCTAAATAGGTCAATAAATCAACCGCCCTTAAGGAAGCCAAAAACCGGACTAAATGGAAAGAGATAATACATTCTTCAGCGACGAAGATTAAGATTATAAAGAAGACACTGCACACACCCACGAGTCTCCAGAAAACACACTTATTAAGTACCTACCCAAACATACTGTGCCTCTATTATACCGCTTAAAATCATATTGCCTTTTTTATTTTTTTATTTAGTGGCTTTCACTCCTATCAAGGTGTATTTCGCCAATGAAAAATTATTCATAGATACTCCCATAGACTTATTAGAGAAATACGAGGGTGCATTGAAAAGTTCTGAGCCTAAGGTTGAATATAATAAAAAAAAAAACAAATAAATACTGGCAGGTCAAAGTGCCATATTTAGTCGCCATTATGCACTATCTTTTGTTTTTTTCCTGTCACAATTTTGCATTTTATGCTGGAACTGCTACATAAGGTCACTGATTTTTCAAGTAATGGATAAAATTGAGCACCGTTCTGTCATAAAATGTTTGCAAAAGAAGGGGTTAACACCAAAACAAATATTTGAAGATATGAATCAAACATAAGGGCAATCTGCTCTATCGTATGCTACCATAAAAAGATGGGTAGCTGGTTTCAAACGTGGCCGGGAGACTGTTCAAGACGAGTCTAGGAGTGGGCGGCCGTTGACGGCTACTACGGACGAAAATGTCAATAATATATTAGATGCGATAATGAAGGATAGGCGATTGAAGATTGTGGAGATAGCGGAAGCAATGGGTATTTCTTATGAGCGGGCACAGAACATCATCACCGATGTTCTTGGATTTTCTAAGGTGTCAACCAGGTGGGTGCCTAGACTGCTTTCAGTCGAGAACAAACGAGTACGTGTTACAATTTCCCAAGATTGTTTATGTATGTTTCAACGTGACTTCGACAATTTTTTCAATCGTTTTATAACTATGGACGAGACATGGGTCCACCACAGTACACCAGAATCGAAAGAACAATCCAGGCAATGGAAAAGACCAGGTTCACCACCACCCAAAAAAGCCAAGGTCATTTTGTCAGCTAATAAGGTAATGGCCTCAGTTTTCTGGGATTGCAGGGGGGTTATCATGAATATCATGATAGACTATCTCGAAAAGGGCAAAGCAATAAATTCGGACTACTATTGTGCTCTTTTACGTCATCTGCGTGAGGAAATTAAAATAAAGAGACCTGGAATGCTGTCGAAAAAAGTACTGTTTCACCAAGACAACGCTCGCGTTCACACTTCGGCGAAATCAATGGCACAAATATATGATTGTGGATTTGTAGTGCTGCCGCATGACCCTTACTCGCCGGATCTAGCTCCTCCCGATTATCATCTCTTCCCAAACCTCAAAAAACACTTGGGAGGACAAATATTTTCGACAAATATGGAGGTACAAGAAGCAGTAGACTCATATTTTAACGACCTCAGCGATTCTTTTTTTTTTGATGGGATAATGAAGTCGGAGGCGAGGTAGACTAAGTGCATTGACCTTCATGGAGAATATGTCGAAAAATAAAATTGTTATAAAAAGTGAGCCCGTTACTTTTTTTTACCAGGCTCAGAACTTTTCAATCCACCCTCGTAAGTCCATGAATATCACACGCGAAGTCATTGTTTGATAAAAGAGAATTATCTCTAATGGACTAAACAGAAGCACATGGGGTTAGCTCCACGCGCTTAATCTGTCAAGTCCACATTGCCTTTAACCTGCCCCCTTTTTCGCCATCCTGATGATGACAGGTGACACATGATATTTCGGTGTACATGGCGCCGCTTGTATGAAACCCACTGATGTATCAACGTGTTAACTTTGCAATGTATACCGAATGGTGACCGTCATGTGTAATTGTCAAAATAGTAAAATAGGGGGCTGTTATGGTATTTAATACCTTTTTAACCCATCAAGAGTAATAAGGTTTTTTCAAGTAGAATGTCAGCCTATAGGTCCCATTTTGTATGTTAAGCCAAACCTTACAGTTCCACTTGTTAAATGAAACAACGGGTAGACAAACATCACAACGGCTTTTTACTTTTACCTACCAATTTGTCCAAACCAGAGTTTTCTATTTCTAATGAAGGATAAACACGACGTGTGTGTGTGTGTGTATGTGAGCGTTGATTGTAGGGTATGGAGGCCGAATTCTGTGCGGGCTTCCGTTTTGCTTTAAGGTTACGATGTGTGGAGCGAGACTGCTTTAAGCGTTGATATTGCATTCGTTGTAGCTTTTTTTTATCTAGCTGACCTTACAGATGTGATCTCGTACTTTTGTCTCTTTATCGTATTGTTAGGTTACTCTGTCACGGTAACTTTTATTTGGTTCAGCCGTTCCAAAGTGAAGCTCTTACTTAATTACCTAGATTAAATTAAGCAAACTACTTGTTTAACGAAGTAAACTCAATTTCAACTTTTGATTTTTTTAAATTATGGTATATCTTTTATACGACAATATTTTATAGGTGCTGTGATTTCGAAGTCGAAAACAAAAGGGTATGATTTGGTAATACAATGGTGATTAGCGACTGAGTTTCCCGTTGGTATACTAGTAGAGATTTTTTTACTTACTTTGTGTACTTAAGGTAGGTACTCTTAATTTTCTAGCCGAAATATGTAACGTAAAATTTTATTAATCAAAATTCCAAACGCAAATATTATGAGTCAAGCATTCTCCATACTAACACAGCATGTCCGGCGGGTCGAGTATCAGTAAAAAGCGGCACGAAATGAAAGGCCCCGGAGTCAGGTTTAGTTATTACCTTTTTTTTAAACTATTCGGTTACATACGACTAATTTAACTTGGGATAACCCGAGGTTGTCGTTATATCATTAAAGACATTGTTGAGTTCAAATGCAGTTTTTAGAGGTGGGAGACCATTGTGCATGGTCCGTAGGGATCAGAACCGCAATCTTATCCTATGAAGCTTTATTAAGGCTCTTTCATCCCGGCTCATAGACACCTCCGCAGATCCTAGAGTTGGTGCTTACCTCTCCCAAAGGGTTGGGCTAGCTATCCAGAGAGGTAATGCAGCCAGTTTCATAGGGACCATGCCGCGAGCGGACCTGCTAGAAGGGTGTTCTTTTTATAGTGGTGATTATTATTTACATCTTTAATATTAGATTACCTAGCTTAGTTTTATTTTAATCTGAGTAGCTTAGTTTAATTTTAATTTAAATAAGTTTAGTCTTAACTTTTAATAGTAGTACCTATATTATAATGAAATAAATGATAAAAAGGGAATAAGACAATCCATCTTAGTCCTCAAGGTTGGCAAAGTTTTGCAATCTTAGGATTGTAGTCTGAAGATTGTCTTCTAATGTCTATCGGTCGCAGATCCCACTTGACATCAGGTTGGTGGCCTGTGTGCTCGTTTGCCTATATCATGTGATAAAAAAACCCTTTTACCTCCATATGGATTAGTTATTGGATTCTAGCTAGTCTCTTCAGTGTTGGTCGAGAGTCTTCGCCATTAGAACGAATATTAGACCGTGTTATTTATGAAGTATCTGTCAGTTAAGGGATCGATATTCTTTTGCGTTTTTTTTAATGGTACATGTGCCCGAAAAGATTTTGGTAATGTGAAAAATAACTAAAGTGTCAGTGTATAAAACACAAAAATACAAAATTACTCTCCCAAAGGACTTAATAAATCTGGTAAATTTCCTCACGAACTCGACGCGGGAACGTAACTTTTTATTTTGCTGACAAGAAATGTTTTGTTTACATTATCTGTGACAACCCCAGATTTTTTTCGTTGTTGACAACCCTGCGATTGTGTACTGAACCATAATGTTTTGTATAGTGAAAAGTCATCAGCAATTATTATGGTACCTAATATTGGGCTAATATTTTGATAGAGTTTTTATAGGTTTTCCTGTTTCCGGTTTTTACAATAATAACAAGCCGAGCCGAGTGGTTGCCGGCTTAGAATTGTACCACTCCATGTCTTCCTGTGGAAGTCGTAAGAGGCGACTAAGGGAAAAAAAGCTTGTAGTATTTTTAGGCGATGGGCTTGGCAACCTGTCACTAATATACACATGGTAAACATCTTAGCCTGTTTGTGCAACATGTGGTTACAGAATTACCAACAAGTCTTTAAGAGTTGTTGGTAATCCTGTAGCTCTGCCTAACCCACTCTGGGAATGAAGGCGTGAGTCTATGTATGTTTGTATGTATATTGGGCTCAAAAATATTTGATACACTTTTATGCCTCTAGAAATAGAGATGTGACAGATATTTTGTTTGGTATAAAGCAAAAAATAATCCATCACATAAGTAATTTACATAAAAATTCTTCAAAAAAGATTCAATACATTTTTTCTCCGGGATCAATATTTAATGAGACATGGAAGGAAAAATGATTCCCGAGAGGTCATAGTCGGGTTTTCGGGTAAGTGGGCCGTTACTTCAAATGGGCTCGGGTTTTTTTTGGGAGTACCTCTTATAGTGAAGAATATATTTATGCTGCGTATCAACCTCTTAATTGTGACAGTTCCCGACTCATGTGTTTTAAATTTTTATGGAGATAACTTTTTTTATGATTTTTTTTTGGTATTTACGAACGTATTTACCCATTACGAGTTATATACGAAAAACTAAAAAAGAGATTTTTATTTTTTCGTAAATAACTCGTAATTAGCTTCACCCCAACCCATTTGTACTTTTAGTATGTGGTTTAAAACAAAATTCCCTACAACTATGCCAAACTTCGCTTATACACAAGTTTTTTCCTTTGAGTTTTCTTCGTTGCCACACATATTGCTGATTTTTGCTACTCAGCACATAATTAAATATCCTTCACTATACAGGGTGTCCCATAAATAGCACGTCACAGTGACACTGGAGATTCCCCAGTCTCAGACAAACCAAACCAGCCTAACATGACCTCAGTAAAAGTTGCACCGTTTTCGAGTTATACCAATTTAAAGATTTTTCCAATTTTTCACCTCTTTTGACATTGTAAGTGCTCGCATTTACTGGGATAGCTTTAAAATTTAGTTTTTTTTATTTGTGCGCGTTTATGAATAGTTGATTAAGATGATAGAAGCATTATTATGTCAATAACTAATGTAAAAGTTGGAAAAATACTGGAATGAACTTGACTTAAATTATCATCAACATAGTAATTTAAACTTTTGAACACCTGCCATAACTTTTTTTTACTAAAAACGAAATGAGCAAATAACTTTAAAAACATGTGTATTTTATGCCAATTCTAAAATGGTATGACACATTATATCTTAATGCATAAAAGTATCACATTTGCCAATATGGATCCTTGGAAACCAATGCTAATCATCTAAAAAATTATCTTGTACTCTACGATATCTCATTTGTTTGTGCTCCTTTGAAGAATATGATTGATTTTTGGTTGAACTTGGTTCCAAGATAATAAAAAACAGGTTTAATTTTCATTAGTTTTTACAATGCGTTTCATTTGTTAGTTTGGTTGCCGGAATCCTTATTGGCAAATGTGATTCGAATTCCTAATTTTTTGCATTAAGATGTTTGAAAGACAATATTTATTCAAAACCAATAAGTAACGAAGAGGAACTACGGCGACGTGTCTTCAATGTTGCTCGAGACATAATCGGAAACCAGTTTACGAAAATTAAACCGAAATTTTATCCGAAGATGCCATTTGTGCCTTAGAGTAGGAGGGAAACAATTCGAACATTTAGTGTAAAAACTAATGAAAATTAAACCTGTTTTATATTATCTTGGAACCAAGGTCAACCAAAAATCAATCATATTCTTCAAAGGAGCACAAACAAATGAGATATCGTAGAGTACAAGATAATTTTTTAGATGATTAGCATTGGTTTCCGAGGATCCATATTGGTAAATGTGATACGAATTCCTACTTTTATGCATTAAGATATAATGTGTTTTACCATTTTAAAATTGGCATAAAATACGCATGTTTTTAAAGTTATAAATAAAATAAATAAATATCAGGGGACAATGTCACACCAATTGACCTAGTCCCAAACTAAGCTCAAGGCTTGTACTATGGGTACTAGACAACGATATAAATACTTATATAGAGAAATATATGCTTAAATACATAGAAAACATCCATGACTCAGGAACAAATATTCGCGTTCATCACACAAATATCTGCCCTTACCGGGATTTGAACCCAGGACCTCTAGCTTCGCAGGCAGGGTCACCACCAACTAGGCCAGCGCGTCGTCAGTTATTTGCTCATTTCGTTTGTAGTAAAGAAAAGTTATGGCAGGTGTTCAAAGTTTAAATTACTATGTTGATGATAATTTAAGTCAAGTTCATTCCAGTATTTTTCCAACTTTTACATTAGTTATTGACATAATAATGCTTCTATCATCTTAATCAACTATTCATAAACGCGCACAAATAAAAAAAACTAAATTCTAAAGCTATCCCAGTAAATGCGAGCACTTACAATGTCAAAAGAGGTGAAAAATTGGAAAATTCTTTAAATTGGTATAACTCGAAAACGGTGCAACTTTTACTGAGGTCATGTTAGGCTTGTTTGGTTCGTCTGAGGCCGGGGAATCTCCAGTGTCACTGTGACGTGCTATTTCTGGGACACCCTGTATATAAGAGGTACTCACGAAAAAAACCCGAGCCCATTTGACGTAACTAGGGTATCATTCTTCCCTCCATATTTCATTAAATATTGATCCCAGAGACCAAATGTATAGAATCTTTTTTATAGAAAATTTCATGTTGGTTACTTATGTAATGGAATAATTTAGCTATGGGCCACCGTTTAAAAAAAGGACCTTTACAAGTTAGCTACACCTCCACCCATCAGTACTTTTAGTATGTGGTTTAAAATACCCCACGCCCCCCCCCCCCCCCCCCTCGTAACAACTTTGCCTAAATTCTCTTAAACACGAGTTTTTTCCCCTGAGAGGCACTATTTCGTCTTCGTTGCTTAGGCTAAAGGTATATCGCGCGGCTTACTTGTGTTCACTGTACGCGCCGCGAGCCAATAGAAGCAAATTCAATAGGACGGTACAAGCCGGTTTAATCGCGGCCGTGCCATCGCCACGTTTGGTTGCGTGCGAATCGAGTGAGGCGTAACCCTAGCGCTCGAGCGGCGATAAGTAACAGGTTCCTAAAGGGCCGGAGATGACCTACTTTTCTGTGGCCATGATCTGCCCTATCCTTTTCGCGACCGCTCGTTTCTCGTAGGCAGTCACTACAGAACATTGTGGTCCAAAATAATATGAAGAAAAATAAAGTAAATCAAATCATTCCTCCACATAGTTTATTTTTGTTTACGATGAATTAGTTATTTATGTGTCTTTAAACTTGTCATGTGGTCACCCAAAGCGTTTAGTTTATGCCAAAAAGATCTCAGTCTCATACAATACAGTAAACTTAGCAAAAACTACACGTTGACTGACACATGCACAACCATGAAGTTGTTGAATATTGGTTTTGTCGACAACAGTCAAACAATGCTGTTATTACTATTCTTTGGGATTCTCTTGGGGTTTTTGACATGATGGAGTCGCTTTCTTGATTGTTTTTATTTGTTTGCATATTTTGTTGTTTATTAAATAGTAGGGATGTACTTGTATTAATATACTTACAGTAAATAAACATTCATATATGCAGTATAATGAAGAATTTAAGTTTGAATACGCATCGCCTTTGGAAGGATTGCTCTAAGAAAATCTCATCTGGTCTTCGTAAAGTTCTACTTACACATTCACGGAGGCTAGAGAATCACCGTACAACGTTGCTTTTTTTTTGATATGTAAATGTAAAATATAAACTTAACATTGGCAGAAATAGTTGCTCGATATTGCGACTGGTTGTCATTAACTAAATATTTAATCTATTCTACGACACGCAACAAAAAAAAAATTGCATTTTTTACTGCAGTTTACATACTAAATCAATATTTAGAAACTTCATGTTATTACCATGTGTCAGGATTGACATTTATTTATCTACCTAGTTCTATGCTAACTTCATCGGCAAACACAAACCCTAAACTCTAACCTGCTGACTCATACAAATCCCAACAAAGAGCAACAACATACATCAACTCTCTCCCTCATCTCTGCAAATAATTATTATTTAGTACCGCAAACACGTCTTACGTTAGGGTGTGTGTGGATTTCACTTGAATTACAATGATATTTTTCTGTGTCGGTACGTTTTTTTTCATTTGAGGTCACAGAGGAATAGGCTTCATAAAAAAGAGGGTAACAATAATAAAACCGTTTTATAGCAGAATGCTTCCTGTATGTCTGTGGAGGCACATTAAAGCTACGGTGTTATAATATGAATTATAATACCGAGTTAGGATCAGTTTTCAAAATCCTAGGCCCTAAAATTTTACAGAGTAGTTAAGTTAGTTGGTAGTGACCCTGCTAGCTGTCTAGGGCCTCTATTTAACTTGGTAAAACAATATAATATTGCCTTTGACGTATTTTATACGGGTTAGAATAGTACCACTCCATTTCTTCCCGTGGATGTCGTAAGAGGCGACTAAGGGAATAAAGGCTTGTAGTACTGTTAGGCGATGGGCTTGCAACCTGTCACTAATACGCTGGTAAACATCTTAGCCTAATTGTGCAAAGTGTGGTTATAGAATTATCAACAAGTTTTAGAAGTTGTTGGTAATTCTTTAGCTCTGCCTACCCCACTTTGGGAATGAAGGCGTGAGTTTATGTATGTATGTATGTATGTCTTTAACTCTGCTGCCATTATTGTGTGGCGACCTAGAGACATCTAACGGAAACTTGTATCAACCAACTCGCTAGCGCCACCAGCGTCAGACAGCGGAACTAAGGGTTCTACATCGCGCTAACGAAGTTTTGACAGCCGGTTGACATATATACCACTTCCAACTTCATCCCAATGGACTTCGGTCCCGAGGCATAACACCCGCTCGGTTCACTAATGTTTGGTCAAAAATCTTTTCCCAAAGTTACACTTCCTAAATTATTTTACTTAAATTTTCATTTCCCAAATAATGATAAGGCAAAATAACTTATAGCAAATTATCAGTTAGCGAATTTTAGTTTGGCAAATTATTGTTTAATAAATAATTACTTGGTCATGTTTCATTTTAACAAATTTCATGTAGTCAAATGTATTGTTTCGCATAACATACTTTTTCCAAAATATTGTTGGCATACGATTTATTAAGTATATCTTGTTGTTCATTGAATAAAATGTAGGGTATGATTATTTTTCCTTACGTGGGTAGTTTTCTTACTGCGTGTCTGACACGCCGATATTCACTATTCATTCGTTTGTATATGGCATTCCCTTTACGCATTAAGTAGCTTGTTGTTGATATTATATTACAATTATGTACCTTGGACAAATAATTTACAGGTAAAATAATTTACCCTATCAATTCAAAGCTAACTTAACCTACTTTTGGTACTGTTCTGGTAGCAGTTCGTTTCTGTGGGGGTCGCAGTTCTAACCTAACCTAACCTACTTTTCTGGTAGCAGTTCGTTTCTGTGGAGGTCACAGTTCTAACCTAACCTACTTTAATTTTTTTAACTTGTCAATGATTAATGAGGTACACTTTTGTGCGAAGTAATAATTTGAACAAACATTTTTTTGGATTATAATATTTGCCAAAGGAAATCATTTGCTTAATAAAAGTTTGTCTTAATAAAAATTGACAGAGTAAAATGATGCCAAATGATTATTTGACTAAATAAAAAAAATGCGAAATGTAAATGTGCTAAAGATTCGTTTGGGAAATGAAACTACTGCGAAAAGTTTTTTGGGAAGTGAAAATTATTATTAGTAAAAATATTTTTCCCATACGGCAGTATACCCACCCGCTCTCTATTATCCTCTCTTCCTACATTGGTAACCCCGACGTGATCGTCTTCCTACACTGTCAAGTAAATAAGAGCTATCCAATTTTTGACAATACCGAAAAACGGAACCATAAATCGTCTGACGTGTTATTGTATTGTCAGCGTCATGATAACCCTTATTTACTTGACGGTAATGGAGGCCAAGTCAAAAACAATACCATAACAGGTCAAAGACGCTGGCGCTGTTCTTGTGTCTTAGATGTTCTTTTGTTTTTTTTTGTAACTTCTCTACATCGTGTTTTTTTTGATTTACGGTAACTTTAAGGGAACGTTCTTTAGGTCAAATAAAGTTAATTTCCCGAAGACAGACAAATGATAACTCTTACGGTTTTAAAGATATTTCATTTTAAAATTTAATCAGTTAATCACGTTGAACTGGTGTAAAAGGCTCTTAATGGTGTGTGTTCGAGTATGTCACGCCAACATTGACATATTTGACACTGATTATCTATTAGTTAACTCCAATGGTCCTTTTAGAATGACCAAAGATACAAAATTTAATTACTTTGTTCTTGTTGGCGCGATAGCTCGTTGCTGTCCGTAGGTCGCTGCTGGCTGCCTCTCGATCCTTTGCTTCGCAATTCCCTTTTTCCTGCCTATAGTAAGGTCTGTGCAACTCAGGGAAAATGATTTTAACTTCTTCTCGACTTTAACAAATATATTCTTTATGCGTTTAAAAATGTGTCCGTTACAGAGTAGGTATGTGAAGTGAGGGAGGATGACTCGATATAATCGTATGAATAAAACTTAAAACTAACGTAAGGGGGCAGCACTGTCGCGGTTATCGCTGCGGTCCAATAGAGGGCGTTAAGATGGCCTTAACATGCCGGCCGCCTTGGAATGCTCCTGTTCCAATACTACGACGCTGGGCAGGATACGTGGGCTTCGTCAGACTGCGATGGTAGGGGGCAAATCTTCGAGAATGACCTCCGTATGGTCCCAGATGAAGTCCGGATGTCCGCTGCTCGGGATACGCCGTCTTTGCCTGGGTATGTGCGAAGAATTCTACCTAGCCGCCATTTTAGAGGTGGTTAATTGTCCTCCTTGATAAGAACAAGCATATTATCTTTTAGATCTTGAGTATTTGCTTTCCATTTGGTGCGGGTCTGCATTTCAGCTACGTACTCCTGCGACCATCTTTTCCAAAAATGCTGGCGCATCTGCTCGACTCTGTCGTATCGAAGCAGGCGATGTGGGGCTGCCTCTGTCAGATCCTCGCAGGCTGGTGCGATCAGAGACCTTCCTATGAGGAAATGGGCTGGTGTAAGTGGGGTAGGATCGTTGGGATCAGTGGACAGAGGTGACATAGGTCGGCTATTAAGTACAGCTTCAATTAGAGTTAAGACAGTTGTGAATTCCTCAAATGTCAAACGAGCATTTCCAACTATTCTACGGAGATGATGCTTGCACGATTTGATCCCCGATTCCCATAAACCACCAGTATGAGGACTATAAGGGTGAATAAATTTAAAGTTGATATTTTGATTAGTGGCATAATCTATAATATCCTTTGAGTTATTTTGAATAAACGAACTGAACCTGTTCTCCGCTCCGATAAAAGCTTTCCCGTTATCTGAATATATTTCAGTCGGTTTGCCACGTCGAGAAATAAATCGTTTTAACGCTAAAATGTAATCGTTGGTTGAGAGACCGCTAACCAACTCCAAATGCACAGCGCGCGTCACGAAACAAACGAACAAACAAACGTAACCTTTAACTAAACTGCTCCCGCGGCCCTTACGATTAAGTATTGATACAGGTCCCGCATAGTCTACTCCGCAATACATAAAAGGATGACCCGGGTGCAGACGTTCATCGGGTAAGTTACCCATGATCGGGGTTAACGTCTTACCTTTCATACGCGTACAGGTGATACACTGCATCACCATTTTCCGAGCAAGGTTTCTACCACCTATCGGCCACCAACACTCGCGCACGGCACCCAGCAGCAACTGGGGTCCGGCATGTAACAATCGCTTATGTTCATCTCTGAATAACAACAACGTGAAACGATGTTTACTACACAACAGCACTGGATGTTTTTTCTCGTAACTAAATTCACTCGCGTTTGCTAATCTACCACCAACTCTTATGACTTGATATCGATCTAGAAATATATTTAAACCCGACAATCTACAATTTCGCTTATTAGGAATAGGTACATTGTTTACTAAATTGTAATATTCATTCGGGAACATTTGTTTTTGCGCAATGATGCTTAACGAGCGCTCGGACGCGCGCAGCTCTGCGACTGATAATAAGAAACCGGTTCGCCGCTGCACTTTTTACGGCGTGCGTTATACACGAATCTAAGTACATACGCTAATATTCTAATTAATTTACTAAAACTCGAATAGTTGTCAAAATCTATTATCGGATCATCTACATTTATTATTTTTGAGACCTCAGGATCGTCGCAGCACTTCGCAAGTTCCTTTAAACACCGCATGCTGAGATAAGGCGCCGAGGAAGTGCCATAAGTCACGGTATTTAGTTGGTAAGTATGTAACGGATGTGAAGGATGATCTCGCCAGAGAATCAATTGCAAGTTTCTGTCATCTGGATCTACGAGTATTTGACGAAACATCTTCTCCACGTCCGCACACGCTACGAACTTATGTTGCCTGAATCTAAGTAATATACTAAAAATATCGTTTTGCAGTATAGGACCCGTATAAAGAATGTCATTAAGTGACTTATTTGACGTAGTTTTAACACTGCCGTCAAAAACCACGCGTAATTTGGTCGTTGAGCTATCACGAAACACTCCGTGATGAGGAAAGACAAAGTATGGGGTCTCATACGTTTCGATACGACTCATATGACCCAACTCAATATACTCGTGTATAAAATTGCTGTACATAGTTTTGTAATTGGGATTACGTTCTAATTTACGTTCTAGAGACATAAACCTTGTCTCAGCAATTTTATACGAGTCTCCGAGTGAATCAGCTGTTTCTTTTAAAGGGAGCCGTACACTGAATCTGCCGTCGTCGTCACGTGATGTCGTGTTGCAGAACATATATCTTCGCATTTGCGCTCATCTAACGTGAGTGCACTCGTATTATTAGGTTTAGGTATCTCTTCGAGTTCCCAGAACCTTCTCATTCGCGTGTCTAACTCTGTCGTATTAATTAAATTACATTGAACCTCGTGGCTCGTTGAATCGAATGAATGTACGCTTCCCGATATTAACCACCCTAATTTAGAGCTCTGTAAATATGGTCCGCAAGCTAATCGTATTTTCTCTCCATCCAGCAATTCCCAGAATTTATCCGCTCCTATCAAAACGTCTATTTCTGACGGTACGTCAAATGTGGGATCTGCTAAAGGTAAGTTCTCCGGTATACTAAACGCCTTAAAATCTAACCGCACAGTGGGCAAGGTAGAAGTGATACGCGGCAGAACTATACACCTCACTTGTGTATTATAATCGCATAACTTTGATCGCAAAGTAATATCGCATAGTTGGTTCGAGTTAGTGACCGATTGCCCTACACCCGAGACACGAACAGTGGACTGTATAAGAGGAATTTTTAATCGTTTTGACAAAGTTTCGGTTATAAAACAATGCTGGCTACCACTATCAAGAAGCGCACGCGCATGATGGTATTCGTTTTCGGCATCAGCAATTTCTATGACCGCGGTGCCTAATAGAACCGGTTGCAATCCTCTCAACTTGGTTTGCAAGCTATTATCACACCTAATTTCTCTCATATTACGATCGCATTGACTGTGAAGCGCCGCTGACACGGCCGCGACGTCACTATCAGCCGGCAGTGCATACGGAGCCCGCACGGCAGACAGTTGCTTATTATCGTCTAGTACATGCAACAACCCATTATGATTTTGCTGGCATTGTCTGCATGGACCGAATGTGCAAGCCGAGATAGCATGACCTGCTCGTAAACAGTTGGAACACAAGTTATTTTTCTCAACGAATTTAATTCTATCCCGGACAGGCAAATTTAAAAATAAAATACAGGTATAAAGTGCGTGATTATCTTTGCACATCGCACAAATACGAGTTGGTTTCTCCGATTGTTTACTCCGCGTAGTAATGAAGCTTTGAGTGTGTTGTTGTGATTTTAACTGGGTTTTCCTAGGTTCATAGTTGGATGATCTGCCTTCATGTTGGGATTTTAAAGTGCAAGGGTTCTTGTTGTGACTAAGGTTAATCATCTCCAACATGTCGGCTTTATTTTTAAGAAAGGAAAGCAGACTATCCAACTTTAATGGCGAATCACTGCGCAGATCGGAATCGATAGTACTCTTTTGTTTTTCCCACTCTCGTTCAGTGGTAGAATCTAATTTAGTGACGACTAAATAAATAATTAGCGTATCCCACGAGTCAACGGGTTCACCAATCGTTTTTAAAGCACGTAAATTTCGATTAACGGTATCTATCAATTTTCGTATCTGCACAGGAGATTCATGTTGTATAGGTTGAAGCGTAAACAGCGATTTCACGTGATTATGAACCAGAAGACGATTATTATGGAACCTTTGTACTAATAAATCCCATGCGCTAGTGTAGTTGGCCGCGGTAAACTCTAAAGCACTAATAACCTGGAGGGCAGTACCACTTAACGACGATCTTAGGTAATGAAATTTGTGAATAGGGTCCAGATCAACACGTTTGTGTATCATGGTGACGAATGAGTTTTTAAATTCTAACCACTGATCATAAGAGCCGTTAAAAGACGGTAGCTTAATTTCGGGTAATTTAAAGGACGTTAATGTAGCACGCGCGTTACACTGGGAATTATTTTCGCTAGTCTCTTCAACCAACAAACATTTAGCGGATGTCATTAAGCTAAAATAAACTTCTTCAAACTGTTCGCGATATTCAAATTGCGTAATTAAATCAATTTCATCTACTTTTGTCTCAATCTCCGTCTGAATGGAATTAAAATTATTAAAGATATTTTCTAAATTATTAGTTTTCAATTTCAATTCAGTTTTCTGAGCTTCAATTAATGTTTTATGCTCCAAACTGTTAACATATTTTTGAAATGAGGTTAACCGTAGCTTAGCAGTGCCTCTTTGTCTCTTGAGGTCGGCCATGCGGTCGGTACTTTTATCGCGTTTTTGCGGAGATTTCGGCACTTTTAATTTATTACTATCACTGTCAGCTTGTGAATATTCCTCGTCACACATATTGGCGGTATATAGAAATAGGGAACACTCACGTGAGCCGTAGAAATCGCAGAAGGGCCAAGGTCAGGAACACTCGTTTGACACGTGGTTCTCTGCTGGAATGAGAAATCACAACACTCAATTAGTTAATTATGCACCTCAGGATGGGATGGGAACAAGGATAGGAAGGTCTGACCGTTTCTCGCTGTCTTCTCTTCTAGAGATCGGCGATGCAGTTCAATTGTGACCCGGTGAGATGGATCAAAATGTTGGCGCGATAGCTCGTTGCTGTCCGTAGGTCGCTGCTGGCTGCCTCTCGATCCTTTGCTTCGCAATTCCCTTTTTCCTGCCTATAGTAAGGTCTGTGCAACTCAGGGAAAATGATTTTAACTTCTTCTCGACTTTAACAAATATATTCTTTATGCGTTTAAAAATGTGTCCGTTACAGAGTAGGTATGTGAAGTGAGGGAGGATGACTCGATATAATCGTATGAATAAAACTTAAAACTAACGTAAGGGGGCAGCACTGTCGCGGTTATCGCTGCGGTCCAATAGAGGGCGTTAAGATGGCCTTAACAGTTCTAAACAGAAAACTTTTTTTTTTGCAATATTTTTTTATTTTATTTACCATGTAGTTTCTACGGATGTACCTAGTAATATGCCGAAGTTATCGTAAATCAAGAAAAACACGGTGTATAATAAGCAATATAAGAATGTTTATCGTTGTCTAGCACATACAGTAGAAGTTTAAAGCTAATTTTGGGACAATGTCAATTTGTATGATTGTCCCCCTAATTAAAAAAACCTGCACAGTTATCAAATTCCTTTTTTTTTTATGGCTTCGGAAGGCAAACGAGCACACAGGCCACCTGATGGTAAGTGGAAACTGTGACCCATAGACATTCGCATTCACAAGACTACAAATGCACTGCCAACCCTGAGGACTATGATGGAATGCCTCTATGCTAGTCATTTCACCGGCTGTCTTATCCCCAAACCGGAACACATCAATGCAAACACTGCTGCTTGGCGGTAGGTTAATGGATAAGATGGTAGTACCAACCCGGACGGACCCTGCACAAGGTCCTCCCACAAGTAAAAAGTTCTTTACTCCTTTTGTTGCTGCACATATAAATTCAAGACTGTTGAGTTTTTTAAAATTGGTTTTTAACACTTGTGTTTCATAAGCTCTTTTATACAACCGCAGCTCGTGAGAACAGAGAGTCCATTACGGACTAATAAAAATGGTGATCGCTTAGAGATAATTAAGGGTATGTACTTGGTCCAGTTAGACGGACATTAGCGGGCGTTAATATATTGTGTTTGGGTGTAAGTGATCGCACTGGGATCAGTGCGTGGTGATGAGCGGTGGCGGGAGCGATGGCGGGAGCGATTACTAGGTTGTAATATTGGAATTGTTTGAGTAACATCATTTAAAAAGAGGTGAGTTTGTGTATCGATAAAACGTTTTATCGATACATTCTTATCTAGCATTTGCAACAAAAAAAATAACTAGCCTCTTTTGGTGTCCCACTGCTGGGCAAAGGCCTCTCCTCTCTTTCGCCACTCGTTCCTATCCAGAGCGCATTCCTGCCAATTCCTCGCAAACGAATCTAAGTCATCTCTCCATCTCCTTCTGGGTCCGCCTCTGCTACGATTTCCAAATTCTTACGTCTGCGTAATTTTAATAACCTGAGACCAACTGAGTATGTGATTTTTTTTTAAAATATGATGGAGATGTTTTGTTTCGCCGAAAAAGAAAAAAATCGCCAAACTTCTTAGCAGTTGCGATGCGAGCGGTTTCGCGAAACTTTTTATTTTTAAAAGCGTCTTTGATTCTTTGAAATATTTGTGTATTTGGTTATATCAAAATAGTAATTAGACATAGTATTATAGGATAAAACTAACACTTAACACTTTTTTCAAAAAAAATACATTATCTGGAAGCAGTTATTTTGACAAACCCAATATATCGGATACCTAAATGTTGACTTATTTATATGACCATCGACACTACATAAATACATACATACTGTTACGTCCGTACCGGGTGGCAAGTAAAAACTAAAGAGAAGTTTATAGTACATTGTGTATTAAGGTCGGTAAGTAAGGAATTACGATCGAGGCTCTAGTAGAAGCCCGAAGTCGAAGACTGAGGGCTTTCTGAGTCGAGATTCGTAATTCCCGTACCGCCCGTGAAACATACAATGTTTTTCATCACATTTGCGAGTAAATGAATACACAAGTCAGCACAACTATTATTACGAATTACTTGAACTTTTTTTAAGCGGATGACGGGCGGACTCCACAGATTATACAAATGTTTCGTTCAGAAACGTTAAGGGCAAATACTTACGTAGGTATACATACAGCCCTGAAGGAGTGTAAAAAAAACGACGTTTTGATACAGAAAACTATTAAAATCGATTATTAAGAACATTAATTGAGTATTTAAGTAACATGTAGCGAGATTGCAATGAAATTCCTGTTTAAATAACATTTTAAGACATTTTTTCAATTGCGTGTAAACTCTTTGCTTGAACTTGCATGACCAGTGTGCTGTGCTATAAATTAAAAAAAAATTACTTATCGACCTTGGGTTTCATGGTAAATAGAAAGGTCGAGGGTTTTATATGGGGCATTGCGGCCAAGTTAACCTGTATGTTTAGATACTGTTTACGTGCAAGTGAGATGAAAAATAATTTTTCTCAAACATGCTCGGAAAAAACGGTTTTCCGATTGAAACACAAGGACGGAAAGAGCCTCATTTTACTACTAGGAGTAAAAAAACCATATGAAAACACTTTCCGTCCATGTCCATATATTTCTTAAAAATGCTGTCAATTTGCATACAAAAACAAAAGGACCAAGACAAAAATTCCAAACAGCCAAGGTAACTGCTCGCTTTTTTAGCACAGTGCGTGTGTTTCTTTTCGAATTTGCATTCCAATGTCTATGGTTAGTAAGTATTTAAAAACAATTGACAGTCGGTAGCATTCGTTCATTCTGCATAATATAATTGTGAAACCGAATATTAAACTATTTGTTGTGTGAAATACTATAAAAAATGATCTCAAGCGACGAAAGCGACTAAATAGGTACCACTCCGCCTATATTAAAATCTGAAGCTGCCTCGGTTAGGCAAAACCTGCTTCCCGCTAAATCTAAGGAAAAATATAACCGAACTTATGACCAATTTATGCTGTGGAGGGCAAACAAAAATATAAATTAAATTACTTGCTTTTTAGAAATGTATTTGTATTATTTCCTCACATGTTTGAGAAAAGCATTATGTATGCCTCGGCGGAAACGAGGATTTCCTGACTCGTATTTTAGCAGGCCTCGCTGTTGCTAGGCCTGCTAACCACCTCGTCAGGAAAACCCTTACTTTCCGCGCCTAGGCAACAATGTACTATATTGAAAGAACTCCGGTAGTGTGAGGAGAAGGGTTATTATGACATAGCTACGCAGTTCAGTTTACGCTGAGAGAAAAGGATAGAGCTATATAACTGATATAGCTCTGTCCTTTACGCTCGCCGTAAAATGAACTGCATAGTTACGTCATAAAAATCCCCCGTACGTAGGTTGTGAGTACTTGTGAGGTGGAGCAGCCGTGAAGAAACCGTCAGCAGCCCGACGGTGTGCGATGACAGGATCCTGGCGTCAGGGGTGGCACCTGGTGTGTAGCACCGGAACCCACTCGACGATCCTGGTCACCGAAGGTAGAGGCCGCTCTGGCCAAGTAGAGGAGTACACAGGGTGGAGAACTGAAACCGGGCTGTGCTTCAAACAGGCTATACCCCTAACGGTGAAGTACTCCCAGCGGAGGTCCTAGCATTGGTCCCTGGCATTGGCTGTGTGAGCCTGGTGTCCAGCATTGGGATATTCCTTGCCAGCCGCCGTTGAGGGGTGGGAATAGCGCATAGTTTAATTATTGGCGGTGGCAAGAACTACCGGAACAGAGTTACTATTATAAAGAAAGAAGCGAAACCAAAAGAACTATTTAAAAGATTACTCACGAATGCTATGAAGTAACGGTCGGTTATTTAAAAAGGTTAGAAGAACAATTTGGAAGAATCTAGAAGAAAACACAATAGGAAACTAAAAAACACAATAGAAATACCCGATTTGGGGAAGTACACTGATTTGAAATACTTAGATATTATACTTAAAACTTGTACTTAGGTAGTAGCTGAACGTAAGAGGGCGAATGAAATGAGCGCGTCCTATTTATAACCTGTCGCCCCTCTCGGTTAATTTAAAAAAAGAGTAGGCGAATTATGAAATGTTACAAAAACAATTCGCGTCATGAGTGAAAATAACGAGTCATGTTGGGAAGACAGCATCATATCCTCCATTTTTTTCTGATGCTGTGAATAGAAAATAATTTAATAAAATATTTATTTACAATAATAGCGAATAAACAATGAAAAGATTATTTACATTTAAATTGACTTTAAATTAATAATTAAGATGAGATAGCAAAGAATAGCTAGTAACGCCATCTGTTGGCTAAGCGTCTCGCTAACACTTGACAAAGTCGATTTATGACAATCACGTTGCCGATAATCTATCGCAATGTTCTCTCTGTTTGTCATTAATATCAGTTATTAGTAAATAATCCGTGCTTCTGGTTAGTCCATTAGAGATAATTCTCTTGTATCAAACAATTGACTTCGCGTGTGATATTCATGGACTTATTTGTCTAATTTGTCTAATAAGTCCATGGGAGTGTTTGTAAATAACTTGACATTGGCGAAACACACTTTAACAGGACAGAAAGCCTTTAATTAAAATTAGAATAAAAGATGTGACTAATAATTGTTAATTTATCCCAAAGGACTGGGGTAGCTATCCGTATAGGTAATGCAGCCAGTAGTGTCATAGGGACCATACCGCGAGCAGACCTGCTAGAGGGGGTGTTCTTTTTATAGTGGTGATTATTAAAGACATCTTTAATATTTGAGTAGCTTAGTTTTGTTTTAATTTAAATAAGTTTAGTTTTAACTTTTAATTGTTAAACTCAATAAATCTGTAAGTTAACTTTGCCAATCGCTTGCCGCGTCACTAAATCATGAGCCTCTACGAACGTCGACCGGGCGTTTATCATTACTTAATTCCTAACGTGCCGTATGCTCTAATAATGGTAAGCAATATAAATAATTGTTTTTTTTACCGGCGAAAATAAAAGGCGTAAGACCTATAATTACGTAAGTAATAAGTAATCATTACGAGTAAGAAAGTTGTAAATCATTTTGTTTGTTACTGGGTTTTGATTTAAATATAGTAGGTACCTGTTATGTTAGGTGGATGTCGATTAGAAATTAATTATGTTAGATAAGCGGTTTTTGATAATTGAGAAAATAATTAGGTTATAATCGAACTTTAAATAAGATCATCGGCGTCGATTCAACACGGTAAAAACCATATGTTTGAGCTGTTATCGTATTGTCACCGTTATAGCTCTTATTTACCTGACAGTAATGGCGGTTGACGTCATGACAATACCATAACAGGTTAACTACGATATCGGGGGGCCATTTGCAACGTTAAAAGATGGCGGACGTGTAATTTGTTTTAGACTTTAATTTTTGGGTAATTAGGTGTTCAAAGTTCTTTTCTGATAGTGATTTGTACTTTTTATGCCTTTGTGTCGCACAGTGATTGAAGACTGGTGCAGAGGTTAAAACTATCTTGACCTCTGACCTACAAATCACCGTACAACGTTGCCCCCAATCTTCCTAGAGAAGATTGGATTGTGTTTTATTGCTATATTGATTTATACTTATATATATACTTGACACTGGCAAAATCACTTCACGTGGAAACGCCATATCCCCGCGGTAGTAGTTGTTCAAGTCGCCGCGGGGGCAAAGAAAGAAGAAGAACTACGATATCGTTTTTACCGCCTAAAATACCAGCCCTGGTTGTGGCCCTGCCTACGACTCTAGCAGTGCCGGGTTCGATTTGCGGTACGTGCAAATATTTGTGTGATGATGAGCATTTGTATTTTTTTTATATTTATGTATGTAAGTATATTTTTCATTGTCTAGTACCTATTGTACAAACTAGTATGGATTTTTATTTCTTTTTATATAATATTTTTTGCAAGAGGTTGTAAAGAATTACTAACACCGAAAACTTCCCTGTTGTTGTTATATTTTAATCAACTTCTTCTTGTAATGTTGTACGTTATAATCAGACCTAGGAATATACGGGGCAAAATTAAATGACAGCTAGGGATTGCCTATAACGATAAACTCAACTATCGATGCTATTCCCATATTATTAGTGATCACTCCAAGTTATTTTTGTAAAAATATTTATTGAAAATGTGAAAATACAACAAAATAGCAACATAATTCTGGTTATTGTAAATTTTAGAAGGATTTTTGAACCTTCACTCATAATCATTTAATTTTTTTTCCTCATTGTTTATTTCAGAATTACTGTCCTATTTACTACTCGGCTGCTCCAAATTGAAAACAAGCAAGTCCATTTTTGGAAAAAATATTTTTTTTAACTTTTTTGTTTCCTTGGTTTGAGACGCACATACCTACATTTTAATTTTATTTTAGTTGTACATAGTTTTTTAGTTATTCGTCAAATATTTTTTCAAGTAACTCAATTTGATAAAAATACCAAGTTAAATTCAAGTATGTCGCCTACAACCAAGTTAGAATCAAGTAAGTCGAAGCAATGATACTTGTTGTCTACTTGGTTTAGATAGTTGCTTGCTATCATCTTGGTCCAAAATGCGAAGTAAACTATTATAGTTCCCCAGTTGCTTGGATTACAATTCACTTGCTTGTTTTCACCGTAGTCGTCATCCGCAAATAACACGACTACCCTACTAATATTAGCGTTTTGTTAATCCATATTTTTTTCTTATTCAATGAGAAAGCAAATTTATAAACTTACATAAATACAATGATATGTCATAATTAAAAACTTATCTTAATAACACACAGCACATTATTCTTTTACCTACTAATTTTAAGATTATCATCAATATTACCTAAGACGTTGTTTTATTACCTAAGATGCTGTTAATGTTTATAATTAACAAAGATTTGTAACAAAACGCAAGGATTGATTGAATATTTTTAGACAGTCATCCTATTGAGAAGTTTAACGTACCTTAACTGCAACTATGGAAAAAAACCAAAATAAATAGAGCCGAGGATGCGATGAGTTTAGAAACATGGTTGAGGATATTTGAAGTAGAGACAATTTGTATATTTACATAAAAAATCTACTAGTTTATTTTTTTGTTAATATTTAGGAATACTTTTCTGTTAAAACTGAAGAAAAAAATGACAAACTCTCGTCACGGCGATGAAGCTAATATTTTGTGTTTTATTTATCTATGACTATTTTATTAAAATATAAATATATATATTACTGAAATACCAATATTGTATCGACTAAATAATAATTAAGTGGTTAAAAACCTAAATAGATCAATTCTACCGTTCAATTTACTTATATTTATATAAGGTAATGGTATAATTTTTGCAAGTCATACCACTTTACAGGTCTGTTTTCACAATTTGAGACTGATCAACAGCTCAATTTAGGCAAAAACTTATCAGAAAACCAGTAACATAGACATGCTTGTTTTTAGTGTGGGTATTATATCATTCTTTTGCCAAAAAACCATGCTGAAACACATTTTCACCTGCGGTCCCAAAACGGCTTTAGCTATACCAGATTAAAACACACAATATCATAGACAAAACTTTGACAAATCCCTAGAAAAAAATCGCTTTTTAAAATATTAAATATTTTTCAAGATATCTGTTTTTTAAGTTCGAAATCGTATTTTGGCTCTCCTGTAAAATTTGCATAAACACGGTTACTTGTTTTCAATTTGGAGCAGCCGTACTGTTAAAGTAAACGATCAGAATTCGTTCCAAATTTTCGGGCGTTCATTTTCTCCGTCTCGAATGATGAATGCATTTCAAGTGGCTAAAAGACAATCAATTTCTATAGAAGTGGTAGGGGGAAGTTAAAAAAATACACACTTACAAACAATGCTGGGGGCGATCACTAGTATATGGGAAAAGCATCGATGATTGAGTTTATCGATGTAGGCAATCTCTAGCTGTCAATTAATTTTGCCCCGTATATTCCTAGGTCTGGTTATAATAATTATACGATTATTATAAGTTAAGAAAAACTAACTCTTTTTAATCCGTTGCACATATAAAATTTAATATCTTAATCAAGTATTCTATCTGCAACAAAACGTTCCAGAGAGGAATTGTGGTCGGCATTATTTAGTAGTATTTGAAATGGACGCTACTTGCATAATATTGTAACCCGGATTTACCAAATTAGCAATCGGAAATTCGGTTCGGTTGTGGGTTTTAGGTGAAGTATTAGCTAGAGGTAGAACTTTGCGCAGATTCTGTTTGGATCGCTACTATATATTTATCTATTATCTACTGCCCTAATCGTAAAGAAGTTGGCATACAGCTGCAAAGCAGTAGTCAAAGCATTAATGTCTCTATTGTAGCAAAAATAATTAAGATTTTTTATACAGGCAGTATAGTGTTTTTTTTTATCAATGGCTAAGATAAGGAAATCGAGAACACAACCTGATAGTATGAAGTATCTAACGCTCATAGACGTTTGCATTCTCAAGATTTCAATCATAAGACTGCAATCTTATCACTTCGTTGCCAACCCTGAGGACTTAGGTAAATGCGTCAAAGCTAATTATTTCACCGGTTTTCTTATCCCTACACTGGAACACACCAACGCGAACACTGCTTGGCGGTAGGTTAAAGTTGTAGTTACTAACACTATCCATCTTTAAGTGATAAAAGAAACCAACATGAATTACTACGTTTTGTTATTTCCAAAACTTAGCGTACGTAATAGTTATTATTTCAATAGACCGCAGCCTATATAAGAGAATGAACATCATTTAAATTGTTCTTTAACATTCAATTAATTTCTGAACTCGTTAATCATTATTTATATTAATATTAAACTAAGCTACTCAAATTAAAATAAAACTAAGCTACTCAAATATTAAAGATGTAAATAATAATCACCACTATAAAAAGAACACCCCCTCTAGCAGGTCCGTTCGCGGCATGGTCCCTATGATACTGACATCATTTGATTAATACTGTGGGAGAAGACGCTTTTAAATAATAATCACCTAAAGTTCTGGGTAAGCTGTCACATCAGCGAAACCAGCAAGCCTAGTATGTCTGCGTCTATATCGTGTCAAATGTATATCATCTGTCACTCTCGTAATTATAAACGTGTCAGAAAGTGACGGATGTCTTATCCAAACTTTGTCACTTTGTACTGACCCACAGACCACATCATCACCTTTTTGCCTCTATCCCAATAAAATAGGGTTGGTGACCCGCGTCTTTAACAATGCTGGTTTTTGCATAGTTTTCCGACCACCACCGCCTGCCTGGCGCCAACGCTCCTTGGGTTCGTCTCAATGTATGGGCACTTGTGGGAGGATCTTGTGCAGGGTCCGTCCGGGTTGGTACCACCATCTTACCCATTAACCTACCGCCAAGCAGCAGTGTTTGCATTGTTGTGTTCCGGTTTGGGGATTAGACAGCCGATGAAATGACTAGCATAGAGGCATTCCATCTTAGTCCTCAGGGTTGGCAGTGCATTTGCAGTCTTGTGAATGCGAATGTCTGTGGGTCAAAGTTTCCACTTACCATCAGGTGCTTGAATGCTCGTTTGCCTACCATTCATTCATGAAATAAAAAAAGAAGTTGCAGATATTAAGTCAAAGGTTATCTTTAGTCGCGTTCTACGACATCCATGGATAATAATGAGTAGAGCTAATCTAACCCGACAGTCACACGGGACAGCCATTACAAACCCAATAAACCAAAGGAAGGTTATGTTTATGTCTTTACGTAACCCTAAAACACATAACCTTAAGGTGTAAGGTGTAAATGGGAAGCTTTATATTAATTCAGACTAGCTAATTAAAAGATAACCGTAACAGTTAAATTCAGTTTATCAAGAGTTAGCTGTTCGGCGATGGAAACTAACTAATAAACTAAGTGTTTTAATTTCTTTACTGTATTGTAACGACCTTGATTTAAGGTTTGATGGAAGATGATTTTTTGAAGTCATGAAGGGTTTCGTTATTTCAAATATGTTTTTTAAATAAATGAAAATTTTGATTTTTCTTCTTAAAAGTAGACCACCTTAAAAAAAAGTTCTGCAAGAACCTCTCCAGGCAGTATCTTACTATGGAATACATATCTCTTATTACCTACAATATTAGTTCAATATTTAAAAAAACAGCATGATATAATTAAGAAGTTGTAAAACTTATTGGTAAATACATTGATGGCTAACCTAACACCTCTGCGTATTTCGTGGGTTCAAGAAAGGCAAACTATAATGTATTAATCTAGTTAAAAATAAGTGTCTTCTTACCCAAGTATAAGATGTTTTATAATATGGGCCTTGGTGTTACAACAAAAAACTAAAACATGTCTTAAAGGACTTGAACGGATTTAAGTATGTGACTACATTCACTGTACACCTTGTTTTAAAACCATAATTAATATTGTTATAATTATGGTAGCTCTTGTTTACTTCACGGTTAAAGCTACCTAGTTTCTACGGTATAGTTTCTTAAATAAGATTAAAACATAAATACATACATACAATCACGCCTTTTTCCCGTAGGGGTGGGCAGAGACCACTTCCTTCCACTTGCTACGATCCAGATAAAGTTCTTTCGCTTCATAAGTCTTCTCTTTATCCTTAATCCTTGTCGCTATATCTTCTTTTAAACCACAACGTTCTCTTAGTACACTGTTCCTATTTAATCCCATAATATAACTCAGCTTTAGTCTAACGTTTCCGAGATACTAAATAGCTTGAACAAAATTGTTACATTTTGGAAAAGCAAATATAGATACCAATCAAAGAAAACTTCCCACGGAACCCTAAAAATGGTCATCGTCACTCAGTAATAGACAGGAAGTGACCATATGAAGCGTTCGCTATCTGCCATCGCACCGGTAATTGTCTCAATGCTTAAGCGGATTAATGTCCATTTTGAAAAAAGTTAAGGCGAAGTGGCTTTTAAAGGTTTCGGTGATGAAGAAATGTAGGGCTGAGAGATTGCTCGACATTTATGACAAATACTAACAATCTCAAATTATGATGGTCTAAGTTTAGTTCTCAAGGGCTGGGACGACAGTCACTATGTATACTAGTAATTTCTTTTATTATACAGAACACACAAAAGAAGAGCAGGTCAGCAATTAAAAAAAGTTCAGTTTCAATTATTATTTTATTGGCTCTGTCATCCCGGCTCATAGACACATCCGGAGATCCTAGAGCTGGTGCTTATCTCTCCCAAAGGATTTGGCTAGCTATCCAGAGAGGGTAATGCAGCCAGTGTCATAAGGACCATGCCGCGAGCGGACCTGCTAGAGGGGGTGTTATTTTTATAGTGGTGATTATTATTTACATCTTTAATATTTGAGTAGCTTAGTTTTATACATACATACATTAAATCACACCTGTTTCCCAGAGGGGTAGGCAGAGACCACTTCTTTCCCCTTGCTACGATCTTGACAAATTTCTTTCGTTTCTTCAACATTCATAAATCGAGTCATGCACGCACGTCGTCGGTTTCGGGTACTTAAGATTCGGCCCTTTTCCAGTTTTATTTTTATTTTAATAAGTTTATTTTTAACTTTTAACTGTAGTACCTATGTTTTATTAAATTAATTACAAATGAATAAAAAAAAATGTCTTTTTTGTCATTTTATATTATTTTGCAACGTTGTACCTGTAGACAGATGTATTTAATTTCCCAAACTTTATAAGTCAAACAAATGCATAATCTTTACAACATACACTCGCGGTCAAATAATACGCACTCTGACCCGTATTATTTGACCGAGAGTGTATAATTTAATAAAACAAAGACGCTTGCGGCGTCTGTTCCTCTGTATGTACGCTTATATCTTTCAAACTACGCAACAGAGTTTAATGCAGTTGCCATCAATAGATAGAGTCATTCAAGAGGAACGATTTAATGTGTAAAAAGTTCTGATTTAGGTATGGATGTTATGGAAAAGTCACACAAACCGAAGAGAAGCCAGTACTTATATTATAAACGCAAAAGTTTGTTAGTATGGATGGATGGATGGATGGATGGATGGATGGATGTTTGTAACTCTTTCACGCTGCAAAGTATTGGCGGAATTAGATGAAATTTGGAATAGAGATAGCTTATATACTGGATTAAAACATAGGCTACTTTTAATCCCGGAAAATATAAAATTTCCCGAGGGCATAACGATAATCGAAATCTACGTAGACGGAGTCGTGGGCAGGAACTATGGAATTTTGTGTGTATATTTCAATGGGTTCCTGGATGGTTTCAAAACAAAATTGGACCCGGTAGGTGGCGCTGCTCATGTCAGCAACTTTAATTTAAGAATAACGGAATATAATAATTTAGACATAGAAACCATAGTCAACCGTGAGATATCAAAAAATGATGACTAACCCGTCGATTCGTTACAAGTAATTATGAAATCGCTAATATAAAAAATGTTAATTCAAAATTTACAATAATTATCATATTTAATAAGGCATTTTTTTTCTGGGCAGGACGACGTCTGCCGGGTCCTCTAGTATATTATAAATCTGACAGTTGAATTTGGTTGTGGTTGCCGGGTTAGAATAGTGCCACTCAATGTCTTTCCGTGGATGTCGTAAGAGGCGACAAACGGAATAAAGGCTTGGGAAAACACACTGGGAAAAATGTTAGCCTGCTTGTGGTTACAGAATTATCAACAACTTTTTAAGTTGTAATTCTGTAGCCCTGCCTAACCCACTCTGGGATTACAGGCGTGAAGGTATGTATGTATGTATACATAGTAAAATGTTGCTGCAACTGTTACATTTCTAACACCGTTACAGGCCCTATCGTCTCACTGCACGTGTCCCCCCTTAACACACGTGTACCGCCGTCCCGCGGACCACTAGATCGATCAAGGAGCTAATACGCGTTAACGGACTATGTACCGTGATACCATCTCCGCCGTGCGGACGAAGCAGAGGATGCGGCGGTTTATAGGGACCAATGATGTTGTAAAAGTCAAATGTTTTTTACAAATGACCGAACCATCGAAGCATGCCCTTTTCAATGTTAGTCACTACATATTTCTTTAATTCCACATTACTCTCTGATTTTTTCATTTCATACTCTACCAATCAGTTTCACACAACATTGTATGAATGTTGAAGAAGCGAAAGTTTGTCAAGATCGTAGCAAGTGGAAAGAAGTGGTCTCTGCCTACCCCTCTGGGAAACAGGAGTGATTTAATGTATGTATGTATATTTTTACAAAAAGAAAGCTGCTTGGATGATAAAAATCATGTTCTCAAATATTTGGAAATCTCTGCAAGCAATTCAATGAGAATGCTTTCTCAAGCATTTGTGATCATTGCAATTTCCTCAGGAACATCTAACATCAAATGAACAAGTATACGTTTACGTATTTATATATATAGTTTAATTTCTACTGATTAAAGTTGGAAAAAGCCGGCTCTTTATTTCTAATATTAATTTCAAACATTTTTAAATCGAATTTTAAAAATTAGTTGAATTAATTACTGTGGGGTTATTGTGATATAACTATGAAGTTCAGTTTACGCTGAGAGAAAAGGACAGAGCTATATAACTTATATAGCCGTGTCCTTCACGCTATGAACTGCATTGCTATGTCATAATAACCCCCCTGATGAAACTATGGGCCAATTTTTTTTTGTAAATAGCAACAGAGCCATGATATACGAGTATAACTACAGAAGTATTAGTTACTCTAATGACGTGAACTTCATACATCTCTCATCTCTCATGCATCTGTTTAAATAAATAAATAAATATCAGGGGACAATGTCACACCAATTGACCTAGTCCCAATTTAAGCTCTAGGCTTGTATTATAGATACTAGAAAACGATATAAATACTTATATAGAGAAATATATACTTAAATACATAGTAAACATCCATGACAGGAACAAATATTCGCGCTCATCACACAAATATCTGCCCTTACCGGGATTTGAACCCAGGACCGCTAGCTTGGTAGGCAGAGTTACTACCAACTAGGCCAGCGCGTCGTCACGTCTGTATATTCTATAGCTGCTTCATATTTTCGATTAGTATGTATTTTTATATTTTTTTTATATTTATATAAGTACTGGACTGAAAATTTTCAGCCAACCTATTCGCCATTTACTTACCATATTAAATTAAATTTCAAATACTTCTTATCGAATAAACAGCTGGGTGAAGGTCGTCTCCTATTCAGATCTTAGACCATCACCAGATAATAGTATCTGTGGGATAAATTGTAGCAATATCATATTACTTGTGGGAGGACCTTGTGCAGGGTCCGTCCGGGTTGGTACCACCATCTTATCCATTAACCTACCGCCAAGCAGCAGTGTTCGCATTGTTGTGTTCCGGTTTGGGGATAAGACAGCCGGGGAAATGACTAGTATAGAGGCATTCCATCTCAGTCCTCAGGGTTAGCAACGCATCTGCAGTCTTGTGAATGCGAATGTCTATGGGTCACAGTTTCCACTTACCATCAGGTGGCCTGTGTGCTAAAAACTGTTTTTTTATCAGTGCATTGTAAAAAAATGCCTTTGCGTTAATACCTCATCCATTCTTTCCCATCTCCAGTCGAGCGGTCGGGTAGCAGACAAGTGGTAGGACCAGTTTGACAAATTGTCTTTTTTTTAGTTTTTTTGGCCACACGGCGTTTCGTCTGCGGTCGCGGGATATTTGAAACTAAGAAACTTACAAGTATTCGGTGTTACGTAACTTTCACATTTACTTATCTGTGCTTACATTCGTAGATTAAAAATGTCGTGATTAAAACGGTCGGCGCGAAATTTCTAGAAAAAAATGTATAAAAATGACAAATAACAGCTATGTAGTACGAAGATGGATGGATGGGCGGTAGGGAATGCACGTAACCGGTTAAAACCGGGTTTAACCGGTTAAAACTGGGTTTAACCGGTTATTTTAACACAAAAACTGTTAATAACCGGTTAAATTGCATTCCCTAATGGGCGGACAGACGGACATTAACGAAACTGTAAGGGTTAATTGTTGGCTACGGAACCTTAAAAAAAGTATTGCATTATAATAAGGTCGAAAAGTGGATACATCTCTTTGTAGTCGACTATATCTACCGACTTGCCCGCGACATCGTCCACATAGAAGTCCCTTATTGATATTTCCTCGAAAACTGAGCAATTTTATGGCAATAAGTACCCTATGTCTTTTGCTTAAGGTTTAAGCTACATGAATTTAAAAAAAACATTAGAATCGGTTAGGCGATTAAGCTGTAAAGGATCACAAACAAATAGGGTTACTTTCCCATTAACCATAATTGAATGATTTGTTTTTTGCTATGGCTTACGTATGCAAGACATACAAATTTTTAGTTTTTTTAATAATTAAATTACTCCGAAATACCGTTTTATTGGTAACTTAAAAAAAAAATGCGTTGTAATACGGTCTAAGAAACTAAAGAATAATGTAGTTTGACTTGTTACAGATAAAAAAAAACTGTCTGATTGTTACATACTTATTAAAACTCTAAATCTTAATTAAGAATACTTAAAAGAATCCGTTGATACCAACCTAAAAATTACTGTATAAATAATCGAATGAATTATTAAAACGTATATTTAATACGAATTAAATTAGAAACCAAAAAAAGTTACTCCTCATATCAACAAGTCAATGACCATAAAACAATGAAAGCGTCTTAAACTAAATTAAGACCACATCCACAAAAAACAATTGATAAATCACGCATAAAATAACGACTTCTTTTTGTATGTAAGTAAGGCTCCTTTCGGGGACATGGGCATTGAGACAATTGGAGTGTAAAATTCGTGAATCAACCATCAACGCTGCTCAAAGTTTAAGAATAAACAGTGTCCATGTGAATTGGTTTTTATGGTATGACGAGACGGAAGCGTCACGATTAAATTTAATTGACTGTGTTCATTCTTTGGTTGGCAGGAGCTTTCATTTGTTATATTTTGTTGATAAAAATAAGATTAAAGAAATTGATCAAATGCAAGATTGTTCGGCAATGTCTAGCATATTTCATCTATCCTATAGGGCCAACTAACTACCTTTATAAAGCATAGGAAATACTTCCAAAAATGGTTCACAGTTCACGTCATTATAACACAGAAGAAACTTCTAACATTACTAGTTTCATACTCTTAGGGCCACTTGTACTTGGTTAAGGCACTAACTCGAGTAAGTAATCGCCAAATTCATACGAAAACTGTTATTTTAACTCAAGTGTATTAACCCTGTGTTAAATTTTCTGTGTAAGAGGCCTTTAGGCTCTCTTGCACATAAATTTAAGACTTGGTTAAATTATTGACAAATGTCAGACTCATATGAGAACTGTCAATTTTAACGAGTTAACCTGTTAACCTGTGGTTAAGAGATTAAAACTACTAGACATACTGACTAATAATTAGCGGTGGTAAGTCGAACCTTGTGCAGTGACGATCCGAATCGCTTCCACCGTCTTATACGTTAACTTACACCAGGCAGCAATGTTTGCATTATTGTTTCAGTATAGGGATAACCATCCGGTAAATCTTAGTCCTCAGGGTTGGCAACGCATCTGCACTCTTAGAATTGCCATTTAAAAATTGTTAATGTCTAAGATAGGTCTCAGATGCTACCCACCATCAGGTCTATGTGTTATTTTGTCTTTTCCTTTGCCATAAGCCAGAAATACTTCCTTTTAATTACGAAAGGTCTAATTAGAATAGGATTTGACAGAATGGATGCGTAAAAATCGTGTCGTCACTTGTAAAACACAGATCTCAGATAAAAGCAGTACAAACAAAGATACAATCGGCCCGTCACGATTCTCACATAGAGTTAGTATGTCGATCGGTTCCGAACAAAACGATATCGACGCAATCGCAGCGGCATCTATGTTATCTATGGATTTGTGGGTATTCGGGAGGAGGCGCAATGGGTGCATGCTGGCTAGGTATAACTTAAGGCACTAAAAAAAAAACAGTTTTTTTTTTCTCGTCTGCCTCATAGTGTTGGGCGTCGTTGTATAGGTCTTCCAAAAATATTGCAAGTTAGTATACTTAATCAATTTTTCGATTAAGGAGTCAAGTGACAGCCCGTGACATGTTTTGTTTAAAGTACGGCATGTTTAATGTTAGTTTTTAGTAAAAAGGGCTAGAGAAAAAAAAGTAATGTACAAGATTTCTAAAAAGTAGTAGCAGGACTAATAATATGGGTTTTCCCACGCATTGTTTGTTTATGACTTGCAAATGGGCGTTCACATTTTCGGATTACTTATAATTTTAACTTTATGGCAGGAATGTTACCATTTTAACTACAAACTTTACAAACATTCTATAAGGAAAATAATGTATGTTCAACATTACGGCTAGTATTCGCAGTGCCCGGATAAATATCAAATACCCGGAATCCAAAAAATATATACTTTTATCCGGTTGTAACCACTCCATATTATGTCCTCTCGCAAAGAATAGGTATTTTAGCTCACCTATTTCCCATCACTGATCATGTCACCCGAAAGACGTCCACTGCTGGACATAGGCCACCCCCAAGGCTCTCCACTCTGACCGGTCTTGTGCTTTTCGCATCCACCGCGTTCTCGCGATCCTTACAAGGTCGTCACTCCATCTTGTTGGAGGTCTACCTGCAGCTCGTCTCCCGGTCCGCGGACGCCACTCGGCCATCAGTCCTGCGAGCGAATAAAGAATAAAATTACGTTAATAAAATTAACTTATAACGAATTTTAAAGGAAAACTATCACGGCTAAGTAGACATGATTGGTTCCTGAGATACAGGTGACTATGTGTTTATACCTACTTAAATCGCCTAAGACAGCACCAAATACTACATATACTGTTTGTTTTTGAGGATAGTTTTTGTGAAGTAACGGTCTCGGAACCTTACACTGAGCACGGTCAGACATGCTCTTGCCCGGTTTTTATTTATAAGAAAAGTTATTGTTTACCAATCTAAAAGAAATGGAACTTTGTAAAGTTTTAATTCTATTATGTTGCAGGCGCTAACTTTTTTTTAAATTAAACGTCTCAACATCAAACTAATAATTAAGAATGATTACACTCTCATTTAACAACTAAAACAAATGTATGTCACATGCATTTATTTAGATAAGATCCCTTCTTAATTTTAGATTTATCGGATTATTCTTCTCTCTTGCCCATATATTTAAAAAAATACTGTAATGCTTATCAAAAATTAAATAGGTACTATTTGCTTCTCCACCTCTGAATAAAATCGCATCTTTAGAAATTATAGTGACCTAATTCACAAAATGTTGTATTTCGTGTTGGGTATCTATAGCAATAACAATATCGTCGGTGAAACTGCAAAACCACGTAAGTAACATTTTAATAAGGAGCAAAATACACCTTTTTGATAATACGGTAAGGTTTATTTTGCTCTATCATAAATTTGTTAGTTACGTGGTTTTGCAGTATCACCGACGACATGTCATTGTCTCAAAGTCTACGGCTGAAAAGTTGCATTAGATCACTATAATTCTAAAGGTGCGAAAATATTAGAGGGCAATCTCACAGAAATTGACCATGGCCCAAACTAAGATCTAGACTTGTATTGTGGGTACTAGACGACGATAACCATACTTAAATACATATAGATAACTATACTTAAGCAGACAGGAAGAATATATTGCATGATTTTATGGGAAAAGTTCTAACCTATTCTAACCAACTTTTCTCGTACAGTTTTTTGTCTGTTGCGGTCGCAGTTCTAACGTAACCTAACCTAACCTAACCTAACCTAACCTAACCTAACCTAACCTAACCTAACCTAACCTAACCTTACCTTTTTTCTGGCAACAGTTCGTTTGTATTGCGGTCGCAGTTTTAACCTAACCTAACCAACTATTCTGCTAGTATTTTTTTATTATTAACAGAGAAATTGGCAAAAGGTTCTGCCAAAATATAATGCTGCAAAATGTAGTAGGTATTGGATTACTAGATATGCCAAGTATATTCGCACTACTAGATCATAAGAGTATTAACTCAAAATGCAACTGTATTTTAAAATCAACTTTAATACATCGTCGATGAGCTTGAAACAAAACTAACAATGATTTTGAGTTAGTAAAACTGTTTCTGCGATACACATTATGCTAGATAAAGGGTAACCCATCAAAAAAATTAACCCTCCTTCTTCGGCAGCAGGGTAAAAGTAACAATTAGGTATTCAATATTTAGAAAAAATACAACTTTCAAACCCAGTACGCCCCGAGTTTAATTCTCACATGTCATTAAACTGTCGATATAGGCACGCCCCCCGGTAGCGCTCGGCTTCATCTAATATAAATAAATACGGCGGTCTGTTATTAAAACGCGCCGTTCTTCATTATACTTTGTATTTTATTGCTCTGTAGACCTATTACCGAATTCTTTTGTGTAAGAATAAAATGGCTACCGTAAAAAACTGTTGATATAAACGGACTTGGGCTATAGCTAAATAATTGCAAGTAGCAATGTGGACCCCGAAGCGGGTATTTTCCTAGTAACGCTTCTAGGAATATTCCCAAAATGCGGTAATATTGAGTAACTTTCAAAATTTGTATATATGAACATATATTTTTTTGCAATAAAATGTCACTTTAGAACTAGTTAAATCTTGTGCAATACAAATATCAGAAAGTTAATGTATCGAGGAGTAAATTCCCAGTACTACCGGGAATATTCCCAAAACTACTGAGTACCTATTAGTTCTTAAAATAATGTATTACTCTTCGATTCATAAAATTAAAATATCAGCTTCAATGTTCCTGTCAAGGGAATGTTACTAGTAACAATAGTAAATTACTGGGAATATTCCCAAATGGTATTTTACTGGGAACAGGAATATTCCCGCGTCACATTGCTGATTGCAAGAAACATTCTTAAAAAAACTGACCTAGTCCCAAACAAAGCTTCTAGGCTTGATCTATGGGTAGATAGACAACGATGTAGAAAACGATTATGTAGACAAATATATTGACAATATCTAAGACGCAGAAACAAATTATTAGTTTACCTTACAAACATATTTGCCCGTACTAGGAATCGAAACCGGGACCGTTATATCTTTAAATAATAATTAATTAAAAACAAGGGACCATGTCACATCAATTGACCTACTCCCAAAGTAAGCTCTATGCTTGAACTATGGGTACTAGACAACGATATAAATACTTACATACTTAAATACATACAAAACATTCATGACTTGCGCTCATCACACAAATAGCTGCCCTAACCGGGATTTGAATCCAGGACCTCTAGCTTCATAGGCAGGGTCACTACCAACTAAGCCAGTGCGTCGTCGTTTGGGGATAGGGTCCCAATTAGTAACCTAGCCAACTAGATTTACGAAGTCAGGGCGCAGCGTGGAATATGATACCCAACTAGACCTGGTATCCTGATTTCAATCCTATCCTATTCTAATAAACAAGCAATACTTCAGGGGATCTAAAGTCTAATTCTATGGAACTTGCTAACTATGTAAACAAAACGCCATATTGAAATTGTCTCTGAATGATGAATTTACTAGTGATGGGCAATACTCCTTTACTTATGTCAAACCATATCCAATAATAAAATACCGAAAGTAAAAAACAAGTAGTTACTTATTTCTAATTTGTTTAATCACGATCTGAAGAAAAATCGGTACTTGAAGATGATATATCACCAGTATTTATTACAAAAGGTGCCGTTATATCATCTGTGAGTGTGATCAGCGTGAGTTAGGTAATGTATAGGGGCCTTAATATATCGCTAACTTTAGCCACAACACTACCCATCATAGACCATTGTAGAATTTAAAAGAAACAAAAACGTCATTCCATCAGGTCCTAATAACCTAACTTATGAAACCATTTAAACTTTTAATGAAATATCCAAGATAGAGTTATATATTAGGTGATTTTGTATTTTACAGTAACGACCGTTTCAATAGTTTATGGTTTCAATGGTGTTTGATGAGGTGGTGTAAAAATTCAAGGAGAAACAGTGACAAAACATAGTTAAGTCTTTTGTTTACATAGTTAGCAAGTATCCATAGAAATACACTATAAGGAAAATCGTGATAGTGTTCGTGTTGAATTTGACCTGTCAAAAGGGCAACTTGTCTAGCATTCGTATGAAGATAGTATACAAACGCTAGCGTTTGCGTGTCATAGAAAAATGTATGGAATTGACGTAAGTCACGTGATATATCACTCGTTACAAGTGACATTTTTAATTTTTGACAACGCATATCGGGTTTGTTTTCGATGGCAACTTATCTAACCCCACACAGTTTAAATGACACTAACTTAATAATGTCGTTAAAAAAACTTTTACATAATAATACTTTAATACTATTATTTCGCGCATGTAAAGGTCTTGAGATATTAGATATTAGTTAAGAAACTGAACTGTTAACAAGTCAAATACATTTCGACGCAATTTCCTGGAGGTGCCTATTTATAATAAGGTCGGAGTTGTGAAAATAGTTTTGTGCCTTAATAATGTCTTTCGCGAGTGTAAACCGGAAAGTTTTGTCAGTTTCAAATATTTACCTACCCACCACTGTCCCCCTGTTACACCGATACTCTTTATTTATAAAAGAATAAGTATAATAAATTAACGATTTTTTTTTATTTAGATTGTTGTAATAACTGGAGTTGTTGCCGGGTTAGAATATAGTGCCCCTCCGTGTCTTCCCGTGGATGTCGTAAGAGGCCACTAAGGGAATATACGCTTGTAGTCCTGTTACGCGATGCGCTTGCAACCTGTAACTAAATACGCTAGTAAACATCTTAGCTTGATTATTCAAAATGTGGTTGCGGAATTGTTAACAAGTCTATAAAGTTGTAGGTAATTCCATAGCTCTGCCTAACCAACTCTGATGAAGGCGTGAGTTTATAATAAGATTATTTTTTGACAATAACTTACTCCAATTCGAAAATCATTTCAAGGAATAGGGCTTCAAAACCGTTCTGCATTATTAAGTTTTTAAAATATTTAACTATTTGGTTTTTTTTTTTTTTCGTTATTTATTTAACCTTTGTTTCACTTTCGTTTTAGACTTGAAACTTTAGTAGGTGTATTTTACGGGTTAAGCGAAAACCACTTGAAATAGGATGTTTTAATACACTATTACAACACACTACAGAAGCGGGCTGTACGTGCTATTTACCAATTGGGGTCTCGTGTTTCGTTAAGGGATAAATTTAAAGAAATCAATATTCTTACAGTCGCGTCTCAGTATATCTTTGAGAATATCATGTATGTACGCAAACACATACATGAGTTTAGGCATAACCGCGACGTTCATAATTTAAATACTAGAAATAGGGATAAGCTCGCACTTCCAGGTCACCGTCTCCGTAAGGTAGGCACTTCGTTTGCGGGGAACTGTATACGTTTTTACAACAAGATACCATCTGAAATCGTCAATATGCCGTTCAATAAATTTAAGTCTCACATCAAGCGCTGCTTATTGGGTAGGGCTTATTACACTGTAAATGACTTCATTGGTGACCAAGATGTATTTTAGTAGTGTCTAGGATATTTACAATATAAAATAGTCTCTAAGCAAATTTTGTATTCAAGCACTGACTCAGTCAGTCGACTGTGATTTACTAATTGTATTTTATCTTTTCTACTCTTGTGTGTACAAGAAGATTTTAAATGAGAACACACTGTGATGTTTCTCGCCGGACAGCTGTTTCACACAATATTACTTTTGTTGTCCGGCAGCATGAGAATGTCATGCTCGCTCAAAGGTCTTTGCTTACGGCGGCGTCGTTGATCGGGTCGCCACTTTCCCGATCACATGGTTGAGAGAGGCGATGGCTGAGATACGCGTCATACTCGTGAACGGGTGCTATTTGTGGGGTCCGGTCTGTTCACGTTTGCAAGGACTTGTTGTTCAATTTATTATCCAAGTTATATGGCTTTTGACGTAGAGACCTCGTTGTGTTGTTCTCATAGTCATTATTTTATTTTAAGGTTTATTGACCTTACATTTGTAATAATTTTATTTTTGCTTGTTTTAAGAATTTATTGTTTATTACTTTATTACCTTAATATTACTTAATGTAACTTACTTTTAAGTATAATTATGTTTTTATGATTGAAAAAATGACCTTCTGCTGGAGTTTCTTGCGGCGCTTCTTCTCCGCAATGATGGTCTTGTCCGAAGCGCTGGTAGATTCACTGTACATTTCCGACGTGTAAAAGAGCCCGCATGTGGCCAATTTACTGAATAAATATTTTGAATTTTGAATTTTGAATTTCACTTTTTATCAATACATAATATCATTTTAAATGTTGTAATCTACAAGAAAATGCCAACCTAAATTTAAAATAATCATGTAATCTATAAAATATCAATAACAAAACCATTGGTTCAAATACAAAAATAATGAAATTCGTATCTTAAAATTACCAATTCTTTCGAATTTTAATGGAAAAACCGTGAGTCTATCCCACTTACTGAGACAAACTTTCGTAGCAGACTGTGCTCTTCTTGAATAGTCATTAACTGCTTATAAAGACTTAAGTTGGCGAGTCAAAACTTGTTGAGTTTATGTTAAGTATATTTGCAAACGAAAATAAAATACATACATACATACATTAAATCACGCCTGTTTCCCAGAGGGGTAGGCAGAGACCACTTTTTTCCACTTGCTGCGATATAATAAAATAAAATAATGAACTATAATACATCGTAATCCGAGTAGTTAATGTACTAAAATTATAAATAAACATAATTCAACACTGCATCATTAAACAGGTTATTTCGTGCTTTATGCAAAACTATTACCTCGGAAATTAGCCAAATTTTCACTATACAATATTGATGACTGGCTTTGACGATACATAAATAAATTTTTATTTTTATTTTACAACTTCAAACAGATGTCGTATTCCTACTGTCAAAAACTGACAAGTTCCCGGCAGACATTCAACTCCTACAGCTCAACTCCGTAATAAAATTTCAATAAGTTTTTATTAATAGCTTATAAATAATACCCGCGACTCATTTCGTTCCTAATTCTTGGTTGTTTCCTATGAATTTAAGAGTATGGAGACATATTTTTCTATTAACTTTATCATTATACCCATAGTATAAGTTTTTTATTAATTTTCCTCTCTTTATACGGTGTGAGCCGCAGTCCCTTCAGTTAGCAGACCGACGGACAACTTTAAAACTCCAGCTCCAAATGTTTACGAGCGCTGCGCACGATTCGCTAATCATGCCGCGATAATTCCATGCACTCTGTTCTAGAAAACAAAGGCTACATTCAGTTTTAAACTGTTTGTTTTTAGGCCAAGAGGTTACTTTTGCAGGTGGAATAATTTAAAAAAGTTCTAGTCGTCAAGATTTATTTTGCTGCATGGTCTTCAATTAAAATTTTAGAAATAGAATGCGCTTTGTCCGCGTCTTTTTGTGAAGTTATTTCTTAAAGTTTTGCTTTTTCCAGAATAAAAGAAAAGTAAGATGAGTGATAAATTGTGTTCAAAATCTTTCAGTCCCTTGTGGTTTCCAGTGGTTTTTTAGATACTAAACTTTTTTAAACTACGATAAGTACAAATATTTGTTATATACCATTTTGAACCTTACTTAATCAGCTAGCGAATTTAATAATAGTTATACGATTGGTCAACTTGTTCTTGATTGGTTGTCAATTTTCAAAGGTTTATTTGCTGGTACTTCTACACAGACGGTGGTTGGTGGACGGTGTGTACTAGACACGTTGAAAAAAAAAACACTGACAAAAAGACTCGTAACAGGTCCTCTGTATATTCAAATAGCTTTTGATATATCTTTATCGTATTGTTAACGTCTGATAGCTCTTATATACTTGGTAGTAAAGGCGGCTGAGTTTAAAAGTACAATAATATGTCAAAACAATATGGGATAGGACTTGAACCTTGATCTTAGCTATCTATATCTGCCCATGTTCAAATAATATCTACAATAATGAATCTCCGGTAGCTTTACATGATGTTGTAATACACGAAGCCAGACATGTGTAATTTATAGTCGGCAAAAAACAAATGCACGCGTCCAAAACATCGTAATGACTTTATAACCATAACACAAAAAAACTTATGCATTACATGCCATTGTTTCAACATTTGCGTACAAACATATAAAATTATATCATTAAAGATTTACAAAGTTATTCATGCTGCTGGTACAATAAGAAACCAGAGCTAATTTAAGTTTACCAAAGTGTAAAAGTAAGTTTGTGTAACTTTAATTTAAATACCACATCAAGCAAACGTCAGTGGAAGTATTCATTACAAAATAAAAGAAATCTTCACAAAAAAACTAACACCTGCCACGCCTTAGGCGACTGTCAAAGTGATGCTTTGTTGTATGATTATGTGGTACCGATTTAATGGGAGGTTTTGACAAAAAAGGATTGACGAGATTGGATTAGTTTGCAGAATGACAGCAAGGAAACTAAAAAAACGTTTATAAGTCTGCAGACATGGACAATTTACACGCAGCTTTGATTATAGGCGTTTGCTTATAAAGATGAACATTTCGACGAATTGAGAACCTCCTATTTAGGGCTCCGAAGTCAAACAATTAACCCAAAAATAGTGGAGGTTCTCAATTCGTTCTTACTTTCGCCATGTACTGAGTTTTTTTTTCGTGTTCATTGCAACGGCTTCGGAACCCTACACTGAGCATGGTCCAACATGCTAGTGCCCGGTTTTTTTAAACGACGTGTAAGCCTAGTTGGTATTGACCCTGCCTACGAAGCTAGCGTGCCTGGGTTCGATTCCCCAATGGGCAAAGTATTTGTGAGATGTGCGCAGGTATTTCTGGGTCTTACATATTTTCGATGCATTTCAATACGTATTTGGGTGGATCAACTTTTTGTGGTTGTTATTCTGTCCCGTAAGCCAGGAGACAACAGTGATAGAGTTTCTTATAAAAAATGTCATAATATATACTTCCAGCACACTCAGGAGAAAGGCCATAAAAGAATGGGTGTGTAATTGCCAATGAAACAGTTTTTTTGTGGACTTATATCCTTTGAAATCATAGTTTTAAAGAGTGACCCAGGAGACGTCACCATGGCAACGAGCTACAAAGAAAAGTTGATTGACCCATTTATCTATATAGGGTAAAGTCACCAGTAGTCAGCCAGAGACCAGTAGTCGACCTTCTATGAGTGCGAAGAGTGGGAAATATATCTTTCGTACTCTTCCCACTCATAAAAAATATAGGCAGAGGCCGACTACACTGGTTTCTGGCTGACCACTGGTGCCTTTACCCTACTAAAGTTTGTTTATCGTTGTCTCGTACCCATAAAAACCTAGAGCTTAGTTTGGGACTGGTTCAATATGTGTGAATTGGTCCCCTAATATTTATTTTATTTTGAACTTGGTTAAAATACAGGTTTTGTTTTAGTCTGTATTTAAGTCTCAGCATTATCGAGTACAATCGGTGATATACAATGGAAATAACGCAAAGCTTATAGAAAACCTAGTGCAATGGCCTGAGCAGAAAAATAAAAAAGTAGGGCATCACTAATTATTTTTTAATCTGTGTTACGTGAGTTGAATAAAAAGATAGTTGTTCATATCTTGTTTCATTGCGTGGCAAAAATTTCACTCTTTTATTTGCGCTTCCTTACTAAAACTAGTTATTAGTTAAAGTTAAAGTAACTTTTTATTATGTAAATATTATGTTGAAACGGTCAGCTACCTGTGGTTGCAGGTGCAGAAAGTGGAATTTCAAAAAACACAACAACCTTAGACAGAGTACAACAAAACACAAATGAATTAAAAAAAAAAACGAAACTACACATATTTGGATAATGGTAATGGAACGGTCCTTACTCAGCATGTCATTGTGCCGGCTGTTAAGCCAACGCTGGTCTTCCGTTGGGCCCGCTCGGTGACAGCACGGAAGGTGACACACATTTTATTTTAATTATTCGAACAGGAAAAAAACAACACACTTTTTTTTCAAGATTTTATTTTACCATTTTATTTTCGTGACTAATATGTCATTCATACCAAATTTCACCTTTCTAGTACTTAGAGTCTCTGAGTTAGGACGGACGGACTCCTAAACATATGAAGCAATTCTGATGCATTTAAAAAATCACTTGAGTCGTTGTGGAGATATCAGGTATGAAACTAAGGGTAGCCATTATAATGAGGTATTGTAAGACTTGTTTATTATTTTGTTTACCTAGAAATCATTAGGTATATTAACATTGTTATTTGTCAAGTAGACATTAAACCTTCGTTAATATTCCATAGTATCATATTTACCTTAGCCTACAATTTAAGGGAGGCGTAACATATTAATCACGGGCCTACAAAGTTGAAGAAAGTGATTGATACAATTTTGATAACAGTGGAATGTTGGAAAAATATAGGTTTGTGACGGGTCGGAGAAAGCTGTCAGTTTTGTGGATGTGTTGATTTGAATTATCCATCAAAAAGGCTGTTACAAAGTCTGATTAATAGTTAGGTATCAACATCTGTATAATTTACGCAGGAACATTAAAAATAACTTTTAAAACGCTCATTCCCAAAATACTATAATTAGAAAATACTAGATATTACACTTCATACCAGATTCCCAAAACAAAATATTCAAAATGTTGGGTAAGTACAATAAATTAATCCTTGAATCTGGTGTTTTGGGAATCTGTTATAAAGTGTAATCTGTTCTTATCAAATTATGATATTTCAGGAATGAGCGTTTTAAAAAGATAAAAATCACTGATGTACAGTCAACATCATAAATAAGTGATCATTTATGTACCTTGTCACTTTAACGTTATGTTTGAGATGTTATACAAAATTGTGAAACGATTGAAAGCGACAAGGTACATAAATGATCACTTATTTATGCTGTTGACTGTACTCGTAAAGGGTGAGTCCTACTTTAAAGTGAGGTTCAGACTAGCATTACTGCCGTCTACTCTAATTTTAAAGTTAGAAAAAGGCGGCAAAATTGTGCTGTTAGCTCTAAAACTAAAGTTAAAGAGCACCAAATAGACTAGCAATATAAATTGTAGACGTTTATTACTGTCTTATCCGTGTGGTTGCCGGGTTAGAATAGTGCCGCTCCATGTCTTCCTGTGGATGTCGTAAGAGGCGACTAAGGGAATAAAGGCTTGGTAGTACTAAATAAATAAAATAAATAAATATCAGGGGACAATGTCACACCAATTGACCTAGTCCCAAACTAAGCTCTAGGCTTGTACTATGGGTACTAGACAACGATATAAATACTTACATAGAGAAATATATACTTAAATACATAGTAAACATCCATGACTCGGGAACAAATATTCGCGCTCATCACACAAATATCTGCCCTTACCGGGATTTGAACCCAGGACCGCTAGCTTCGTAGGCAGGGTCACTACCAACTAGGCCAGCGCGTCGTCCTGTCGTACTGTTAGGTGATGGGCTTTCAACCTGTCACTAATACACTAGGAAACATCTTAGCCTAATTGTGCAAAACGTGGTTTCAGAATTATCAACAAGTTTTTAGAGTTGGTGGTAATTCTGTAGCTCTGCTTACCCTACTACTCTGGGAATGAAGGCGTGAGTTTATGTATGTATGTATGTATTACTGTCTTACTCTAACTTGCATTTGGCCGACCTGTTACATGGCGTCACAATGCATATCGGATATCTCAGTCTACTCGGTCTAATTAGCAGTTAAAAATGCTTTTGTCATCCGAATTTCTTGGCTGATTTTAATTTTAATTTCACTTTTGGTGCTCTACATACATACATACATTAAATCACGCCTGTTTCCCAGAGGGGTAGGCAGAGACCACTTCTTTCCACTTGCTACGATCTTGACAAATTTATTTCGCTTTTTCCACATTCATCCATCGAGTCATGCACGCACGTCGGTTTCGGGTGCTAAAATTCGGGCCTTTTACAGTATTTCTCCGATTTGATTCGAAAAAGTATGGCTAGGGCGGCCCCTTCCAACCCTTCCACTCACTTTCGATCTGTATATCTCGTACAGTATTTTCATAATCTCAGTCTTCTTCAGATTATGAAATCTTAAACGGCCCTTGGCAGAGTGCCCTTTCATGACATCACCCTAAGTTGCACAAGGGAGAAAAGACACAGACAAGCGCTAAAATAAATAAAATCGTCAATTTTTGTCATAAATCAGCTGACTCCTTCCACTTTGTAGCACGGCACTTATCACCGTTTCACACCAGTCGAAAGCCCCGGCAACAATTACACCGAACAATCGTATCGCCTCAATTACACCGTTACATTTAATGCGACGCGTACACGCGACGGCATTCCTTGCCGCTAACTGTACACTTTTAGGGTTCCTTGTTTTTTTTTTGTATTGTCTTGCTTGTCGTTCAATGCGTCTTTTTCTTTAGGAACTAAGAGTAAGAGCGTTGTTAACATACCTATTAGTGAATGTATTTAAGTTTTTTTTATTACGTAAAGCTAGCTGCTTGGCGGTAACCAATAGTCGCATTATCGTTATCGAAAACGTATAGGATTGACGTAACTGGCCGGATGGTATCTTGTCAAGGGCCTCCGTTTTGTGTAAACCTCTAGTTTAACTTTGGAAAACTAGCTATCTCTCTAACTCAAACTAGATATTTATATCAGTCAGTAGCTAAATTTAGACAAGCGGCATACAATAACTAAAGACATGAAAACTGTCAAAATGCATAAAATAAATAAATGTAATTGACATAAGCGCCCTCTAGCAGCCTACTTTAATCTATTTTCTTTGATAGTTTTTATGGTATTATCGTTGCAGTGGGTCTAGTATGTCTGCGTCTATATCACGTCACTGTCGTACTTATTAACGTGACAAGATGTAACGGGTGCCTTCTCCAAATTTTGTCACACGATAAACGCCATCTTAAGGCTCGAGAATATATTTTACCTATGTCTACAGAACCCTCTTCCTTCAACCCGCTCAACCTTCACCTCTGGTTGGACGCCATTGTCCGTATTGTTAGCTTTTTACTTACGCTTGTGCTTTTTAGTTTCTCCCACGGATGTAAGCAGAGCAAGAAACATCGCTGGTGGTATAACGTAGATGCGGTAATTTGCTGGGATGTGATTATCTTAACCTAATATTCACCGGTGAGTGTAAATTGCCCTGTCAGAGTGTACAAAACACTACACATCATACTATAGCAGCCTTACTTAATAAATATAGAATAAACCAAATATCAAGGGACGATCTCACATAAATTTACCTAGTCCCAATCTATGCTCTAGGTTTCTACTATGGGTACTAGAAAACGATATAAATACTTATATAGAGAAATATATAGGTACTCAAATTCATAGAAAGGGTATCCCTTCTTTTCCCATAAATTCATATGTACTAATTTACATACATACATTAAATCACGCCTGTTTCCCAGAGGGGTAGGCAGAGACCACTTCTTTCCACTTGCTACGATCTTGACAAATTTCTTTCGCTTCTTCAACATTCATACATCGAGTCATGCACGCACGTCTAATGTACTAATTTCATTTTCCATAATAGACACTGGGCATAACCTTCATTTGCCATAACATCACATACCATAATTTTTAAATGCCATAATACTCAAGTGTTATAATGTTCAACCTCCATAATATTGGATACCATAATAACACTTTCCATAATATTTACTTTCTATAATATTCATAATCCCTATTATTTTATGCCATAACTATTATTTGCCATAATTACGGAAAAAGCAGATCCAGTGTGTACAATGGATATAATGTAGGGGACAAATTAATTTATGGGAAATGAAGGGATCCCTCTAGGAAGGTCTCCTTTAGGTACGACGACGAGCGAAGCGGGAGGAGTGTTAGGTGGAACCGTGACCACGTGTTATAGCGAATAATTATTATGGCGATTGAATTTTATGCCATATAATTTTAGCACATTTAAAAGTAGGGAAAATGAGATGTATGGCAAACGTATCGTTATGGCATCTAAAAGTTATGGGAAATGAAAATATTGCAAATGAAAATTATGGCATATAATTTGTTATGGAATATAAAATTATGGCAAATGAAATTCGGGCATGTTAAATTATTGCATATGACTTTCGGGCAAACGACAGAGAACCCATAGAAAGCATCCAAGACTCAGAAACCAGTACTTCCACAGTCTTGTTTAGTATACAAAAAACATGGCGATTTCTGTCGAAATTCAAAATCCAAATTCAAAATTCGAGTACCTAAATATCCCTAATCTAAGAGCAATGTAAAAAAACCAAGATGTTTTAACGGTCTCAGTTGTAGTTATTTTCATTTCCAACTCTCCAACAAGCCAAATAGAGCAACGCTGCGCTAAAATAGATCCGTGAATGTCAAAAGTGTGGCGTTTAAAAGTACTCGGTAAATTCAACGTTGGAACGCCAAATGGCGTCATTGTGAATGGGTTATCTGGCTATCATTTTCTAATCAGTCAGCTCCTCAGGTTGAGGCGTGGCGCGCCCGTGAATGTGGTCAAAATATTCCACCCATCCAGTTGTATACACTCCATCTGTCGCCGAGACAAACGGCGCGTCCGTGAATGCCAAGCTTAAGACATACTTCTATACTAATTTCCTGGCGCTTTGACTATTTCCATAAGAAATAACCTTAATTTCCGTATATTTATCATTGTGTATTCTATGTATTTGGAAACCATTATATTTTTTTCTATCCAACCCATTACATAGAGTTTACAATACCTTCTCCGTGACTTCGTCGTTCCCATAACACCTAACAGTCGGATCTAAATACTTGTACTGATTCCGACCTTGCATTGTGTCTAATGATGAATTGCTAAGATACCCTACTTACTTATGTTGTGACCCATTGCTGTGGAAAAATGGTAGAAATGGAAAAAAGGAGGGAAAACCTCGCATTACGAGCGCCCTGTTCCAATGAAAATCATTCTGGGTGATTAAAGTTTGGGTTAAATCAAGGCAGAAGGGCCTAAACGGCAAACGAGCACGTAGGTCACCTGATGGTAAGTGAACACAAAGGATGGTAAGTGGACATAACGGATGGTAAGTGAACACAAAGGATGGTAAGTGGACATTTGAAAAACGAACAATTATCATAGTCCATACTTATTGTATTTGTACTTACGAGTAGGATAAAAAAACAACTGCCCATTCCAAAAGGATCTATTTCATTTAACTTTTATTAATTGAATCAACTCAATGATAAATGTTTGATATATAAAAGCTTTATTTTTTTTAATTCGAGTGATTGAAATACGAGCTTGTTTGCC